>MJHO01000007.1:1239064-2439064 GCA_002076135.1 Xerophyta viscosa | reverse complement strand
GATATTAGAGTAAGAAGAAATTTTACATATTATATACATAATTATTCGAGAATTGACGTTAAATTAAATGTGAATATAATTAAAATTTTTTGTATACAGTAATATTAAATCTTTTATATTCTTCAAATAAGTTACATGACTTTATAAATTTATCTCAATCAATACAAATGCCACATGTCTTATTTAGAATAAGAGTAAATACTACGTGGCACATAAAAAATTATTTAAAATATCACGTGGTATTACGATTTTTATCACCCAATTATATATATATGTATATAGATTTGATGTATATAATTTTTTTTTTAACAATATTTGTGGTATTAAATACATTATGAAAAAATTATTTCACATTGGTATAGTACAGTTTTGAGTGAGTTAGCAAAGTGAGAATAGCAGTAATTATTTTATTAGTTAGCATCGCCAGCGATTTTCATCTCCGCAAAAACGCGCGTGTTTTCAACCATCAGATTGTGTGATACGACGGCTATGGAGTCGACAAAAACGTCTAATTTCTATCGAGTGAAGATTAGACGCATATATATATATATATATATATATATATATATATATATATATATATATATATATATATATAGTACAGTTTTGGATGAGTTAGAGGACAGAAGAATGGCAATAAATTATTTTATTAGTTATATATATATATATATATATATATATATATATACACACACTTTTGAAAGAATACTTCTATTTTTTGGCTCACAATAATTTTAAGATATTAACTTTTTTGATAATTTAGCCATTCTTGGGTGAATTCAAACCGGGCAGTTTATCCCGCGGCTGAAAGAGAGGTGGGTCCAACATCCAATACCATGAAAAGGTACAAAAACAAAGATTTTGCACATGCACAACGCGAAGGATATTCAGCATGGTTTGCACAACGATGTTGGTGGCTGAAGCCTGAGAACACTACAGCTCGATGACTTGTACACTTTTAGATATTGATACGATTGACCTATGTACCGGTAGAAGGGTAGTCACAGCGACGAATTGGTCAATTTAAAAAAATTTTTTTAATCTTTTTATTATAAATATTATTTATTTTTTAAATTTATAATTTTAATGTTAAAGTTTTTTAAATAATATTTTTTTTTTTAACCATACAATTTAGTAAATTTTTGATGAATTGGTTGGGAGAATAAGTATTCTTTTAGTAGAAACAACTGTTATGATAACTAAAAAAATTAAACTTTTAGTTTTAAATTTATTTCTATGGAATGTATAATTACCTATGTGGTAGTATAATCGACTACAGCAAAAATTGACATATTGGCTATTTTTAAGTTGGCAAATATCTGTACCAAAACTAATTTTGTCAACTTTGGCGATGAGTTTGCTAGAGCAATTTTATAACAGTACAGCATATAACCCTGAAATAAAGGTTTCCAATAATATGGGAGGAAAATTTTGATCATGCAGAGCCCATTGTGTCGCCTGAGTTCAGATACACTGTACAAGAGGAAAAGAAGTAGAACTCCCTCTCGGATAATAGTCATCTAATTCACAATAGAATATTTTACAAATTTTTCTAAAAACCTCAACTTATATACTTTTGACAAATAAATTCCTGCTTGAAAATTTTATAAAGCCAACGCAAAAAATATGTATAAATAATGTTTAAACAAAAATTTAATATAAGGAAAATATATTTAATTTACCATTCAAACTTTTAAAAATACTTTGAAATAAATATTGTAAGATTTGTACATATCGATATAATAGTAAAGTGCAGGAAGAGTGTACAGTATTATTTTATATATTAATATAAATATTTAATTGTTAAAGTATGTTTAAATTATATAATAATTAAATATTGTATAGCTTATATTTTATAGGAAGTTATAAGACCACCTACTTACTTCTCTCTTATATATTCTTGATGTTATTTCATATTATATTTTTTTTATTTGTAAATTTATGTTTTTAGATCTTTGAGGTCTTCTTTTTAGCATCTTCAAAAAAAAAAGGAAAATAGCGTTTCAGCCCCCCTAAGTTTGGGGTCGCGCGATTCAGCCCCCCGAAACGCCACGTGGCGGCTCGCGCGCGCCGCCACGTCGGCGGGGAAACGCGTTTCGGGGGGCTGAAACGTCAAAAATGAAAAAGGGGGGGGCTGAAACGCAATTTTCCCAAAAAAAAATGATATATAGTAGATCGGCATAATTGAAAGAATTAAAATATTTTATAATTATAAGTTAAAAATATTTTTAATTTTTATTAATTATAAAATTTAAAAATAATTTCTAATTAGTTTCCACATATGTATTACGTTTGCATAGATGTTCGTGAATGTTCCACATGTTATGTAGTTTAAAAATAACTACAATAGTAATAAGACTAATTAAATATAAAAATTATAGACAATACACTTTAAATAAAAAAAATTAATGTAACATGAAATTGAATTGCTCTGACGTTGTTGGGTCTATTATATAGCCACTTGCATCATTCCAGTCTACTCAATTATTTTTGAAAAAGAATTTAAAATAATAAATTGGAGATAAATTTATGTAAATTGGAGATGAGCTTGTCATCGCGCAGGTGCAAAAGAGCATGTACGTATGTAGTTGGTAGACGATATAATATTCATCTATACTAATTTATATATGCACATATTTGAAGTTCAAGTATATGCAACATACAATGTGAAACGGAAAAAATGTCACTTTCATTATAATGATATCACATCCATTGCAATAAAGTTCTAAGATCTTGGCAGATTCCGTTTAGATGATCGTTTCTTTGAATACATATCATTTGGATACTTTTCTTACTCAATTAGGAAATCTTTATAATGAATTGAGAGATGAAAAATTGTGGCTGATCTTTTATAGTGAATTGACATCAATATAGTGTTGTATACTAATAAGTTTACAAGTTAAGATAAATTAATTTAAATTTTTTTTTTTAAAGCAACAAAAGATGACTCTTAAAGAAATATGTAATTACCATTATAGTGGCTTAAGAAAATTTTATAAGCCAAATAAAATTAACTTTTAATATATATTCTTTAAAATAAATATCATTTTTATATAGCTTTTAAATAAGAAACTGATCTTATGATAGCTATAGATATTTTAGAGGCCAAATGAGATTAGCACAAAACACCACCACCTTCAGAAACTAATTAATATTAGCTACTAAAAATTATTTTCTAAATTTAATTATATTAGCATCGTAAAGTTTTAGTAGCAAATTTTAGGAAGTCAATTTTGAGGCCTTTCTTTTTTGCTTAAATAATTTGGAGGATAAAAATTAATAGCTAGAGGCCAACTTGGTTAGTCTTTAAAGATTATTATTATTATTATTATTATTATTTTGTAGTCACAACCATTAACGAAAGAAAAGAGAGAGGGAAAGAGAAAATGATAGAGACAAAAAGAAGTTATAGCAAAATATATAGGTTAATTTAAGATATAGTATAAATTTATATCATAATATGAATTTTAAATAATATAATATATTATTAAATTTATTTTTCCCGCTTTAGTAATATATAATAATTACTCTATATATATAATATATATATATCATAGTAATACATAACATAATTATTCCATATTTGATGATTCATAGCTGTCAGCCAGTTGACCTCAGTGCGTGGGGGTGCGCGAAACATCTAAATATGATCGCAAAAAGCGACGATAAAGACGTTGTGGCAATACTTTCAATCAACAAGATAAGCTCAAAATAACAAATCCAGAGTGTTATCGGCTCGTGACGCAGCATGGGCATTTCTTCGTGGGTTTCTGCGCTTGGAAACCAGATGCTTCGGCGATAACATAACCCAACTTGCCGGAAACATGTATCGAGTTGCGGCAACACGTCGCTTCATATAAAAAGTAAGGCTCAGATCACAATTTTCTTTTAAAAATACTAGCGTTTCTGCTCATATCACAATTTCTTTTAAAAATAGTAGCGTTTTTTCCAAAGGCGAAAACGAGCCCGGTTGTCCAATAATAACTCCGGGGGTCAAATTTATTTAAATTCGGAACGAGCTCTAATTATATCGATTTCAAGTCGAGTTTAAATACTAATTTGGACTTGAATACTTAAATGTCCTGAATTTGAACATTATGTTACTTGACTCGTTAGGCTCGTAAGCCTAAACGAATTTTTCTATTTTATTTAAATTTTTTTTAAATAAAATTATTTAAATAATACGAGCTCGACTTAAATGATGCAATTGATCTAAACTCAAATCGAGTTTGGCTCGATTATATTCGAATTTGGATCAGTTGGTATAATTGAACCGAGTTCGAGTCAAACTCCAGCTCAAAAGTTATCTAGTTGAGTCAAATTTGAGCTCAATTTCTGAAGCCACCGAGCTCGAACTTGAGTTTGGGCTAAACCAATTTAGCCAAGCTTATGCTTAATGGTGCTCGGCTTGAATTTGGGTTGTTTTTACCATAATTTCTCCAAGACTAAAAGCTTTTGCCGATAAACATTTCCACCCGACTCCCATATCAAAATATCCATCACATATTAGAGTATACACATTCACAAATATATAACTGACTAGGAAGATATGAATAAAAACAAAGAAGTAGCGTATCAGCTCCCGCTTTTAAAATTGTACAAGTCAATTTTTAAAAATAGAAAAATATTTTGAAATACGGCCTCTAAAAATGAAGCCTGTCACATCGTATATTTTTCCATTTCAGTGATAGGTTTGCATAGTTCTTAAAAATAGAAGGTTTAATATGCAATTAACCCAATAAAACAAAAAAGCTTCTGAACCACTTCTTATCCATTTTGCATCTAATCCTTCCTCCTAGCGAAGAACTGTGCTGGCATGATTATCCAGATTTCCAGATTCATGTGATATGCTAGAAAAAGTAATCTCACTGGGCCAATGTCTTTAATATTACCTATTTAAGAAATGAAAACAACGTCGCACTCCTGATCAGCAATATAATTAAGCTTCAGACTGCAATCAATTATTATAATATTTTTGGTGCTGAGGTGGGATATTGCAGGAAGCCATGTTGTCGTTCAACTCGAACGTGCTACACAACTTTTTCAATAAGTATAAGAACCTTTAAATGCCTTTTCTCATATTTTTCTAATTGATGGCTGATTGCTCGAGCGCATCTAAAAAAATACAGCTCAAGTCCGAGCTCCGTGACCTGGAGATTTTGGAACTTTTATGAGAGCGCACTTGTGTTTCTATGTGTCTATCAGAAAATAAAAAATTCAATGCATCATTACATAACCAAACACAATAAATAACCATCTAAAATTGTGCCACATCTGTTTGAATAATTGTTTTTGAGGGGCATTTTCTGCAACTAGCAAATCTTTATCGAAAATGGCTGCAAGTAGATTGGATAATTGATGAAGCCAGATCATCTAACTTTAATGCAAATAGGTTTTATGCTTGTAAAAAGATCAAAGTATATATGCCAATAGTCAAATGTTTCCTCCATATACTCCAGATAAATGGTAAAAATGATTAGATAGTTTTCTTCATACTCTTACTTAACTATATATTTCTTAGCATACTTCACTGCTATTTAATATGTGAACAACCTAATATATATATATATATTTTTATTATTATATATTATGTATTTTGTTTTTCTTCTCATGTCAACTAAAAGTTATTTTGTGTAAAAAACAATTCATCATATATAGAGTTGAAATAAATATAAAACGAAAACAAAAAAATAAAAATGTTATTAACAATTATCACAACAAACTAGTGTTGCTACGTATAGTAAAATCTTGTGTTCATCCTGAAAAAGGTATCACAGCTTCAATCTGAAGTTTGCAGATGTTAAATACGCTATTAAAAAAATAAATAATAGCATATTTGGTAAAAGTTCAGAAACACGTTTATTTTAGTAATGTTGGTAAAGAAACACATTTTTCTTTATTTTAACAAAAAAAAAAGTCCAGTTTGGGCCAGTTTAGGCCTATCCAGAGTTACAGCGTATCTTACAAATAGTAAATGGGCTGGGATGTTCAATTATGGCGATTTGATTGGTAACATATGACCCACTTCCTGAGTCCCAAAATGGAATTTTAATGTTAATCACACCTATTTCTAGACGAACTCTGCTATTAATCAAGACTATCAGAGTTCTGATATAATTAAAGTTATATATCTAGAGCACTGGTGTATATATATATATATATATATATATATATATATATATTTCGATTTACTAAGTATGATTCCCATTACATCGAGTATGTGATATTCAATCATCCCATATACGGACTTACTAAAGCTGCTACACATCATAGGGTAGATGAATAGGCATGTTGGAGGGCACCCATCCATCAGAATGCCAATCGATTCCCTTTTCGATGGAATGTCGACCTCAACAGTATCACAAGAACTTGTCAACTCAACTGCAAGCATGAATGGAAGTTCAAATGGCTAAGTTAACTGAAGTTCAAATGGCTAAGTTTAAAAATTGAAGTTTATCTGATATGTTCTTTCCATATCAGTTAACTATAAATATACCAGATACTACCAAGCAACACTGACCATTAGTTAAAGTTCCATCTAATTTTCACTAAACATTGTCATCATGTTGATAATGGTGCTCTATTATCATCCATGAGACCTCTATCAGTCCTATGTTCAACGTAGATTAAGATGACTACGATTATGTCACTCAATAAAAAAGGTAATTTGATGAACCCAAATGTATCAGGAAAATCTAGAGTTCAATCGATTCTTAGATTTGTGCAATACATCTTGAGAATGACCTGGGACCACTGATAAAGGAAGTAAGATGTTACTGCAAAGTCACCTGATGGACTGTCTAAACCACGATATCTATCAGCTAGCTCATCTGATGTTTAAAGAACATTACATCTTTATCAGGATACAGCTGCTATAATTGTTTGCTTTGTATAAAGCTGAAAAGGAATGCTGCTGATTACTTGAATCGCTATAGCCAACTTTGTCAACATGTTGCTGAGCAAAGTCCATACATGATGTTAAGATATGCTCTGTCTCTAGCCTCTGGATACTATACTTGTCTTAACTTTACATGGCTGGTGATAACGACGATGGTATAGTCTTAAAAAAAAAGGTTTAGTGGGGGAACTTTGTACCCCTCTATCTCTTCTCAAAGAAAAAAAAAAAAAAAAAAAGCCAAAAAAACAAAAAAACGACGATGGTATAGTCAAAGTATCACCACATAATTACATATCGAGCTTGACTTTACCTTGTATGGATCGATCGCTCCTTCGGTTAATCTGGTGATGTTCCTGCACTACGAGGCCCGGAAAATTGCTACTTTATTTGGATGGTCAAACCATGATGTTCATGCATATTTGGTTCATTCAGAGTTAGGGCGTGTTAATGGGTCATGGATAGAATGGTTTGGCAATTTGCTTACATTGCATATTACATAAGATAATGTTCCAACAAGAGGATGAAGTATCGGCAATGCCGTTACTTTCCAAAAAAAAAAAAAAAACAAAAAAAAAAAAAAAAACAAGAGGATGAAGTACAGAGTTTGCATGATATGACAGGTTGTAGAATTTGTAAGCTATACATAGAGACATAAATCTCCAAAAGCAAAGGAACTTTGTTTCATCGTCCATTAATACAAAAGTGCGACTTACTGCTGGTGAGAAGATACGTAAGACTGGTAAGAAACATCACAAGAAAAACATTCAAGACTAGGGAAAAAATCCTCTCTAAAACCAATCAAACCGAAAAGATACTTCACTAGACCGGTGAATTTCCAATTGAATTTAGTTCACCTTTCAGAGGAAGAGTGTACGCGGATGAGGTAGATGTCTGCTGCCCTGGTGAAGAAATTCGACTTACGGATTCAACCTTCCAATATCCACCATTCATCTTTATACCTCCAGATTTCCAGTTCTCTTCTTCCCCTTGTGTGTAGCCTTCACCTTCTGAGCTTGAAACAGAGACTTGCCTCCAATTGCACCACATTCTTAGCATCATATACAACAAGACCAGACACACTACTGCTGACGTAAATACAATGGCAACTACGATGCTCACAACTGCTGTTTTAGATAAATGCTTCACATTGGAATCAAATGCTTCATGGCAAGCTATTAATGGTGGACCACAGAGTTCGTTGCCCATGAAAGATGTGTTCGGAAAGCTCGATAATGAACTGGGAACCTCTCCGTGAAGAAGATTATACGATAGGTTTAATCTGTTGAGACTCGTAAGTTTGCCTAACGAAGAAGGTATTGCACCTTGGAGGTCGTTGAAAGAAAGATTGAGTCTTTCTAACTTAATGAGATTTCCAAGTGAAGAAGGGATCTCGCCGGACAGGTTGTTCTTACTCAAATCTAGTATGGTTTGTAGCTCACTTACTAACCCTAGCTCAGATGGTATAGAACCTGTTAATTGGTTCTCTGAAAGTCGTAACTCATAGAGCTTGCTGCAATGCTGAATTGTTGAAGGTATTGAGCCAGTTAGGTTATTTCTATTCAGTTCAAGGATGTTCAGAGAAGTGAGCTTACCGATCTCCGGCGGAATCTCACCGGAGAGCTTGTTGTCATGGAGTGATAGCTTGAGTAGTCCTGAACATCTACCAATTTCAGTAGGAATATATCCATGGAATTCATTGAAAGAAAGGTCAAGCTCTCCAAGGGACTCTAAGCTTCCTAACCAAGTAGGAACTCTTCCTGTTAACTTGTTTCCATCAAGAAGAAGATGATTTAGTTGCTTACAGTTAGAGATTTCGACGGGAACTTCTCCGCTAAGGTGGTTGTATGATAGATCAAGAAACACAAGCTTTTGGAGTTTGCCAAAGTGTGGGGGAAGCTCACCGCTAAGGAGGTTATAGCCTAGTCTGACACGAGTTAAGTTCTTTGATTCAGTAAGAAGTGCCGGAATACTACCAGAAAAACTATTGTTTGTTATGTCTAGTACTATTAGATTAGAGGAGCCAAGGAGAGGAGAAATACTACCATTGAACCTATTGTGGGAAATATTGATGACAGATATATTTTTGAGAGAGAAGATCGACATCGGGATAGGGCCTTCAAGCGAATTGTTGTAGAGAGTGATCACATTTAATGCTGTAAGGAACTGAAATGTGGGTGGTAGACTTCCGGTGAGGCGGTTATCGGCCAATGCCAATGCCTGCAAATTCCTGCAGTAACCAAGGGTTGCAGGAATTGGACCTGAGAGATCATTCTCCCTTAGCTGCAGCACAACAAGTTTATCTAATTCTCCAATATTTTCCGGAATAGAGCCAGTGAAGTGATTACCAAAGAAATCAATCTCCTCTAGGTTAGAGCAGTTTGTAAGTTGGTTCGGTATGATTCCTGATATTTGATTTTCGTATAAGTATAACACTTTGAGCATCCTCAGCTTTCCAATCTCAGGCGGTATTGAACCCGTAAGATCGTTATGGAAGAGTGATAGCATCTCCAAGCTGGTGAGGTTGCCGATCTCCGGCGGTAGTTTCCCTGAGAGACTGTTGTTATGCAACACAAGATTAACTAGGTTGCTTAAACGGTCTATATTGGAGGGAATCACACCACTCAAACTGTTGTTCGAGAGATCGACTGAAGTGAGCGAAATACAATCCAATAATCCTCCAATGCCACCTTTTATTTTATTTTCTGCCAGAAACAAATTCTTCAAGCTTGAGTTCCCTGGACACACATCGGCGGAGATATCGCCCTCGATGAAGTTGCCGGAGAGAACTAGATACTCCAAGTTCTTCAAATTGGCGGTGGAGAGATTTATGGTCCCTGAGAGATTGTTCTGAGACAAGTCCAGGATTCGTAAATTAGACAAGTCATTCAGCTCAGAAGGAATGGCGCCGCGTAGTTGATTACCGAACAAATATAGATATTGCAGGCTTGAGAGGGTTCCAAGTTCAGAAGGAATGGTACCAGTGAGTTTGTTGTTAGCCAGGTTGAGATTTTGCAATGCTTGTAAATTTCCAACCAGAGGAGGAATATCGCCTTCGAGAACGTTATCGGGTGCCGAAAATACTTCAAGTTCATCACAGTTTGTGATCTCTGCTGGTATTGTGCCACCAAGAGTGTTGTTTTGTAGGTATAGTGTCTTCAAGCGCTTCAAATTGCCAAACTCTTTAGGAATGCTCCCATTTAGTAGGCAGTAGCCAAGTCCAAGAACCTCCAGATTGGTGCAGTTAGAAAGATGCGGCGGTATCTCTCCTGTCAATAAATTATCTCCGATTTTGAGCACTTGAAGCTGCTGCAGAAGTCCAAGCTCCGACGGAATGTTTCCCGAAAGAAAATTCGAGTGCAGAAGCAATTGTTTAAGGTTTTTCATCAGGCCAACCTCCGGTGGGATTGAACCAGTGAGGGAATTCAAGGATAAATCAAGAACTTCAAGTGAAGCTAGGCCGCCAAGTGCAGAAGATAGTGAACCTGATAAACCACAGCTTGATAAGTTGAGACTTACGATGTCAATATGATTCTGGCTTGGAAGACATGTTACTCCTCTCCAGCTACAAGGATCCTTCTCTGAAATCCAGCTATCAAGAGCTCCTTGAGGGTCATTAAACTCTGACTTTATTCTTAGAAGTAATTGAGAATCAAAGGATGCAGCTCTGGACAGTGTCATGAGAATGGTGCTCAGTATTGCAAGAACAAGCATCATCTTCAATCTGTAAATGCTACCCAACTATAGATTGAATCTAGCTAGAAACAGAGTATCTTATAGCATCTTGCTTAGAATTTGGACAGCATGGGAAAGACATCTATCAAAATGAGTGACTAAGGTTTAATGTGATGCTTTGCTAAGATTTTGGAGGGTTGTGCTTGCTTGTGAGGAACTCCCAGCTTTATAAGTGTGCACTGAAAAGATGAAAAAGGCAGCTGGAAAGTGATTGGGTTTTATGTGAAAAGGTTTCATAGAATTACCCTTGTTGCTGAGGTGGAAAACTTTGTTTTCAACAATTAGGCTATTCATTTAGTAACTTTTTCTGGTAGTTTTCCATGGTTTCTGGGTTAGTTTAAGGGTACTATGTAAGTTTGGTAAGTAAGGCATGCTAACAAAAAAGGATAAGAATACAGCAATTTGCAGCCACCGGAAAACATGTCCCCGCGGGCTACATCACTCTTTCAATAAAGAGTTTGTCCACTCTACTCCGCTGCACCAGAAACAGACCGGCACTTGTTCTCTCTTGCTCCATTTTCTCTGAGGTATGGAGGTACCTTTTAAACATCATTGGCCAATAGACGAACGCCGCCGCACACTTTTTACAACCTTTGGACAATCTAGAAAGACTCGCTATACCATTTTGCTTTTTAGTTAGTTTAGGACTATATTATATTGCTATTTCTGATATATCTGATTTGAATGCAACAATCGTGTGATTAGCGAAAATCACGAAGTTTTACTCAGTCTTTCGTTGTATCTCACTACTTCTACAACTCTGGACAGGTCTTCGCAGGATAAATGGGGACAAACGATTGCGTATGTGGTACTATAATGCACGTAATCAAGAGTAGACTATTGGTGTCTCTATTTTACAACTACTTTTCTGTTTCACACTATACTTTATTTTCTCTATCAGTTGTTTTGTATAATGAGAATTATAGTATGAGCAACCTTTTTCTTACTCATGTAACTGATCTTCTTGCCCTATTTATACTGATTTGCTTCATGTTAACCGAGGCTGTATTATATTTCAAATATAGACAATATCTTATTCTCAAAAAAAAAAAAAAAAAAAAGAAAAAAAAACTGAAGAGTTTGCATTTACCTTCATCCTCTAAAGGTTTAAAAGAAAAGCTGTTTTTTTCAATTCTTTGTACTTTTCAGTCAATTCTCTTGGTAAGCTATGTTGAGTTTCTCTCTGATTCAGCTGTTCATGATCTGCAGTATTTTTTTTTTTATTTTTTTTTTGAGATTCTGAGAAAACCCAAGCCCGACGTACCTACATCAGTCTGGTAAATTTACAGCACTTTCGAAATATTAACTATTAAGTGAGTTTAAAGCCCAGTGGCGTATGAAGGAGCCCGTCTTGAGCGTGAGGCGGATTCTAACCTAACCGGTGTCGTTCTACTGTCAACAGCATGGTGGTTGATGCAGATTATTTTGGTTGCATGCATCTTATCATGGTTTTCAACTCGAATCAGATGGCTAAAATTCAATGATCTTCAAACAAGATAAATACGGTTGACATTTTTCTGTCTTGAATATCTTCAAAGTCCTACTTATACGATATCTTCCAAGTTGACCACCATTGATTTCCAAATATCAAATCTTTTTAAAATATAATTAGGCCAAGGAAGAGTAGGAAGAACCGAAGATGCTCTAGGCTACAGGTTACTTGCTTTATTGAGCCTTTTTGGGATTCCATGTCATTTAGAAGGTGCCAAATAAATCAGAGTTTTTGGTGGACCTTTTTTCCAAACCTAAACCTACCTAATACCAGATTAAAAAGAAGAAGAAAACAGAATTAGCAGAAGCTAACACACCCACCTCTCTAACCTACTATCACAAGGGCCCATGTCCAGCATTTTAAGGGATTAATGGAGAGACTGTGGCCTTCTTCAGACATATGTATTAGAGATTTTATTTAATTTTTTTGTTATATATTGAGATAAACAAGAGGAAGTTTGTGATCGTGTTTTGGACCACTTTGTGGGCTATAAGCGTATAACACAGGAAAACCCTCGGATTGAACTACACGGCTCGACCGCCATAGGTCCGAACAAGTCTTGTAAACCAAAGAAAGAAATCTTAAAGTTTAGGTTTATGAAATAATGGGATGTTAGTTTCTTTTTCTTTTTGTTTTCCCATATAAGATTCATGACATGAGAGAAACCAAACAGGTACAGACAGAAAACTCTTGCTGTTAGCCTCTATAGACAATGACTTGCTACATCTAATAACTTCTATTCCCACCTATTTTCTTCTATCTTAATGTGAGAGATTCAATAATTCACCATTTAATTTGGTTGACAACGATTATGCTGCATTGTCTAAAATCACACCATATATGGTATGAATGCATAGGATAGCTGATTAGTGGATGGAACGAGTGCAGTTACTATTACGTTTTCAGTTAACTCATCGCAATTTCAAAAGAAAAAGAAAAGAAAAGTTTTTTTTTTATTTGAGAAAACTAAGAAAATGAAATCTTATTACATGATATTGGCAAAACATGCACCCTAAACATACAACACGCAACAATCTAAAAGCTTAAAACTCGATTATATCCTATTTGGCATGTAGAACTATTAGAATAATTGACACTAGAAACAATATCTTTATTGATATACTTAAATACAAATATGCATGCACAAAAAGAGAGGCTCAAATGTGTTATAGACCTAAAAGATACTCAGAATTAAAAATACAATATAGATCACAAACCTCATAAAAGAAAACCTACTAAGTGGTTAAGCATATCAGATTTCCAGCCGCAGCCTAATAATCTTCTAATAAGGTCAATGTTTCTACTACTTCATGTGGAGCTGGAAAGCGATCGCTTGATATAAAATAAGGGTTCCCATGAAATAACATGCCAAAGGAGAAGGTAAATGATTGATATGCCTCTCAATAATTATCATAGTCTGCGGAGCATGATAAACAAAAGGGAAAATACCAAATCAGCCCCCCCTTTTCAATTCCCATACCATATCAGCCCCTTCTCTCCAAAACAGCCCAAATCAGCCCCACATTCACTGTTTATTTTTTTTTTGGACAAAACTGCCCTTTTGTTGCCGACACCGAGATCACCTACTTAGAAGTATTTTTTGAAAAAATGTTGAACATGAAAGTTGTAGATCTCGGTGAGATCTACAACTTTCATGTTCAAAATGTTTCCAAAAAATGCTTTTAGGTAGGTGTTTTCGATATCCGAACTATTTGTAGCAATTTCGGGTCGGGTCCGGTCGACCCGTTATGCTTCCGACCTCAAAAACATAACTTTTGAAGTATTTTTTTGAAAAATTTTCAACATTAAAGTTGTAGTTCTTTCCGAGATCTACAACTTTCATGTTCAAAGTTTTTCCGAGATCGCTTCTAAATGGATGATATCGGTGTCTGAAGTGTTAACGGGTATAGGGGCAATTTCGTCCAAAAAAAACTCCAAACAGTAACCAGGGGCTGATCCGACCTAAATTTGAAATAGGGGACTGATTTGGGATGTTTCAACACTTGAGGGGCTGATATGGTAGTATCCCTAAACAAAACTACCTTCTTTTCTTTTTTTAATGAACCACATATTATAACATTAATAGACTAATAGTACTATTATTTTAGATGATCACTAATAGTAGTATAGTACACGCTTCAACTGCAGCTTAAGGACGGGGAGGGGTTGATAGTGATCAACTGCACCTCTGTCTCGCCAGTTGTGCATTTGTACGCTATGGTGTGTTCCTGTGGCATCCGACAGCAAGAATTATATATCTTGGGAGTTGACTTTTCTTGACTGATGGATAGTAATTGGGCACAGGATTCTTTTAGTGTGATTTGAACCAATTTTGACTTTGGTTTGTCAATTTGGTTACATGCAATGTTGGGCTGTTGATTGGAAGCTGGTAAGGACAGGCACATGCAGAAGATAGGATTATCGGTGTACTTGCTTTGAATATCTGCCTTCGCTGATTTTGCATTTGGATGTACAAAAATTCTCCCAAATTTTATTTCCAAAATGAATAAAGTTGTGTTTCAAACATGATCTAGATCATGTTTAGGAGATCTGTTAATTTCATGAAGAAAACCACCGGCTGGCTGCTTTGGAATCAAAAGTTCACAAAGCTCACAACTTTGATGGTGGCTTGGGGCTGTCTTCAAACTCATGCAAGTCATCAGGAAGTGACTTGCAACTCAATTTACTTTGAAGTCCAAAAGCTTTAAAATGAGTTCGAACATGGTGACAATAGATTGTAAAGTTGGTTTTCCTCTAAAATCCGACTTCTTTTCTTTCTTAATACAAAATCCCGATTGATTTTCATCTTAATATGGTCGTATATATGTAGTATACTTGCATAAAGGTAAAACTGTACCTTCTTCTACATGGGATGTGTAAAGAAACAGCTTCCTAACTTATTATTTGAAAAAGCAAAAAACTTTAGCCAGCCGGAGGCTGGCTTACGAGTTAGCCAGCGCGGCCGGCATTTTTTTTTTTCAAATTCCCATGCGCTTCACACCTGCGGTTGTGCGTGCGAGACTTGCTGTTGTAGGAGCACTATCTGCTTCTATTTTTTTCCCTTAATAAAAAGCACACGCACGTACTGAGTTAGCCGCGCAATGGACAGTGTGGGTTAAGAGGCCCGCAACATGCACTATGGGCTAAGACTGGCTGGCACTTCCAGGTATAATTTAGAGGTTAGGCTCTCCTGTTTGAACCAAACCTTGTTTGAGAAAACAGTAGATTTAGTCATATCTTGAATGATCCATCGTCTCAAACAATGAGGTCGAGGTTTGCGTCTCATGAAAAAACAAGAAAAAAGTTTGTATCACGATAAGCCTATATTGTATACATGTGTCCACTAGCTGCCTCTAATAACGGAACTCGAGTAATAGGTCTTCAACCAGCATGCTTTTACTTACTGCTCTGTTTATTATCGCACCATACAGCTGATCATCTATCGGGCATGTATTCTATTTGCGCGCAGAGGATATAAAATAGCCAAAATACTTCTTCAGCTTCATGGCCGACATCTAAGTGGGTCCTCCGACCTCCAATACTAGCCTCATCGTTGCTTCTTCACAACTTGTACTTAGTTGGGTGGGCTTTTTTTAAGTTTTGTGGTGGCTTGTCTTGAGTATTGAATCTCTGACTTTCTATTTTTTTTTATTTTTATTGATAGTAGTTTAAATAGGGGAGGTGGTCCTTATTGGTCATTTTTCTTCCGTGCATGTAATGTAATACTTTTTTTTTGGATGACTAGATCAGCTGTTAAGTTGATCTAACATTATTGTTTGATGAAGACAATATTTTTTCTCGAAAAATAAAAAAATAAACGAACTTGATCGAGACAGTCCTAGCTAGACATATTGTAGGTGTGGCTAAGTGGACTAGCAGCCCATCAGTTGGACGGGGATCTTCTCAAATCAAGGTTGGTAGAGATTTTTGACATATTGAATTGAACTAGTTGGTCCAAGGAAACACGGGCCGAGTTTGACTAGCTCAATAGTCAATAAGTTGGCGGAAAGCATTCCGCATTCCTGTTTAACGATGACACTGCGGTGACTGCGGTGTAATAACAAGCAACAATCACTGATGGGCAATGCCCTAGTTTCTCAAAAAAAAAAAAAAAAAAAAAAAAAAAAAAAAAAACAAGCAACAATCACTGCCTAGCAAATTTGCCCAGACGCAAACACGATCTAAAAGGGATGTCAGCATTTTCAAATATTAGCAGCTCAAATCATTGGAACAAATGTCACGAAACTGTCTGTATAACATTCATCGGAGAAGCAACTAAGAATGTCACAATATTTTGAGCAACAAATTTAAAATAATAAAATATCATGCTTTCTTATTTATATTATAAATATCTAAATTGATGTCAAATATTCATATGAAGTATCCATAGTTAAAACCTACAATTTGAATTTTTTTTTTTTTTTTAAAGTAACGGCATTGTCGAAATAGATTGATGGCTCCATACTGTTATTAGAGGTAACAGTATAAGAGAAAGTCTTAGCATATAAAAGTACATAAATAGATAAAGATGTAGGTAAAGACCATTAGTGCGTAGATAGTAACGCAAATAAAGGCCAATAGTGCATCAATACAAAATACAGATCACTAAAAACAGGGACGGATTTAGTATGTATCCAGGGGTGTCAAATGATACCCCTGCTTTTATATGAAAGCGTATATATATATATATATATATATATATATATATATATATATATATATATATATATATATATATATAATATATATATATATATATATATATTAAGGTACATATACGAATAGTTCTACACCCTTTCACATTGGATAGAATGGTGTAGTGGTAGTGGGCTCGCGGATGTCTGTGTTGATGCGGGTTCGAACCCCACGAGCAACATTTTTTTTTCTTTTTTTTTTTGGCATTTAAAGAAAAAAAGTTGAGCTTAATGAGACTTTAATCAACAGCAGGTTCTGATAATTTGATAAACATCCCTCTCAACCAACGCCGTCGCTGATCCCCTCCCTCCCTGTTCTCTCTCTCTCTCTCTCGCTTTCTTTCTCTCTCTCTCTCAATCTCACTCCCTCCTCATCTGTTAATCGCATTGCCACAGTCTTCGCATGTATTTATTTATTTTTTTTATTATTCGTTAACTCAGAAATTGATTTGAGTAGTATCTAATTAATTTTAAATTTGTAGAATGTTGAGATATTATTAAAAAAAAAGAGCAAAGAATTAACTCATTCTTACAGCTTAGCGAGTTCCAGTCCTCCCCACAAAAAAATTCATCGGTAAAA
The DNA here is from genome assembly GCA_002076135.1 of Xerophyta viscosa. Classification (NCBI taxonomy): domain Eukaryota; kingdom Viridiplantae; phylum Streptophyta; class Magnoliopsida; order Pandanales; family Velloziaceae; genus Xerophyta; species Xerophyta viscosa. The sequence goes on along the minus strand of MJHO01000007.1, from coordinate 2,421,668 downwards.
GAAACATACGAAAAATCGTATGCAAGTTTCTTCAAATGACAATCTAGCTTTTAAATGATTGCTTGTTCATTTATATAAAGGATGATGTATTTGAGAGTATAACCAATGATACTATCATAGATCAATTTCAAAATATAAAAACTCGACGAGGTCAATTATAATGTAATCGAGTTTATTTTTGTATTAATGTGATCATTTGTTGTGTATAATCGACTGTTTTGTTAAAGTTATGACCGTTACATATAACCGACTTTTTTTTTCTTGTATTTATATTTTGATACCCCTGCGTAAAATTTCTGCATCCGCCACTGACTAAAAAGATACTAAATGCATAGAAGGCGATTGATGTGGTGCTTCCTCGTAAGCTCCGTGAGTGCCCCATGCCTAGTGGTGATCACGCACAGGTGGCAGTTCTATGCGCACCTTGGTCTTCTTCTTTCTTGAGAGCAAACCTGACTAAGTAATGGGATAAAAATTAGCTCGGTGAATAACATCCATTATCGTATGCGATTGCGATCTAAATATGCGATGATTCCTTTCTAGCCAAATGCACCACACAATAGAGATAGAAACGACATCCCACAGTCGTCGTCTATGATACTGTACATGTTGGACCCGCCATGCACCAATAAGCTCATCCAGAATCTACGGGATTTCTGGGAGTCTGAGTATACGGGTAAAATGTAGCCAGATTGCACGGGAGAAATGACAAGTGAGAAATAGGTGGTCGGCTGTTCATCTACTTGGGTGCACAAAGGACATCTTAAGTCATCGAGGTCCATCCCTTTGGCAGCAAGCATTGCTCTAGTGTTGATTCGGCGATGGACAGTAAGCCAGAAGTGGATCTTTGTTTTGCTCGGGGCTGGACGTTTCCATAGTTCAGCTGGATAAGTAGCATGACATCCTCCAAAAATTAGTTCCCTGTAGCAGCCCTTGACGGAGTAGATCTTCTCTTCCCCTAAGTGCCAGCTTGGTGTATCATCTCCTATTCCCCATGATGTGTTCTGTAAAATGATGGAGAGATCTACAAGATCCTGTGGGTTGAATAGTTCATGATTTCGATCAATTTCGAGCAACCATTGGCACTCATTTCCGGTTCGGTGACCAACCTGGGAGGCAACAGAACAGTGCCAGTCGCGTGCTGTAGCAGCAAGTTTGGGGAAGAACTTCTTAAGTGATATGTCGGTGCACCAGCTGTCGTTCCAGAATGCAATCTTAGTTCCCGTATTAAGATGCCAGGTAATTCCTAATCTGAAGAAGCGGCCTGCCTTGACCACGGACTTCCAAAATTACGAGCATCGGGCCGGTGTGTATCCCGAAAGTATTTTGGGTAGATATTTTCCATTATTCATAATGGCGACTTGCTTCCACGGTTCCTCCCCACCTTGGCATAATTTCCAGAACCACTTGGTTAATAGAGCGGTGTTGAAGAGATTTAGGTCTAGAATACCCCATCCTCCAATGTCCTTGGGCCTGCATATCTGCTTCCAAGAGGCAAGAGCATGTCCTTTTATGTGGTTCTCATCACTGGACCATAGGAATCTTTGCCGGAGTCGATCAATCTCCTTTCGAACCCAAAGAGGAAGCCGGTAGACGGACATAAAGTATGTCGGTAGAGAATCCAGAACGGCATTGAGAAGCACGACAATTGGAAATTGATTGTTGCATCTAGACTGACCAGAAACCCACGGCAGACCCAAGAATATGCACATACCTCAGTTAATGTTTGCTCTTCATCTGCGTCGTCACATCTATTTGAGGTTTTGCTTGGTAACTTAAATTAACGTTGAGTAACTAACAAGTGTTGGTTCAATCGATTTCAAAAGTGATTTACGCGGCTGAGAGGTTCATGTAAAAGATCAAATGTTCGAACCTATAGTAAATATTTATTGGAATAAAAATTATTGAAATTATTCCATAATATTAATCCCTACTAAAAACCCCTCAGAAGTTGCATAGGTTAATAGGACTCCCAAGCAGCTACGCCCCATATCAAAGAGTTGCATGTTGGCCGGATGCATTGGTGACTCGTCGCAGTTAACAGCGTACTCGTCGATAATATCCTGAATTTCGTTACTACTGTCGATGAAATTCCTCATCGGTCATCGCCTTCCCCCACTTATTCCCCTTCAATTCATCAATCCATGCTGCAGCAACGTTGATAACTCTGTGTACATCTTGCCGCAGGACTTCAACGATCCGACGAACCCCGCGTTGCCAAACCTTAACATTTGCGAAGTTTCTTCGCCACCGTCTTCGACTTGTTCGCCTTCTTCACTGCCATCTGTACGAGCGACTCCGTAAGTTGCATCGTCAACCGAGGTTTCAGCCTGTTCGCCATTTGGTAGCACACAAAGATACGTTAAATTGGGAAAGCCTGATGATTCTGAATCAGGCTTGTAACACATAATGTTTTATTACAAAGTATTTTTAAAAGATAAGATAAACTGATAAATTTTTGTAAAAGATACGTTAAATTGATAAAAATAACATAATTTAAAATTACAATAATTTTAAAAATACTACTTCGGATATTTGTTTAACGGTGTCGAAGGTTTTCTTTTTTAAAAAAAGTATGGATTATAATAATTTTTGTTTTTGCTAAAACTTTTGCAAAAACAACAACAACCCAATCAATAACACCCAATCAAAAGGAGCAACAATCCAATAAACTATTTTACTAAAAAGTATGGATGCCGAGGAATGGACGGATTTCGAATATTTTGCCTGGACCTAGGATTTATCCGAAGTGTGGGTCAGCGATTGAGCTAAGGTTGGTCTCGACCTGGCGATCCAGAGCTATGCGGATGGATACATTGACAGCATATGCACCTCGGTCATATAAACTATTTGGACTTTTCCTCCCGTCTGGTGGTCAGCTTTTCGGTTAATACATGACAGTCCGAATCCATGCTGTATCAAAATTTTTTATCAAAAAGCTGTTGCTTTACAAAAAGTTTGCAAAGAAGTTCATTTTTTAAATAGCTTATAAAATCATTCTAAAACACACACACACACACACACACACACACACACACACACACACACACACATATATATATATATATATATATATATATATATATATATATATATATATATATATATATATATATAGTTAGTTAGTTAGTTAGTAAGAACTTCAGATATATAAAATATCTATTTAAACATATTTTTTAAAAAATTTTAAATATAAAAATTATAAAGTACACTAATTTTTTTTAATATTTTTGTTTAAAAAAATTTATAAAATATATTTTTAGTTGATTTAATAATTATGAAAAAAAAGATGCTAATTTGTAGAAGTTTTGACATGATTATTTATCCGTTAATTAACTTCAAATTGCTGAGATAACCCGTGAGTTCAGTACAGTTTCAAACTACCAACATCTCTCTCACTCATCACCATTTACCAGTCGTGAGGTTTCTTCCTCCCCTTAGAAGCCACCGCTAAAAGTCTCCTCCTCAACCACCAATTCCTATAACCGTTCCCCTCGAGATCCGTAGGCTGACGATCTCCACATCAGATCTAAATACGATCAACAAATGGCATCTCACGATCACCAATTCTGAGAGCTTATCTGAGCAGCGATGAAGCGGCGGAGCTCGCGGAAGCTTCCGGTTATGCTGGCACTGGCGCTGGTAGCCGGCTTCTGCTTCGGAAGCTTGATCATGATGCAGAGCAACTACAGCCGTCTGATCCCATCAATCTCATCTCATCCCACAGTCCAGAAACCGAAGATCGCCTTCCTCTTCATCGCCCGCAACCGTCTTCCTCTCGACCTCATCTGGGAAGCCTTTTTCAATGTACACATACAAAGTTTTTGTTCAATGCTGGATTCTTTATTGCTTGCTTATGTGTTTGCGACATTTCAACGATCTTCGTGGTGTTTTAGGGGGATAAGGAGGGGAAATTTTCGATTTACGTCCACTCACGGCCTGGATTCTTGTTCAGCAAGGACACCACCAAGTCATCTTACTTCTATGGCCGCCAAGTTAATAACAGCATTCAGGTTTGTGCCACATTAATGAGATTTATTGACGATTAGAATAACAAGTCAAAGGCATACTCATTGTAGATATCAGCAAGAGACAATAACTTATTATATGTTTGTTAAGGTTGGATGAATTGTTTTGTTTGAAGATATCATAGTTTATCGTAAATGTAATTTAAAGCTGACACTGAGAGTACAGGTCGATTGGGGTCAAGCCAGCATGATTGAAGCAGAGCGTATTTTACTTAGGAATGCACTCAATGACTCTTTTAATGAACGATTTGTATTTCTCTCTGACAGGTGAGCTCTAGACTTTGTACCTGAAATTTTATGATCTTTACTTGTTAGTTTTTAGTTATATGAGTTATAGTTGTCTAGTTATCCCTATTAGATAAAAGTCCACTGAGTCAAAATATTAAGTCAGGATTATTTATATTGCGGAGTACATCATAAATTGATCCATGGGCAAAATGTCGCCGGAGCAGGACAAGTTGTTTGTGGATCTGAATGTTAGCAATAAGTATGTTGTCAAGGCCAGCTGATCCATATCTCCAACTCATTATGGCTTCCCAAATGTCTTATGTCTTTTTGAAAATGATGTGCAATTTTTTGTAGAACCATTGCAACAGGACCCAAAAAGACATTCCGAGGAAGATTCAATGATGTGATCTTTTCTACAACACATCCCAGAGGTTGTCAAAGTGTGTTTTGAGGCCCTAATTCTTCCATCCTCAATGACGATTGTATTTTTTTTTTTCTAGTTTCTCCAAGGTGCATATAGTAGCAGGACTTTGTTTTTTAAGGGGGATATCAGTTTTTTAGACCAAAGTGACGATTCATATACTATACATGTAATATTCATGCAAGTACTCCATCCTCAGCAACTGAATGATTGTGCTTGGCTAATTTTGCTTTTGCTATGTAGTTGCATACTTTTTAACTTCGTTCTTTTTTTTGGGGTTATGCTGGATTAATTTTTCCTGTTTCAACTATGGCAGCTGCATACCTTTATATAATTTCAGCTATGTATACGACTACATAATGTCTACACCAACGAGCTTTTTAGACAGGTATATGATCTGTTATTATTTTGTCCAGTAACTGGGCTTACATTTATGTTCTTTATTTATAGATAGACTTATATCTTTTGTTTGTTCTATGTTCATTATTGTGATTCCTCCTTGCCTTTACTCACTTTGTACATGAGGTGCTCAACAAGCTGTAACGGACTGCAAAAATTTTTACGCGTCAAAAAAAATTGTTTAGCAGGTGTTTTTGAGTTGCAATTAGATGTAAGAAGCTAAATGGTGCCTTTAACCTTCGATCCACCCTTGCGAAGCTAGTTTAATGGTTTCTGTTAAGAAAGAAATATTGGTTTACTTGACTTGGATACTAAGCTTATACCTAGACGGTACTTTTTTAGACTTAGGACTGCTTATGGACTTAGCGTACACTAGATGTCGGACTATTCTTAGTTCTGTTTCCATATTAATGCAGCGAGTTGTAAATATTGCATTTTTTATGTGTTAGAATTCTAAACCTTACAATTGGAAAGGAGTGAAAAGAGGGGAGAGGAGGGGCGGGGGTGAACTAGTTTTTCTTAATATGACTTTAGAACTGCATTCTAATTATTTTCTCAGATGTCAGAAAAAGCGTCATTATTATGCTTTTGAAGAGACACTTCGCTTATAAGGTTGTTATGTGCTTGCTGTTTAGAGTCTTTTTGACTCAAGACATTTCTCTAAGATCATAGGTAATAAACATTTAACTATTTGATGAGATTCCTCTAGAGTATCTTATCAACAGAAATATGGACAAGAAATAACTCTTTAAACTAAAATAAGTAAATTGAAGATTAAGAAGCATATTTTAAACCACTCATCAAGTATCAGTTATCTCTGACTACATTAAACTTAATCCAAGAAGGATAATGCATGGTTCTCACAATTGAAGGAAGTTTTAATATGATTTTGTAGCTATGTACATCTGCGTACGCATGTCAAAAATAATCCATAGGTAATAACTAGGGCTGAGCATTACCCGAACCTACCCGAAAAACCGAACCGAACCGATCCGAACAAAGTCAAAATTTCGGGTTCAGTTCGGGTCGGGTTCGGTTCGGGTCGGCATTTTAATAGTTCGGGTCTATATAATTCGGTTCGGATTCGGTAATCGAATTTCGGGTCGGTTCGGGTTGGACCCGAATTATCCTAGCGAGTCATATTTTAATTAGTTTTCGTTAGTTTTATGTGCTAATTTTTCCTTTTTAAACAAAACATTCATATTATAGCTATTCGGGTCGACCCAAACCGACCCGAATCCGAATTGGTAGTGAATAAAAGTAACTTTTGCTATTATTCGGGTCAACCCGAACCGACCCGAACTAACCCGAATTTTAGTCGGTTCGGGTCGGTTCGGGTTGAAACGAAATTCGGGTCGGTTCGGGTCTGAAGGTATTCGGTTCGGGTCAGCCTTAAAATTTCGGTTCGGGTCGGTTCGGTTCGGGTTGACCCGAATGCTCAGCCCTAGTAATAACAGTTGTTAATGTTAGCTTTGATGATGAATGTAAGCTAAAATTTGTGCACCTCTGGAATCTCAAAAACGTTTGCAAGCGTCCCTTCAATATTGCCAACTACTTCTTGCACCATGGATAGCTGATTAGGCTTTAAGTTCTTTATGAATATGAGTTACTTTCCTTCTGTTCGAGGCACGGAAATAGGCTTGCAATTTCGTTTTCTTTTTTTTTTCTTGATTTGTGTGGAATGTTTACTAGGTTCTAATAGCATGTGGTCATATATTGCTGGAAGCAGTTTTTCTGACACTAAAGAGGGTCGCTATAATCCACGGATGTATCCTGTCATCCCTGTTTATCACTGGAGAAAAGGATCTCAGGTACAAACTACTTTTGAGTAGACTCAGCAGCGCTATACTTCTTCGTACCCACACTTCTTTGGTGCTTGTTCTAAGGATAACTTTTCCTTCATAATTCTAGTGGGCTATTTTAACTAGAAAGCATGCCGAAGTTATGGTCAATGATGATGAAGTGTTCCCTGAATTTCAGAAGCACTGCAGGGTGAGCTGCCTGCTTTTTCTTTTCTTTTTGAATTTTATGTGAAACTTTGATAGATTTACAGTTTTCGTTTTCACCCTCACCTAGTGCCCCGTTCTTCTTACCTATCTGCTATGAAGCATACACATGGATATAATAATGCGACACTGCATAATACGGACCCAGTGACACAGCTAATGCAAGATGATACAGCATAGCACAACAAGCAGAATGTTGATATTATATACTTTTTTGTTAATAGAAAAGTTAATTTATAAATAGTGTACAAATGAGATTGAAACTTGAATCTTAAGCATGTTAACTATTTTTTATCTTAGTAAAAAAAAGGTTCATTTTAACTTAACAATCCAATATGTTCTTCTCATATCAAATCATTATGTGCACAATAAGGAGATGATAATGTGTTGTTAATTTCCGTCTTAGGCTTAGTTCATACATTACATATAATGGTCAAATTTTAGAGTTCATTTTATGGTAATTCCTTCCAAGGCACAAATAATTTAAGCAAGTATTGCAAATTTCCAATATGTAAACATAAGTAAGCAAGAAATGTCCGATAATGAATAGTGGATGTTTGCATGTCTATGTCCTAGGAGTGTCTGGTGAAATATCACGTCTGACACGTGTTGGACAGGGCACCTTCTGAGAAGTGTTCTTGTTTCTTATCCTATTTGTCGCTTACTATCTAACTTACCCCCTTTTTGTTGTTCAATCCAAATTATTTGAAAATTCAACCTCAATGAATGGAATTGTCATATCTACAGTGTGTGTGTGCGCGCCTTTAATTTAATTCTTGCTAAGTTGGGCATATAGCCAACCAGAATTACTTGCTGACTGGAGCTGTTCATAAGACTTGACATTGCTCTGCTTTTTATCTTCTCATTGCTAAAGCATAACAATGAGTAGGAGAAAGAAATTGTACCTACTTTGTTCTTTTACATTTTGTTATAGTCCAGTTTAGGACTTTTGACAGGTTTTCCTTGTATGGTTTGGCTAACATGTCTTTGTGACTCTTGCCAGAGAAGGTCCTTACCAGAATTTTGGCGAGATAATCCTGTTGTAAGTTCCTCTCTCACAACTAATACTGAAAAAAAAAAGCATTAGATCAGATATAGTTCCTCTGAAAGATAGAGCGTTTTTATGCAAATATATATACAAAGCAAATAGCTATACTGGATATATTATAGCAAACCAGACTCAACTGAAATGATTTATTCTGTGACATGTTTTGAAGTTCAATAGCTTGAAGTTTTCCATCGATCTGCTGCTTTCGTATAAGTTGCTTGGGAGTACACAGTTCCATTAATTTGCTCTTGCTTTTCTTTGCACTTGAGAAAGATGCGGTCGGTGAAATAGCTCTAAAGCAACTGCTACTTCAATACTTGTTAACTGTTTCAGTTTGCTTTCTTTTAGCATAGTTCTGGATTGACCAACAAACTGCATGAGCAGTTCGAATTAAGATATCCTGTTTTATGATGCTGTCATTCATATTTATAGAACATATTGCAAGATGAAGAGGTGACAAGCCATTTTCTTTGTGCAGCCAACTGATGCATCAAAAGAGCACAATTGCATACCAGATGAGCACTATGTTCAGACTTTATTGGCGGTTAGTTGATTTTATTTCATTTTATGTCCTAGCATGTTAATGGTATATAAGGATCCGGTGAATGCTGGCAGGCAGACATTGTTAAGCCTGACACAGTCCTTGTTAATATCTTGTCTGTCTGCAGGGGAATAACATTGCTAAGGCTCTCTCTCTCTCTCTCTCTCTCTCTCTCTCTCTCTCTCTCTCTCTCTCTCTCTGTGTGTGTATGTATGTGTATACGCACACGTGTTATTATTTCAACAAGTTCAAAAAGATGTTGACATTCGAACCTAAATGGCCGTTTCGCTTATTAGGCCTGTATTTCAAAAGAAGGCTGTGTTTCTATCACTTATCAAATACTTCGCATGTCTATGATGAACTGATGTTTCTAGGATCAGCTTCTGTGGCAGCTTCTGTTAGTTCTTAACTGAACAGTGATACATGACAAATATGAAAGCATAAATAAATAGATAAGGATACAAACAAAAGCACATTAATATGCTATATAACATGCCCTTATGTGTGCGTGTGTTTTAAGTATTTTGTTTGCATGAGATGGAGGAGGAGTATGCATGTATTTGAATGCGGTGTTTGTTAAACATTTTCCTGTGCAGATAAAAGGACTTGAAGGAGAGATAACCCGAAGAAGTGTGACACATACTTCATGGGATCTTTCTTCATCTAAAGATCGTCAAAGACGTGGTTGGCATCCAGTAACGTACAAACTTTCAGATGCCACTCCGAAGCTTATTAAAGCTATAAAGGTACTCTTCCTTATCTGGCTTTAAACTTTTTTTTTCTATGTTATTACTTATCTCCAAAGAACATAGGCCATGATGTTCCTAAATTCAAAAGCATTGGTTGAACAAGTTCTTTAGTTACTACAAATATGTCAATGATTTCAACTGTACTATTTATTTTTTACTTCTCTATCTCCAAATAAAAAACTGATTATGTTATATTGATTGAGTCTTCTATAACATATATTATGCATGTTTTTATGGTTGGCAGGCTATAGATAATATTTACTATGAGACCGAGTACCGAAGGGAATGGTGCAGTAGCAAGGGGAAGCCCAGCCCATGTTTTCTCTTTGCTAGGAAGTTCACCCGCTCTGCTGCTCTAAAGCTTCTTAACATGGTAATGCAAGCAACGGTTATTAATGAAAAGTTTTCTTCTCCACATTGAGCTCTAGTTTAATCCTTTAGCGAAGATGGCTCGTAAAGTAGAGTTTTTTTTTTTTTTTTTTTTTTTTTTTTTTTTTAAAGGGTACTAAGTCAATTCTGAAGTTGTTCCACCTGCTGATGTTGATGAAACCTTTTCGTGGCAGTCTGTGCTTGGTGTGAAGCAACATACAATATCTTCATAGTTCCATATGACACGGCCTTTTGCAAGTTCACAGAACAGGAGATTTACAAAGCTTGTACAGGGTAGAGATACAAAGCATTTGTACTTCAGTAAAATATTATGAAGTTACCCATACAAATATATATGTAAAGCATCGAGTCGTCAAGTCTGGTGATAATCTCTGTTTATCCTTTTCAAAAATTGCTCACATTATGTTGCGGCTTGCGACAAAAGAACTGTAAATTTTGTTTAAAGAGGTTTTTTTAGACAACAGTTAAAAACTATTAAGAGATTTTACAAAGATGAAACAATTGTGCAGTTATTATAAGTGTAGCTCTGTATGTTATATGTAGTTTTTGTGGTTAACTTCAATTCCTAATCTTATTCTTTTGCAACTTGTTTGTTTATTGCTTGTAACTTTGGCTTCGTTCGAAACATCTATTTTTAAAAAGCTATATAGCCTTCATTGTTCCATGTAACTGACTCAACCGCATTGGAAAGAAAAACTTTATTGGTGTTGCTGTTATGTAGCCTTAAAGGAAATTCTCCTCTAACCTTCAAGGCTTTTTTTGTTTCCTTTTTTTGGTCTGGAACCTTCAAGGCTTTTTAGTGGCCTGCTTTTCTCAATCACCTTTTCTTTTTTTTTTTTCCCCCTGGACTAGCTGATGGTGAGTATTCAACTAACGCATTACAACAGCAAGATGGATGGCCTTTACCAAAATTCTAGATAAACGAATAGTTATAATACTCAGTAACAGATAAAAAAAGCTATTGTTTAGGAGATTCTGATGTAGTTAAAACTCCATGCAGTGCATCAGTATATATATATATATATATCGAATATTACATATGATTTAGAAGTCTTGATCAGCCCTGATGAACAGCTCGAACAGATGGAATGCCTGTTGCTACAAGTAGTTCCACTTTTAGGATGCAGGAGTTTCTGGGATGATCGCTTATCATGAGCAAATCCAGCTGCAGTAGGCCTTGTTGCTTCTTCCTTCCATCCTTTTGAGACAAAAAGGAAAAAATACCAGGAATAATATTTATTTCAAATGCCTGCATGCAGAGGATTTATTCAGCTACCAGGATCACATAGGTAGTGAAACAGAAATGATCATCCATAAGAATCAAATATATAATCAGTCTCAAACTGTTCACCCAATTGCCAAACCATACATATTCTGTTATTGGAATATGTGAAAATAGTATAATTGGATCCAATTCAAATTGTAAAAGCATATGGGGGCTGATAGTTCTACAGAACAAGCCACTTGTTTATACAACGTCATTTGCAGCTCAAGATCAATGCACAGAACTTCACACATAATTTTTGTGTCGTCGATAGAACTTTACATACAGTAATAGTATGATCGAGCCCTTGGAGCTATTTGGGAAGGAATCAACCTCTAAAATCCGCTGGAACTGTTTCTTCTGTAAAATACTCCATTCTGACGGCTTCCGCACTACAAAATCTCACCTGAAAGAACGTGGCAAAAGATAAACGAAATCATTGGGAAAGGTATCAATATAGCAATGCTATTGCTAGCAAATGTGGCACTTTAGAATTTGGAAAGAAAGGAAAGGTGTATGCATCCAACTGATATATTGTTGGAAGACAGTGATTAATTATAGTCAGATATGTTGAGTAGATTCATTATAGTCAGATATCTTGAGTATTGTCAAAATGGGAAATCAAAGATCTGAATGCAGTGGATTACACTGCATCCTATCCGAAATCTTGAAGGATCAGAAAATTATTTATTGTTTCTGTTACTTGGCATTGCTGACTCATGACACATGTAAGAGTACATAGCAGATGGAACCAACTTCAAGATAGGCATCTAGATATGAATTTTTTCACCTACTTCTATGAGAATTTAGAACACATCTTTCTTCTAATGGTAAAAGCCACCGACTTTCTAAGCAGCATTGGCAGTTTAACCAAAAAAATCCTAACTGGAAAAAGATATGGAGCTAATACATAATTCATCCAACACCGAATGAAAGTTAATTTAAAGTGCAATATGAAAATACAATAAAGGACAGATTGATGTGGACATAAATTAACATGCCGATAATTGCGTTATGTGCAAGTAACTGACTGCCAAAAGATCAAGAACGTCCTTGCCAACAAAAGAATATTTTAAATATCAAAGGATCTTGACTTGCAGATATCGATTTACTTACCATAGACGAATAAGACTTCAAGAGTGGTTTGATAAGTTGCCAAATTGGCTGAAACACAAAGGGAGCATCTACGAAAAGAACTTGTTCAAGCCGCTTCGGGTAGTAATAATAAAATACATCAATCTGGGGGAAAAAAGAGTAAATATTAATAACTAAAATGGAAACAACTGTAACGTTCACTTCCATTATATTAGTGACACGTTTGAATAAGACTAAAGGCTTAAACTACACTCTTAGCTAAGCTTAAAAAATACAGCAAAATAATCTGATTGCTTTTTATAAATGTACTGTACCAAACTGGAGCGCATAAACTAATCAGAAATCTCATCCATTTCCTTTGCAAGTGGATATATCTATCTTGCAAGCAGAACTTTTAATCAATTGTTTACATTCTTTGAAAGTCTATATTTGGGGATGTGACATACTATTTACAGTTTGGGAAATACTACAAAAATACAGCAAAATAATCTGATTGCTTTTTATAAATGGGTACTGTACCAAACTGGAGCGCATAAACTTCCTTTACAAGTTGATACATCTATCTTGCAAGCAGAACTTTTGATTTATTGTTTACATTCTTTGAAAGTCTACATTTGAGGGATGTGACATACTATTTACAGTTTCGGAAATACTCTCAACATCATCTTTATATGCTGTATAGACTTTCATTACTGGTGCAACACTTTGCTCTCAAATTATGAGAATAAATTAAGAGAAACATGAACAATTTAAACAAAAAAAAACCACATAAAAAGAAGAATGTCCAATTGCCATAACAGTTAACTTATCAACAATAACATAGATTTGGACCATGAATTTCAGGTCAAATCCTTTGAAAGAACTAAAACAGCAACACTGTTTATTTACCTTTCAGATGCTTAAAGGTCAAAAGGGTTGCTTTGTTGATGTATTTGGCATGGCTTTTAACTTCATCAATATCACAAGAGAGCCAATGTCAAAATTTGTAATCTATTGGTTTATGTGCAATAAGAAGTCTAGTCCAACTCTTAATTAGTCAATAAAAGCCAATACATTTGTACCTGCGCATTACCATCTTTCACAATATCGATAGAAAAAAGTTTAAAACGAGTAAATTAACACTTATTTAGTATAGGTTACATTGGAGCAGAATGCTTGCTAATGAGTTTCCAGAAAGTAATATAGTAATAAGGGAATCAATCTGTATTCTATAAAAGTAACTTTCTGAATCAGGCTGAGTTCAACCTCTCTTCATTTATCAAAACATTTTATGCTAATTATCACACTGCTATGAGATCAGAAAGGAGATTGATGATTATAGTGCGGTGTGATGGCACAACTGGATACAGAATCAGAACAAGTTGTGTTGTGTACTCATAATTATAACCATGCCTCAGAGATAATTGGAAAATTAAAATTGTTAATGCACCCAATAGTTGAAGTATACTACAAAAAAATAAGACTTGGTACTTAAAAAAGAAATCACCAAATCCATTGCACTGCCTTCCCAACAAAAAGATAAAAGAAGATACCTTTTCACCCAATAAAGATTCCTAAAAAGTGTAGTATCTCAAACATGGGAACTATTTGAGTGAAACGGTACCCACATTTTGTCAGTTCTACATACTTGCTAATGATCAGTGATGCTAATTTGTAATGCCCCGAGAATTATAGAAACAAAGAAATCTCGATAACGTAAACGATTAACAAAATTCCCAGAGCTTACAGAATAAAATAAAGTTTAGTCGGATCAAATTTGAAACGAGGCAAAACTACAACTCATGGTGACAAAAACAAGGTCAAAACTATGTTTTCATACTTATAGAACAAGATTAAAAGCGAGGAAACTCAGATAAAAAACGTCGCAAATAATTTTTGAAATTTCATAAAGAGGGTCAATAGACTTATAAAACCTACCAAGAACTTTAGGAATGAAAGATCTCCATTCTCAGCACTGAAGCCACGAAGATCAAATACTCCAAGAATCTGCTCTTTTCCAGAAGGAAGCTTACTCAATGCTTTTTCAATCAAAAAGACACAAAGCTTCTGATTTTCGAGGGTGTCATGCTTCTGTGGCCAAATCAATACAACCATATTATCAGAAATGTTATGAAAGGGAGAAGTAACAACTATGTATTCTTCAACTTGAACCATAAAGCAGGTGAAAGATGGTAGCTTAACTTCCACTTTATGACTCCTAGATATTCTAGTGCTTTCGGGGTTGAGACATGGCATCAGAAGATGTTGCAAAACAAACTCCTTCAGATTGTAGTTCTTTTGTATTTGTTACTAAACTAAGAAGCCTCAGCTAGCAGATTCATGATTTGGCAAAGGCAAAAATATTCTATGATTGGAGATTCCTCAACTCACATAAGGGCGCGGCATAGCGAACAAAAAGGTCGTAGGTTCGAGGCACCGAAGCCAACTACTATAAAACAGGGTATGGTGGTGTGCATTCGGTGAAAAACCGCACGAGCCCTTTCAGGAGCCTGCTCCTACAAGCGAAGGGCGATGTGGTACCAGGTAACTCATTTTTACATAATTGCCATACTTGTATTGAGAAACTTTGCAATGCTTCAAAGAGATGAGGATAGTGGATAGACATTCTAATGGTCGGTGTTATTGTAACAAATTGACTTCCATATGTGTTGGAGGCATTACTAGACTGACAATAAACCAGCCCATGAAACAAAAACAAAGGGCGTTATTGAATATCATAGTAACAAGCACGAAGTTAAATACCGCTGGATAATGCTTGGAGGCAACCACCACTAGCACAGGTCTGCCATGAACATCTAGGAAGTCATGCACATAGGCTTTGCCGGTGTCATATAAGTTCCCAACATCCTCCAAGGCCAATCCTGACACCCCAAAATCCTGACGCCATTTCTAATAATGATGGAAGGTAAACCTAGACAAGCTAGCGGTGCTTGAAATGGCAATTTGATTGTCATGTAAAGATGTGAAAATAAAAGAATAAATGATGACAACATTATGGTGACAGAGAACGTAGCTTTAACCATCTGAAAAAAGAACTATATTCATTCTTTGAAGAAGATTTGAATAGAAATAGTAGTATTATATAGCTATATTATTCTACATTGCATTTATAACGATGAAATGCATGCCAAGCAAGCATCATCAGAGAGAACAGGGTCTCTCAAGCATGCATACCAAAGCCGATCTATGTTCATGAAGGCAAGAAGGATCTGAAACAGATGAAATTAGGTTTTGGAGGAAGGACAAACTTACTGATCTACATAGTTAAAACCGAATAATTACTGTCATATTGCCGGAACATTTAATAGGTTTTCACAAGGCATATAAGAGCAATTCAGCAGTTTCACATGATCCGTAGTCCATCTTGTTCGGTGGTTTGATGAACATGTACAAATGCAAAGGGACCTCAAGTCTCCCAAGTCACATGTAAACATACTGAGTAAGTACGATATACTCAACATAATTTCAAGTTAAAAATTGAAAGAATATAAGTCCTAAACGACATGTATACAGACCTACTGAACCATATACGAAGAAAGTTCTAATGGACCTCTAGAAACAAAATATAATTCATTGGATACTATAGCTTTGATCAACTTAGAGGCAGTTTCTTCGACTGAATACTTTCTGTCTTTTAAAAACCAAGCGATCATTTCCTCATCATCTCTTCCGTTTTTGCCAGTTGGTAGTTCGGCGTGCTCTTTCTCAAGCTTTTCTTTAACTTCCAACACAAGCTGCTTATTTAAGATACACAAAGCGACTGTCAAGAGAAAATGTAGGAAGTCAAGCAAACAAAAATATCAGTTTAAGTCAACAAAGAAGTTGAAAAAAGAAAATTGAACGAAGTACGCACAAACAAGATCTTCAAAGTTCAAACAATGGTAAACACATGCATTATAATAAGCATTCAACAAAGTTTTAGATCCACAAACAGATTCTTTCAAACTTTCTAAGGAAATAATGATTAAACGCATCATAGCTTCTTTCAAACTTTTCTAACGAAAAAAAATGAATAAAAGCATGCATCAGTTTCACCTTACTAGGCAAGCCATGGATTAACGACAAATTTCAAGCAAAAAAGGCTTACATTCAGTAGAAGTTGATCAGCCTAAATGTCGATAACTCTAGCCATGTTGCTGTTCCTAACAATTATTGCAATAGCGATAGGAATTTTATTGACCATATGCATTTCACCAACAGACAATACCGCTTGTTAACAGCTGAACATCGTCATATACACCTCATGCAAGCTCCTCAAATTCTATGTTGTCAAAACTTGCGAGAATGACCTAAAATATGATAGTTTTAGTTTACCCATTACATGACGAATGATGATTCTTTTTTAAAGTCAGGAGAGAAGGGAAACAAAACAACATTCATTTGAGTTAGAACCACTTGATAATATTATCAAGTTTTGAGTAAAATGGCAACACTAAAAAACTACAATTTATTTTATACACGCTTTCAGCTTAAAACCACATCCCACATAGTTGACCAGATCTAAGAGGCTCGACACTTACTAGACTAGCTAAGAAATTATCGTATACCGACCAGCTATAACAGATGCGGTCTACTAATAAAATAAAGTTGGTTGTTAGAATTAGCATAGTTAACCACAACGGCCAATGCAATTCCCAAATAAGAGCTCCAACCATTCCACAATTCACCAAAACTCACACAAAAGTTAACCACAGCTAAATGTAGAGTAACTCGTTATCTTATAACATGATCTCCTTCACTAATTCAAACGTAATCACAGACAAAATCATATGTATGAAAAATTAACTATAAAACGAGCAAATTGCATGAAACTCTACTACCTGGAGAGCGAATTAAGGTAAGCAGAAACATACATACCTTGCGGGCGTCGATAGATTGGACGGTCTTCTTCTCCGCCAAGCAGGTTAAGGTTCGCCGGAGGTGTCTGTGGCGGATGATCGGAGATGCAACTCCAGATAGACGGAGAGGTTGGAGCAGCCGCAGCGACATCTCCATCTCGATAAATTTCCGTTGGCAGATCTCAGAATGTGGTGTTATATATTATCACAAAAAAAAAGAATGTGGTGTTATAAATGGGCTGAGCAAAGCCCAGGCGATCCAATGACAGCAAGTAGGCCGTAGGTATTGAGCCCTTTTAAAGTATTTGTTTTAACTACCTTTGTTTTTGCAGCTGAATATGGAAATAGTATCTCTGATTGTTGTATAAATAATACTATGTTATCCCGCTTGTTGTCGGCACGGCCTCACGCCTGCGGATGGAAAATTCTTTATTCGAACATTTGCTGAAGCACAATAATGGTATCTCATAACATTAGTTATGAGATGAAACCGACGGTGGATTAGAGATAAGCACAACCACCCGGATTAGATGTCTGGTTAACTTATATCAACCAAAGGCGGTCAATTGCTCCCACTCAAAAACTGTGACACTAAGGCGCCAAAGGCGGTGATAAATACCTCGCTCGGCGGTGCGGAAGCCGGAGGAAAGCAATCACGGAGGAGGAAATTCAGCCAGCGGGAAAAAAATGGTCTGGTGAGAGGGTTGCTAAAACGGGCGAGGAGATTGATTTCGATAGAGGCTTCAAAGCAAATTGGGCTCCCATATTTTTTTAGGTCCATCAAATTTGAATTTCTACTGTTTGCTTTTGAGAGCTGTAAAATTATTGTTATTAAATATTATATACACTTTCAAAAAACATTTACTTGCCGTAATTTCTCTATGTCCATGATTATCTTATAAAACATAACACAAAATTTTATGATATTTGGACCATATACTTTATTTTATATAAAATATACCGTTCAAATTTATGTTATTATTTTATAGATAAATATATAGTACAAAAAAGTCAATTTTAGTTGAGCAATCCAAATTGACAATAATATATAAATAGATATTTAAATATGTTATTTTGATATTAACATGTATATGCATTTAAATTTTACTTAAAATATCTATTATTAAATAAATGTCTAGTTACTATTCTTATTATTGAATAAATATCTATTATTATAAATATGCAGATATAACTATTCCTATTATTGTTTTTTTAAAAACATGCAAAACTACCGTACAAAGTTAAAGAATAAAAAACAATACTGTAAATTTTAGGGACTTTTCGCAGACAGCCCCTAAAGGGCAAAACCCTTCGCAATAGACCCCTCAAGTTTCACCTTTTCCATTTTGCCCTCTCTTCGAAAAACGTGTCACTCCGTTTTGACCACTGTATTAATATTTTTTGAAAAAAATTTCAAATAAAAGTTATAGATTTTGATGAAATCTAAAATTTTCATGTTCAACATTTTTTCAAAAAAATGTTTCTAATAGATGTTTTGGGACTTCGAAAATTCAGCGGATTAATGGATCGGATCCAAAACCCGTTAACACTTCGGAGTACCAAAACATCTAATTAGAAGTATTTTTTGAAACAATGTTAAACATGAAAATTGTAGATCTCATCAAGATTTATAACTTTCATGTTGAATTTTTTTTCAAAAAATATTGATATATTGGTTAAAATGGAATGACACGATTTTCAAGAGAGGGAGCTAAATGGAATAGATGAAAGTGGAGGGGTTGAATGAGGAGAGTTTTGAAAACCAGCTGTCCGCAAATTTTCCCTAAATTTTAAGTTATAACTATATGAGTTAACAATGTATAGTTAGTTGCAACTCCATTATTTTATAATAACATGTACGAACACCAAATTAAGAAAGAAGTGTTAAAAAAAAAAGCTCGGGGAACTTAGTATGGGTTAACATTCACCGCCACATTAGTCTTTTCTCGTTTTCAGGACTAATTTGCATGTTTTGAAAAATAGGGTTGATACGCAACTCTTTCACTTAATATTGTATGCTACTATATTGGTCATACATAATCAACCAATATTAGTCTAATTAGTTAGCAGAGCTAGAAATTGGAATGAGATCATGACCTATCCCTCATGATGGATAGGTCAAGGGTTCAAATCCCAATAACATCTAATTGTGAGGATTTACCGTTTATCATTCAGTATCCGATCAAAATACTTAACAGAAATCGAATTCATGGGGTCATATATATATATATATGTGTGTGTGTGTGTGTGTGTGTGTGTGTGTATAAAGATCTACTTACATTTTGAGCTGAACTTTCAAGCTTACACTTTTTTCACCCTTTGCTGTTCTAAAGGGAGACTTGAAAAGCTACTACATGATTTCTCTAGGGAAACAGAGGTTATGATGCTCTGGTCAATTGGCAAGAATGAATTATTTTAAAAGTTCCTGAAGTAATGTTGAAAACTTTAACTCCCAAAATAAGTTAATCCAATATGTATGGCCCCCTAACATTCCATATATTAAAACTACTTAGACGGTTTACCTAAATTACTTTCCAGCTTCTATTCTTCTTTATCAAAAATGATGTTTCCATATGTACATAAGATTTGAACCACTAGGCTATCCTTGACTAATCTAGAATCTTTTAATACATGCATTGTTTTTTGCATAAAAGATACATATGAAAGAGAAATTGCATAAATGAAGGTACTTCATTACAAATTGTGAGGATAAAAATCGTTCAATTTGACTATCGGATCGCTAAATTCTTTTTTTTAGGATGTAATCGTTGCATGTAATTTTATAATTCATTTGGGAGAGACACTAGCTTATTTAGATGAATCAAAAGTGTCTACTTATCTTGTTGGGTTGAGAAGCACATTGATGCCAAAACTTGCTCATGGAAACTAAAACCTTTTGACAAAACATGAATTTTCAACAAGTGCAACAGCATTGAGTATTGATTCTTGACCAAGCTATATTTTTTTTAAGATAAAAGAAACTAAAACAAATGTAATCCGTGTGAACTGCTCTTTCATACCTTGCAAAGTTGATACAACTTAATTCTGTAAGATAGTGCTTTCCACTTGAACCATGATAGTGATTCCCCATGAATGATAAAAAGCATCCCCGATAGCTCATGTTTAAACTTAAGAAGAATTATGACGCCACAGCTCCATAATCCGAGATAGCTCATAAAATGGATAATACGTGCCAGGTTGCTTAGGAACGAGCCACCACTAGCCCAACTGGTGTGAAGCTTCGGCCTTTCTTGGCTAAGCTTAGTGGAAGCATGTAGCAACTAAAGCGAGAGCAGTATTATCATAGTATAGTATCATCATTGTGTTTATGCGGCACTCTCTTTGTATCTTTGTTTAGAGCGCAACAATCGAATTTTCAACCAAAGTTGAGAAATTCTTTATGGGTCTTCAACAGTATAGTATATCTATTGCAACTTTGGACAGTTCTCTATTTGCGCATGTGGCACATGCGCTTCTCCGACTTCACAAGCAACATGATTGAACCATCACTACTACGACATCTCCTAATTTCCTCTGATCTTCTTTGTATCTTTGCTTCCTTCTTAGAGCTGAGTTTTAGTAAGGATTATTGTGTGTTGAGACGTCAATATGTAAGGGGCTGTTTACTTCGCGCGGAACTGGTGGATCTCGTGGAACTCGGAACTCAGAACACAATTTCGCTGTTTACTTCGCCAACTCGCCTGAGTTCTCTAAGTTATAATTAAATTTTTCGCCGCCTCGCGGAACTTTCGAGTTTTAGCTGCGAAGTGGGCGAACTCGTTTTGTCTTCCGCGCGTGAGTTATGTTGTGTTCTTGCAATTTCTTCTCCTTCCTCTGGTGACCACTGTAGTCAATGGTCGAAATACTTGTACAATGTGTAATAATTTTTTTTTTTTTTTTAAATTTTTATGAATACATGTATATGTAATAATAAACCTTTTGTAAATTTTTATTCAATACAAAGTCTTTGTATTCAATACTTTTTGTGTTCAAATTTTAGAACTTATCTTTTATAATTTTTAGTATTCAAGAATATAAAATTTATTTGATATATATTTAATACATATAAAATAAAAAAATATATAATATAACATATCATGTGTAATATAATATATATGTTATATATATAAATTTAAGATATTAAATGAGAGATACATACAAAAGATGGGATATAATATATAATTTAATATAAATATTTAAATATAAATTTAAAAGAAATATAATATATTTTTTATGTCTCAGTTTACTTCCAATTCCAAGTAAACAAAAAAAATTATCTTTCAGTTCTCACTTCCAAACCCAAGTAAAAAAAAAAATTATCTTCCAGCCTCTGCTTCACAATTCCAAGTAAACAGAGAAATTCAAAACACCACTTCTCACCCACTTCTCAGTTCTCACAGTTCACCCACTTCCCACTTCTCACTTCTCACTTCTCAGGCTTCCGCGCGAAGTAAACAGCCCCTAATTGATGTATAGCTCCTCTCTTTCTTCCAAGTTAGCCGAGGCTCATGCGGAATATTTTTAATACATTTTTAAATTGATGTATAATTCTTCTCTTGTACTCCAATCTAAACTAGTAAAATATCGTTTAATATTGCAACAAGTAGCATGTTTTATAGCAATGTTACTTTTTAAAATGTGTCACTAGTTTGGTTAACCTATTAACCCATAATAATCCTAGAAGCAATGTACTTTCATGACCATATAACATGAAATCCAATTATATATAATCAACTTGACGGTGGCTGACCCGCATTGTGTGCCTATTAACACGTCCCTATGCCTCTTAGTGCACATGATTTGTCTAAAATTAACTTCTTTATACACTTAATGATTTAACATGAAATTAAGAAAGAGTATCATTCTCATCCAACTCTGTGTCATCTTCATTTCCATTAGACCATATAGTATAAACTATGCTGTTCCGCATATAAGGGGGGACTCCATTTTTCACACGTGTGCGAGATTTATTGTTTGATGTACACATACGTGCTAACCTTCATGGCTAAGGCTAAAGTACCTTATTAGTTCGTGAATTGGCCCGGGTCGGCCCGCACGGTTTGATGCGGGCAGCGGGCCGGCCAGCACGGTGTTAATGGCGAGGCTGAGCCAGCTCGGCCCACCCCCCTTGTTACGCCGGCTCGGCTCGGCCGGCGGCCTGCCGAGCCTGCCAAAGTTTATTAAAAAAAAGTATATGCCCGCCGCCCAGCCCGCCTCCCCCGCGCACGCGTGAGCTGGTTTCCCCCAGCACGGCTCTCGCGGCCGGCCACGGTCTGGAGAGCCGGGCTGCGGTTCGGG
The DNA here is from genome assembly GCA_002076135.1 of Xerophyta viscosa. Lineage (NCBI taxonomy): Eukaryota > Viridiplantae > Streptophyta > Magnoliopsida > Pandanales > Velloziaceae > Xerophyta > Xerophyta viscosa. The sequence goes on along the minus strand of MJHO01000007.1, from coordinate 2,399,363 downwards.
CTGCTGGCCGCGACATTTTTTGCATCTATACCATTTTGTATGACGGATGTTAATTCTTTCCCTAGTAACGTTACTAATTTGATATGATAAACAGCAATTATGTTTTTTAACATTTAATTATTTATTTTTGCTTAATTCAAGGCCAATTAAAAATAAATTGCTATCTCGTTGACATGAAAAAACAGAAATGAATGAGAAATCAATAAAAGCCTTACTGGAAGCTGCTCATAGAACTTAGTATCATGTGAGACAACAATCGACAATCGTTGTAAAATATGGCATCACAGACTATATTTGAAAAGTTAGGAGACATGAAATAGATCGTTAAAAGTACAAGAGGCTTGAACATCATTAAGAGATCGCAGAAATACTCTGATAATTTGGAAGAACCTGGTACATAGGAACCACTGGGAGAAATTCATATCCATGTGGTTGATTGACTGGATAAAGTGGAACATCTGGTATTGCATAGTGATCTTGATTGGAAAATTATCATTTTGCTGCTGCCAACTTCTGTTTTGGTGGTGGCGAAACAGGAAGATGCATGAAGGTGTAGCAATTTTGCAATCAGCCCACACTTTATATGGCTGCTGACAATAAAGGATTTAATCCACAACCCTTGCAACAATTTAAGCTACTAAAGATCTCTTGGCAGCCAGCTGAGGGAGCGCCGTGTAAAGACAAACTCTGATGAAGCATGTAGCAGATACACAGGTGCTGCCGCAGCAACCGGGGTTATTTGCAATGACACGCGTCAGTGACTTAAAGGGTTCAGCTTACACTTGGGCATTTGCTCGTTTATCCAGGCTAGATTATGGGGATGCTGAAGGCATGGAATTAGCGTGGAGCAGAGATTCCGTAAAGTTTAAATTGAAGCCAAGACTCTCTATATTGTTAATACAATAACTCACTGTAAACAAGCTACCGAATGGTTGTTGTAGGAACCTGGTGATTGAATGCAAAAAGTTCTTGAACGCAAGTGGGAGATTCATCATTTACTACACATCTATCGGGAGGCTAATCAGTTAGCCAATCTATTAGCTACAAAAACTCTCTTTATACCAATTAAATTTCCATAACTTTGTACCTCACCACAAAAGTCTTGAATGTACTCCATTCTAATGCTACCGGTATTCGGAGTACAATTACTAACGAATTAGGATCATGTCTCCTCTTTTCCGACAAAACAAAAAAGTGCAAGGGTAGCAGAGAACTCTGACGGTACAGTATCCAATTTGCCTTAGATTAAAGAGCATTTACATGATCCTTATTGGACATACTTTTGCATGATCATGCACAATTAATTCGTTTTCTTTTTTTTTTTTTTGTGCTAGAAATATTCACTTTCTATTGCCATAAAAAAGGATATGGCCAACAGACCACTACTTAATTCCAGCTGAAAATACGCTAAATCACTGCACAAATAACCAGCCTCCTAAGTATTATTTTTTTAGATTATCGTAAAAAAAAATCTGTTTGTAATTGATTTATTTTGTATGATCGTCATATAAATTTATTATGGCACCATCTTATATTTTATCAATTAAAAATTTTCAACCTTTCTATATAGACAAACTTGAATATCTATATACTATATGATCCAACATAAAATACAGAAACAATAAATTTTCAATACTCTTACTTTATCAGATAAAGCCTCACATTACACAGCTATCTACTCCGTCGTTGATTTATTCAGTCAACGTCGACGTTTGTATTCGAGGTTTTTTAATCTTTAGTACAGCAACATCTCCGCGAGATTCGAACCCCCCTTTATCCGAGTTAGTGTTAGGCCTCGATTCACTTTCCTCAATTTCGTTTGCTTCCCACCGTTGACTTCTTCTTCTTTGGTTATTATTTTGCTTAATTCTTAATGGATTTTTCGTGTTCTAGTCTAGTTCCTTAACGAAGACGACGATGATAGAACCATAAACTTGAAAGTTGCTTTTCTCATGCCTAACATTAGACGGAAATCCACATTGAGTGATAGACTTCAGAACTCATAAACTACAGAGTAGTGATTAAAATGGGAAAGCCATGGTGTGGTTTCGGCAGGGCCATGGCAATACTCCAAAGTATCCTTGGCGGCTTCGTCATCCTCACCAGCATCGCCGCCCTCCACCGCTTCTACTCAATGGGCCTCCTCCTCCCCTCCACCGCCTCCGACGTCTGCCAAACCATCACCACTACCGCCGCCGCCGCTGGTAACAACATCACCGTCGCAGCATTCGTTGACTTCGACCTCCAGACGTTGGCCGACCGCGTTGACGACGTCTTAATTAAGCTCTCCGATCTCCAAGACAAGCTCGAGTCCCACATCCAGACCCTTGATAAGTCTCGCCGGAACCCTAAATCCCCTCAAAATATCTCGATCTCCGAGTTCCGCCGGTTTGTCGATGAAGAAGTCGTTCAGCCGCTCTATAGTGCTCACGTTGCTCTCCGTCTGACTAGACTTCCCCGGCCCGACCCGAGTCCCGGGCCACGAGAAGACCCGCTCATCAACTTCTTCACCGTCGAGGAAACACGCAAGTACATCACCGGAAAACCCAACCGCAACGGCAAGCTCAATATATACGGTACCATTATTACAAACTTATATTATGCTACGTTTTTTTATCTTTGGTTATTAGTGATGATGACGTTGAATAAAAACTTTGAGAATAGATTTAACTGATTGGGCTTGCCAAAGAAATATCGTAAGCTATATTTGAAAATTCATAAACATCACTTATGGAGAAGATCGTATTTACTAAAAATTCATGTTATTGTGCCTGATTTAGTTATTATACCATGATGTAACAGGTACTAACAAAACATACCAGACAATCGGCCACGCTTGTGTTCTAATGCGGAAAGAGCTGGAGGAGTACATGGACTACGATATCGGCGCCTTCTGCCCCGACGACTGGCACGTTGCTCAGAAACTCATCCTCGGCGGCTGCGACCCTCTACCCCGCCGCCGATGCCTCGCTCGAGCTTCCAAGATCTACCAGAAACCTCTGCCGATCAACCAGTCAACGTGGAAGCTCCCCGACGATCGCAACGTCAGGTGGAGCAATTACAAATGTAGAAACTACAAGTGCCTTGAGAGCAAGAACCCCCGAAGAGGCTTCAGTAAATGCACCGGCTGTTTCGAGTTAGAGAAAGAGAAGATCAAATGGGTTAAAAACGGTTCATTAGCGGATTTCACCGTGACCGACGTACTCGCCGTGAAACCAGGCGAGATTCGGATCGGTTTAGATGTTAGCATTGGCACCGGTAGCTTCGCGGCGAGGATGAGGGAGCAAAACGTGACGATAATTTCGACGGCGATGAACACCGGCGCGCCGTTCGCGGAGACGATAGCGTTGCGGGGGATGGTGCCATTGTACTGGGGGCTCAGCCAGAGACTTCCCTTCTTCGACAACACGTTGGATTTGATCCACACCAGTGTGTTCTTTGATGGGTGGGTTGATCTGCAGCTGCTGGATTTCGTGCTTTACGATTGGGATAGAGTGCTGCGGCCTGGTGGATTGTTGTGGATTGATAGATTCTTTTGCAACAGGAAGGATTTGGATGACTACATGTACATGTTCTTGCAGTTCAGGTACAAGAAGCACAGATGGGTGGTAACGTTCAAGTCCAAGGATGAAGTTTACCTCTCCGCGTTGCTGGAGAAACCTCCCAGATCATTGTGATTCTTCTTCTTCAATGTTATTTTTATTTTTTATTTGTTTTTCAAGTTTAATGACAAGTTTAAAAAGAGAGCAAAAGTAAATTTTCAGAATTTTTACGTCAGTGGTTCTGTTTTTCTAATGAACCACATCTCAGTCTCCCTTCTGTAGTACTTGGATGAGATAGAGAATCGTAGGAATTCGAACTCCACAATTTCTTCTGCAACTTTGGTGTAAATATGGGCTGAGTTTGTCTGAAATGGACCCATGGCCCCGAAGGTCGTGGTCCAAATGAGCGTGCTCAAAACCAGCCGGCCAAATTCTCGTCCAAGACCTGCGTGCAAATTCCCCGGCCGAATTCTCGTCCAAGAAGACCTGCGTGCAAATTCCTGCTAGTATTGCAACCAACTACCCTGTTATCGCGCTGTCAAACTGATTGAATCGTTTATCAAACATTCAAATGCAGAATAAATCGACATGTTAAAAATTGCAGAATAAACTAACCAGCATTGGCCCCATTGGTTTGCGAAACTGGATATTAGAAGTAGACCAAAGGCCTATCTTTTATGAAGTATAGATCGGAGAGTTTGAATCTCAGCAACATCTTGTTGATAGGGTCTATTATTTACTGCTCAATATTCAGTGGAAATGTAGGATAGAAATCGAATTTGACGATCAAAACAAAAAAAGAATAATAAAAAAAATTGCAGAATAAAAAGGAGTGATAAAGATAACGTACGCTCTAATCAACTTGATGACAAATAAATAAAGCGAGAGAGGATCACCCAGCCAAAGTCCACGTGCAGTCTTGAAGGGTTCAGTTTTCTGCCCATTCCAAAAGAGCCGCATCTCAACCGAAGCCACACCTCGCCAAAAGAAGCTGCAAACAATCAAATTGCATAACATATATGACTTACATAGCCCTATAATAGGCCTCTTTTGTGCGCTCTATCTCGGCCTTGCTCATTTCGGCCCACTAGATCACATTAAGACCACCGCCTAAGCTTTGCACATTTTAACCAACCGCTCTTTCGCGAGCGAGTTTATTACCGCTCTATGCTTGCAAAACCAGGAAGCTAATACGCCCGACAATACCCAATCTCGCTCAGCTCATCCCTTTCTGCCGACGATCTTGCTGCACTCAATTAGATCTGCAGCTCGAGCATAATCTACAAAAGTCTACCCATCGATCAATTTTCTACATCTGATCGGATGAAGTCGTCGCAGTTCATGGACAAGCAGATCATGGGTCTTACCGCGTCCGGCTCCCTGGCCGCCGCCGGAAGTAGCAATAGCGGCGTGGAGTTCTTCGATCTGATGAACCCTCAAGAGGATCACCACCAGAACGAAGGCAAGAAGGAAGATATCCTCCCTAGCTACGACTTCCAACCAATCAGAACACTAGCTTCCTCGCCGCCGGCTGCCGAAAGTGCCCGAACCTCGTGGAGCTCCGGTGATTTGAAGATTGGTTCATCTTCTATCAAGGTGCGATAAGTATATAGCCGTTAGTTACTAACTCTGTAAATGTAATTGCATATCCTACATATTGAAGTTTAATTGTCTTAATAAGTGATTACCTGTAGATCTAATTACTTACTATGTTTTTGGCATGGTACTGTTTACTTGTTTGATTAAGTTCTATTTTAGGGAAATTTCTATGGTTGATGTAGTTTGTCTATTTGGACGCGCATAATTGAGTAAAATAGGGCTTCTCACTCTTTGTATGCTGTCGCATGTAAGTTATGGTTGTTTAGAACCGCAATACAGTGCAACGTTGTTGATGTGCAGAACTTGATAGACCTTTAATGACGCAGTGTTAACACCATTTGAACGAGTAGTTTATGGTTTCGGAAATGGGATCATGCTGAAGGTGCAAAGAAGAAATATGCGGGATAATGTATTGAAACTGCTGTTCATTCGTTTGTGGACATTGACAATATGATATAGTAAAAGACCATGTTAATCCAACATTCTCAACCCTTTATTTGTTTTCTAAGCTTGTCTTGTCTACACTATCCTTTTACCTTGTAATGAGGCATCAACTTCAGCCCAAATTATCTCTTCGAGATGAATTCTTTTTGTTTGAGATAACGAGGCGGAACCCTCTTGAACAAACAATAGATTTTTTCACTGGCCACAGTTTTTTATCTCAGTCCTTGGACTGTAGTGAGGGAGTAAACTCATGGGCGTGGGTTGTCTTCTGGCATGCCATTGAGTATAGGCATACAACTGCCAAAACCTTCAGAACCTTTTACTAAAAACTCAGAAAATTTTCTAGACGCGTTGGAGCACACAGGACTCGAACTTGTGAATGATGGTTCATGGGCCGCCAGTCGAATTATCCACCATGGGATGTTCGAGATGTATGGTTACGTAGCTTATTTTATGCTGATAGTTCGCCGAGAATGTGAAAAATCTAATGTGGAGCTTGTCTTATGGAATTCTATTAAAATGCAGATCCAAGTGCAATAGTTACATCACATGCTAAATTATGTTTTAGTATCTTTTCTTATCATAGGTCTAAGGAATTCTTTGTGTAGTAGCCATCTGCAATATCTTGCGTCTTAAGTCTACTATATATGCCACGATGGCTACCTCATAACTGATTCTTTTCTTTTGTTTTTTTTTTTTTGACGGAATCCTTCTTCCTGATCTGAAGTGTAAGGTTATACGATACCTGCTGCTACTTATATCTTGCTATTTTGACGAAAGCTTTGCTCCCATAAATGCCATGTATGATGTCTCTATGAAAAGAATGATCATATAAATCTGGAAATTGATGTTCCTTAAAATCTTCAAGGTGCCGATCTTGTAGATATTTTATTGCGGGAACTTTTTGGTACCTGCTTAGGACTTTTCAAATATGCATGCCACTACTTCATTATGTTCTAACTGTTGCAATGTATTTCCTGGTGAAGAACAAATGTTCTGGATGTATGTCTGCTAAAGAGCATATGCTTACTCTATTTTTTATTTTCTGATGTGCAAGTGTATGTGCCATTATGAGGTGGCAGTTATTTTAGCTTTCTTCCACCTGTCATGTTCCTCAGCTGTCTTCCTTTTAATGTCTGCAGTATGGTGGTGTTCTTGAACCACGTGAGGTAGCAAAAGTCACTCATGAGAAAGAGAAGGGTGCGTATGATCAAGCTATTGTAGTTGAAATTGATCGTATGATGAAGAAGCATTCTGATACTCTGCTGCATGCTTTGGACGGTGTAAGTTCAAGGCTGTCACAGGTGGAGAGCAGGACACGCCACCTTGAAAATTCTGTAGACGAACTCAAGGTTTCTATTGGAAACAACGCTGGAAGCACTGACGGAAAGTTGAGGCATTTGGAAAATATTCTCAGAGAGGTGTGTCCTTATGGTTTATTTGTGTTTTTTAATACTTGGAAAATTCACGCATGATAGTTAGATGTCATACAAAGATTAGTTGTTCCAAACTAAAAATTGCAAAAATTCATAGAGGCTTATTATGGTTTTTTTTTAAAGTGTTTGTATTTTTATATGTATTGTATAAGTTTGATGTTCTATTTTTGCAGCATCTGATAAGTGTTCATTTCGGTTTTGTTGGGATTTGTAATATTGGTGCAACGGATGTCACATTGAATATTTTGTGGCCTGTCCTTATATTTCTCAAATTAGTTACCTGTAATTTGCTGTTAATCTTGTTTGGTATGCTTGCAGTTTTATAACAGTTGTGAACATGGAGATACCTAGATTTCAATAACAATTCTTGTTTTTAGTGGTCTATTACTAGAATTCTTCCTGCTTTTTTCTGCTTTGTCCCTAAACTATTTGTAACTTTAAGAGGGTTAATGAGCCATGTCTCTTCAATGTCTTTTGTAGTAGTCCATATGCTTATAGAGGTGTTAGGGAAAATGTAACTAGTGATTGTAAGCTTCTTTATTTGTATTTTGTAAAGTCTGCATAGATTGTGGCTTGACCACTGAAATTAATATTGTCAGTTTACGAACTCTGTTAAAGGTAATCAATCATATTTGTAGTTGCATGGTACCAGAAGTTGTCAAATTCATTAGATTAAGAGTTGTCCATGTGGGGCCACTTCTTGTTTTAGAGTTTCTTCTTGTTTTTCTTTTTTTTTTTTCATTTGTGCATTTTACTTATCCATACAGCACCCCTGTAGGGACAATCTTTGTATCTCTTTGTTAAAATCTTGACTTCTTGAGGAACTTCGCCGGTGAGAAAACAATAGATTCATGTTTGCCTCGTGAATGTCATAACCATACAAGTCTCTCTTGGGCAGTTGGAGGTATAGAAACTTCCAATTTATTACGTTGTCTTCTTTGCTTACCAGCTAATTGTATAAATGTAACCTAACTTTCTTACAGTATAATGTTCAGCTCCATAAATTCATATTATATTGTCTGTATCTATACCGATAAAATGTTAGTTGAAAGTAGAGGATGGTTATCCCTTTTTAACATAAATGGCTATCTTTTCCATGCAGATACAAACAAGTGTGCAGGTTTTGCGGGACAAGCAAGAGATAGTAGAGGCTCAAATTCAACTTGGAAAGCTACAGACATCTAAAGGTGACCAACAGCAGTCTGAAACATCAAACACTGGACAGCTTGACCCAAAACAGCATCCCCTACCACCTCCATCGCATCCACAACCTATCCAACAAGTTCTTCAACCGCCAGGTGCCCCGCCACAACCACAGGCACCTGCACTTCCTGCTCCCCCTGCACCTAATGCTCCGCCGCCGCCTCTGCATCAAAACCCTAATTCCTCTCAGTTCCCACATCAACTGCCGCAGTCCCAAATCTCTTCCATGCCATCATTGCCCAGGGACTCGTACTATCCCCCTTCAGGCCAGCCAAATGACACAGCACATCAACAGTACCAGATGCCACCTCAGCTGCCTCATGCACCTCCACCTCCACCGCCACCTCCAATACAGCAGTATCAATCATCACCTCAGCTCCAACAATACTCTCAATCACAATCTGTGAACCCATCACCTCAGCTGCATCCGACTTTACCTCAGCAGGCAGAGGAATCAGCGCCTTATATTCCACCGGCCCAAAACTTTCCCCCAAGCATCCGCCAGCCTCCCCCTATGACTCATCTCCCCAGTGGCCCTCCACCACCCCAACAGTTCTATGGACCCAACCCTAACATGTACGAGCCAGCAGCCAGGCCTGGTGGTTTTGGCGCTCAAATGGGGCCTAATTACTATGATTCACATTCTTATACTGGTTCTCCTTCGCACCACAGTTCCTCGAAACCATCTCCATTCTCTTCCTCTAGGTCCTCTTCTGGAGGAAGCGGCAATTATCCACGCCTTCCAACTGCTCAACTATTACCTCAAGCACAGGCAACAGGAACGAGTTCTGGTGGTTCCACAGGGAACCGGGTGCCTGTAGATGATGTAGTGGACAAGGTTGCAACCATGGGCTTCTCTCGGGAACAAGTCAGGGGAACGGTTAGGAAGCTAACAGAGAATGGTCAGGCTGTTGATGTCAATATCGTGCTCGATAAGCTTATGAATGAAGGAGATATACAGCCCCAGAAGGGTTGGTTTGGCCGGTGACTGTACATGATGGACAAGGATTGCTTGGTTGTGTTTATGATATTTTCTACTACGTTGCACCATCTGATTACTTGCTATGAACTTGTCTGATTGGGCTGTTATTTTTCGGTAATATACATATAAAAAACATGATTATGTGCCAGTGTTGTTTCCCTAAATAAGTTTCTGTTAATTGCTTTATTGTGACAGCCTTTGTGAATGCTAGTATCCCTTAGTTTTTCGAATGAAGACTACTTTCTCAATTCTTGTATTCCAAGCGCTAGATGTTGGCTGGATTTCTTCGGATTCTTGCTTTTTATGTTTGGATCATGCCTATGATGCTCAAGTTTAGCATATCCTTCGTTCCCTGGAAAGGTAACACTATTAGCTTGAGACAAAGGGAAAATCCCCAAATGGAAGAGTAATGCTATTAGCTTGAGACTAGACTTAGCGACCATCATTAACTGTTCCCTACACTGGTGGTGGTGGGGTGAAATGTAAAACCTAACCAAGCACCGAGCCCATTATACCAAGCAATCTACGAGCATCGAGCTCACTAAAAAGAGTGATCCGGTTAGTGATAACTACGATCAATACTTTTTAAGTACATGTTACCTAACTCTTCTGTATAAATTAGGTTTTCCACTTTAAATAAGCGATTTTCTCATCAATCATGTATAGAATGTAAGAATTGTTCTAGATTTCTTCCATGCTATAGGGGATCTAGATTTCTACTAGATCTTCGATTTTTCGGCTGGATTTTAGTTTGATACCATTCTTTAATGCTCCATAACACAAGCATATAGTTAGCTAACCTCTAACAGTACTGCTAGCTAAACCTCATGGATTAGTTTAATAATATCTATGGTCAACATTTCAAATGCATTCAATTCTTAATATAGGATTATTCAAAACTAGTTGCCATCCAGTTAGCACTCTTTATGGACCAGAATGATGAACCTTAATCCAATTAAGGGTGCTATCTTAAAACGTTCTTTTGACAATGATGCATATAAAGTTTCGCAACATAGTGTAGAGCTCCTTCCCTTCTGCTTCTCTCCTAGATTTTCACCCTTCCTCACCTTGTAACGCTCCCGAGAGCTTGAACTGTCCCATTAGCACTGTAAGTTTGCTGTATGTTTGATACACTCTATCTTTGCTGGACTTCAAGTAACAAGATGGGAAGCTCTAGTACACAATAATACTACCTGTTATACAAAGTAGTGCATAGATTCATTACATTCTACATCCTATACGTATCTAATTCTTGAAAACGTTTTACAAACTGTTGAAGTGATGACCTTAAATATAATTTTAGATTTGAACTTCAATTTCACGGATAGAAGACCTAACTTCAAAAATGATCTTCTTTGAAAATTGAAAGATGATTTTCATCTTTCATGTGATAATAAATATTTACGTATTTGTCTCATGTTGAGCAGCTCAAATGGTAAGTTCGTCTTAAAAAACAAGGCGCAGTTATTCCGAGCCTCTGCAGCTGTAGTGAAAGGTAAGATTTTCCGAGATAAAGAAATTTCTAAAATTGAGATAGTCTAAAATATGAGCTGCAGTGCATACCTGATCAAGAGGACGAAAGCTATGCTAGAGTTTTAATTTTTGATTGCAGTCACACACATCATTGCCATTAGTGGTGATTAGAAAATTTTTGGGCGCGTTTTTTTTTTTCAGCGGCCCCTACGAGGCCAAACTTCGGCAGATTCAGCCCCTGCAAAATGGGTATTCCGTTTAGGCACCTCTGTATTTTTCGTGTCGTTTTAATTATCGTATCAATATTTTTTTAAAAAAATTTCAATATAAAAATTATAAATTTTGATTAGATTTATACCTTTCATGTTCAATATCTTTCCAAAAAATACTTCTAAACATATGTTCTTAGGTTTTAAAATTTTAACGGGTTAACGGGTTGGATCTAAAACCCGTTAACACTTCAGAGCCTCAAAATATATATTTAGAAGTATTTTTTTTGAAAAAAAAAGTTGATCATAAAAATTGTTTATTAATGATATTTACAATTTTTATGTTGAATTTTTTTTTAAAAGTACTAATATAATGGTCATGTCCAGCATGATAGTAATAAAGTGGTGTGAAAAGATAATTTAGTATTTTTTATTCTAAATGGTGATTTGTTCAAAAGCATGTTTTTTTGGCAACCCCAAATAATTGTACAACATATATTGTTATTCATCGAATTTTGCAAACCAACTTTATTTTATTGCAAATTTTTTTTTTTTTATTTTGACCGTCGAATTCGATTTATATCTTATATTTCGACTAGATACTAAGCGGTAAACGATAAATAATTTCAATTAAATATTACTGAAATTCGAATCTTCATCTATCCTTTATAAGAGACCTACTTTAGTTTTAGTTTTATTCAAACATTCAGTTATGCTAACTCACATTTGTTGGCCTGATATATATATATATATATATATATATATATATATATATATATATATGATATTTTCAATTCGATTCGAGAATAATTTTAATAAAATAACATTTTAGCCGTTGAATTTTTTTATTTAACGGCTGAGATTTAATTTAATATTTAACGGAGTCGTTAAATACTTATCAGAGTATAAATATATATATATATATATATATATATATACTCCGATATCCGTCACTTTCACTCATTTCTCATCCTTACCTTCGCCTCTTCTACCGGCGCGACGCCCTTTCTGTTTCTCCCCGACAAGCCCCTCGTCGCGCCAAATATTTACGCTTCTGCCACCGACCGCCCTCCTATCGTCTACCAAATCCATGGCGGTATAAAGGTTTTTTTTTTTTTTTGGGGGTAATTCTCGGTTTATCCGGCCGCAGATGAGATGAAATTTGAGGAGTCCTCGCTTACCAGATACCTCGTGGACCATCTCACACCCCTGTAGTCTCTCTACTCCCTTGTTTTTTTTATCCATTTTGCTCTAAGATTGAGAGCCCTTGAATGTTTAGTTCTGGAAATTTGGCGATCAGATATTGTGGTTATCGATCTAATTAAGATAATTTGGATGTGCTGCTCAGTATTGACTAGTCCTCATTATCCATTGAATTTCTTTTTCAGGACCGAGGCTGACCCTGCAATACTTGCAGAGTATGTTGTCGCGTTGCTGAAGAAGGACAAGCCCATAATAGAGCTGCAGAAGTTGTGTTCAGATAATTTGGTGGAATTTCTGGGTGTTAGTAAGTAGCTTTCTCAATGGTTTTACATGTATTTCTTACGTAGTTATATGTTCTAAAGTGTGTGTGTGTATATATATATATATATATATATATATATATATATATATATGTGAAGGTACCAATAGGAAGCTCAAACATAATTACCTACAATGTCTCTACTTGCTAATGTTTGAGGGTGATATTATTAATTTCTCTTACATAGTCTCAGTCAGCAAGTAGCGTCATGACAGTCTCTTTGATGAACATTGAGATTGGCAATCGTATGACCATCGGTAAAACATGGTGGTTAACCATTCATAGTTGACATCCATGGTTGATGTATATGAGACATGCTAGGTAATTAATCTCGTCTTGAACTCAAGGATGACAGATTTAGAAGCCAATGTGTCACCTAGAGGCAATGTAACTTTACGTGTCACTTTGGTTTATAGTGAACTCTAAGATCCTATTCTCATAGGGGTTTGCGCAAGGGTTCATATGAGTGTTTCATACTCGATGCTAACATGACCAATATAAACAGGGATACACCAAATGCTTCATGGGAAGTTATGCACGTCTTTAATAGCTCATGGCTGGAACAGATTGTCCAAGAATCTTAACAAATTCTGTTTTAAACAAAAGTGCTGCATTAGCAGCTTCAACACTAATATCCTTTCTAAGTCAACTGATGTCCTCATCAATCCACTCAATTGGAAGAATTGCTTATTAGTACGGTTTCAACTTTCAAGTTTGGGAGCTTTTGTGCTATGAAACATTAGCCTATTTTGTTTGTTTATACGCAGATTCCCAGTTTCAATCTTACTTGTATATGTTTGCCATTTTCTTATTGTTTTATGTGAATGGGAGAAACAAAAGCTTGGATTAATCAATGCAGCAAGAAATCTTTTTTGTTAGTTGCTAACCGTTGAAGGAATATCAAAGGAATGAAGTTAATTGACAGCTAGAATAAATAATCACGTTTTAGATAGGAAGAAATGAAATGCTATCTTTACAGAATTAACTGAGAATTTACAGCTGTCTTATTAAAGTTTTTAAGCACAGGATTTGATGGATTATCGTCTCTTAAATGATCTACATGAAGAATATTTAACACAAATGAGTTTTTGATAGTGAAGATTGATGCATTCGCTCAAGCTCTTTTGTAAATAAAGCTAGTTGAATCGTACAGTGGGTGTGTACTTCATAATATGTAGTTAGCTTCTTCCTTTCAATAAGTTGACCCTGTTAATGGTTCAGTCTTCTCTAAACTCTCTCTCACTTGCAGGAACGAAACCATTTGTCACAGAGTTGTTCCAAGGCCTTGAAGATGGTTCAGTTTTAAGATCTGGGGAGAAACTTGGTGCCGCTGAGAGGAAACCATGCCAATCTACAGATAAACTTGAAGCTGCAGAACTGGAGAAACCAGAAAGTGATGATAATGTTTCTACTTCTTCAGGAACTCATAGTGATTCCCAAGAAGTTAGTGATGATGACGATGATGACCGCAATCACAAGCATCGTAGGAGGGAGGCTAGATCAAACCATTTTGAGCAAGCTGACGAGCAACCTATAAGAAAAGTTAATAGAAAGCGATACAAGCCTTATGAGAATGGCAAGTCACACTTGGAAGATGATGCCCAGCCTAGCGAATTGCAGAAAGAATATAACAATACGCAAGGGAGGAAAAACCATGTTAAGTTTGAAAAGCGTCATCCTGGGCTGCATGCACAATCACGTGCCCAAGCATATCGAAGCAATAATGGTCCTCGCTTTGAGTTAGCCTCATCAGTTGGCCGGGGTAGGGGGAGAGGAAGAACTATTCCTTGGAGTCAACATGAATCAAGATTCAACCCTCTTGATACGCTTGATTTTGCATCGCAGATTGCTGCTCAAGGGCCTCCCCTTCCTGGTCTTTTCATGGGAACAAGTTTACCGGGTGGGTCAAACACCCAAAGTTCGTCATGGGGATCGTTTGGGTTTATTCCTGGAATGGGCAGCAGTATTCTTGATCCTCTCCACCCACTTGGTTTGCCAGGAGCCATTGGATCCGCAGTCACTCCTATGAACCTTGGCATCACACGTCAGCGTTGTAGGGACTTTGAAGAGATGGGATTTTGTCTAAGAGGAGATATGTGCCCTATGGAGCATGGTGTCAACCGCATTGTTGTTGAAGATGTTAAGGTGTTGTTTCTCTCCCTTTTTTCAGTCAGTAACTTACCAGCTTTGAGATTTTCTTCTTGGTGATGTTTACTCTAAATTCAAGTTGTTATGTGCGTAAGGAATAGCTTCTTTTCTAAGATTTTGCTATTTATAGCTCTCATTTTATTATGTTTTCATAGCATAGTTATTTTGGTTGAAGTAGCATTATATAACCCAAACTGATTTCTAAGTTGAACCTTATTGTGATTATACCATACTCCTTAATATGCTAATATATCTAAATGTTGGATGTTAGGCCTATATATTTTGACTTCCCAGTTCTTCAAGATATTATGGAAAATTTAACGGCGTCGACCTGTAGATCTAGAACGTGCATGTCTGTTTCATGAGTATACTAAGAGTAGGGAGGCTGCAAATTATTGATATATTTTGTATTTAGGTTACAACCTTAGACTATACAATTGATATTAGGTGTGCTTGGCATCTTGGTTCTAATATAGCAGCCTACCAGGAGAATAATATTTAATAGTGTAAATTGCATATAAATGTGCATCCAATTTAGTTTAAGTCTTTATGATTAACAAGCCTGGAAGTTTTATAAGAAGCATTTAATATTCATTACCTAAGAAACCATCCTCCTGGATCTTATCTTCTTGGATCTACAAGAGGAGATAGCTCTTGATCGAGCTAAATGCCGGTGAAGAATTGGTTTTCCCGATCCTGCAAGGATTAGGGTGTGGGGTTTTCCTTGTTGTCTTTCCTTCTGATGCCTTTTCTGTGATTGTTGTTTCTTTCTTCCTTGCTTCTTTTTTTTTTCCTTTTTGTTTGTTAGTTAAGATGCCGTATGCATTAGTATCCTTGCTTGGTTTGATCCTTGTGTGTTTTGATAATCACATTATGTGCTTGTGTGTTTGTATTTCTATCAAAGATGAGGACCCTACTAAAGTAGCATCATTCAGGGTATGGTTGTATACATCCTATGCTCCCAGACTTCACTTATGTGGGACTTCTCACTGAGTTGTCGTTGTTGCATTTAATATTCGTTATGTTTTGACTTCTATCATCTATTATAGACCTTCATTGTCATGTCATTTACAGAGTCTTTCTCAGTTCAACCTTCCTGGTTCACTGACAAACTCACGGGCACCAGGACTACATGACAGCGTAGGACCTTTACCTTCTGGGGCTGCTCCAACTAGCAGCAGCAAGGCTATGTCTGGTAAGAATGGAAAATCTGGAGGGATGGATGGTGCATTGACCCTAAATGGCATGGTATCTACTAGTGGTGGTGATGCAGATGTTTATGATCCTGATCAACCTTTATGGAGTAATGACCAGCCTGGATGTTCAAATGCTCTGTTGAGACTTCCATCGCCAGATATTGATGAGGAGGCTTCATGGGATGCTGACACACCCCAAAATTTTAGGTTGTCAGAAGGTGTAGTTGGTGCGGATCCTACCAGAAATTTAGAATGTCGTAATGGATCCCTTAGCACAACTTCATCTGTTTGGGGCAGGATTGGATCTGGCGCAAAGATGCAAAGAGCAAATAGAGCTGATGTCCCTGCTGGTATTCCAGTTTATGCCAAAACTGAAGTTAATGATGATCATCAAGAACCAATAGCTAGTGCCCATGTTTCTTGCCAAGGGAATGCAACACAATTTGGTTCTATACCTGCAAATGCTCAGTCTGTTCATGAATCGTATACACATCCTGGGCGTAGCAATGGAAAGGTGTTTCCAAAAGCTTCACGCACCTTATATGTAAATGGAATTCCTCAAAAGGACAATAAGAAAGATGCCCTTCTTTCACATTTCCGGAAATTCGGTAAAGTAGTTGACATATATATTCCACAGAACAGTGAAAAAGCCTTCGTCCAATTTTCAACGAGGGAGGAAGCAGAAGCTGCTCTTAAGGCACCTGATGCTGTGATGGGTAACCGTTTCATTAAATTATGGTGGGCAAACCGAGATCGGATTTTTGATGAGGGACAAAGTTCCCATAACAAGTCACAGGCTCCCAATAGGTCTGTTGCTGTTTCCACACAACAGCATCCATCTGTTGTTGGTAGAGAAAGAGAGAATCATCCCTCTGCAGCTCCAACAGGGAACAGTAGCCCTTCTTCTGTAGCAGCACTTGCTGGCCTGCCAAGTAATAAAAAAGAAAATAGATCAACAGCAACCATTGCAACCGAAAAGAATACAGATACACTGGAGCTTTTGAAGGAGGAAATTCAGAGAAAACAGGAGATTTTGGCAAAAAAAAGAGATGAATTCCGCCGTCAGTTAGATAAACTTGAGAAACAAGTAATGTTTTGCTTCCTTCATTTTTTGGTGTTAAATACTAATTCCTTACTTTTATCTGAAAATGCCATTTTAGTTACATTTCTCTATGTACATTTTCTCCTACTTGTATGCATCTTGGTAGTACTTTGAGATTAGGAGAAAGATTTGTGACTAATAGAAATCTCTTTTTAATGAATGCTGTTGCATTCCTTTTCAGCATCTCACAAAACGTTGGAGATGTAGTCAGATTTTCATGACAGTTCCATTTGTCGTAACTCATTTAGAATGATTATTCAGAAAAGTTACTTTGTGTTACTTAAACTTTGTGCTTTCAGTTTGATATAATAGACGTTTAATTGTGTCTGCAGTCTGGTTCGTTCAAAAAAGATGAAGTGACGATTGATAAAGCAGTTAAAAGGCAGAAAATAGACAACACCAATGTTGCCAAAAGCTTAAGTTTAGGGCAAACAAGAATACATGGGCAAGTTGAAAGGACAGTGGAACATGCCAATGCCAAAGAGACTCTTGTTTCGCACACTTCAAATGCCAACCCAGCAGTCATGCACCAATACCTGAAGGACGGAAGACAGAGAACTCGGCTACCTGTGCCATTGCTTAATAGATTTAAGCTGGATAATCGTCCTACTTCATTTAGGATTCTTCCTCCCTTGCCAGCTGAACTATCGACTGTAAGTTTGCTCATCTTCTTGTTCCGTCTCTTTCCCCACTTTTCTCACCTATCTGCCTATTTATCTATATGTGTGTATAAATACGTGATTTTCTGACAAGCTTTTTATGTACTTATGCTATATAACTAGAGATTGCATCATAGTTTGTTAGCGTCCAGAGTAAGTTGGTACATATGATAGATATTTGTCGGGCAAGACAACCCCTAAACGTTATTAATACACTAGATGGGACGTCCAATCAACCAGTCCAATTTTCGTCCTATTAGTATGATGGGCTCTATCTTTAGAATAGATCAATTCCTTAATCTGGTGATTAGCATTTGTGAATTACCAGAGGAGATCAGTCAAGATTTATCATCCGCAAGGATCTTCAAGTCCATTTGGAGCGTATATTATTGTCAGTTTAAGTTTTAGCAAATTATAGCCCCAAAGTGCAAGTTTTGGTATAGCTTTCATGGAGGATCTGTCAAAGCATCCTTTTACAAAGGCATTGGCATTAATACCTTCCAGTTTTGATATGATCTCTAGTACTTTCGGAGCACCAGGTGAATGTGTTGTACCTTTTGGATCCATCAATGTTTAAAGCAAGGTTTTAAGTGCCGATTAGTGACGAGTTTTGATAAATTCCAAAACTCGAGACTTGCCAACTGTGCAATATTATCCTTCTGAAAATTAATTAAAAATAGAAGAAAATTAAAACACTCGACAATTTATAAAAAGTTCCTCCCACAATTCATAATCATTCATAAATTGAACGTACTAACTTCAAGGACTACCACATAGAGTGTCTATGTGGCTGATAGAAAGGATCTATGAATCCCTCAGCTGTCAAATCTACTCCTTACGTCCTGGGAACATAGAACACCCAGCTTTCCTAAGTTTAAGTGAGGTGGTACTCCCTTATGTATTCATTGTAATATTATCGGCCACGATAAGAGGAGCTGTCAGTGTAGGAGTCCATCACGTATTGTGTATGTATAAATGTGGGCGGCTATATGTCCCACGCACTATAACCAGATGCATCAGATTGACATGTAGACCAAATTTTTATATGTTGGCTCTGGATATGGATATGACTACATATAAGAAGGCTTAGTTGTAGCAGATGATTGGATGCATGACACTCATGTGATGGAGGCACTTCCTGCATACTAGAACATCCACTATATGCTTGACTTGGCATTTCTGGCTGATAAACAGGGTTGCTCTCATTTGGAGATGCACTTGTTGTATCTTCAGCAGGTTGGCTATAACCTCCATAGTCAATATGAGACTCTATGTTTAAAGAGCGACCGAAAGTGTTTAATGACTGCACATAAGCGTTCAACCCTTCACGAACACATGTTAAATTTAAAAAAGAAAAAAAACTACATGTGCCCGTGAAGGGTTGCAAATGACTGCACATAAGCGTTCAACCCTTCACGGGCACATGTTAAATTAAAAAAAGCTACACGTGCCGGTTAAAAAAAAGGGCTGCAGCCATTCACGGACATGTTAAAAAAAAAAATCGTTTTTGACTTGCCCGCGAAGGGCGGTCCTATCAGCCCATCATGGGCTGAAAAATTTGTTTTGCCAAACGAAAAGTTTCTCCGTGCTGCTAGAAACATGTGGCATGGCCGGCACGGTCGAAAATCTACCGTGCCGGTGTCGGATACTAACGGCTCCGGCACGTTTCGGGCGGCACGCTGCGTGCCGCCCAGAATTTGAAACCTTGGTTTAAAGTAATGCAGTTGCTATCGGTAGTAAACATATTTATTCGACCTGTAGGAAGCACTAGCTTTAGATTCCAAGCCCAGAATTTGAAATCTTGGTTTAAAGTAATGCAGTTGCTATCGGCAGTAAACATATTTATTTGACCTGTATAAACACTAGCTATAGATTCCAAGTAACATTTTGTTTTATTTATAGCCCATCATCGTCATCGACCGTTAATTTGCTTATCTATTTTAAATGAACATGAAAATCTCGGCTTTGGTCGCACTTTTTAGGCAATCAACCTATCAAACCCTGCTTGGCGCTCCCCCTTGCCCTGCTCTTGAGCTGCGTATGTGACAGATTAGGAAATTCCGCAAACAGGGCCAAGCATTGTGGTATAGAATGGGGGATCGATCGCTCGTAAGTGAACATTGCCATGCTGGAAGCCTGGAACTGCTAGTGAGGACATGGACCATTAAATCATTTAGGGAAATTCATTAATAAGTTTTTTGAGTCTTTGAATTTCTTAAAAAAACAGATGACGGTTTAAAAAGAGGAATATGATTGTATGGCAACCAAATTGTCCCTCCCTTCACGTTCTCATTCTCTATGCTGTATAATTAGATATAATGTTGTTTTGTTCTCAGGAAGCTGCTTTAAAGGAACATTTTTCTTCTTTCGGAGAACTCTATTCTGTTGCATTTGAAGACGTGGAAGCCTGTTCTGTGACTTCAGATGCTGAAGTTTCTCATTGTTCTTCAGCTTGTATAAATTTTGTAACAAGACATTCAGCTGAGAAGGCATTTCTAGCTGGAAAGCATTGGAAAGGTCATACTTTGAAGTTCGCGTGGTTAACAAAATCTAGTAATATGCCAACCAGTCAGGAAGATTCATCAAGCCCAAAGGTTTTTAAAAATGCCACAACTCAAGGTGAAGTAGCGGCATATGATTCGTCTGTATCTCCCAAGGCAATAGGTAATACTAGGGAAGCTTCTTCTGTGGAGAACAATTTTGATAGGGAAGTAAAATGCTCTACTTCTGAGCCTCCTGTTGCTCCTAAGGCGTCTATACCAGCTTCTAAATCTGATGCCGATGTGCCATCAATTGATAAAACAAAATCAGATGATTCAATGGTTGAGGACGTCATGCATCTTTCTTCATAACAACTAGGTATGTATCTTTTCGATTTGCATGGTTAGGATTGTCATTTTTGGTTTGCGTTATCTATTCTTTGTGGATGTACAATGCCGTTTTTAGATGAATCTTTGCATATACTGCTGTAACCTTTTTGAAATGGCGAATTGTTCCTTGAGCCGATTCTAACAAAATTTTACTTCAGCTCAAAACCAGTGCTCAGTTAAATGAATAGTCTGCTGAACTTACATGAAGTTTCTTTCTATTCTGTCTTATAAATGTGCTCAGCTCTTCTAAGGAATGCGTCGCTAACTAATGCTCAACATTTGATGGAGAATCTTAACCAGTTCAATTCTAAATTAGGCATCAAAGTTGTGGAGTACCTAAACTTTTATCCATATCAATTTTAAATTAAGCATCAAAATTAGCTCCATAAACATTGACCTTATCATGCATCTATGCTACATGTTCATAGGTGAGCGTGATCCAATTTGATTTTTGGAAGTAGTTAACAAACTGTAACCCCTCAAAGGACTTATTATTAATTTTTATCAACTCCAGAATATGTTATCTTCCCAAATCAACCGTCACTAGAAGCCGAAATCAATATGTAGTTGAATTGAGGATCATTGTATCTTGTCGCGGTTTAGGCTGCAGCTCAATGTATGGGATCCAACAACAAGGTGCTATTCACGCCCATAAGATGAATCAAAGGGAGATTTTAGAACTAGATGAGGTAGCGGCTGATATCGAAATGCAATGGGAAGTAGCAAATAAGAATCAGTGGTTAGAAGTAGGCAGTGGGTAAGATGGGAGAGATTGAGGAAGTGGCTGAGCGAACAAGAGAAGAAAAGGGGTTTGACTGCTCGAATACGTAACTAACGTTTGTACTTGTCCTCTAACCTCATTCCATCCAACCTATTTTCCCGATAGCTAGTATCTTAGGCGACAACTCTAATTCGCTCCCAATCATTTTTTTATTCCGACCGAGACCCAAGGCAAACTCCAAGAAACTACGTAGATACCTAAACAAAATTGGTGCCTGAGATATGTAAATAGATTTGAACACTTCTAATAATGTGTCGATACTTAACTAACCTTGCTTGATTTATTGTGTAGCTAATAGTTGCACGCTACTTCATGTAGTGTGTGAGTATGCTTCAACCTAACTCAAGTTACAAGCTACTGTACATGCTATTTACCAAATGCAACCAACAATATCCACAATGAACAAACTATTTAACAAGCTGCAATCGAGACCTTGTATGGTGTGATGGGAGGGCAACTTTTAGAAGATCTTTGACACCTGGGATCAATATGTATTATTTGATAGTACTGAGTTGGCCACATGACTCTAACCTAGGACCTCTTCCTTCGGAGAGAGGTGACTTAAGGCATGGTAGCATCTGCTCAATTTCTGTTCACCATATCATCCACCATTGTTTCATTAAGTGAGATGTTTATCCAATTTAGGTTCCGTGATTCATTTAGAAGCTTCGTGCCTAATGATGTCTTGTTACCTCCAGGTTGAAGTCATGGCAGTTTCAGTATCAACAACGAATGGGTGCTTATCCTAAGGACTTGGGTTTTCTAAGACACCTTTTTCTTTTGGATGACCACTATCAGATGCAGTTAGTCATGGAATATGCAGATTGATCATTCATTTCATGGAACAATTCGCGTACCTGATAGCCGTTAAACTGTGAAGTGAGAACAATAGGTGAATCAAAACCTTGCAAGTGTTCAACCACGCTTCAGCCTTTATGTCTGTGCTATATACAGTTTCTCTTTTACTGATGTAAATTTTTTAAGAGCTGTAGTTGTTCAAAGAACTAGAGAGTTCTGTAGTTCACTTGCTAATTCTCTCAATATCTGTTGATCCTGGTCCAAGTGTTCTCTTTGACACGGATTTTTAATACGAATGATCAAAGGCTATTGAAGCTTTGACTGACCATCAATGCGATGATCCATTCTGATATCAGATGTTGAGAATGTTTCATGCCACTAAAGATTGCTGCTGTTTCCCTATTTAACAGAGAAGGCTATTTTGAAAGTTGTGTGCTGGAGATCTGCTCTGCAAATTCATCCTCTATAAAATAAGATTCCATTTATTTTGTTGATTTTTCTGCACCACTGCTTGATTAGATGTTGTCATGCTTTCTGCTCATTCATAGAAAAGAATCAAAGAAGAAGAAGAGAGGGGGACAAAGCTTGATAACATAAGCAATCAATGGATGGCACAATGAGGAAGAAGGGACAAATGTCAGTGGTATGGGAAGAATATTAATGTCAGTGGTATGGGAAGAAGGGACAAATGTCAGTGGTATGAAAAGAGGGGGGGGGGGGGGAAGAAAATTTTTTGGAGATTTTGCGTTATAAATGTGGTAAAGCTTCTTCTTGTGTTTGGTTTGGATTTTGGGAGCATTCTAGATATCAAACTTATTTCCTTTGAATGCTTCTCATTCAGTATTGTGAAGCTGCAGACATTAGCAAATTAGATGCAGGTTTATCCGTTAGCAAATTATTTTGTTGCTGGATATTTTGCTTAATTGGTGGTTAATCTAACTGATTAACTTCGAAATAAACTTGATTATATTTCCAGGTTTATCCTTGAATGCTTCTCGATTTTTTCGATATTTTATTATATTAAATGAGGAGAAACCAACCTCACTTACCTATGCATGGATATAGGCCAAAATTTCTTATTTACTATCCGAAAAAATGGTCAACTGATATAACTCTATCCAAAAAGAATTTCATTACACGGACGGTACTTACCGTTACAACTTAAGGACAATGCAAACGAGGCACCTATTCGTGCTGTTAAAATGTGTCGTTTTTTTCAACTAACTCCTTTTGTTTTAAAATTTTACAAATTATTTTTACTCTTGCAATTTGTGCAGAGCCTCTATAAGTTTTTTTTTAAAAAAAAATTTCAATATAAAAATTATAAATTTTGATGAAGTTTATAATTTTAATATTTAAAAATTTTCAAAAAATACTTCTATCTATCTATAAGTGTTTTGATCATGGGCCTTCCCTCATTTTAAAACCATTAATTTCTAACGGTCTAATAGTATTTTTTGAAAAAAAATTAATATGTGAATTGTAGATCTCTTCAAAATTTACAATTTTAATGTTGAAAAATATGTTTCTACGTAACTATTTTGAGGCTCTAAATTTTAACAAATTTGGATAACTTATTAAAGAGTTAGAGTCTAAAACATCTATATAGAAGTATTTTTTTAGAAAATTTGAAAATCAAAGTTGTACATCTCGTCAAAATTTATAACTTTTATGTTGAAAGTTTCTTTAAAAAATACTTATCTTGAAGTTAAAATGGCTCTGCACAAGTTACGAGATAATACTAATTTATAAATATTTAAAGGGAGATCGAAGGAGTTATTTGCAAAAAAAATAAACATTGTTGTTAAGTTGTTAACTGTAGGTGTACCAACGGTATGATAAAATTTTTGTTGGGTAAAATTACATTAATTAGCTATTTTTTCGGATAGTGAATAAGAAATTTGGTCTATCGATATATCCGGGATTTGTCCTATTGCTCTTCCCAGTCAGTAGCAGATTTGACAGAGCATGACTATTTTTTTTTTTGAAATGCTCAGTTTTCAAAAAAATGTGCAGCATTTCTCGAGGTAATAATAAGTGGATATTTCATCTGCTATCTAACAACGAATCTGCTGACTCTTGTTTTAAGCTATAACACTGAATGCCTACCATCAAGCGTCGATGTAATTTATGAGCTACTTTTCAGACCCCACAAACCTTTGCTGGTTCCTTGAACTGGAATTAGGAGCCGCCCTAATCCGTAGCTTGCAAAAAATAGTGGGTAATGCCATTACGGAGGACCGTTACATTATCGTCGGGACGGGTTCTACTCAGCTCTACCAGGCAGCAGTATACTCTCTCATGCGAACTGATGCTTCTGAGCCAGTGAGTGTAATATCCGCCATCCCATACTACTCGGTAAGCAAAACGAACATAATTCAGTTTACACCATCTATAGTGAACTTGTGATTGTTGCCTGCTAAACTAAAATACTAGCAGGCAGGTTATCTGTTTAACATAGCCTCTGCTTCTTTTGCTCTCCATTATACTGTAATTCATCTATGTAACCATGAATTGCTTGTAGATGTCATGATGAGCACTGTTGGCAATGTTGTTCCACCTGTCTACATTCTGCTCTGTCAAATGAAATGTAGATTGTGTTTACATGTTTCTGGATGACACTACCAGTATAAACATGTTCTGGTTACTGTTCGTAATATGCCTATGTTAAGGGTAACTTGATAAATTGACCATATTTTGTTGGATGCATGTCGTTCATTCATCTGAAGTTAGAGAATTGACAATTAGATCTACTATGGCGACTTCAAAAGGTGAATCTAGAGCGCCGGGAGGAGTGGGCTCACTTATACGCCCCATATCCTCTAACTTGTAGAACGGGGTATTAAAATTTTTTTCCAATAAAGACATCGACGTCCTCGTCGCGTCCACACAAACAGGTCAGGATAGTCACGCCATATATGATACACTGTTCAAACATGTCAGGGTAGTCACTCCATATATGATACACTGTTCAAACAGGTCAGGGACGTTCTTCCATATAGTGTGACGACCAAACAGGTCAGGAAAAGGCCCATAATAATCCCCCAGTCGATATGCCACCGCGGTCGGCTCTGATACCATTATTTAACGCCACGACCCAACCCAGATCCCACACCGTTCATGCTCCGGCCGCACCATACGATCGGCTCTATTTTCTACTCCGAAAATGGTGGATCCACTTGAAGTTAATATGCTATGGCCTCTTTGCATATATCAAGACAAATCTTTACGTTAATTTCTTGACGTGGGCTAAATCCCATGTATTTTTTCTACATTGGACATATGGTCTGTGGATTTCAGGGCCTTTTAGGTCTTGGAGAATGGGTGTAATATTGCCCCGGTATGGTAGCTCAACTAGTGAGGTGGGTCACTTATGAAGTATTATTACTCACAAATTCAAGTCCCGTTTACTGCAATGCGATATAAAAATTTGTATAGTTTTTAGGGGA
This sequence comes from Xerophyta viscosa, assembly GCA_002076135.1. Taxonomy (NCBI): domain Eukaryota; kingdom Viridiplantae; phylum Streptophyta; class Magnoliopsida; order Pandanales; family Velloziaceae; genus Xerophyta; species Xerophyta viscosa. Next base: position 2,373,950 of record MJHO01000007.1, on the reverse strand, counting down.
AAAGGTTTTTTAAAATTGTGGCAAATATATGCATACTAAATTATGTTTCATGACCACTGTCCGGCAGGTTGTGGTTAAAAATTGTCTAGTCAAATAGTTCGCTGTATATCACAGATAAATTACCTTTTGAAAAAAGCAAATATCAAACAGCCTCCACAGTGAACAATAATTTTGGTTGATGTGTGGATTCTATATCCATATCTTTTGTTTTATATGGTAGTTATTTGTATATTTCCCTTTTTGGTCCAGGTGGCTTGCTGGAATAGTTACAATTGGAGTCGCACCCTGCTTAAAATGGCTCGGAGGACGGCTAAGTTTTGCTGTAGCACAATCAGCTCATACATTGTGGCAGGGGCGGATCCAGTATATATGCAGGGTAGTCAATTGACTACCCTGCTTTCGGGGTTGGGGATGTATATATATATGTATTCTATTGTTATATATAGAAGTTTGGTGATAAATCACAGCAAATGAATTGTGGTGCAGTGGTAGGGTGTAATTCAGCCCAAATGTTGGTGGGGGTTCGATTCTACATAGCAGCAAGTGTGTTTTTTTGTTTCTTCTTTTTTTTTTTTTTTGCCTTTTTATAAGACTTAAATTGGGCAAACCTCAGCTCTAACTCAGAACCCTCCCCCGCGATTCCGATTCTTCTCCTGTGACCCGATGCCCTAAGTCCCGACACGGTGACCAACGCCCGCATAGGTACAGATCCGGATTTGCAGGTAACTTCTCGATATCAGATTTTAGGTTTACATAGATTAATTATTTAACGATTAGCTTGATTAATTTATGGTTAATTTATTAAAATAGGATGTTAGGTATTTTTTTAAAAAATGGCAAAGAATCGTCTCGTTCTAATAGCTCAGTGAGTTCTATTCTGACTACCCTGAGATGAATTTCTGGATCCGCCACTGCATTGTGGATACCTACTTTTAGCCACCCTCTGCTCTTTATTTCTTTATTTCTCTTTTTTGGTATATTATGTTTAGGAAGCCCTATCTTTGTTAGTTTTTACCATTTAATTATAACATTACTCCGCCTCTTAACAGTACTTTGGAGTTAAACATTGATGATTCTCCGGCCATTATACAGTCCAATTTGTATATGCAGCACAACAAAGCCCCACCTCACTTGATGTGTTACAAATAAATCCGTCGTCTACGGTCCGTTATATGTGCGTCTTAAATTTTGGCAAAGTCTCCAGTCTCTTAAGAGTATATTCTCTGAAAGAGAGTCAAATATGCTAAGGATAATTACATATCAGTCCCATAAAATTAACAATTGCATGTTTCAGCTTTCGAAAACACGAAAATATCCGATGTGGCGGAGTGTGAAATGCCATGTCAGCAAAAAAAAAAAAGTGTTTTCGAAGGCTGAAATGTAAGAATGAAATTTTGAGTGTTGATATGCAATTATCCCATATGCTAGTGACCCATGGACCCATTTTCATAAAAAGCTGAGACAGGCCCGGTTGCTATCAGTTATCACAATCATCTCCACATGGACAACGGAAACGATCCAGATAAAACAATTATACCCAGCATTGAGCTCTAGGGGAAAAAAAAAGTCTCATAAATTCCAGTATAATTTTTTAAACTGTTTTTTAAACAATCAAGATCTACAATTGACCAAAAGCAGAGGAAAAAAATCCCATGAACTACTGTGCAGTACCAGGATTGTAATTTAAAGTTTTTACCCAAACGTCTACCATGTTTGCTAAAATCTTTTAAAACTACCAAGAGTTTATATCTAGTTAACTGCCAAATTATTATTCACATATAACTTTCAAGGCCGAGGAGCAACAGCGTTTACTGCGTTTAAAATCAAGCAACGGCGTTGCGTATATTTCTGCTAGCACACAGCAAAATTTGCCATATTTGAACACCAGAAAAGCCTCTTTATTTCTACATAACCAAGAAAACTGCTCCGAAAGGTTATAGGAATATTCGAGCTACTTACTAAGTAAAACACGACTCTTAATACTAAATTACATACTTCTACACCGAAAAAAAGAAAGACATCATCGGAGCTGCGGGACATGACTCTCCACGTAGTTGATCCGCTTTAACAGCTTCAGGACCGGGCAGTCTCGTGCGCCTTTTGCTGGATGGTCTGGCCGACATCCCTGGTTCGTTCACCCACGCGTGCCGCTGCGTCCGCCATGCGACGCTTGGCCCAGTCCATCTGCTCCGGCGCCTTCTGCCTAGCCGCACGGAAGTAATTCATGATCCACGACAACGACGCTAGCGCAGTGAGCCCAAAAGCTCCCGATGATAGGAAGCCCACAACAGCAAGCGCAATGACGATAGCGGCGGGGACGATGATAGGACTGAAGAGAAGGAAGATTGGAGTCGCTACTGCGAGACCGATGAGGGTTCCGATGAGAGTCATCCCAGAAAGAGCCAGTAAAGTGCCGCCGACGGGCAACAGTGTAACGAGGGCTAGAACTTGTGGAGTGGAGGGACCTTTATCGTGAATATAACCCTTGATGCTTTCCGCTGGCCTCTGCTGCAGCTGCTTTTGATCGTCGTACTCGCCCCGGCGGTCCGCCATGCCTTGCAGAAACAAGAAGATCTACGAGAAACTAAATTCAAGATCTCTTAGATTGACCGAAAATTGTTGCTTATGCAAGGGAGGGGTTTGGGGGTGTTTATAAAGAAGGAAAGCAAATGACACGTGTCGGGACAGAGAACACGTGTTAGAGAAGAGGCTATGCATGGGGTGACAGGTTGGGGGTGAACCTCGCCACCTTTCAACTAAACCACTGTCGCCTTTTACGTAACAATTTGTCATGAGATGCACTCGCTCAGGTGTATCTGGCCGTGGCAACTGACAAGGTGAATTCTAGATTATGCTCTCAATCATCTTCTGAACTTTTGGCTGCTAATAAGGCTTTGAATGGGCCAACTAGTGATGCTGATGCGATATTTATATATATAATAACTGAATTTAAAACGTATATAAAAAATAGTAATTAAGTAGATGCATTTTATAAAAGAATGCTAGTGCATCCCAAAATTTCATCAAAAAATTCACACATGTATATGTGGTAAGTATAGATTTAGTAGTGTTTAGTGATGTTTGGTGTTCAAACCTAGTAATAGGAGGCAATGATTTTGTGAGAGTTGTGTGTGTTGGCAGATTTGTGGGAAAATTGGTTGGGGTAAGAAGCTTTATTTAACTCTTATAAACTCTCTCTCTCTCTCTCTCTCTCTCTCTCTCTCTCTCTTCTATATATATATATATATATATATATATATATATAGCAGTTAAATCAACTTTAGATTTTGTAATATCTCCATTTGAACTTCCAGCACCTAATGTTCTAGTGTTTAAAACTTTCAACACCTCAAATTCCATTTTGAGGTACAATAAGGACCCACTATAGAATCAAATTTTTCAAAGATATAAAGCAAGATTTGTTGCCAGAAAATATATTAAAAAAAGGAATTAATTTGCACTGGTTGATAGTCATGACGCATTTAGAACCATCATTGCATTGACACAGCACGTTAATGTTATAATTTATATCAACTAGATTTGAAGTCCATATTTTTTTAATGGAGTTTTTTAAGAAGACGTATATATGGGACAATCTAAAGGTTTTACCATAAAGACCATGTCATTGAAGTGTACAAATTGGAGAAAGAACTCTGAAAATTGAATAAACTTTGTTATACCCAAATGGATTCTTACTTCAATAAGGAGGAACTTCAAAGAAGTTCAAATGAGCGAACCTCGTACTTCATAGGGCAGATATGACAATTCTTGTTATTTCACTTTACCGAGATTATTTGATTTTTACCAGTTTTGATAAAGTTGGCTCGTGTTCAAGTTAGATAATATCGGGAGATATTAGATCAATGATATGGGATGCTACATTACTTCTTGAGCGTAGAAATTGAAGGGATGATGTTTCATCTATCAAAAGAAGTATGTTGAAAATCTTCTTAAAAGGTTCAATGGAAGTATGCAATCCCGTAGACACCATTATTGTGAATGAAGAGTTCACCAAAAAAAAGAGAAAAAAAAAGAAAAAAGATGGTAGTAGATCATATATCAATGTATCACTCTATAGAAGCTTCGTGGAAACATGTTATATCTAAAAACTAAAAAAAAAGATGGTAGTAGATCATATGTCAACCTTGTATGCTTCGTGCTTATAATTGTCTCACTTCATACTTCCAATTTTATCGGATGTCTCCGAAGAGACTATTGTCTCACTTCATACATCAACCAAGCCAAGCTCATTTTGGGGCGGAAACTTTGCCACTGATATGAAAACTTTGCTAAGATATTTGCTAAGCAATCTTACTTTCACCATACATATAATTAAGAAATAAAATGAGTGATCATTTCTTTAGGCTACGATATTTGATACTGATATGGACACTTGCTTTTTTCTTTTTTTTTTTTAAAAAAAGGAAGAAGAAAGAAACTAGGCTCTATAAAGCTACATCTTTTTGGATACTTACAAGAAAATGACAAATTATAACATTATGTATTTTTCTAGAGTTATTCCACTTAATAATTAACGTTTAAAAATCACCTTTAATAGACTAATGAAATTACAATTCTAAAAGTATATATGTTAAAATAGAGTTTTGATTGTTTATTATATGTAAAAGTTTAAAAAAAACTTTAAAGATATAATAAAACATATAATATTCTAACTTATTATGGAAAAAAACTACTCACCCCAATAAACTACACATTAAACCATACACAACTAATACCATACATTGGTATCGTGAACTGTGTACTTATCTCGTGATTCGTATAAATTATCAAAATTACAACTATACACATTGTGATATGTGGTCCTGATGTTACTATTTATGTTATGTGGTTTATTATGTAGTTTCATGAGTGAGCGTAGTAAAACCCTTATATCAAATAATACGTAAAAGATTGATCTGTAAACCACTTCAAAACTGATTTTTTCTGTTTATTATCTTCAATTTGGGAAATTTGCCCTCTTGCTTTTGTTCTAAATTAAGATAATAACTACCAAGTAAATCCGGCGTTTTGGATTATATTAGGTCCTGGGAAATATTCCATGTGTCTGCTTTGGATTGCACGGGTGTCATTCTTCCACTTCGCTAATATTAACTTAGTTAGATATGAGTCTATTTAGATGTCGATATAAAAGATTTTCACTGAATTTTTAACATTGATATAAATTTATTATATTTACTATGTCTTACTTAAATATTTAATTAGTATCGGTTAATCTTTTTAAAATGAACATTTTTTATTTAACTTATAATATTGTATTCAACTCAATCATTAACTTCTAATTTTTTTATGTAAATTATAATATCATTTAAAAAAAAAAACTTCTAAAACAGCGATCTAATTATTTGACAACAAAACTAAAACTTGTAAAAAAATTAATTTAATTAATTAAAGTAGATATTGTAGTTAAAAAATTAATTTCAATTTTTACCTTAAATAAAATTGTAGTTAAAAATGTTATTTGCAGGCTCTCTAATTGAAAAAAAAAACTACTTAAAGATATTTAATAATATATTTTAAATATAAAAATTATAGTATATTATGTTGACTTTAATTTTTTTTAAAAATATTATCAATAGATGCTTTTTGTATCTAGTTATTATAAAAAAATAGAAGCTGACCCAATTGTATAAGTTTCCAAATATAAAAATATTATAAGAGCCATAAAATAGTCCGAAAATAATTTGAATATTATTTTTTTGTGTCTTCGAATTAGTACCCAAACGCGAAAGAAATATAAATGGATTATCTTTCGAATTAAGTATTCGAATAATAATAGGATTATTCCTCGAAAAGCTTTTTTTTTGTTAACATTATTCTGAAAACAAGGAAAGAAAGTGAGAGACACGCTACTCGCCTCGCTTTTCGTAATAATCCACAACTCTCACGACTTCGTCTGTTTCTGCTTCTCCTCCCACTCTTCCCTGCATCTTTGTAGATTTTGCTGCTTATTTTTTATGTTTTTTAATTAATGAATTGATCATTCGTCGCCGAAGAAGACCGTCGGAGCCGCTGTTACCGGCATCTGTCTTGAAGGTGGCCTTTTACATAGCATTCGGAGTTTACAAAGGTATGCTTTCGGTTCGTGAGAGTGGAAGAAGAGTTTAATTTTGGATTTTCATATCCTTGAAGAGGATCTATTTGTGATAGGTTAAGTTTTCGTAGTCATTTATAATTAGTAGCAGATTTGTGTGGATTAAGGTGTTTTGAACACACATTAACTTGTATACATTAATGTTTATGTTCCATGACATGTTCTTGGAATCTAAGTAATGAAATAGGACTGCTTTGGAGCAACTTGCAATGAATGGTCTCGAGGAACTGAGGAAGAAATTAGAGCCCTTGTTCGATGCAGAAAAAGGGCTCTCTAATGGAATGTCATTGGACCCTTCTGAATCATATATGGTAAGTCTTTAAGGTAGAAGAGCAATTTAAAAAAAAAAAAAATTCGGTCCACTGGAATTCCCCTCGGGGGAATTGAACTCAGGTACTTCCCTTGTGAGGAGTGCCTTAACCACCACTCTTGGTGCTCGTTTTCTAGATGAAGAGGTGAAGACGTTTGCTAAGCTGATATCTGTTCCTCTACTTAGTCAGAACGCCATGCTTTACCTTTCCTTGCTTTAATTAATAAAAATATAACAGTTTCCTTATGATCATCTAATCTATATAATTGTCCTCTATACAGTTCATAATTAGGTAGTAAATACTAAGATTCTGGTAATTATTCGAAGGTATCGGATGGCGGCTCTGTCAATTTGTTGAGCAAATCATACGGAGTCTATAATATTAATGTGGAAGGCCTGCAAAAGCGTACGGCTGGGCTAGAAGATGATATAGATGCTAGTGAAAAAGTATACAGGTGTGCTTCTCATGAAATGCATGTATTTGGAACCATAGGCTGTGGAGCTAGTAGTGTTGTACAACGAGCTATTCATATACCCCTTCATCGTATTTTGGCTCTCAAGAAGATAAATGTCTTTGAGAAGGTATGCATTGATACTCTCCTCATGTTATTCTGGTTGAGTTGTTCTATATTGGAGTTGGCATCCAGACAACACCATGAGTGAATGTTTTTCCTCAGAACCAAAAACAAAAACAAAACACAAAAAATAGAAAAAATACATAACAAAAACAAAACAAAACAAAAAGGGAAACTTAGAAAAAGGCAGTTAGGTGCAAGTATCATCAATCTTTTGAATAGATCATGGCAACTAGGAGCAAGAAGCTATTATGTTTGCTAACTCTTTTTTTTAATGTTGTCAAAGGCTTCACCTGCCAGTAGCAAATGCATGTACTGCTAGAGATGGCCCTGCGTATTGTTTTTAGTTTCATCTGGAAAAGATGGTAGCGGGTATTTCTACATTTCAAGTTAATAGAAATAGGTCCACTAATATTAATCTACTTTAGTAAACAACGGTTCCACGATCAAAAACCACATGCAATCAAACCTCAAACTCCTAAAAAAATTTCTAAATGGTGAGACAAATCGAAGGTTTTGAATGATATAAAGTCAAACTTGGAAAAAAATGAGCAAGGCTTTTTTTGTCCTTTAAAACCTTTCCGTTGTGTTTTTAGACTCGAAGTAATCGTATTTTCTAGACTCGAAGTAAGATATGATTCATTATAGAGCACATGGAGTACAAAGATCCATGTGACCAGCCTCACGGAGTGGGACAAGTAATTTTTCAAGGCTTCTCTGAGGGATGGTTTCTTTTCTAGCTCAAACTCACACCAGTTTAACCTAGTCATGGGCATTGAAGTTATCATACTTGAGTTTGAAGATATCATACTTGAAATTATCGCCACATAACCTTTGTGTCCTTACTAGTATGAGTATCTGTGATCATGATAAAAGGTGATTATTGAAAGTTGTTTAGATCCAAAATTTTGCTTGACTTTTGGTGGCCGTGACCCGTATTATTAAGTGTTTATGCATTTTTTCCATTTCTTAGTACAAGGCATGATTAATATAGACTGATCTATTGAGTTTCAAAACTGTAGATCTCATGAAAAAACTACAAAAAGCAATAGTGGCACTTCTGGTCTTATACATTGTTTCTTTTATATGAAGGAAAAAAGACAACAGCTTCTTACTGAGATACGCACTTTGTGTGAGGCTCCTTGCTACGAAGGTTTAGTTGAATTCCACGGGGCATTTTACAATCCTGACTCTGGCCAAATTAGCATTGCTCTAGAATATATGGATGGGGGGTCTGTTGCGGACATTCTCAAAATCAGAACATGTATACCAGAGCCTGTTCTTTCATCTATCTTTCGTGTAATCCTGCAGGTTGGATTCTTTGATTTTCTAGTTGGTTACTTAATGCAGTAACAAATATTATAATTATAATACTTTTCATTTGTTAACTTATAAGGGCCTTGATTACTTGCATGGTGTGAGACGCTTGGTTCACAGAGATATCAAACCAGCAAATTTGCTCATAAACCTTAAAGGAGAACCCAAGATTACCGACTTTGGTATTAGTGCAGGTTTGGAGAATTCTATGGCTATGGTATGTTGTATATGATCCATTAACTATGTTCCAGCTCATATGAACTGGGCATTGTTCTTTCAGTTGTTCCATTGTAATACTTGGTTTTTTACAGAAGTTGGTCATAGTGTAAAATGCTTATGGTTTCTACTCTTGATAGTGCGCTACATTTGTTGGCACTGTTACGTACATGTCACCTGAGCGAATTTGCAATGAACATTACTCATACCCAGCTGATATATGGAGCCTGGGTTTAGCTTTATTTGAATGTGGTACAGGAAGATTCCCATATGAAGCAAATGAAGGACCTGCTAGTCTAATGTTGCAAGTAAGATTTCCATCTATAAATTTTGGGTTTGCTGGAATAACCGTATTCCATTTTCTCAGTTGTAGTCTTCCTAGTTGATTAGATATTGCAGAGCAATGTATTTATTATTTAATTTTGAATCTAGGTAGAGTAATGCTAGAGCTCTTACTGGACTCGCTATACTTTTCCAATTGCAACTGTTGGGTCTCACGTAATCGTTCCCTTCGATCTCTATTCTTGACCCTTCTTTCTCGCTCTCTCCAGCTTTTGCCATTGTTTGTCAAACGCTCGCAGAAGTATTATATCTCACGGGAGTCAACTTTGCTGGAACTCTAAACTCACTGGAATCAATTTTTGCCCTGATGGTTAAGTACCCCAATACAACACCAAACCAGTAAATGATGAGTTTCTTGCTTTCCATCGAAGTTGCTTCTGACGAGATTTAGGTATCCGGCGAGCAATATGCTGACGATATGGGATAGATGGAGAGAGAAAGAGAAAAAGGAACTTTCGTGGAGGAAGTGCGCAAGAGGGAGAAAAATGAAAGAGCAAGAGAGAGAAACGAAGCCGTGAGATCAGGAGACTATTTGGGATTTTCGTTCAGGAAGGCTAGTATTTTCCATTTACTTATGCATCCCTTGCTTACATGGCAGATATTGTATGACCCTTCGCCTTCGCCACCGAAAAATTCATATTCCCCAGAGTTCTGCTCATTTGTTGACGCTTGCTTACAGAAGGATGCTAATGCTAGGCCAACGGCTGAACAGGTAGGCTGATGGTATGACCGATCTTGGTATATATGTATTTTGATGCAATGATTTGAAACCCTGATATTGGTATGTAGGCCACTTTTACGATTGAAAAAGAGGTAAAACGTGTAAATATCCAAGAATATGTCTTCTAAGCAATTTTTTCCTGTCGATCATATTAGATAAGTTTGCATTGATCACTCACATTAGGTTTTGTCAATGCATTGGTCTAAAATGGACAGATTTATGTCCATTTCGAAGCATGCATTTTATTCAATTGTTAGGTTCTATGGTTTTTTACTCAACCAATTTTTTTCTCTCCCACTGTCTGTACTTGATTCTGCTGATATCTTAGAAACTTGCAGCTTCTATCCCATCCGTTCATTACGAACCATGCGAATGCAAACGTGGACTTGGAAAGCTACGTGCGAAGTGTTTTTGATCCGATGCAGAAGCTAAAAGAGATTGCAGATGTAAGTTTCCGCTTAGGCAATGTTGTTCTAAAATATAGATTCTTGTGACTCTCCCCAAAAAATATGTAGCACTTATGTGCTCTTATCTATGAACATCTAATGACAGAAATTTCAATCTTGTTGGTTTTAGATAGTGTTCTTGTCACAAGTTCATGGTTATATGATGATCACTTTGAATTTCAATTGCTTAGGCTGAATCCGTTTTTCTTAATGTTTATTATTTACTTCTTAATAGATGCTTGCAGTACACTATTATCTGCTTTTTGATGGTGCTGATGAGCTTTGGCATCACGTCAGAAACCTCTATGTGGAAACTTCAAGCTTCAGGTATCACTTTCCAGTCTCGTAGCTTCTTTTGATACCTTTGACATCTACAGAGTAGGAAGTTGTATACTAAAAGAGTAAGCTACTAGCAGTTTCTTCTTATGTAAGTTTCAGTTCCAGTAATGCAATGTTTAGATGGGCCTGTGTTTGTTTGGTGTTTGCTGTCAGTCAGAAAGTTTTCCTTTGATGGAAAGCAAACATACCAGTTATGTTTGCTTCAAGTTATATGTTCATTATCAATATGACTAATATCTTATTCACTTTTTAGCAGTTTACTATGCTTCTGCATCTGCAAACTCCAACGCGATTAATATTTCCTACCTGGAGATGATTCTATATGTTGACAACAAAATTTTAGAGATAATATCCTTTCCAACTAGCAGAGGTGAATAGATGAATAGGAGGAACTACAGAATCATACATTTAGCAACAGATGGTTGAACTAGGACCTCTTCAGGTGCAGCATCCTATAACAAAGACAAACACCAGAAACTCAACTTTACACTTGCACCTTTTTTTCTCTTTTTTTTTTTTAAATAATTTTAACTTGGGGAATCCTGAAGGACCTGAACCATTGATGTGATCAAATACTTCTCTATAGTGACTTATTTCTAGCTGGATAGGCTTTAGATCATCACAGTTGAACCATAACTTAGTTATATTGAAGGGTGCAAATAGAAACAAAACCTCCAGCGTAAGTTAGAATATGCTTGCAAGTTAACCAAATTAATGAGTGGAACCATGCATATTTTGAAATAGCAATAACGCTACTCTTTTCTAGACTGTTGTCCTTGCCTCATGTATATTTTCCTGTAAAGTGACACTCACGCATGCTTCAAGCACGCCGCACATGTAAGGTATATGACTTGTTAGTAGTAATATCTGGATGTGTTCATCTGTTTTTTCAATGACCAGAAAATTAACAGTTTTAAGACTTAGTAGTCTAAAAATCTAGATCCAACATTGTCATATACTAACCGGGTACAAGACAAAGACGCTAAGATTGAAGGGAGTATTCATGAGTCAATTTGCCAATGTGAAGTACCTTTTTGATTCTCGGGTGCACAAGCATTCAGGAGCTCGCTAAAGGTAGGGGGAATGCCAGAGAATACAATTCCAGTGATATCTTTACATATACTTGGAAGAGGATCCTTCTCGTCATGATAGGTCAAGAAAGACATCTGTGAACCATGAGTTGCAATAGTTTCTCCATGGCTTGAATCCTCATCATTTCCCCCTCGCCCCCCCCCCCCCAAAAAAAAAAAAAAAAAAAAAAAAAAGTAATGCGCACGCACGCACACACACACACACACACAGAGAGAGAGAGAGAGATGCTCACCGGTAATGTATACTGCTTGATGCGGTAAATCTGATACTGTTGAATTTTCACAAGCATAATCAATTGCAAGAGGCCCAATCTCTGTAGGTTCTCTTGGGCATACCTGAGGCAAAGGTAAAGCACTCACATTTAGCAAGTTTGCGTTATAAGATTAGAATCATCTTAAATTACTTAACTTCTTATGCACATCTAAAAGATTCAGCAAAAGTAGTCATGTTCCACTCCAAAGATCGAGATGTAAGCTCATTATCTACAAAACAACAGACAGACATATAGCATATCTACTATACTTACATTCTATTCTATGTTGCAGACTTGCAGTAGAGAGGAAAAGAGAGCATGAGTTTGCAAGCAGAAAATAGACCCAAAACAAGAAATAACAATAACTACCACACCTTGATGGAATCACATAATTTTTGTGCATTACTACTTGATGAAATAAGAAAACATTCAACAAAACAGGAAACTTAGAAAAAGGCAATTAGGTGCAAGTAGTAAGACGCAGACATCTTGAGCAAAGCCTCTCTCTACAAACTGGAAGTTTAACCAAATATACTAGAACTATATAGGCTGGGAGAGGGGTCAATATTGAACAAAGTTATGGGTTAACCAAATGGGCACCTTGTTTGATCTACCCATGATATCCTGCTATATGGATGTATTATGATTCTGTCAACCACAAAGGTTGTATTTGGAAGGTCCTTTATAATGGAAAGTGCATTCGTGGTGCCCCAATACATATTCTCGTTTATGTCATAGCTCCAATTAATTTTTGTTGGACGCACATCCAGTTACTTTGACATACAGCATTTGGAGATCTTTTCCCTGGTTACATTAATTTGCAAGTTTAAATCTCTATAGCACCTGCTTGTTTGTTCCTTTTAATAGAAAAGTTTAAGTATCTTATACATTTATTTCCACAGGAAATACAGAATGGAGAAATTACTTGCTCTTGAGTATTGTGGTTACCTTATGATCTTGAGAAATTACATATTTCTTCGGTTTAATAAATTATATTTTTTGGGGAAATGAGGATTGAAAAAATTACTTGATCTAATGGTATTATATTTACCTCATGATCTGTATACTCTCGGCAAGATTTAGTAGTATGTTAGGAATGTCGTTTGGTGCAGCATTTGTAATAACATCCTTAAGCAACTTTTGTTATATTTCCTTAAAAATAAATATCTATAGTAAATACTTGGAATGTAATGATCCTCATATGTTGAAGTGCATAGTTACAATTCCTTTTTTGTTATACATACATCTTTCTTGGTTTCTGATGCATGATTCTGATGATTACATTTATGCTGAATCAGCTTCTCAGGGACAGTGTACAAAGGAGTGGATGATATCTTTAGAATTTTGACTGACATACGGAATAAACTGCTAGGAAATAGACCCTGTGAAAAGCTCGTTCATGTCATTGAAAAGCTTCAATGCCGCCCTCATGGACGTGATGGAATTGCTATCCGCTCTTCAGGGTCCTTTATTTTAGGAAACCACTTTCTGATATTAGGGAGTGGTGTGGAAGTCGAGGGAATGCCCAATGTCCAAAATCTTGTACTTGAACTTCCTAATAAGCGAGTTGGAAGATTTTATGAGCAGTTTGTCATGGAACCTAACAGCATTGCTGGCTCCTTCCTAATATCTAAGCAACAGTTGCACGTACTGGTGGAGGGATCACCAATTGACTAGTCTGATCTAATCCTAAGTTAGTTTCTCTACCACTATCTTTTATTTATTGTATATTTTCTGTCCTTTTTGTCCAAGTTAGACTATCTCTTTTATGAACATGTGCTGCTCATCTTCCTTTATACCAGAGCGAAAAATGGCAGAAACCTTTCTAAGGCCGAGCTGGTACATAAATCCTTGCTTTTCGCTTGAACGGACGAGTTCTCTGAAGAGGCTACATTAACGGTTGCCCTTCTGCCAATTTCAGCATTGTTTTGGCGAAGCCTCAATGTCGTAGGTACTTTTATTGATTGAGCTGATGTATGAGTTGCCCTTATGCCAATTTCAGCATATGAGTGTAGGTTAGCCATGAATATGCAACTTTCTACATCTTTTCATGTGATTTGATATTGATAACATGTGGCGGTGATGTCAAGCTCTGTTATTTTAACTTATTTGGGTGTGTCCTGTGTCTTTATGCCTTAATAAATGTAAAAAATACCATGGTCGTCGGCATTGTTATTGTGGTTGTCCTTTTTCATCTCATGCTTTCTTTAAAAAAAAACCATCATTATTGTTTATATTGCTGTTCTTATGCTGATATTTGCAGTTTTCTATAAAAAATTTGGCCAAATTGCATACCTCAATATAAGAAATTTTTGTTAATGTTTTTGTTGTCAACTTGTAGTATCAAGAAACATATTTATTGACTTGTAGTTAAAGTAGGCAATATGCTTAGGTAGTTTCATCCTTTCAGGCAAATAAGAAATTATAAGAATGCGACATATACATATCTGATTGGATAGTCTTAAGTTGTAAATTTATGTATTGATAATTTGATAACAACCCGATTTTATTCGCCTATATTCATGAGTAAGATGAAACATAAATTTGTTCGGAGTGTTTATGAGATGAGATGATATCTTTGTGGATAACTAATAGGCATTATAATAAGAAATATTTAGTTAGTCTTTACCTAGGTGGTTTAGTGGCTGTGGATTGGATTTTCATCCCAATAGTTTACGTTCTACAACTAGATGTTTTTTATTTATGGAGATGACTATGAGAAATTTTCTCTTACAACCTACACTACTTGGAGCATTCTTGTGTACCTTTCTGGTGAATTGAGAACGCTGCCTTCCGAAATTTTACCATCATTTGTATTCGAAGGATATCCGTTGAAGAGTAACTGATACCGACGTGGCACATAACTGTAATCTATTTGTTTAGTCCAGTGAAGTAGGATTTTAGTGGTCTTTTTTTTTTTTTTTTTGGACATTACCGTGAAGGTAATCGGCTTATTTTTGTGCAACTGTTATTACAGATAAATCCACTGATGGTATCATCTTATGTTCCGCCAATCGAGCAATTTTAATTTTTCTATCTGGACAAATACGAAGACTTCTGTTATCTTTTATGAAATATGTTATCCTCTGTGGGGGTGCAATATGGTAGTTACATTTAATCCCAACATCTCAAAAGAATAACATATCTTTAGTTATTTACAGAAGAAGTTACTTTTCTGGTATTGATAGAACCAAAAGATAAAAAAAAAAGGAGCAATGTCAAAGGAAACGCAATGTCGAAGGAAACTCGGCTTTTCAAAACTCATATAAATCAATCTTTATCTTTTTAAATTTTAAAAAAAATTCTGTCCAGATATTCTAAGGTGTTCCATTCTTCTAGTTTAATATTTCAGATAGGTAATAAGTGTTACCAGCTCAAGTATTGCTCTATTTTATTAGCCCGACGAACTTTTAGATCTGCTAGTTTGGATTATTAGCTAATAGTTTGACCGGTATAGAGCCACCAGCCCGTAGGCGAGGCTAGCTTACACTTAATCTTCTGGGAAAACGAAAACTAGCGTTGCACAATGCTTTTTCCTTTAACAAAAAACAATTCAAAGATGCAAAACAAATTAGTAGGAGCTGCCACAATTGTTTCCTTGAAATAGAATACACTCCTAAAATTCAGCTTTTCCACAAACTCGCCTGGGCAAAACGACTTCAACAATCAACGCCAATGCCCAGACTGGAAATGAAGTTGAGAAGGACAGAAAATTAACCACCAAACTTCAAAATTACCTATAAACTCTCGTCAAATCCAAGGCCATTAGGTGCTCCTCCCGGCATTAGTTTGTGGAGATAGCCGACCAACGATCACAACCACCATGGACGGCAGCATCAACTCGGCCCCTTACGCGGCTGCCTTGTTGTTCCTCAGCTGCTTCTTCATCTCCTCCATTCCGGCCACCGCCGAGGAAGTTGGTTTGCAGATAAGATTCTACAGAGATTCGTGTCCTTATGCCGAAGAAATCGTACGCGACGTCGTGTCAAATCACCAGTGGATGGACCCTTCAAGTCCCGCCGGCCTCATCCGCTTGCATTTCCACGACTGCTTCGTTAGGGTATGCATGCAATGACGAAGCTATCTTAGCTATGTATATGTCATGCAAAATACGCGGACGAAATCATCAGATATTTTATCCATGCATGAAGCATATGCTCTAGTTTGTACATTTTAATTACTAGCTTTAGTTCGAGACATGTAATGGCGGTTGTAGTTGTTGGCAGGGATGCGATGCTTCGATTCTGCTGGACAGGTGTCCCACCGGCGAGGTGATCGAGAAGGAGTCCATGGCGAACGGCCCCACCCTCCGCGGCTTCGACATCATCGACGAGGCCAAGAGACGTCTAGAGGAAGTGTGCCCGGGCACCGTCTCGTGCGCCGATGTCCTGGCCTTCGCCGCACGTGACGCCGCCGTCATCTCAGGAATCCCCAACTACGACATTCCATCGGGCCGCCGTGACGGCACTGTCTCCCGCGTCTCTGACGTCTGGGGCAACCTTCCCCTCCCGAATGCCGATGTCAAGACTCTCACAGAAATATTTGCCAAAAAAGGATTAAAACAAAGCGAAATGGTGGTGCTCTCTGGCGCTCACTCCATCGGTGGGGCCCACTGCTCATCATTCGATTATCGCTTGTACAACTTCTCTGCCAAGGCTGCTCAAGACCCCTCGATCAATGTAGAGCACGCTGAGTATCTCAAGTTCCGGTGTCCTAAGAAAGACGAGAAGGAAGACTCTCGGTTCTGGTCGATGAGGGGTAAGATCAGGAACACAACCAAAGTGGAGTTTGATACATATTCGGGAACTACAATGGACGCTTCGTACTACAAAGGGTTGATCGAGGGAAAGGGATTGCTGACTTCGGACCAATCGCTAATGGAGGACGCTAGGACGAAGTTGATTGTGCAGAGAATGGCAGCGGATCCAAGTAAATGGAAGAGGAAGTTTGCCAAGGCGATGATCAGGCTCGGCTCCGTTGGAGTTCTTGTTGGTGACCAAGGAGAGGTCAGGAGTTCTTGCAGGTTTGCCAATGGCGAGAGCGACTGACAAGATGTCTGATATATACGTATCCATTTTGTAACGTATATTCGATTATTATTTATAAGAAAATTAAGTAAAAGTCTAGCAGTAGAAATTAAGTTCAAAGCACTGATGAGCTCACTTTCGATCTTTCTGTTCAGGTAATGAGCAATACTGTATATATACATATCCAACATAATCAAATTCAAAACCAGCGATAAGATACTAAGTTTTCTTTTTTATTTTGAGATGCGACAAATTGGGCACCCCAGATAATGATCTGGATTCCACCTGCTTAATCCGACTAAAGTCAAACCCAAATCAACCCAAACGTAACAATAAACAACGCACCAATCTAGGCACCTGTAAGCCTCGTGGGTAAGCAGGGACTCTACGCAAGCCCACAATGACTAAATCTAGACCTAATTCCCTATCTGTGTACTAGGGGATCGTTCCCTAGCTATATTATGAATTGCCATAAGGCACACATTCTCCTATTACAACATTCGTGAATTGAAGCCAAGCCATATAACCTTTCCCAAAAAGAAATTAGACAAGAAACACTTGAGAATTACTCTCACCACAAGGGAATATTGATGTGACAAGGATGTAAATCTGACATATATACAGCCTAGACAACATGCTACAATACTTCAATATTCGCATTTTGTCGGTAAGGCGATATACAAAATCAAAAGAGGCTTCTCAGCAGCACAATGTAATTCCCTACGTGCATTATGACATTTAAGACAGCCGAGCGAAAGGAGAGCGGTTATATGGCTACCTGTTGTGGTTGCAACTACCAAAGCAGCTTTAGACTTCAGAGTTTAGGACTGAGCTCATCAATAATTTTGTCAACTTTAAATAGCAAATCTGAAAAAGAGACAAATTGTCACACAAACAACAAGAGCATCATATAAGAGCTTAATTCGAGAAGGGCAAATTCAATTTCAAAGAAAGATAGTATCATAGTATGCATACCAGTGAAAGATGCATCGCACATGAAACTCTGCTATGAAAAAAAATGTCACAAGAATGTACAAAAGTGTGTAGGAAAAAATGCTCCGTCCAAAGTAAATGAATAAACAGTAGGAGTGCTACCAGCCTACCATTATTTGGGACTTAAGTGTCTCATCGAACAGCGGACTTTTTTCCAAATCTTTTACTGTAAGATAGAATGCGAAGTGATGAGAAAGTTTGAAGGTTATGAAATTATTAGTCATGATTTGCTTATTATTCACGTACCATTGAAAGAAGAATTTGAGTGGTCCTGCAACAAACATTAAGGGGATACTTAGATCTGCAAAATCTAACAGTAAGTATAATCTAAAACGGTCTTAGCATATTACCACATTTTGATTTGCAGGACTAGTAGCCACCGTTGTATGCATTTGCTCTGGAAAAATGAGAGTACAGTACTATCATGAGGAGATTTTTCATTGAAACAATAAGATAAAATATACACTCCTGCCACGGCAAGCAAAATATTCTTTACTTCAATTTGTAACATTAAGGCTCTAAACTGAAACTAATAACTGAATTTGAGATATAAACATCCCTAAATAAGGCAACCTAGTTAGTTTTAAGTAGGAAAGTTTAGCATCTCTGAATGAGTTCGTTATCTAGTTTCAACAGTAGAATTTAGAAGAAATGTTTAACATCTAATGCGGTATGCATAAAAACCAGTAAATTCTAGAGTAATGAAGTTGTTTCTTTGGTAGAAGGTATCCTGGATTGTGCTTAGACCCAGAATCCTTCAAACTTTATTGGTTAATATATAATCTTTGTGCAATATATAAAGCTTGTTTTTCCCACCACTCAAAAGTTCTACACGCCCACCACTCACTGTCGCATAGACACAATGCCGATCAAAGAAAAAGAATCTATCAAGTAGTTTAGCAACCATAAGACACATGGAATTATGAACATTTTTGCTTCGAGATTTATATACTCATTTTACTCGCATTGCCCTCCTTAATCTTACTGATTCATTTTCTTTTGCCCATCTCGAGGCCTGAATTGTGCTCACCCCTTCAATATAAGGTTGTGAGGATGCTAAGTAAGGAAATGAAGATGATGCAATATTTGCGCTTGCATAACCATCAATACCTTCAGCTAAGCATTCTATCTAAAAGGATCAGTTACACTAACACCGAACTAACGATGTGATCAAATACTTCTCTATAGTGACTTATTTCTAGCTGGATAGGCTTTAGACATCATAGTTGAACCATAACTTAGTTGTATAGAAGGGTGCAAATAGAAACAAAACCTCCAGCGTAAGTTAGAATATGCTTGCAAATTATCCACATTAATGAGTGGAACAATGCATATTTTGAAATAGCAATAATGCTACTCTTTTCTAGACTGTTGTCCTTGCCTCATGTATATTTTCCTGTAAAGTGACACTCACGCATGCTTCAAGCACGCCGCACATGTAAGGTATATGACTTGTTAGTAGTAATATCTGGATGTGTTCATCTGTTTTTTCGATGACCAGAAAATTAACAGTTTTAAGATTTAGTCTAAAAATCTAGATCCAACCACAACATTGTCATATACTAACCGGGTACAAGACAAAGACGCTAAGATTGTAGGGAGTATTCATGAGTCAATTTGCCAATGTGAAGTACCTTGTTGATTCTCGGGTGCACAAGCATTCAGGAGCTCGCTAAAGGTAGGAGGAATGCCAGAGAATACGATTCCAGTGATATCTTTACATATAGTTGGAAGAGGATCTTTCTCGTCATGATTGGTCAAGAAAGACATCTGTGAACCATGAGTTGCAATAGTTTCTCCATGACTTGAATCCTCATCATTTCTGCCCAAAACCCAAAAAAAGAAAAAAAAAAAGAAAAAGAAAAAGAAAGATCTGCCTTCTTTTACTAACCCAAGATATCCTAGTAAAACGCGCGCACACACACACAGACACAGACACATACACACACACACACATAGAGAGAGAGAGAGAGAGAGAGAGAGAGAGAGTGCTCACCGATAATGTATACTGTTTGATGCAGAAAAATCTGATACTGTTGAATTTTCACAAGCATAATCGATTGCAAGAGGCCCAATGTCCATAGGTTCTCTTGGGCATACCTGAGGCAAAGGTAAAGCACTCACATTTAGCAAGTTTGCGTTAAAAGATTAGAATCATCTTAAATTACTCAACTTCTTATGCACATCTAAAAGATTCAGCAAACGTAGTCATGTTCCACTCCAAAGATCGAGATGTAAGCTCATTATCATAGTTTTAATACAAAACAACAGACAGACATATAGAATCTACTATACTTACATTTTCTGTTGCAGACTTGCAGTAGCGAGGAAAAGAAAGCATGAGTTTGCAAGCAGTAAATAGACCCAAAATAAGAAATAACAATAACTACCATACCTTGACAGAATCACAGAAATTTTGTGCATTACTACTTGATGAAAATCGCACAGCAAACCTTTCAATCTGCAATTGTGATGTAGGACAGTATAGCATTATTAGAGAGCTTGAACTGAATTAGAAACATTAGAATTACATTAATAGATCCTCGCTTTAGTCTACTTATCCATTGAATGATGTCCCACATAAAAAACTGAACAAGTCACGGCCTAAGAGCATTGCAATTCTCTTGTACGCAACTCTTTATTTCATAGCGGTAAAGGAATATGCCTACATCAATTCTACAGTTGACAATGCATAAGACGAGGCAATCAAGACTGTTCTTATTTGAACAGTCTCATATGGAAATAAAGGTTGTAGGTAGTTGAAGTCCTTACGTCTGCACAACATGGAACAATGATCGTATTTATCAGAACTAGCAGACACAAACTTACAACATGTAATAACTTCTTCATGAAATACACCATTATCACTTATGCCAATAATCAAACACATGAACAGAAGAATATGTCCTGCTAAATCGAAAAAGTTGAATCCAAAACAACAATTCCTGAATATCTAACCTTCAGAGTTTCTGTACTTGAAGCATTCAAAATGCTTCAATAAAGAGCCTATCCACATCTGCATGAGGTTTTGCTTTACGAGGATACTTCTAATCAGATATCCCAGTTGAGGAGATTTACACTAACTTTAATGACATTTAACAACCACCACTGAACTGATTCCTAGAAACAAACTTTTAAAGTTCATCATCCACTCAAGTACTATGATTAAGTACTGAAAAAGTACAACTTTTGTATAAACTGACGGTTTAAATCCAATATTATTCAACTATGCATATTAGTTTTTATAAAGTTCCAGTTGGTATCAATAAAAGAAAGTTAAATGAAGCTGAAAAGATACAGTGACTATATACATAATAGCATGACTTGCCTGGCCGAGGCTGTTTCTAAAACACACAAACACTACTCTGCTTCCAATGATTGAGTTCCAAGAGGCACAAGATAACTGTGGCCATGAGAAGCAAAGGCTGGACACAAAGTGTTCTTCCTGATAAACAAGAATAGGAACATGACAGGCATTTCAGCTATGAAACACATGGAATATCAAAGTGCATAACCACTTAATCATATAAGGATCATGGTCAAAGTAATTAAATGTGCATATTACGTACTACCATATTGGGAGGAGATGTTAGAAAGTGTTAGTCCTCTATATATACAGAAGAGAGAAAAGTCTTACTAACTTCCAAAGCAATGTCGTATGCAAACTACACATGGTTAGAACTTCTAGAATATGAAATTAGCTATAAAAGAAACAGAACCATAGAAAACATTAATAACAAACAATAACTAGAGAGAGGATTAATAATTTTAAAAGCAAACTTTCAAGGACAGGAGAAGCTAGTCTAGTCTGGACGTGGAATGGCTCCTTAAATTCTTAGGACAGCGCTTTCATGAAATAAAATCAGAAAAACAAAGACTACTGATCAGGCCTAACAGAGACATACGTGCACAATGGTTTATACATTAATCTAAATATGCATATCATCTACAATCAATAACCTAACCTGAAATAACAGAATAGATGATCATGAAACATGATATTCAAAATATAGCAACATATATAATACTTATATTAACTGCTCCGTAGAAGTAATACGTATGGAAGAAATGCCTAAACAAGTAAACATGTTATTCATACAAGTAACAGTACCACCGATATCTCTGATAATGAGAAACAAAATACTGGAGCTCAGATAACTATGCGTATGATCTGGGAGCCAACATATAAAGAAGCAAGTAGTATTTATGCGAGAAACATAACCTACACATACAGACATGAAGCAAAATCTGTTAATAACGGGATGAAGCAGAAAGGCTTAACATAGAGGAGCTGAGATCTGAGAAACGCACAAGCATATACCAAGCCCTTTCACCAAACCAGTGTGCAGAGAAACGGAGATCTCAAATTCAAAGTAGATCATAGTGATTTTATTAGTAGCAGGAAATCTTAGAACAAGCAAATCCAAACAAGAAGCAATCACATCTGGTGATACCGATGGAAGGGTACATTAGGAGCAGAAACGCAGTGTACTAGGTACCAGCTGAGGTGTAAATGTAATCACTCCACATTTCTAACACTATCACTACCATTTATCGCAATTAAATTCGAAAAAACAGCAAGAAATCAAATGGTTGGTGGATGGATCTGAAAGCACTTACGTAGATGACGTTGTTGAGAGACACGGAGAGAACAAGACCAGTGGCGGTATGATCATAAGTAATGAGAAGAACAGCGGGTGCGGCGGCAACGAGCCATGAGCCGCCGATGGATGGAACATTGCGGGGATTGAGCGGGCGGAGCCCCGGCGGCGATGGCGAGGAAGATTGCCGGTGTTGGAGGTTGAAGAATCGCGAGTAGAGAACTTCCCATGTCGCGAGGGTTGGGCGATCGTGTTCCGCCATTTTTTTTCCTTTTCTTTCTGGAGGGGTAGACTGTGGAGTGTGTTCAGGTGCTCCTACTTATAGAGGATGAATGTATTCAAAAAACGACAAGCTCTCTCGCGCGAATTTTCAAATCCAAATTTCATATCATCTTTAAAGGAATATGAGGAATTGCACACACATTTATAACGAAATTTTTTTTCTTTACGTACTAATTTTTTATAAATATATTATTTTTAATAATAATTTATCAATTCGTATTGGATCAAAATCTAAAGTGTGTTCGAGTCAGAAATAAAATACTGATATTATGTCGACCACCATTAACAAATCCAAATGAAAACTTACTGAAACTGTCTGTTTCTATTTCAGGGCCATCGGGAAGATTTGAATATATAATGTGTACTTTACAAGGCACACACCACACCGCTCCATGGACCATCCGTAGCATTACATATGCATTTTCATTTTCATTGAAATTGAATATTATCAAAAGAGCACTAGTATTGGTAACTCACATAATTAAAGCCATCTAGAATATTATAGAATATCTAGTATATATATTCATATATTATATATAACTTTAATTTTATTTGGATTTTTTTGAAAAGTAATAATTGTGTTAGCAAAATTTAATTTGCGATATATTCATTTGGCCAACAAGCCTATAGAGATAGAGGCACTTACAGGAACGATGGATGTAGCACAAATATACAACCGGTGCTCGTTACTCATCATCATACCACGTCCGGAATTTAAATTGTAGATATAATGTTTTTTAAATGTAATCCAAGTCTTTTTGAAGATGGCAACATTTAAGAATAAAAGCTAGATAAAGATGATAAATACTGCCCCATGAAGCAGACCAGTTTTCCCTAAAATCCAAGTATAAATAAATTATTAGAGGAAATAAAGATGCTAGGTCTAAGAATGAGTTCTTTTTGTCATTTCTTTCCAAATAGATTTATTGCACACTTTTATCTCTCTCCTTTCCCATGTTCCTATATTTTTTAGTATTGACAACTCGGTAAATAAAGGGTCCTCCAAATAGATGGAATACTAAAACTCCATTCGTTTCCGTCAAAATAGAAAGCATGGATACACTAAAATTTAGTGTTCAACATGGATGGCCACAAGTACGGCTGTACACACGTTGGACAAGTCAGATAAATATGTGAAAAAAAAAATGTAAAAAATTCTGAATATGCTTGTTAGACACGCCTAGTAAGAATATCCTACACATATGTCTATATATATTGTTTTATTTTAATAAAAGAAAAAACGAATCTTTTTTTAATTTTTTTAGAAGAGAAATAGCATATATAAGCAGTATCTAGTAACGGATAGTATATAATAGAGTTATGTATTAAAATTTTATATATATATATATATATTCAGGTCGACCTAAAAATAGCCTCGTTCGGGTCATTTTGGGCCGTCGAATCACTACGATTCGACGGCTAAGATCATACGCGTGTTTAGGTAGATCGCTTGCGGTTTTTTACAAAAATCGCTAGTAACTTTCAGCAAAAAACACGTGTTCTATTTCAGTCGTCGGATCGTAGCGATCTGACGGCCAAAACGCGACTTGAACGAGCTATTCTCAAGTCGACCTAAGAATAACTTGTCTATATATATTATTAATATTATTAGACTCTTACTTTTTAAATTTATCTGAAAGACGTTAAATACTAAAATTCTATCTATATTTTTCGCATCCTGACATATCACACCACATTCATATGATTATCCAAATAAATATTTTTTCAGGTTTTGTAATTGCTTATGCCATCTCTAGTCAAACTTGCCACTGATTCACGAAAAAACAGCCAAGATACGTCCAAAAGCTTCCAGTTTATTAGCTTTCTTAGATTGGGAAATATACACGTACTCAATTTTATTATAATAAGAGTGCAACAAATAAGTAAATAAATGTAGTGCAAGAGGTACATGCAAACCACGACCAGATCTCTCTTAAAATAGATGAATCAGCCTTTGGTTCTTAAAGATTATTCACGTTACAACTACTATTTAATTTGGATTCTACTGGTTATTGTTCATATAGATGGGAATAAAGGAGACTTAGAACACATAGTTTATGATGGTGTCAATATATATCAAGGGCTTCTAAATTCATATATGAAATGCTTGAATTATCTAGTTTATCTTGTGTTTCACCAAAAGTCTCTATAGCAGCATATAAAACCAGTTTGGAAATGAGAAACATTTTAACGTAATGCAAAGAAACTTAGGCAGAAGACATCATGCTTCCTCTTCATCTGTACTTCTCCTCTGTGCAACATCATTCCAATTGGATACTATGTTTCATGCTGAAGCTTGCAGCATTAAGAATCTAAGAGCAATAATGTTTACAATGCATCAAGGAATCGATAAGTGATGGCTAATAAGAAAACCAAAGAGATCTGCCATACATGTCATCAAGATCGAGAAGCTATAACTTTATTTGGTATAATCAGACTTGATATCTCTACCGTTCCCCTTGATTTGCATGCGACTTGTTGGAGTAGCTCGATCCTTTGTCATGGATTGCTCTTACCTGTAATTATTGAGCCAAAACCAGTTCTCCAAACCACTGTTTATAGCTTCATTTAGCTACTAATGCGAAGGTGAAGCTTGCTTGTGGATAAAATAAAAGCATCCATTCCTATAAGTGATATTGTAGTAGCTTTTACAACAAAATGATGCATATGTTCGAAGCGCTATGGGATGTCATTTACTACATTAACAATCTCTTTTCCATTGGAATTAACTTAAAGGTCCAGCATTTGCATTCTTGGCATTCCTAGCACCATAGCTAAAAGCCTAAACTCAAGTTTGAAAAACCATTAATTATCACGGAGAACAGTGGATTATAACGATGTTTCAATAAAACCACCAGCAAATGATTCTTTCATATCCAACTGTTTCTGTTGTAAGACAGCTCAGTTCCTTCTTCCCTTTCCATGTACAAGATGGATTGTTGTACATGATTTAGATATTGTCTCACAGGAATCTTATGTTTACAGATTATTAGCCAACCCAACTAAATCCAGGAACTTTATGTAGACCTCCTTTGGATATCTCATCTCTCAAATTCTGAGCTAGACCCCATTTATCTACAGAAGAATACATGTTTGACAGCATAATTCTATAAGCTGCTTTCTGAGGCTCTCTCTCAAGAAGCTTCTTCAATGCAAACTCACCGAGATCAACACGGCCATGGATGCTACAACCCCATAAAAAAGAACCCCAAATACCAGAATCCACAGGCAATGGTATTTTGTGGATAAGATCGTAAGCCTCCTCCAAACGTCCAACCATACCAAGTAATTTTACTACATACACATAGTGCTCCAACTCTGGCTCTACACCAAATTCATTTCTCATTCGTTTGAAAATATTAACTCCACTTTTCTCAAGCCCACAATGGCAGCAAGCACACAAGAGAGCAGAAAAGGTAGCTTTATCAGGTTTCAGCCCCTTAACTATCAAGGCTTCAAACACCTCAATTGCCTTGTCTCCAAGTCCATGGGAACCCATACATGATATCACAGTATTATATGCCACCAAATTTTTCTCATGAATCATTTCAAACACTCCGAATCCCATGTGGGGGAATCCACATTTAGCATATGCATCTATGAGAGCACAAGAGACACGAGCATCTGAAATAAAACCTTGTCTGATAGCATTGCTGTGCATCTCTTTACAGCGAACAATATCTGCAGACTGAGCGCAAGCTGACAGTATGACAGAAACTATGACCGGGTCTGATTTTTTACCTAAACTATTCATACTAGTAAATAATTTGAGTGTCTCACAACTCCTTCCAGCCACTGAAAACCCAGTGATTAGAGAAGTCCATGTAACCAAATCATGTGAAAATAAACCTGTAAAAACTCGATAAGCTGACTCCAAACACATGCATCTCGAATACATGCTGACAAGTGAACTCATCACATGATCACTAGAATCATGCCCAGCTTTCATAATAAACCCATGAACTCCACTTCCAAATCCAACTGAACTCGTTCCACGAAAACAAGAAATCAGGCCGACCAATGTGTAAGCATCAGGAATTCCGCCAGACCCACGTAACTTATGAAACAAATCAAGCCCTTTTTCCCAAAAACCATGGTGTCCATAACCTATCATCAAAGCATTGCAAGAAACCAAGTCTGTACAAGGAATTCTATCGAAAACATTAGCAGCATCGTTTAAAAGACCGAGTTTCACGTACGAGCTAATAACAGCAGTACTAGCAATTATATCAGAGCTGAAACCTAATAAGACCAAGTATCCATGAGTCATTTTAACGCCAAATACATGTGAGTTGTCGGTGCAAGCTCGTAATACGCAAGCAAAGGTATAGCTATCTTGTTTCACGTAACATTTGTTCATTTGATTGAACAGAGAGAATGCACCGTAAAAATCCCGGCAGCGTGCGTGGGCTCGAATGATGGAGTTCCATAAAAGGGTAGTTCTGTTAGGAATTGTGTCGAACAGAAGGCGAGCGAAATAGAGATCATCGCCGGCAGCGTAGGAGCGGAGTAGCTTGGCGGCTAAATAGGGGTTAATGATCAGGTTGGTTGTGATGAAAAGAGCGTGGAGTTGTTTGATTTGTTGAAGGCTGAGAACGTAGCTCACGAGTTCAGTGAATCGTTGGTGGAACTTGGCATGCATTAGCAATTTAGCATGATTCAAACTTTTAGCGTATGCATCAGAAGAACGGTTATCGGTTAACTGGGTTCGCGGGTGCTGAATTGTTCTGCTCGAGTTTGATCTCCGGTCTCCCGCTTTTATATGTTCTAAATTACAATAATTAGCACAAATTATTGATTGATCCGCTGGATTTCAATTGATTCAAGTTAGTCCTCAAATGGTCCTGCCGTTAGTTTGAAATTAACGGCGTTACATTTTACAAAAATAATATTTTACCATATTTAAATTAAAATTATAAATTAAAAAGAATAAATTAATTGAATTCTAAGAAAACCACAAAATTCAAAAAGAATTTGAAAACTACAATTATGGGAATACGTTTACTAACTTTTAGATACAAATACAAAATCAAAACATGACCCTAGAAAAAAAATGAAAATAACAAAATTCCACAAAGAAAAAACAAAGAACCATAAAATTTCCAATAATAAAGAGATTGGAAAACAAAATACTTATTCAGAGTAGACTTTATAACAAAAAGGATTTAAGAACTTGAATATATGTTGCGTTTATATTCTAAGTATATTATTTATGATTCTTTTGTAACATTTTAATATTTTGACATTGTTAGCTTCAATCCTTCGACAGGACCAACATTAGCAAAAACTTTAACTTGAGAGTCTGAATATGAATCAGCTGAAATATGGAAGACTAATTCGTAAATGAGTCAAACTTGGAACTTAGATTGTAATTAGCTCATCTTATGTTATGCTAGCAGAAAATTAGCGTCTCTTGCTCTTTTTCTTTTCTTTTGTGTTTAATATCGCTATATACTTTTGTAATTTTTGAACCAAAAAATATATTTTTTTCAATTCCACATTTTAAAAGATCACACAATTTCAAATTATAAACTGTGCTATTCAGGTTCAAAAAAATTTCACATTTTTTAAATTGACTTGTATTAAACATATATGTCATTACATGTGATTGATATTGTTTAAAATAATTAATTACGCAGTTACATGTCCCAAAAAAGACTAAGTTATTCGAAATTATGGATAATAGATGGGATCGATTTTAAGTTGCAGAATTGTATAGATATTCATAGCAATGTTTGACCACTTAGTTCATCTTGCTGTTCAGTTTATTTCAAAAAGAGATACTAAGCAGTCCTCTGTGATTTAGGTTATATCATCTCTAAAAATTTACTTAGAAGCTATGCGACATCTAATTAATTCACATTAATCTTAAAAAAAAAAAAAAAAAAAAAAAAAAAAAAAAAAAAATTAACGAGATACCACCATCATAACTTTGCTGCTTCGAGCTTCTCTTCCTCTTTGAACAAGGGTTTATGCATCAAGAATTTATTATCAGTTACAGGAAACTGATCAACTAAAATCCACATGGGAACATAATACACAAACTAACAACTGCAATCACTCAGAATTGAGATCCAGTTCTTCATTTTCACGGGGGATTAGTACTTCCGGGAGGAGGCTGCACCATTTGGGCACGTGCTCTCTCGTTCGTCTGTGGCGACGGCGGCCCACGTGAGCGCCTCGTTCCAGCAGCTTGAGCTCTGCCGTCCATGGGCGGACGATCGTCGCGCTCCGGTGGATACCTTTCCCGTGCGCACACAATGAGCCCACGCCCCGCTAACCTTCTTGGTATAGCTGCTCAAACACAGAGAACATTAGTTAGAAACAATGCAAATTGATAACCTAAGCTATTAAATGGCTGAGTCCTGTGTAGAAGACTACGGCAAGCAAGGACGTCGAAGGAGAGGGCTGTTGCAACGAGGAGAATGGCCAGCATGGCGACCATGAGCTTCGCTGGAGACACGGTCATCTTTCGGTAGTAAAGCTCCTACACTGGAGAAAAAGATGACTGATCCTAAAGGTATTTATATAAGCAATATACAGGAGGTGGTTCCGAGAGCTTTCTCTTAAATAATAATAATAATAATAATCGGAAACATTTTGGCAGGTAGGCCTATTTATGGGCAAATTTTACAATACTCATGATATAAGTTTTCTTATTTACAGTAAATTCACTAAAATTTATATTTTAAAATACATTTCAACTATAAACTTATTAAATAATACGTAAATAGCTCAAACTATTTTTTAAAATTATAAAATATGTTAAAATAATTATAAAAATATTAGTATAAATATTAATTCAATTGTGTATAATATATATATATATATATATAATTAAATTATTAAATTAATTTGAATTATAAAATTATATATTTTATTTTTTTTGAATAATTTTATAGTTAAAAACATTTTTAAAAAATATTTAAAATATGAGTTTTTGTGAGTTTGATGTAAGTAATAAAGTTTATATCTTGAAAATTGTAAAACTTCCCGTATTTGTGAGAATGTCAATCCACTAAAAACCTATACGATCACTAAAGAGTAAACGGAACCTCTCCCCTATATTTCTTTCCAATTTTTCTCCAACCTACTTATCTCTTCCCTCTCGACTCATTTTTTGGTTTACGCCCATCACCGCTTATATATTACACCAAATTTCCGTTGATAAAGGAAATATAGATTACATGCAAGAGAGAACAAGAGTGATAGATTCTAGTGCTTGCCACTAAATCAGTAAACCCTACCTACATTACTCCTAACCAACGATGTGTATGACAACTTAATTTTGTGCACCAAAAATTACTGGGCTTCTATCTACACTATGGTTCACAGTATATTTCTGTCCAAATTTTTGTCATTTTTTTTCCAAATGGGTGAGATTTGATAAATTATACGTGCGGGTGCGCGGTATGAAAGAGGAAGGACGATGGAGGGATATAATATATTATTCATTTGACTAGGTAGTTTTCTAAATGCTAGATTAAGATGACTTAAGTAAGGTTGACCTCGAAAACGGAGCAGAGATTGGCATGACTTGCGATTAATCATCGCTTTATGCTGAGCTCTATTAGGGTGTCTCTGTTATTAAGTTCATGTTTGACTTTAGAGTTGATGAGTTCTCACTTCTTTAAAATAAATAAATATATTTGCAGAGTAGCGCAGAGCGTGCTTGTTAAAAACACCGAGACCGAGAAGGATTGTCTTTAAGAGTTGACCATGAGTACAGCTGTACAGCACCGACGAGGAGTAGACCTTGAACTCCGAGTTGTGAGTCAACTGGTATGTTTTAGTCAAGAAATCAATGCAAACTATATACCAACTGAAAATACTTCCTTTGAACCTCACGCATTTATTAACGCTCATTGTGAATGTTTAAAGGCACAGTGACCTCACCCAGGATTCGAGCGGTATAGTGTATACCTTATAAAGCACACATCGTAAATTCGAATCTTATGAATAATTTTAAAATAAAAAATAGACAATTCTAACGAGCTTTCAGTTGAAATTGTTAATATGGTGATTGGACATGAGGTCATTACTCTGCATTTGGTTTGGAATGCATATTCGGTCAGAGTTTTACTTTCTGACCATTATTCTGGCCTACGGACTGATTAGAAAATAATATTTTCGATATTGATGCATAATAAAATTTTGTTAAAAAAAAATTATAAGCACATTCTCGGATTTGATAACTGGGAAGCCCTTGAGGCAGGAGTACGACATGGCTAGGCCGGAAAAAAAAAAGGATCTATAAATGCAAGTCCTCCTTTCTCAACCAAAAGAAAGTCACAAATTGCCGGCAGGAACTTTGCTTTTTACTATTAGGTACTCTATAAAGGGCCAGCAATTTTTTGTAACTGCCAAATTTCAATATTTATCCAATCTTTAAGTAATATTTTTTAGTTTAAAACAGAGAAAACGTGTTTGGCAATAATAATCTTAAAAACTTAGAAATTTTGAGATGTATTATATTGAATGATCTAAATGAATTAGTTTTCACAATATAGATGACAGAGCTCTAAATAAGCATATATACCAAATTTTTCTTAAATTGTATTATTTAGAAATCGTAGTATATTTGCATATGAAATGAAATTTACGGATTTTGAAAAAAAAAAATTCTGCTTAATAATCATGTTACAAACTTACAACAATCCTTTTTTGATCTATTAGGATAAGTTTGCCAACTGTATAAATAACTTCTATAACCATAATAGATCTAGAAGTATTTATTTAAATGATCACAGTAAAGTACGGATTTCACACTAATTAACCTTAATCTCCAATTAGCTTTGACAGTGCTGCAGAAGAACATTTTATTACAAATACAAGGAGACGATAAACTCTTCACACCCTATCAAACCACTATGTTTTGATCTCCGGTGGGGCGGCGCTGGCATCATAGCTCCTCGACCTTGCGCCTAACGGCGACGGTGGTCCACCGCCAACCCTCGAACCCGCAGCATACCCTCTAGTAGGATCAACATCTTTGCCTCTCGCATTCCTGCAACCAAAGCCGTCGCCGCCACCGACGAAGATGAGCTCCCTCCCTGCCAATCTCCTAGGAATGGCTGCTTGCAAAAGCAAAGCATACTAAAACCTCACAGCTATAAATTAAATTAGCATATTAATGAACTTGGTGGGAGCGAAGGACTAATTTTTACCGCAGGAAACAGAAGTTGAAGTGGTGATCAAGCTGCACATAAGTAGTGTAATGGAGAGAATCACCGAAGTTAGCTTGGAAACGTATCTCGCCATGGCTGTTAGAAAATCAAGCTTCTAGAGACGAACTTGTTGATATGACGAATACGAGGACTCGCTGAGCTTCTTATTGAACAGAAGATGTGGAGTTGTCCCCACTGGATAATTTTCTGCCGAAAAACATTGTGGACGTAGTTATTTATTTATGTTTTTAAGTATTTTGGAATTATTCTATGAGCATGGCCAGTTTGATGTACGTTAGTGGATCACAGTTGACTTACGAAAGGCTTTGACTTTGCAGTATCGATTACTTTGACTTCTTAGTGTCGTCATCTGCTGCTTTTGGGTAGCAAGAATCCAATAGCGCGTCTGGCCCCAAAGATGCGGTGTACCAACCAGGCAACCATGGCCTTTCTTTGACCTTATCGAGCATTGTTGACGCTGACTCCAGTGCATCATGTTCAATCCAAAAATACTCTTGCTTTTAAAGAAAATTTGAGGAGTACAAGGGTCAATACACAAAATATACTAAATACAAAATACTCTGATAATTTTCCTGGCACTTTTATCAGAAAAATAATATTATGGAGTACGCTCAATAGCTAATCTGTTCACACACTTTATAAAATTGTCTGGTAAAAGTTTTGGTAAGGTACAAAGATGTGTGTGATGGTTGTAAGTATGATAAGTAGGTGAGATTTTTTAAAAAAAATGTGAATGGGTTGGTGAAGTGGTGGGTGATAAAGCATTATTCTTATTTAATTAACAAGCAAGTGGAAGAGGTCGATTATCATTTGTATCTTAGATAGACTTTTTGAGAAATTTTCTTCACTTGTAACCAGTTGTTCTTCTAGCTGGTTGGAGTAATCGGCTGTAAATACTGAAAAATAGCTCCTCCATCTAACAAGAGAAAAACGAAGAGATTATGATAAAGTACTAGTTTTATATCCGTGCGATGCACGGTTATAAGTCATATATATATAATCATATAAATATAAATAATGATGTTGAAAATTAACTATTTTTTATATTTTTAATTTCAAACAAATTGTATTTTATTAAAATATTATAGTTTATTCGTAATATGTTATTAAAGTATGAAGAAATTTCAAATATCATACACAAAATTATTCGAAGATTGAAGTTAATGATATATGTATATTATTAAACATTTTTGTACATAGTAAAGTTTTATTTTAAAAAGTTAATATTGCATTATATATAATATATAATAAAAATATTTTTATATTAATTTTTAGATTATATTTATATAATTATTATTTTAATTAAATACTTATTTGTAATATTAGACCTTTCATATTCTTCAAATAAGTTATATAATTGTATAAATTTCTATCAATTAATGCAAATGCCACATGATTTGCTTAGAATAAGAGTAAATATCACATGGCAGTACTAAAAATTATTCAAAATGTCACATTGCATAACGGTTTTGATCACCCAGTTTTATATATATGTATATAGATTTGAACTATAGTTCACCTGAGGATTGTCTGCGCCTTTTGATTTGCACAAGAACATTGACCTGAATCCTACAAGATATTAGAGTATAGAGTTATACTTTTTAGGAGTTACTGTAGTGTCTAGAGACACTTTTTTCTTTTTTTGTTGAGAAGATAAGCATTGTCTATTATTTAACTAAAACATAGACGTTGACCAAAAAAAAAAAAAAAAAAACTAAAACATAGCCACAAGATACATGCCTAGGACACTTAATGCAAAGCAATGAAGATGTCGCGGGCCAGATTCAGGCCTTGTGAAGGCCGAGCGGCTTCCTAGTCTGCTAGACCTCGTCCAAGTTTAAGCAATCATAATGAGAATTTGATCACAAAGACCAGCCAGATCTAGGCCTGGTCATAGGCTTCGTAGACCTTCCACAATTTTAACCGATCATCTAATCAACATTCGAGCTCCTAGAGGCCATCAAAAGTCCAGGCAATGGCGATTAGAGAAGGATAGAGCTCAGCGCGATGGATGATGGTGTCTTTAGTATTAACCGTGCGGCGGGCCGGTGCCGGCACCGAACCCTTAAACCGTGACTGGCACTAGCGTTATAATCTATGGGAGAGTTGCGAATACGTCGAAGTAGGTCTATGTTAATAATTTGAGCTGGATTGATTGTGGTGTTTCCAGGGTTGTAGATATGAGAAGATGAGAGCTAGCAAACAGGTGGCCGAGCGTTGAGCTTCTAGAATGCGAATTAGTTGTGCATATACTTGAATTTTGTTAAGAGCTTGACGTTGTTGCCCGGGAAGCCGTCATTGTCCATGGCCGCAGGCAGAGTAGTTCGTTTTGGTTCAGAGCAGTTGACAGTTAGCTTGAACGGTAAGGGCTTGGACGAGGATATGGCTGGCAGTTAGAAATTTAGCTAGATTATAAAAGGTTGGCATGAAATAGTTGTGCTCATTCTGGAGAGGATAACTGGTAACAGTTTCTGTTAAAGTAAATAAAAAAAATAACTTTTCAGTTTTCTATTTTTTACTTTATTTTTAAAATAAATAAAAAAATTGTCTTTTCAACTTTAATTTTCTATTTTTCACTTTTATCTCTAAGTAAATATGCCTTTAGTCTGAGTAGTCATTAGAAGACAAAATGAACTTTCTGAGAGCTTTGTTTATAATATGCCAGCTACTATGGTTACTTATATATATTATTTATTAGCAAAAATGGGTTTTAAGAAGTGAGTGATGAAGTATATGAATTTTCAGCCAAATAAATTAAACATTGAAAAAATTGTGATATAGAAGTTAGACCATTCATCTCCTGATCATTTGCTTTGGTAATGCACAGACTGCATGTGGTATGTAAACAAGTGTCCCTGCATAGCGGTAGATCTAGAAGTATTATCGAGTGGGATCAATAATTTAAAATATCTATCAAATAAAACTTTAACAAATTAGATATTTGCAAGTAATGCATATTTATTAATAATTAATATAATATTATGAGTTATATTTTTTAATAATCTTTTTATTTTATAATTTTATTTCGTATTTTTAAAAAAATATAAATAGTTTTTTAATCTAATATTATACTGCATATATACACTTATTAACATAATATCTCAAATAATTAATTCTATATTAATGTATTAGATAGTATAATTTATTTTTGTATCAATATAAAATTAAGCAAGAATTAAAATTTTATTTTGCAATAACTATATATTGTATTTAATCAATATAGTTATAAATAATTAAATATTACATTATATTACATTTATTTTTTTAGTTGTATTGTAGTTATGCATGTTTTAAGAAAATACAATAACATGAATAATTATATCTGAATAATATATAATATAAGCATTTTGGACAAATAAAAAAAAAATATAATAAATAAACTATTTATTCAAGTAAATATTAAGGTAGAGATGTAAATTCAAAATAATTGACTTAGCTGGTAATAAAGATTGAATCATAACTATAATTATAATTTCGCTGATGTAACTAAACTTTGTCTTAAAAACAGATATTTTAAGTAAAAATACATATATATCTTAATATCAAAGCAACATATTAAAATACCTATTTATATATTATGATTATTGTTCAGTTAAAATTTACTTTATTATACTATATAATCTATTTGTAAATAATGTACATAAATTTGAATAATATATTTTCTAAATTTTACTTAAATATCAAAATTGTCTTATTGAAAATATGGCCCAAATATCACATAATTTTTTAATTGTTATATTTTATAAGATAAATTTAGATATAAAAAATATACTGTAGGTAATTTTTCTTCAAACATACAAAATTCAATAACAAGTTTTACAACGGCAAATAGCAGAAATCCAAATCCAATGGGCCGACGAATAAACGCCAAAGCCCAATCCTCAATCTGAATCAATCTCCGCGCCCGTTTCAGCCACCTTCTCTCCAGACCATTTTTTTCAGCATATTGAATCTCCTCCTCCCGTGATTGCTCTGCCTCCGGCTTCCGATCCCGCCGCGGTGCGAGGTATTTATGACCGCCTTTAGCGCCTTAGTTTCACAGCATTTGAGTGGGGGCAATTGATCCACTGGCAATATAGTGGATCCGCCCATTTCCCTGCATCTTTTCTTGAAAGGTGATGAATAAAAAAGAAGAATGCGTGAAAAACATCCTTGCTCATCTTTTTTAGTGTGCTTGAGATAAAAGGCAAATTCTATAAACCTTCAATTTTTTATGTATATATTTTTCAAGTAGATGTACTGATCATAGCATAAAGGAAAACACATAATTCACCACCATCAACTAAACACAAACAGTTTATCAAAAACATAAAAAAAAGACAAATTAATACACCATATTTTACTTGCTGTCTAAAATGGATCCCCTCATCATTTTGGTGAGACTGGCTTTTGTTGCGAAGATTTACCCGTTATAGCTTTCTTAACTTTTGCAATTGAATGCTTGACTTTAGAGCTGACCCCAGAAAATATTGTCTGCTTCTTGTGAACTTTTTTCAAGCCTGGCTCTCCTACTACCATTATCTCTGTTGCTTCATGTGAAGGTTCATTGAATTTCTGCTCACTATTTTCGTCGTACTCGTCATCTGTTTTCTCTTTCTCTTGTTGAGATTCTGCAGCTTCTTCATGTCCCACGTCATAAAGGGTGCTCGGTTTTTGCACCTGAAGAAAGTTTTCAGCTGCTTCACTAGCAGTGTCTGGCATATGATCAACCTGCTGCTTATTGTGCTTCTGAACGACCTCTGGTTCTTGAATCGATTTTTCAGTAACTGCAAGCTGGCTTTCTGTTAGCTTATCATTGTTATGTTCACCAGTTTCTTCTTTTTCAATTTCTGAATCCATTTTCGGAAGATTCTCAAGCTTATTTTCTTCAATAGTAGACGGCATATACACATTATCACCTGAATTGTGCTGGATGCTTGGTAAAGTTTCGCCAATAGGAAGGAAAGTCTTCATCATGTCTACTTGCTCAGGCATTCTATCAGTTTGCTCTTGGATTGCTGCATTGGCGACTTCCTTAACCTTTTCTAATTCTTTCAGGGCATTAATTTCTTCTTTCTTACCATATTTTCTTTCATTATGATACACTGGTGCAGCTGGGAGATCAACTTCTGCCATGAGGCGTTTATCATCTTTTTGCTTTGCATTTTCTGTCTGTTTTTCGCTTGAATTTTCTCGGATTTTCTCGCGATTCTCCATTTCTGGATTTCTAGAATTTTCTATTGCTGTTGTACATGTTGGTGCGCTGGTTTCTTTTGATAAGATCTCTGTATTGCTAGTCATTACCACCGAATTTGTTACTGCAGATGGAACAGAATGAAATTCGTCTCCTTTTGCATCATGATCAAGTGACGCCAAGTGGGATGCTTTTGACATATTATCAGTCTTCTCGTCATTCGGCAGGTCAAGGACTTTTTGATGATTGTGAGGTTCTTCATTTTCATCCTGGATTAAAGGAGCTTCTGCCGGTATACAAGGAAACTCTTCCCCTTTGGTATCACAACCATGTGATACTGAGAATGATGCTTTAGACAAAGTTTTACTTTTTGCATCATTCAGCGAATCAGGGACATTATGATGTTTCAGAGTTTGTTGATCTTCGCCCTGCATTAAAAGTGCTTCTGCTTGTAAGCAAGGGAATTCTTTCAACTTTATTTCACGAGCAATTTGCGTTGATACTTCAGGTACCGTGTCAATCTGTGCATCATTCAACAATTGAGGTATTTCTTGTTGATTCCGTGTTCCTTGACCTTCTTCCTGCATTACAGAACTTTCTTCTACACAAGGGAACTCTTCTTCTTCCGCACCTAAGTTTGAGGGCATTTCTTGGACCTCGTCCAACATTATGCAAGTTTCTACAGGTACACTATCTGTTGATAAATAAGCAACAGTGTCATCCACTTTTGGCATTTTTATGTCTTTGTGCTCCATAGCATCCAGCTTATCTTGAGAATCCATTTTGCTATTGCCTTCACCATGTACATCAGGTTCTTGTAAAATTTGTGCCAATAGGAACCGTGAGACAGGCAACTCACTGGGGTTGTCTTGTTGATTTTCGTCATGTTCAGAGTTCAAATTTGTAGCTTCCTGATTTGATTCATGCTCGCTACCTTTCTCTAATGGACCAACTTCGGTGCCATGGCCATGTGATGTTTTATTATCATTGTCTGCTTGGTGCCGCACAAGAGAGTCTTCCTCATCTTCTGGTTGTTTTAAAACAGAGCTTGATTCTTCGTCAATGACCTTCTCACCATCTCCTTGTTGAACTCTGCGGTTGAATATTTCGTGAAGGTTTCTGAAGAGAACCTCTTCACTGTTCCCACATTCATCTGTGGAAGCGGGAGCGCTATCTAGCTGCTCATATTGCACTATTGTATTTTTATCTGTATGCTCCATGTCTAGTTCATTCGTACTTTTCTCTTTAGTTTCCTCAAGCAGCGAAGGAGAGTAGCATACTCCATCATGCACCTCAATTGATTTATTCATGCCGGTCCCATCTTGTTCTTTTGCAACTGATGAAGTGCTGATGGTGTCTCGATCTTTCTGATTGATCAGTGATGAATATTCTGTGTTCTCAGTTTTTGGAATAGCATAGAGGACTGTTTCCTGAGCAGAACCAGACTGTGTGACCTGTGTAGTCATTGACTTAATAAAATTCAGCAAAATTATATGGAGAATTTGATACTAAAACTTTAATCTTAGATTCTGATCGATGGTTTACCTGGTGCTTAAGGATTTGATTTTCTTCTTTCTCAGGTGCCTCGGTATCTAATGCAAAGTATGATCCCTTGTTCCTAGTCGACTCATCATCCTGTACTATGACCTGCTTATGTGATAACTCATAATCTACACTGGCAGATGCAGGAGCCTGAGGGATGTTTTCCTCTATTTTTGCAGCATTACCACTCTTGCCAAATGCCTTCTCTTTCAGATGACTGCCTTTATCTGTTTCCTTGTGCTCTGGGTATCCTTCGTTTGTTTTGTTTACATATTTGAACTCCTCATCATCGTGAGCTATCTCTAGGTACTGTTACACAGAAACTTTCAGTAAACGTAAAGGAAGGAAGAAAGAATCAATTGGTCTGTAATTAAAATATTATACAAGTTTAAATTTGGTTGTTCCCAATAATTTTAACTCACCTGTAGTTGTACATTGCTTTGCTCATTAATCTGATTTGAAGATGTTCCTGGCGTTCCCATCTCTTCTGTGTCCTTGGATGCATATGATGCAAATTCTGGTTCGGTGTTCTGTATCATCTCTAATTCAACATCTTGCCCTTGGGTTTTATCTTTTGTATGCTGCTTGAATGCAGCTTCGGGCTTCCCACATCCATTTTCTTCTTCAGGCGCATATCGAATGGTGCCGTCACAGCTCTGTCCCTCGTAAGGAAGTGGATTATGTTCTGAAGCTGAATTTTGAGTACGTCACCACCTCTGTTTATCTTGTTTTGTTCATTCTTGGAATCCAAAATGTCTGCTTCTTTCATCTATATCATTTTCAAGCTACTTTTCAAATGCTTAAGCAGAATTTGGTGAAGTAAAAAGCAACAAAAGAGTATTCCGTTGGCAAGCAAGTGCATATACAGAATAGCCTCCAGTTATATAATTTAAATTTATCCTACTGAACTAGCTCTTCTAGAATAGTCATATCCTTCTTATGCGCAATGAATGTTAAAATAGATTCAAATTTTGCATTAAATGCAATATGGTAATTAATAAGAGTCTTGGGAATTGCTTTAATGGTAATGCAGTGCCAATAACTAATAAGAGTTTACAGAAGGAACTGAAACAATGAAACAATAAAAACAAACAATGCCAGCAGAAACAAATAAGTTATCTTCTGCATAAACAGTTCAACCAGATGTAGTTATAAACTTAAATCATCAGCTCACCTTGTTTGTAGTTTCACTCTTAACAGCGAATATTGCTACTGGCTCTCTTTGCAATAGTTCATCAATAATTGTAGATTGGCGTTCCTCGTTTTCCAGCTGATCCTGTATTATTTTGTCGTTCAAATTCGTAGCTGCAGGAACTGCATGATCTTTCTTAGAATTGTAACTTACTAAATATGGTTTAGCTCTTTCATCAACAATATTTGAGCCTTCTTCATGAAAGAACTCTTCTCTTGCTTCCTTCCGGTCTTTTGCTGTCTCATCTTCTCTTGGAAGTTGCTCATATTCTTTATCGCGAGATTTCTCACAGGTGTTGATATCTATGGTCTCCATTTGAACGAAAGATTCTGAAGCTTCAGTGCCTTGAGTTTTTTCATGTGAATCTCTGTCTACTAAAGCATCTACCATTTTTGTTGAACTCTCTTCTTTCATGGCCTGAGCAGTTTGAAGCCCATCAGTTGTGTTTGTGCAATTCGAGTTCTGTTAATGAAAGCAAAGTGAGTGAAACTAAGTGTAAGGTTAAAAATTTCTTTAAAGTTGTAAGTTTTTGGAATCTACTCTAAAGAGAGCTCTATGCTACTCTTACCTCTTCATTTGGATTTTTTCCATCACAAGTACCATTTGTTCGAATGAAAGATTCTGAAGCTTCGTGCTAAACATTTGA
This sequence comes from Xerophyta viscosa, assembly GCA_002076135.1. Classification (NCBI taxonomy): domain Eukaryota; kingdom Viridiplantae; phylum Streptophyta; class Magnoliopsida; order Pandanales; family Velloziaceae; genus Xerophyta; species Xerophyta viscosa. The sequence goes on along the minus strand of MJHO01000007.1, from coordinate 2,333,583 downwards.
ATGAAAGATTCTGAAGCTTCAGTGCCTTGAGTTTCTTCATGTGAATCTCTGTCTACTAAAGCATCTACCGTTTTTGTTGAACTCTCTTCTTTCATGGCCTGAGCAGTTTGAAGCCCATCAGTTGTGTTTGTGCAATTCGAGTTCTGTTAATGAAAGCAAAGTGAGTAAACTAAGTGCAAGGTTAAAACTTTCTACAAAGTTGTAAGTTTTGAATCTACTCTAAAGAGAGCTCTATGCTACTCTTACCTCTTCATTTGGATTTTTTCCATCACAAGTACCATTTGTTTGAATGCTAAAATCACCAAAGTCTGCTTTGTCTTCTGCTTTTTCAATAGCTTTGCCTGTGTCTTTATGAACTTCTTGCAGATGGCTATTGTCTATGTCTTTCTCCTCAAGGTTTTTCAAACTTGAGCCTGTTCTTTCATCATTTATGTTGGGCTTGGTGCTGTGAACATTGTTGAAAAATTGGAAATCTGTGCTCTCTGCTTTGTTTATCTCCACCTTTGGAGCTCCTTCCATGTTCAAGGATTCTTTCTCTATGTTCTCACTAAATGATGTTCCCTTTGGAATTGGCTGTTCTGTGTTTTTATCTTGCATTTCATTTTGCTTTATACCTTCATGTGTAAGCTCTGGATTCATCACGATCTCTACCCCAAAGCCCAACTGTGAAGCTTGGGTCCTATTAAAGCTCTCTTTGTTTCTCTTCTCATTGAATGAGATCGTTTCCCAAACGCCTCCTCATCTTGACATTCTGTAACCTCATCTAGGTTGTTTGTATATCCAATTTTTTTTTCATTTTCCTCTACCTTTTGTTGTGTGCCACTTTCGACATCTACCTTGTCATTGTTTTGAATCTCTGATGAGACTCTGTCCTGTATGTCACAATCTCTGGATTCTTTATTATTGTCTGTTGAAACATTATGATGTGCATCAATTTTGGGCATGTCTTCCTCAACTGAGGCCTCCCTTCTAGATGAAGCCTTCTTGAAACTGCTATCTTGAGGACCATTTTGCGGCATAACTCTGATATCTTCTTCTGCAGTTTTTTCCTCAAACCCCTGTTGATGTGCTGAATCAAAGTCTTGAGCCTGTAACAAAGTATATTTTGTAGGACAAAAGCAATAGAGAAGCTAATAATTTACACACATGTTGGTCCTAACTCCAAACTGACCTCGTTTCTTATGCATTTAGATTCTTCATCTTCGTCTTCGATCTCTTGTTCAGATAGCGAGCCTTTATCTGTATCCCCTTGAATTTTCTTGTTCTCAAAGCTCTCTTCTGCTGCTCTTGTTTCCTCAAACTTTTCTTGAGGATGATCCTGCAACAAAGGACATTTAGGTTATAGGACAATGCAATTGAGACTTTAATTTAATGTGGTTGTTACTCCTCGCTGACCTCATTTTCTATGCATTTGAATTCGTCATCTTCCTCTTTGATCTTTTGCTCAGGTACCATTTGAGATAGTGCTGTAGGGTATGCACGCAAGCCTTTCACATTATCCTCTTGAATTTTGTTGTTCTCGACCTCTTTTGCTGCAGCTGTTTCCTCAAACTCCTTTTGACGTACTAAATCAATATCTTGAGCCTGCAGCTCAGAATATTTAGGTTTAATGACAAAAGCAATAGTGAAACCAATCTAGGACAAAAGTAATCGGAAATCAATCAATCTTGTATTTATGTAGTTTTACTACTCCAGATTGACCTCATTTTCTCTGCATTTAAATTCTTCATCTTCCTCTTGGACCTCTTGCTCAGGTACCATTTCAGATGGTGTCACAGGGCACGAGCAAGCCTTTCTCAATATCCTCTTGATTTTTGTTGCTCTTGAAGCCCTCTTCTGGTATAGCTAACTCCCTAAACTCCTCTTGAGGTACTGAGTCAAGATCTGGGGCCTGCAACAAAGGCTATTTAAGCTCTAGGATAGAAGCAATCTAGAAGTCAGTCAATAATGTAATCATATAGTTTTTACCAACTTCATTTTCTATGTGTTTAGATTCTTCGTCTTTTGTTTTGACCTCTTGATCAGGTAACATTTCAGATAGTGTCCATGGGTCTGTGCACAAGTCTTTGGCTATATTCCTTTTGAAGTTTGTTGCTCTCCGCTGCTGCAGCTGTTTTATCAAATTCCTGTTGATGTGCTGAATCCAAATCTCGAGTCTGTAGCAAAGAAAATTTAGGTTCCAGGACAAAAAAAAAAGCAATAGAGAAGCCAATGAAGTAGACACATGTAGGTCATACTCCAAATTGACCTTGTTTCTTATGTATTTAGATTCTTCATCTTCCTCTTTGGCCTCTTGTTCAGGTACCATGTCAGATAGCGTTTCAGGGTATGCGCTCATGGCTTTCTCTATATCCTCTTGAACTTTTTTCTTCTCGAAGCTCTCTTCTGCTGCTGCTGTTTCGTCAAACTTCTCTTGAGGAACTAAATCAAGGTCTCGAGCCTGCAGCATTCATATTTAGAGTCTAGGACAAAGTAATAGAGAAGTCAATCAAAATGCATTCATATGGTTTCTACTCCAAGCTGACCTCATTTTCTATGCATTTGAATTCTGCATGCTCCTCTTTGACCTCTTGCTTAGGTACCATTTTAGATAGTGTTGCAGGGTATGCGATTACGCACATGCCTTTCTTCTTGTCCTCTTGAATTTTGTTGTTCTCAAATCTCTTCTACTATAGCTGTTTTCTCGAACTCTTTTTGAGGTACTAAATTAAGATCTTGAGCCTGCAATGTAGAATATTTATGTTCTGGAGAAAAGCAATAGCACAATGTAGGACAAAAGCAATAGCAATCAATCTTGTATTTATGTAGTTTTTCTAGTCTAGACTTACGTCATTTTCTATGTATTTAAATTCTTCGTCTTCCTCTTTGACCTCTTCCTTAGGTACCATTTTAGATGGTGTCATAGGATATTCGCGCAAGACTTTCTCTATATCCTCTTGAGTTTTGTTGTTCTTGAAGCCCTCTTCTGCTGCAGCTAACTCAAACTCCTGTTGAGGTACTGAGTCAAGATCTGGAACCTGCAGCAAAGGCTATTTAGGTTCTAGGATAGAAGCAATAGAGAAGTCGGTCAATAATGTGTTCATATAGTTTTTTACTCCAAACTAACCTCATTTTCTATGCATTTAGATTCTTCATCTTGCAGTTTGACCTCTTGATCAGGTAATAGTTCAGATAGTATCCATGGGTCCGTGAGCAAGTCTTTGTCTATATCCTCTTGAAGTTTGTTGCTCTCTTCTGCTGCAGCTGTTTCCTCAAACTCCTCTTGGGGTAATGAATCAAGGTCTTGAGCCTGCAGCAGAAGTATTTAGGTTCTAGGACATAAGCAATGGAGAGGTCAGTTAATATATTCATGTAATCTTTACCCAGCTGACCTCATTTTCTATGCATGTAGATTCTTCATCGTTGTCTTTGACCTCTTCCTTAGGTACTGAATCAAGGTCTCGAGCCTGCAACATAAGTATTTAGGTTCTAGAACAGAAGTACTGGAGAAGTCAGTTACAGCATCCATGTAATCTTTACCCAGCTGACCTCATTTTCTATGCATTTAGATTCTTCATCGTCCTCCTTGACCTCTTGCTCAGGTACCGTGTCAGATAGCGGTAAATGGTATGCGCATAAGCCTTTCTCTACATCCTCTTGAAAACTGTTGTTTTCACAGCTCTCTTGTCTTTGTTCAGATATGGAAGATTTTTGTATACCTGTATTTTTTGATTCCGCAACTTCTGTTTTTTTGCTTGACTTTGTTGTTTCATCTCCATGAAAATCCATTGGCAGGGATTGTGCACCATTCATCTTTGCTTGGCCTGAGTCTTGGAACATATCCAAGCTATCAACCCTCTTTGGATTGTGATCTCCGGGCAAGGATCCCAAAGGACTTACAAGCTTCCCAATCTTATCTTCTAATCCAGTTACAGTAAAATTTTTGTTTTCCAGAATCAGTTCGTCAGATGAAGAATATGGGGCGCTGAAGTTTGCTGAATGTATTATAACTTTATCTTGTTCATGATCTGCCCTGTTTGTAATTTCTTGATTACTCGTGTTTGTTGCTTCCGATTCCTTTCTCTGTATCACATGAAAAAAAATGTAAATTTCTGAAAAATGTCTGCTCTGAAAAACTTGGTTGATTGGGAATGAAAGTATTACATAAGATTCTCTCTCTCTCTCTCTCTCTCCATACAGATGGAAAATCTCTTAAGCTTTTATTAAATAAACAAGGAGCCCAACTCAACTATTACCGTAATTGCTATGTCGATGACAGACCAAAGACTTCCTTTATGATGTATTCTAAGGAAAAATAGACCGACATAAAATAGGAGAAATGTATGACATACAGTTGGAAGCCCCTTTCTTGAACAAAATTATGGTCTTGGAGTATATTTTCCCTTGTTTGCTATTTATATGAGTTCTTCTAATAGACTTTGTACTATTGTATTTTGGACTGTTTCGATGTTTCTCTATACCTTGAGGGTCTAATGTTTACTCCATTTTTACCTGTGAATTTAGCAATTTATGATAGTTTTACTTTTTTTTGTTTTCTTTATTTACCATTTAAAACTTAAGGATATGGTGTGATTTATGTATCATACATGGTTCTCCTTTGGTATGCTGTTAGATTGAAGTTTTTAGGTTAAGAGCAGAAGTGTGGCATTTCCATGGCTGAACTCTTGCCATGTATCCTATACTTCATAGCGTGGTCCTCATTACAAATTTACAACTATTTTCTCCAAAGGCAACTAGAATTATAATTCAGTACTTTAATTGCTAAACATGCATATGTTGTTTCCAATATATATATATATATATTTACCAACCTCATCTTTTGATATCACTTCTTCTTTCAGAAATTGTTCATCGGTATCACCTCTTTGTTCTGCATCTTTGATTTCTACTGCTGCTTGTATCATCTTAAATACAGTGTCATCATGTTCGTTTCTACATGCAGTTTTACAACTTATGTTGGTGTTTCCAATTTCTCCAGTTCCTTCCTCTTGGTTTTTTATATATTTCTCATGAGAACCCTTAGTAGATCCCTGAGGTTCTTCCCACGTATTGCTGAAAGCTTCCATGGATGTCCTAGCTGAACTTTTCGCTTCGTCATTCCTTTCTTCATTTCTATTTTCATCCGTGATGATGTCTTCTGGAACCTCTTCAACATTTATCTCATTTTTATTAGGTGTCCCTATCTTGTCCAAGCATGAAGTACTTTGTTCACCATTAGTAGAAGATTCTAGATCTAGCTGTGCTTTCTGAATATTTTGTTTTGAGCTTGGTGTTAGGCTTTCAACCATGATTGTTTCCTCCTTTGCCTCTATAGCCTCTTCTCTATTACCTTTGTTTAAACTGCAGATGTCTGTTTCAACATTTGGCAAAGGAGACTCTTCATTCTCCTTACGAGCATCTTCTAAATTGGATACAAAATTACTAATATAATCATCTTCTACAAGACTTTCGTTGCAGGTCAGGTTTTGATTGTTCATCTCCAGATCTTGGTGCATAGTCCTGTGATCTGCCCCTATTTGAAGCTCCACAGTTTTGGTATTTGCATTGTTGTTGGAAGGTTCTTCTAGGTTGTTGTGATACATCCTGGTAGTATGAGGCAGCTCTTTTCCAGACAAGCACTGTGGAGATTTATCATATTCATCGTTTATGCTATGTAATTCCACATTCATAGTTTGTGATACGGGATGATTACTGATGATTCTTTCTATCTTTTCATCTTTTTGTGTTATTGTTTCCTGTTCACAATAACCACATCGTAGGCATTTGAAAGTTCTGAACTAAGCCAGAATTTTTGATTATGTAAATCCTTTAGTCTATAGAATATATTGGAATATATTGTGGTAAAACCTTGACAATTCTTCTTATCGTATTCTTGTTAGTCTTATATTGCTAACTCAATTAAAAGCATGGTTTTGCGTGCCGGATCCCACTGCTTGGTGCCGAGCTGTCCGTGCCGACCGTGCTGGTCGGAAATTATTTATTTATTGCTTTAGATTTTATATATCCTTTCTATCTTATTTTATTGACATTCTATGTGGCAATAAGTTATGTACTGTATACCTTTGCATGTAATTACAATTTTGGTATTTAGTATTTCATTAATCTTTTTTTATTACTTAAATAATTTTAATATTTTAAAAATAAAAAATTTTAGGGATCAGCATGATCGGCACGGACGGCATATCGCTTGTTTAAAATTTACTGAAACTTGGATTGGCATGGCAACAAAAACCTTGATTAGAAGATGTCCTTAATTCCTTTTCTGTAATGATTGGACCTGCCACTATTTTCCATTGTTGCAAGTTGAGCAGTTACTTGGTCCGGAGTGTGAGGTGGTTTGTATTAATAGAATCTGCTATTTCTTTGTGGAGCGATTATATTATGTGTTTCGTTTGTATTAGAGCATACCTGTTCTTTGCTCATCCATTCTGGTTTTTCTTCTTGTTGCTCGTCAAATTTATTTTGTGCCACTTGCGTCAACTGCTTCTGATAATCTGATGCGTTAACTTGATTTTTCTCTAATTCAAGAACATTGTTCTCCTCTGCTTTGTATTCAACCTTCATATTATTAGCCCCTTCTGGAATCTGAGCCTGCTGCAAGCATGCCAAAAATGTGGTAACATTCAATTTGTGTTGAAGATTGTGACTTGTTACACATAGAAAACCAAAATTAATGCCAAATTCTATATTTTGTTTTTCTTAAATGTGTTTTGCCAATAGTGCTAGCTTTAGTTGCACTAACCATATCAGTTATATTTGATGCACTAGTGTTTGTCTTCTCAGATTCTTCATCTGTCACCTGACTATTCTTTACAGTGACTGATATATATGGTCATCATCCTTGTTCTTCTCTTCTTGAATATCAGGTTCAACTGTGTGTTCCCCTTGCTTATCAGCAACAATACCTGATACAGGATGATTTCGAACAATATCTTCAGCACTCTTCTCCATGTCATCAACATCCTTGCCAATAGCAATTTCATTGTCATTCTCTGTATGAAATATTTCTCTCTCCTCCTCCTGTGATGCCATAATAAATATAGTATTTATTGGAGGCGACTGAAGTGGCATGCACTTATTGAGTAGTTTCATTTCTGTAATAACAAGAACAGTGACAAAAAGAGAATAATACAGTAGATGTATCCAACTTTCCCAGTCAGTATACGTTAGCATTGTTAATATTTGAATGCCATTATGTTATATTGGAAATCCTCTCCTTGCGAGGCGACAAAAATTAATCATGCAGAGTCAGTCGGTCTATGTATTTTCTATGCCAGCATGAGTTTTTTTTTTTCTTTCATTGTACTTAAAACTAACGAAGCTTCATATTGCTTTTGACTTGACATGAGCAATACTTTATGTTATGATGGATGACTAGCTTAAACAGTAACGAGAATAGGAAGACTACATCCACATCCACTGTAAATCTAATTATTCGGAACATGCGGCCCTGTTTGTATACCCATTTACCATAGGCTTTGTTAGTTCCTTTTTTTGGGTTTGGGGGTGGGGGAGAATTCATGAGTTTTACTTTCCATAATATATGTAAGGGTAAAGTTAAGTAGAAGATCAACTGGCGACATCGCATGTCTTTGTGATTGATTCAAGTGAGTTTCACTAATGAGAACAATTTTCCATATTTGGTTCTGTAGCATTTACAAGAGACTTATGAAAAACAAACTTTTAGATCGTATATAGGGATGATTTTCATCCCAAAAGAAGCCAATTATTTTATTTTATTTTATTATTTATTTATTTTTTTGCCAATTGTTCTTGGTTGACAAAGTAGGAAGTGAACAGTTTGTTGGTGACTTGGTGCTGTTCCTAGACTGATTTCTCTTGTTAGCTGCAGGTATAATTGCTGTTGTAAGGCTAATTTGATTTCTAAGGTGAATTTTTTATCAATATGCAGCATTCTTTCCATTTACTTCTCAAAATATGTATCAGATAATTGGATGTTGCTATGCAAATTCTTATGCCCAGAAGGAGGCAACCTTTTATTACTTGGACTTTAGTATGGATCAGAGAATTTCTGGACACAACCACATTAGAACTTGTGGTTAGCTGGTATATTTGTGCAATATTTTTGTCTATGTTTTTTATTTTTTATTTTTAATGATATTTCTACTGCTTCTTTTGACGGTTTTGTTTACTAATTTTGTTGTTGATTTTAAAAGCTACAAGCAAGCTCAAGTCCTACTTAGTTGATGTGTATAATTGTGTCCTCAAAGATACAATTGTATCTGCAAGGGTGTCAAGGATTTATCCCCTATATATCCCGTGGAGGGTAACACGGGCTTTCGGGCCTGTTTAGATCGAAAGGTTGGGACATTTGGGACTCCTCGGTTAGTGGAATATTGGACGGTGGATGTATCTGGTACGATGGTCACACAAAAGTGAGCCGGTTACGGGCAGAGTTTCTTCACAATAATTTCAAAAAAAAAAAGAAGTATCCTCAAAGATGGCCTGAAGTTGACAGTTTGTACTGCAATATCTTTTTTTTTTCCTCCCATGAAAGTGAATTAGAAGATGAGTACCTTCTGAAGCAATGGGCATATTTCTTTGCTTATTTGATATCAATTTGTCTCATGTATACCATGAACGTAATAAACAAAAATACTTCGTCGCATTTTTGTTGTTTTTGTATTTCTACGTATCTTACTCTCCTATCACGTACTAGGTTGAGCAAAACAGTTACCTGATCTAGGTTTGCATCTTCAACATCAGCTCCAGCTACTACTTGCTCGAGTGACACGCTTCTTCCATCATCTTCTATGATCTGTTTTTCCTCTGGCAGCTCGTTGTTCATAATATCTTCTTTAGTTGATTCAAATTCTTTAGGATCTGTAAGCTCCTCAGGCTGCATTTCTGAGGATTTTATTTCATCTTGCTCATCGGGCTTATGTACATCCATTTTGTCCACTTCCAAACTGACATCTTCTTTTATGCCTTTATCATGAGTTGGTGCATGATCATACGTGTCAGCATTCTCCTGAAAGGCCCCTCCTACTGTTGTATAGATGCCTCCAACGTCCATGGCTGTTACGGAATGAGCCAGAAAATCGACCTGATAGCCAACTTTCTGCCTGTCTTCTTTTGGAGATTGAGCAAAGGAATCATCATAATCTTCAATGTTCGAGGTATTTCTACTCCCTGAAGTTTCGAGGGTTATGGCTTCTGTATCCATGCTTGTCTTATGACTCAAGTATTTATCATCTGCTTCGCGACCTTGAGCTTCAATGTGTTGTGTTTGGGTGGCCAGGGGTTCATTTTCACCACCTAAGTGTCCAATAACTTGGTTGTTGTCCTCATTTTTGGACTCAGGTGTACTCCTGAGATAAGATCATTAAGAATACAGCACATCGTTACTTTCTGAAGGTTAGATTTTCAGAATATATCTATCATTGATTCTACAGGCCATACAAGCAAAAGTAATGCAAATCTATGTAGCATTGAGATTGTGTCCATCTTAGTGTCGCGTGGAAGAAAGATGTGAGCTGAATGGATGAGCATTATCAAGAGAGGTAGGGGAAGGTCCCAAAAAAATGGTCGAACCTTGTAAAGAATAATATATTGTTTATGAAATTGAAAGGAGATATGGTTCCAATAGGACACAGTAGCATACAAGCAAAAGAAAGTACAAACAAAGGCATTGTATATGTTATAGGCATTAGTGTGCTCAGGAGTTAGTAAAATCACCAGTGGAGTTGCTTAGTTGACACACATAAGGATCATGGGATGCAAAAAGAGGAAGAGAATTAGCTAAAGAAAAGGCGGAATATAGAACATAAAATTCATAGAGCAAGGCATTTCAACTTAACTAGGCCCTTTAATTTACTGTAGGAGAATGCTTCTCATGATTGGAAGGCAATATTAGAGATTGATTGTTGTGGAGCATGGTCTCTCTTACATGATATTCTCCCACCTGTTGGGTTCTGCTTTCTCCATGTTCTCAAGTTTGTTAGGTTCTTCGTTGAAGCTCCCTTCACTTTCATTTGCAAAACTATGGTAATCAGTAGTTTCTTGCTCAGGTTCTCTGATTTGTTTGGTTGCTTCGGTCTCTGCATGGACTTCCTGGAGGTTCTTCTGACATGTGAAACTTTTTCTCATTTGGTCTTGATCCACAGACGTGATTTCCTCGACACTCGCTTCATTCTCTGTGGGGCTATTCTTCTTACTGGGAGTTTCTTCGTCTAGGAGTTTATCAAACATATTTTGCTGCTTTTCTACATCATTCTTAGCCGTATCTTTTAAGGCTACTTTATCTTGAGTATGCAAAACATCGGCGTGTTGAGATGCTTCCGTCATGGTGTTTCCTTTGCGGTTTTCAGATGCATCATAAAAACTGTGAATGCCCTTGCCTTCAAGAATACATGGCTTGTCAAGATCCATACTTTCCTCTTCTTCATTTTTTGGATACAAAATTTCTGTTGCTTTCTTTACACAAGAAGAATCATGCTCGTGGCTATCAGTTTTCTCATCTTCAATGGTATTCGTTAACTTGTTTGGTGATTGAATTGTCTCTCCATCTTGAAGAATATCCTCTGTAGACATCTCTGTGTCTCTGTTTGTTTGCTGCTGGTAGATATTATTGTTCACTTTAGGTGTTCCTGTTGTTTGAATTTCAATTGTAGGCTCACTTGATTTCTGAGGATTGTCTACTTGGTTATTGCCTTCTACATAGTTTTGGGCAACTTCAGATTTAGAAGTTAGTGTAGAATCTTTAATTTCACCTTCCATGTTATCACATACGTTAAAGTTAGAATTCTCAGGTGATTGAATTGCAGAAGTGGATAAGACATCCGAATCAACGATATCGTTGCCGTCCTCCTCAAATGGCTCTAGTGTGCTCGCCATATTAACACTTGGACTCTCTGTTGGTTCTTTCTTATCTTGCTGTACAGAGTCCAGTGTTTCTTCAATCATTTCTTTGCCTATTTTAACATCATGATGTTTGGGGCTTTGCTCTTGATTGATTGGACCATTATTAGCATCTTTTTCCTCTGTTTGCTCTGAATTCTGGACATGATCATGATAGGCGTTTGCAACTATTTCTGCTTCCTTGTCTGGGTCTAAGGTTGTACTGGATATGTTATCTGCTTCTGTTGTCTCATTGTTCTTTATGGTTTCCTCCTCCATGGTTTTATTTATCATCAGGCTATGCAATTTGGATACTTTGTCTTCCTCATTTATAGTCTTCCCTTCAATATTTGCTTGTTGCATATGTGCATCTTTGTATCTATTACTGTCTATTTCAATTTTCTTTTCCTCATCTAAAGAGTCTTTAGATTTATCTTCTTCTTTGGCAGCCTTTCCCTCTATCTTTGTTATTCTATTGTCTACAGAAGGTATGTCCTCATTGCTACAGCTTGGAACTTCTCTTTCCATTTCAACATTCTCTTGCTGCTCAAAGTCACCATCCCCATTACGTGCAATAACATCTCTGCTGTCAATTCTTTTGTTATTCCCATTTCTTTTAGCTCATCCTTGAGGGCATCTATCTCATTCTGCAAAGAATTCACTTGCATGCTCTCAACCTCTGCCACCTCTTCGCTGTTGTCATTTTGATCGTTCTGTGTTATCGTCATATCTTTTTCTGACACATCTTCCTTCATTGGGGTTTCTTCCTTCTTGGCTAGCATTTTGCTTTTTTGAGCTTCCTTTACCTTTAAATCTTCCTCATCCAAACAAGCATTGGCAGTGATATGAATATCTTCCAAAATCTGGATATCAGGTGCTTGACCAATATTTTCACCATCATAGGTAGATGATTGAACAGGAACCTCACTTGGGAAGCTAGTTTCTCCAGAAGCTATGGCAGCTGCATGTTTCTCATCTCTGACTAGTTCTGGTCGGTGAAATGTGTCTGGCTCACTAATGCTCCTTTCGTTTTCTTTTTCGCGCGAATTGCTACCTAGTTCGATTTGCCCAATATCCTCATATTTGGTATTGCCTTCCACAATCTGCAAAAGATGAAAAAAGTAGCCATTGGACGTAAAAAGGGAAGTACAAGAATATAGCATATGAAACTCATTCTGAAACAATATAAGGGGGAAAACATATTTGATGCTTGCATATCAAGCTCTGGCAGGCACTTTTTTTTCTCTTAGACGTAGGACAAACATAAGTGTAAGAAATCTGCTTGCTTACGAGTTCCCTTTTTTGAACAATGTACTGTCAAAACCAACGTTACTTGTTAGAATACAATTCATGCACGTACAAGAATAGTCTTGGTATTGGATAATAAGGTATTTGTATTTCCTTTTTTGGGGGACAAGCTGAAGGCTTGCGTTAATCGAACCTCCAGCTTTTTGGCTGCACAACCTTGCCTTTATCATTGAGCTATGCGCCTTTTTGTGGATAGTAAGAAGTTCAATTCCTTGAACCACTTATGAAGGTTGTTCTTAAGATAGAATATTATGACATGACATGAACTATTCTTCGTTTAGTGATAAATGCTCAACATGAATGATCATCAATAGAGGATTGTTGGAACTAACCTAACAATATTCTTTATTCATAAGGTGCTAGTTTCTTCATACCACAGTTCTTGCAAACATGATTATTGAGTTCCCTTGTTAGATAATATGAGGGTTAACAAACTTTACAAAATAAGTTTGACATTTTATCTCCTGAAATAGCATTTGTTTATACTGTTCATCTTTCTTTAATGTGGATTATGGGTTTTCGATTTTAAGAATGCATATTTTGTTACTGTAAAAACCTGAGAACACTTCAGACAACTCCATCAAAAACAAACTCATAAAACTTTTATGCTTTCGATTATGGTCTTTATTTCGTTATGCTGTTGTCGTCCAATCTGGGGCTGAAAGTTTTCTTGTTGCTTGGAGTACATACACTGTCCATGATCAACACCAGGATCATCTCTGAGTTATATAGCTTAAGAGTGGCTGATACACTCAGGAATAGAGAAGAGTACAGGTTAATTCTTTGGATCTAAACTCTAAAGGTTCTATTTAATGTTACACCATATAGATGCAGCTCCTACGAACACAAATCAGGGCAACAAAACTTAGAGTAGGTGTTACAAACCTTTTCTGAGATGGGTTCTGAGAGTTCTTTGTCAGTTGCCATTGGTTGTGAGGTAGCTTCACATCAAGGTGGCAGTAATGGCTGCAGCAGATCCTGTTTCTGAGGAGATAATATCTATGGAACTCCAGATGCAACTACTATAAATACTACAAACACTGATTTATTTCTGTCAACTTTTTCTTGGTTGCGGTGAAACTGAAGACTACGTCGGCCGTTGTAGTGTTACAGTGATAGTATGACGGAGCGGGTTTCTAATGTAGGCGAACTAATGTCAGAATAGGCATGTGATGAGGAAATGCCAACTGTGCTGGTTTTCTAATTGCTTGTTTTTTTTTTTTTTTTTTTTTTTTTTGATGAAATGTTGGTGATATACAAGTTCCTTTGCTTAGGTTTTATTTGTGGGTCTACTTTATATTTGAAATTACAAAATTGCCACTCTTCCTCTATTATTGATATATCCATTGCTGTCACTGACACCATTCCACCTTCCTCTGCTGCAGAAATTGCTTTTCCTGCATCAGAAAGCAAATGTTGCTGGAAATTTCACTTTTTTAAACCAAAGGACCTGTCTTTTCTTTTTTTGCTTTTTTTTTTTAATAATGGGTGAATGTAAGATATTAAGATAAGACTACAATGCTTACCACCTATTATTGAAGCATTACCTTAGATTTTAGGTGGATTTTGTGTTATTTAATTTTCTTACTTCTTTTTTTTTCCAAAGGGATTAAATCTAAAGATGGATTATATATTTCATGATTGCTATATGCTAACTAATTTGGCAGATTTATTTGGTAGGTTTTCAGTTGCCAGTTTGCTGAAATCACAAGTCTGTTATCTGGTAGGACCAGTGGTTTGAGAAGATAAAGGAACCGGGAACACTGAACATGACATCGGTAATAAAAGATCTGAATGAAGGTTTGCAATAAAAAATTTGATAGTTCATTGTTAAATTACGCGATAGTTCTAAATACTGCCCCCAGGACCAACTGAAACCATCAACTTTTTACGTCTAAGCAATTTATTAATATATATATATATATATAATATATATATATATATATATATATATATGGTTTTTCTATGCTCACCCAAAAAACCACACAATAAATTTCATAGCATACATGGCAATATCAGGACTATATATCTTAATGGGTATAGTTGTAATTTTGACAAATTATGCAGATCACGAATAAGTGTGCAGATCACGAAATGAATATGTGGTGGAGATTAATTATGTGTGATTTAATATGTGATTTATTGGGGGTGAGTAGTTTTTTCCATATATATATATATATATATATATATATATATATATACAGTGGCGGATGCAGAATTTTAGCCCGAGGGGGGGCAAGCAACAAACTATATTTATCAATATCTAACAATTCAATATCAAATTTTGACCTATCATGTAATTTTTTTTTATAATTTAATATCTTAATACTTCAATAAATATTTACATCACGAACCAATCATTGACAATTGGAATGTTGTAGAGCACAGTTCATTCTAAAAATGTAGCAAAACTAATACTATATTTTGTATTATATAGGATAAAAATAAACTATAACTGCTACACGTTATCATACTAATTTTTATGTAATTTGGCATCATTTTAAAGTATCATTTAAAATTTTGAAGATCAACATGTAATATTCTAAATATATAAGTGCAACTTAAAAAATGACACTTCTAATTTCAGTTAAATATAAAATTTTTGGACTGATTTAGGCCAATATTTTTTTTCGCTAACTCACATAAATTTTTTCCGACTTGATTCTAATTATTAAATAATTTTTAAAAAAATAAAACATACAAACAGTATAAGCTATAAAAGTAGGAATTGATATATTATTATTTTAAGAAGATACGAATTGGTTAGAAAGTCTTTAAAAAGTTAAATCCATGAACAATAAGAACATCATAGAAAGAAGAATAAAAATACAAAAAAAAAAGTTAGTGTAGGCTGGAATCGAACCTGTCACCTTTAGATTACCAACATCCAATCCATAAAACCAACTGATCAACATTGTTTGGTTGAAAGTTCAACTAATAAATATAGTACATATATGTAAAACAGTAAAAGTCAGGGCGCGACTGCCCCCACCAGCCCCCCCTTGGGTCCGCCCCTGTATATATATAGTCTCATTCTACAATCACAGATAATAAAAAGAATTCATTTTAGGATATACTTACGAAAGTTCCGGTTGCCGAACATGTTCATTGTTAGGTTTGAGCAATGAACATGTTTGGTAACTGGAACTTTATGATATTAGTAACTTAAATATAATAAGTTACTGATATACTTACGCAATTTCAATATAATTTATCTCTTCAACTCATCCAAGTCCCTTATAATACTAGTTTTCAATCAAGCAGTGGCTATAATTGTCGTCTACAAAACAATTATTTTAAAGCCTTTAGGAGCCATTATTGAATTTTGGTGTTTGGTGCTGTTACGTAGTTCCTTAAATGACCATACTTCGACAATAAAACCTGCACTTTATGCAAAGCCAAAAAATATGTAAATTAAGTTTATTGGCCATATGGAGCAAAAACGAACACGAAACATTTATTATAGTTTGTTACTGCCATTTAAACTTGATTACAGTAGTTTACCCGCCAGCAGATACTGAGATTGTTTCCAAGCATCTTCTTAGAGTACATGATAATTAATTTAAATAAAAAAAAACTTAGGCACTAGGTACTTTTTCCATTATGTTTTTGAAAATCCTCAAATTGTAGGGGAAAAAAGAATACTGAATCAAACAGAACCATCTATATCAAAACCGACCAAACTAAAGTGGATTTGTCATAATCTCAGGCCGCCTCTTATCTGAAGGGCCAATGATAATTGATCAAGTTGTTCAAATGGATTTGAATACTGGAAAAGATGGGAATCTTAAAACAGAGACGTCTTCTCTATTAAGATCAAATGAGCTAGATGGAAACGACACCACTGGTTTTAATTTCAAAAATTTCATAGACTTAATGTTTTTTCTGAGTGGAATTGGAGAAATCAAAGAGTTGTCATGAATTGATTTTAAATTGAAATTATTATCAGAAAATCAAGTGCAACCTAAACGTATTACTCGGTTGAGCTTTCTACTTATAGGACTCTTATATGCCTGGAGCTTTTGCAATGAAAGGGATTTACCGATGACCCGACCCGAAAGCATCAAAATGTTGCTGTAAGGGGTGGTTTCTCCTCAATATCTTAAACAAAAAGATAAAAAAAACAACATAGAATCCTGGATATGTTAGTTTCGTTCTCCTCCTAATATTTAAGAGACAACATAATTTGTGAACTCTCTCAAACTTGCACCAGTTTCAGAACTTGAAGGAATCTACTCTGAACCTGTGGATGGTTCCATAATTTTGTATAGACCAAAACCAAATACGAAAATCTCGCAGGGGACTATTTTCAGTGAGAACATCTTTTTCCAACTAAGTTTATCATGTCAAGATGTTCTCATCCACCAAGGGGATGGTGACTGTAAAGCGATGTGTTTCGATTTTTCGGACTACTCTCTTGAATTTTCTGTTCAGATTTTGACTAAAAATACTTTTTTTTTCCCCTTCAAAGAAAATTTAACATCATTACTTGTTTGGATATCATGCTTTGACAGGTATATATATGAGTAAAAATCTGAAGAGCATGCGGAATTGGATAGCATGAGTGAGCTGTCGTAGTTGCCATGAAATAAGATATCTGATAATCCAAGACTCCGTGGTACCCACAGTTGCTATTATCTATCTGGCGCCACGTCATTGGTACCCAATTGTCCGCCGCCCCTCCTTAATTTTCTATATATGAAATTTCTCATTTTTTCGGTTTTTGAGAAATCCTATATTGAACTTATTATATTCATACAACCTGTCAAATAAGAACAGCGGCGGATTCAAAAATTTTCAACATAGTAGTCAGATATATATATCATAAGATTATTTTATAGCCGTAAATTTAATGTTCTAGATGTAAATTCAAACAAATCAAGCACTGAATGAGCAAAAAACAACCGCACTGAATGAACTAAAAATTCAAGGATTAATATAAAAAATTACAAATACAACTAGAAATTAGTTATTTGATTGAATCATTATCAATATACACTTAGGCACAGATAGGCGGAGGGCTGCGGCGCGACGCAGCATGATCGGCGGAAGGTGGGAAGGCCGGATGTGCTTACCACTTAGCCTAGGCTTTCGATGGAATTGGGAGAGGCATGTGAATGGATGATTGGGACAAAAGTGGGATAAGGCGAGATTTAATTTTTAAAAAGAAAACACTAAAAACAGGATCGAACTCACGACCTCGCAACTTGCGGCATGTCTGAGGTGTCACTGCGACAAGCTTGTAAAATTGACTACCCTACTACAGCAGTGGCAGAGCCACTGAATGAGAAGCTCTCTTTAGTGCCCGAAAGTAGACAAGAATACTGGCTCCAAAGTCATACTAAAGATGTGGTACGGCATATGAATCTTTAAAGGAGTATATGTAAGTTGAGAAAGGGATCATTTGGATCCTGAAAAAAAAATCAGAAATAATGCGGATGATATTACGTCAATCCAAGTATTTAACAAAAGGTTTTGGTTTTTTCATTTTTCAACGTTTAAACAAGACCGTTCTTTCACCTCTTAAAGTAGTCAAATAAAAAGTGATTTTTAAATATATTTAATAATTAAAAAAAGTTAACGGAGGAGTGATATGATTTATCCATATCTGTCAAGATTTTTTATCGTATCATGAAGAAGCATTTCAAGTTTGGTTGCTAACTTCCGTGCTCATGTTTGGGATGCAAAGTGTTTATATTAATTTAGTCATCTTAGGTTGAGTGGTTATGATTCATGTCCTATTCCTTGATTATTTGTTTTATATATCACATCGTTGTTAAATAGAACACAACCATATTCATCATCTTCTTTGAAATTGATTTATATCGCTTATGCAAGATAAAAAAAAATAGCATAATTACCAGGAACAAGCATTTGAAAAGTGGGTATGAACGAGTTGAGCGCAATTTTAAATTCTTCATTTGTTTAAAAAAATGTAGAAGTTTACACAATTTCTAAATTGTTGTACTTAGATTGAGTTCAAGATTGAACTATAGATTTCCATTTAGTGAGGTGCTTTAGGTTCAAAGTTAATCTGGACCAACAACTCTTGACATACATTTGATAGGTTTGGGCCGTTCAAGTCTTGACATACATTTGATAGGCATGGGCCTAACAGCCCAAACCGACAGATCAACTCAAGTTGGCGATGAGTCAAGTAGTATTTTGCTCATTGAAAAAAAAATTGAGTTCGAGTTTGATTCGAGCCGATCTCAATCTTAAAGTATGTCAAGAAATAATGCAAAGTAGTACAAATACTTACTTATTTCACTTTTTTTTTTTGTCTACTATTTATTATATTATTTAGTTTTTTTTTGAAATATTTCATATTATAAAATTAGCTATTTATTCAATAATTTAATAACTCAAAATTTTTTAAAACAAATATCTAATTTAATAAATCGCTTTCTTCCTTTGCAACCACCGGCCCACCACTCCACCTTTCCTCTCCTTTCACTAGGAATGGCAACGGGTCGGGTCGGGTCGGGTTTCAGCCGACCCGAACCCGACCCGAACGGATTCGGATTCGGGTTTTAAAATTCGGGTTCGGATTCGGGTTATTTTTTCTCGGGTCGGATTCGGGTTTGTTAAACTCGGATCGGATTCGGGTTCGGATTCGGGTTTAGATATTTATATATGTATATTTATTATTTTTATACACAAAATAAAAAATATTTTTTAATAATCAAAATTATAATATAAAAGATTCTTATATAGACTAAACACCCTACAATATTTAATCGATAAATGATATGGGACAATTATCTAGCTCTCAATACTTATTGGACTTAGCCCACTAAGAGTTGAGTTAAGAAATTATCCCATATCATCTATGGGTTAGATATTATAGGGATCTTTAGTCTATTTAAGAGTACTTCATGTTATAATTTTAATTATTAAAAAATATAGGAATTTATATAAAATACAAAAATATTTTTAAATAAAAGAAAAACAAAATATTCATATAAATATATATGTTTTATTAACATTTATACATTATATATAAATAAATAAAAATAAATAAATATATACATATATATGTCGGGTCGGGTCGGGTCGGATTCGGGTCGGGTTTCAGGCAAACCCGAATCCGACCCGAATCCGACTCGGGTTCGGGTTTTAAAATTCGGGTTCGGATTCGGATTATTTTTTCTCGGGTCGGATTCGAATTTTTTTGCCTCGGGTCGGATCGGATCGCCTCGGGTTCGGGTTCAATTGCCATCCCTACCTTTCACCCAGCGCTTTCTCCGTCCCTCCATCGTCTATGCATTATCTCAAACTCTTTTCTGTAAACTTTTCTTAGATTCCATAATCATAAAGCGATCTACAAATTAACGTTTACCAAACCTACCTCCCTTTCAGCACTTTCTTTGTTACTTTTCTTACTCCACCACTAAGGATTTAATACTGGATTAAAAAATTGAGGTAAATTACCAGCCGACGAAGCAGGAGTGATACGGGTGATCACAGAGGTATCTATCCCGAGGTTAAAGACTAAGCCGTTCTGAAAGTTGAGTAAACTTGAGAAGGAGAAGAAGATAGTTTAGCTACAACTGCACGAGGAAGAGAAGCCATGATACAGCAAAAGCCTTCTTTGAAGCGCCATTTTTATAGAACTCAGTTCTTCAGCCAGCCAGATAATTTGAATTTGCGGATATATATATATATATATATATATATATATATATATATATATATATTATTATACAAAGTGTCGGTAATATTTAGTGGTTTCACCATAAAGAAAGGATTTTCTAAAAAAAATATACCTCAATTACTTTAGATGGGTTTTTCGGGCAATTGAGCTCTAAATTTGATGGTACTGGCATCTTTTTTTATCGTTTCCTCACAATGTTCTTAGCAGCAACAAACACATCTTCATAAAGAGGAAATCACACAATTGTATATATAATAATAATATTAAACACAAAAGTATATAATTAAAAAGTTCCCCAGCCCGTCTTATGATAGGCTTTTGCACCATATATATCGCTAGGATAATCAAACCTTATGTATCTTTGAGGACCTTATGTTACTGAAGCTATATGTTGTTCGACAACAAGATTGATTTCTCTGTTTGTCTATCATTATCGAGATAGATTTATATAGTAAATAAAGAAGCACATCTTGGGCTGGGCCAGAATCAAGAGCTCAGCAGGCCTAACCACATTACGTGCTTTGGTAAGTCTGGTCTGTTCCGTCGTCATGTTCGTTTCATAAACAAGAGGTATTATATTTTTTGGAAAAATTATGGATAACCTCCTACTTTTTTTAAAAAATAATTTTTAACCCTTTTTTTTTAAACTAAATAATAATTCTTTAATTTTAATATTACTTATTTTATAATCATCCCAATCTGTCAAATTCTAAATAATGTTATTCTTTACTCTGCTGTTAGATCGTCACTTATATATGACGGTTTAGAATATATTTTTTTTTTAGTATCCGACTCCGTTCTGAGTGGCAGTTCAGACCGAAGCGACATAGTGCTAATTTAAGATAATTCACCCTCTCCCAAGTGATTGTGTGAGGGCTCGAACTCGAGACCTTTATCATGTCTAGCCGTACCCTGACGGTTTAGAATATTACGCATCTTAAAAGAATATTCAGTGTTTTGAACATAAAACCTCTCGTCTCACAGACAGCACTTCTTTTGGGAAAATTTGATCTATGCATGGAAGAGACCCTACTTCAACCTCTATAGCCGCCGATAGATACAACACGATGCAAGTTAGAGTTATCTCGTTCTTTCGAAAATAGCATGAGCAAATTAGAACAAGAAGCTCCTAAGATACAAGTGAACCAACCTTAAGATTTCATTATTTTATAACATTTGTTTTTTTTTTTTTATTCTTTTAAGAAAAACTGAGATAAGTGAGAGGAGGCTCAGCTCAAAAGTTAAAAAGAAAAATGAGAGGAGATAAGAAGAGGCCCACTCATAAATTCAAAGGAATAAAGGTTACCGCTGAGAATTGATGGATTTATTGAGCCTAAATAGTAGAAATACACAACAAATGAATTTCTGAAATTACAAATAAATACAGAAAATTCTGTACAAAATAATGATTAAACAAGAATTACCAATAACTATCACCACTTCTTGATATTCCAAATAACTTACAAAACAACAACTCAAAATAAAGAGTAAGGTTAGAAATTTAACCGGTCGAGGCGTGCGTAGCACTTGTCCCAATCGAATATTTGCCGCCCCGTGCAAGGGTCTCTCTAGCAGATTCGACGGAGATACAACGACCCTTCGGTCTCCGATTTGCACGATTCGGAGTCGAGTGAGACACCACCGAGTTTTTCCTTTTGAAAATGAGTTTGAAAATAGTTTCGCACTAAAGCTTAGAATAGCTTAGAAATTGTTTAAATGAAATTTTTGAAGAATGAGAAGTTCATACAGAGAGTAGTGTGTACATATTCCAGAGAAGAAGAAGAAGAAGAAGTGAAAAAGGAAGAAGGGGCTACGTTCTGGAGAGAAAGCAAAAAGAATAATACCCTCACATCATTCACTGCACACACCATCTATCTCTCCCTCTCTCATTTTCATTGCTTAAGGTGTGACAAAAATCACACCTTAAGCTCTTGAGAGAGGACATTGGCTTGATTTGTAAGCCAAAATAATGAGGTTTTATGGGAAAGATGAAAAGATCCCAGCAAAGATTTTTCTGGAATTTCAACTTGGTAAAATATCCAAAATGTCCTTCTTGACAATTAAATAAAATAAAATAATATATATAATAAAATAAATTTTAAATTTGATTTATAATCAACAATGAGAATTGCTTGCCCCTTAATCCCAGAAGCGACTGATCCATTCTTTCCTAGGAGATAAGATCCCTTGTAGAACCTGATGCTGTTGTCGTGGTCTTCCAGAGAAGATATGTACGTGCATTTCTTTCCTTCCAAATACACCACCATGTCGCTGCAACAAATATGTCCCAGTTACTCGGTCTCTAGTTCTTCTGAATGTTTCATAGAGGTTGGTATGTAAGTTTGTCACGTATGTAGCTCCGTAGAGGTTGAATAAAGCAGCATTCAAAGAGGGGATGGAGAAGTGTCTCGTAATAGGTACTGCATTAAACGCATTAAGTGGGGGTAGCTCCATCTTCTCTTCATGAGATTCTCAGAGGTAAAAATCCTAAGTTAGATGAAAAAAAATCTCAGAATTTCTCATAAAACAATCCTCCCAAGTCGTGTGATCCACCTTGTTTCTCCATTATTAATAAATCTATAGAAGCTTTTAACATTGCAGAATGAGTTCCTATCCTAATGCCCTAATCCTTTTTCGCTGTCAGCAATATCACCGGAATTGTACTGTTCGACCATGGGTTTGCGAAAGATCACCATGAAACATCCTGGCCACAGTGATATCTTAATTTGTTACTTGCAGGAAGAAAAATACTAGGGTATTGTTAATAAAGAGGTTCAACACCCAACCTAGTGTTCTTCAAAAATTTGGTAACCATTAAGCAATGCTATTCACAAGCCCATTATAACTCAATAAACAATCAGAACTATATATTATATATATATATATATATATATATATATATATATATATATATATATATATAGTATACTCGATTCAGGTCCTCTAAAAAAATAAAATTTATATTATTTATTATAATATTTGTAAACGGAATATATTCAGCATTTGAGTACTCATCCTAGCTATTTATCACACTTTTAAGGTTGTTAGAAAGAGTGAAGATTCACCATATCCGGATGAGAGAGGGAATCAGATGGTAAAAATGTTCTATACTTCTATCATGCATGATACAAAAGCAACGACTTTTAATATATTGCATTCGATATCCACCGACGCTAACAGTGATATCATGTAAAATATACCATTAGTGAACATTTACTAAATAGTTTAAGCTATTAAGCTCGGGATATCCAACAAACAAATTTTTTTTTTTTTAAGAATTGGAGAAAATCATCTTATATCCTTAAAATGGATGAAAGATTATGGACAAGATCCCCAACCAGTTAAAACGATTAAAAGGCAAAAATAAAATATGTCAATTTACATCATGTGTTGATCGAATAGCTTGATCAAGGTAAATAAGACATAAGATTACAAATACACACTTCAAAGTACTCCTACTAAACATTTTCAGCAATCTAGCTCGTGCCTGCCAAAATATTTACTAAACAAATGGCCCTAACATAACTCCTAGCCAGATTAAGCTACAATAGAGTTCTACCGTTAAAGCATCAACCAAATAAAACAGCTAAAATGCCGGGATCGAGCCTTAAAGTGCAAATCTTTTTAAAAAAAAAAAAAAACTATTGGAGACAACATACAACATATATACCACTTTAAAACAAAATAAATAAATAAATAAATATATAAATCATATACTTGTTTTTTTTATGGGAGATAATTAGTTCGTGAGATCAATCTACTTAGTGCAACTGTCCTAGACAATGGAATACACCGTTATAGCAGCGTCCTATAGCCACCGTCGTAGGACGAAAAATCGGGTACCCCATTCAGGCGAGGATCAAAATATTTCGTACATGCATTATTTCTAGCGCGATTTTCTAGGGTACCACTTCGACCAGCAGGCGGACGACAATCATGTTATCTATTGCTTCGTGAACTTAGCTTCGATAAATTAAGAATTAGACGGTCTGTCGGCGGCGTCGGTGATCACAACTAGTGTTCTCTAATCGCACGGCGTTCAAACCCTGGACTAGTGCACTACACGAGCGTGTGTGTCTCTTGAAAGCACAAAATAAGAGTCGAAATATCAACGTCGTGGAAACACTTGGCTCTTTTCAACTTCAGGAAAAAGCGTGATAGCTACTTTGATTAATAACAATGATAATGATAATAATAATGATAATGATAATGAACTTTCACCTAATTAACGTGCGGTTATATTTGCATGGTAGATAAAATAATATAAAAAGGGAAAAAGAGATTGCCTTGACGTTAGCAAAAAATACACACTTCAAAGTACTCCTACTAAACATTTTCAGCAATCTAGCTCGTGCCTGCCAAAATATTTACTAAACAAATGGCCCTAACATAACTCCTAGCCAGATTAAGCTACAATAGAGTTCTACCGTTAAAGCATCAACCAAATAAAACAGCTAAAATGCCGGGATCGAGCCTTAAAGTGCAAATCTTTTTAAAAAAAAAAAAAAACTATTGGAGACAACATACAACATATATACCACTTTAAAACAAAATAAATAAATAAATAAATATATAAATCATATACTTGTTTTTTTTATGGGAGATAATTAGTTCGTGAGATCAATCTACTTAGTGCAACTGTCCTAGACAATGGAATACACCGTTATAGCAGCGTCCTATAGCCACCGTCGTAGGACGAAAAATCGGGTACCCCATTCAGGCGAGGATCAAAATATTTCGTACATGCATTATTTCTAGCGCGATTTTCTAGGGTACCACTTCGACCAGCAGGCGGACGACAATCATGTTATCTATTGCTTCGTGAACTTAGCTTCGATAAATTAAGAATTAGACGGTCTGTCGGCGGCGTCGGTGATCACAACTAGTGTTCTCTAATCGCACGGCGTTCAAACCCTGGACTAGTGCACTACACGAGCGTGTGTGTCTCTTGAAAGCACAAAATAAGAGTCGAAATATCAACGTCGTGGAAACACTTGGCTCTTTTCAACTTCAGGAAAAAGCGTGATAGCTACTTTGATTAATAACAATGATAATGATAATAATAATGATAATGATAATGAACTTTCACCTAATTAACGTGCGGTTATATTTGCATGGTAGATAAAATAATATAAAAAGGGAAAAAGAGATTGCCTTGACGTTAGCAAAAAATAAATGGTTAGGTAGCTCCTTTTTCATGCAATGGAATTAGTGGAATAAAATGATCGAATGATCATTACCGAAAAACAATATTTGGTGGCAAAGCACAATTTTTTTTTCTTTTTTTATTCACAATTCTTTGATATGCTTCATTAAACAACTATGACAGGCATATTAATCAAGTTCTTAAATTAGCTAGCAATGTTAGGAGGGACTCAAATCCTCTGCCCCAATTCTCTATCCCGCCCTCTGTCCCAAACTCTCAAAATATATATTTACAAGTATTTTTTGAAAAAAAATTCAAAATAAAAGTTGTAGATCTCATCAAAATTTATAACTTTTATATTAAAAATTTAATACTTCTAAATATGTATTTTTTAGGTTCCAAAATATTAACACCTTAACGGATATTAAAATTATTTTAAAATCCGTTAACACTTTGAGGCTTACAAACACATATTTAGAAGTATTTTTTTTAGAAATTTTTAATATGAAAGTTATACATCTTGATGAGATCTACAACTTTTATGTTAATTTTTTTTAAAAAAAATACTTATAAATATGTGTTTTGAAGGTTTGGGACAGATGACGGGATAGAGAGTTGGGGCAGAGAATTTGAATCCTGTTAGGAGGTACCACTTATTTCAGCGATTCAACCTCCATCGTCCTCACGGACGTTAAGTGTTTCAACTACTAGGCTTGTGACTTTGCACGAGTAGTTTGCTTATTCTCCTTTTTTATGTTACTCCATTGTGTTTATGCATGGCATGGGTTACCTTCGAAGGTTTGAACATGATTCATCTCAACTTGGCACGTTTGAGTTCCACTAAAGTTACTATTATTCTAAAAAAGGGCAGTGAACGATAAAAAATTAGGATGGTAGACATGGACCACTTGAAGATTCTGCAAATTGCAAAAAAAAAAGAAAAAAAAAGGTTACATTTATGAGGCTGTGCATTGAACATTGTGATGAATTAGATTTATGGACCACCCCAAGGAAATAAAAAGGAACAAATCCAAAAAGGTAAATTTCATTTAGTGGGACATCTCCAGCAAAGCTTAGGGTGACGTACTCTAAATGATATCTGATGAATGATTATTTTATCGACGATGAGACCCCAGCCATCTGATCCTATAGTGCGAGATCAACTGATTCTAGTGCAGTCTTCTCTTGTTTATTTTCTCTGAATAAAGAAAGAAATTGAGTACAATTAAGAAAGACGTATAACAAGAAGAATGCCGCATGTCCAAGTTTCGAGCCCGTTTTACTCGTCCTAAATGGTAATGCCAATGGTGGAACAGGATAGAGGAGGGGGGGGGGGGAGAGAGAGAGAGAGAGAGAGAGAGAGAGAGAGAGAGAGAGATGATACTTTATCATAAACTAGGGATCATGATCTCTTGAAAAGGAAGCATTCATTGCTGTTCGATAGAGACTCATGGAGTGATGCACTTTCATTAGACTGAGACTTTAACAGCTTTTCTCTAGATTTTTTTCAGGTCAATCAAGAATTTACAAGAAAATTAGTTTGATTAAATGTATCTGTGATCTCGTGTCGGCACAAATAATTATATATATTTTTTTCAAATTCAAAAAGATATTGGAATCCCGACAGCATGAACTTTATCACATCAGGAGATTTTATTTGTAATATTTGGCCAAACTTATTATTATTTTTTTTAATTTCTTGTGGATGAAGAAGGCGTCGTAACATAAATAATAATCAGATTTATATTAAATAAAGAGACATATGTAAACCAACAATAGCTACAGTGTGCAACAATTTGGAAAGACTATGACACAAGATGGCTCAACTACTATATAAGCTATTAATATTAGTTAGAAGGACATTTTAGTTTATTATCTTAGTTGATTATGGTAAAAATAACAGCTAGGTAATACATGTCAAGTGTCTGTGTCAAAGAGAGCACATAATACTTCAAGATTTTCTAGTACATGTCAACCAAGCTACATTATATTTTCCTTCTTTTTT
Source organism: Xerophyta viscosa (assembly GCA_002076135.1). Taxonomy (NCBI): domain Eukaryota; kingdom Viridiplantae; phylum Streptophyta; class Magnoliopsida; order Pandanales; family Velloziaceae; genus Xerophyta; species Xerophyta viscosa. The sequence continues at coordinate 2,306,607 of MJHO01000007.1, read as the reverse complement.
TTAAGCCTTTAAAATAACCCGAAGCTTCGGATGGAAGGTAAAGGCAATCCTTCCAGAACTTTGTTGAAAAGCTAGATCATTACAACGAAGTTAAAAAAACAACATGAGCACAATAAGTGGATACCGGACATAGAACAAAGATTTCTAGGAAGATACCGGATATAGATCAAGATTTCTAGAAACTTTTGGAAGCTTTAATTGACTTGGATTCGTGAAGATCATCGTAAAATATTAATCCCCAAACGTTTTTTCCTTCGATTTTTTCTCCCCATCACCTGTGTCCAATCATCTTGGAAGAAATCAGAGACCTGCATATGTAATGAAATTGCGGATAAGGCACTACCCCTTCAGGCGCTTCTGTAGTGGCGTGTAAACTACTTTCGGCAAAGTGCAAACACATTACTATCTAACCCATCTTGAGTCAAAAACTTGTTAGGCTCAACAGGAAGAGTAATTGAGAACTTCAGACCTGTGGGGTCCTTTTGTGTCTCTTTAGCTGCTGTAGTTACCACAAGAGGTTCGACAATTTCTTCATTTTGAAGAATCTCCTGCTACTGGATTCGCACCTGTATCTGATGTTAAGAGGTAGGTGGTATAGCTAATGCTGGATCGCTGATCTGGTTGTGCACCACCTGCTCAAACACACCATGATCATTAGGTTCTGGTAGTGCACAACTCACCATCACAGGTTGACCTATATCTATTCTCTGACCCTCCTGTCCTTCTATTTCATTGATATGTGCATGATCTGCCCTTCTTGATCTGTTTTCTGCTTATAAACTTGCACCACCATTTGTTAGGTCGTAGATAGAGATATTTAAAATAACAAGATTGTTCAGCATGGCCCATCTTGGAGCAAAATTGACAATAATGAGGTAAGTTTTCATAAATAATTTTTTGGAAGAAGCCATTTTTCTCACTACCGATTCAAATCCGATGTTGCAACTCCTTCACGACATTGACCTCTACTAAGATGCATGCAACTGATGGACGGGTCAAATTTGCCGTTGCTTCATCTAATTTTAATGGAGTGCCGAAGGCCAAAGCAAGAGCTAATAGTATAGATTTATCAAAAAATTCAATTGGTGATCTCAGAAAAGCTAACCATACCGGCGCGATTGGAGACTCCGCGTTGGTTTGAAAATTGGGTGTCCACTTCCAGATTCGTAGCCTCAAAATTTTTTTTTTGAAAAAATACAGAATTTCTACCGTTGTATAGTCCAAAGCATATTTAAAAAAAAAATATTAATAAATTGACAATTTCATCATCATTTTACATTTTTTTTCCTCTAAATATTTTTGAACTGTAAATTTATGAATATAATAGACCATTTAATTAATTCTCAAAAATATTAAATAGTATATTAATTGTGATAAATTTACATAACCTAATTGTGGATGAGTAACGATCCAGTACTCTCTGAGTGTACCGAACTAGTATAGAGGCTGCTTTTGAAATTTAAAAAAAAAAAGATTGAATACGAAAGTTATAAATTTTTATAAAATATATAATTTTGAAATTCAAATTTTTGTTATATATAATTTTAAATAATATTAGTTCTCTAAAAATATAAATCTCTTCAAAATCTATAATTTTTCTATTCAAAATGTTTATATATATATATGTTTGGTACATTCGAGTTTCTGTAATACGTACAATTAGAATGTACCAGATCAAAATTCCTTGTGGATTGGATTCCAATGAGCAGGTGGAATTATGTCATGTTATGTCGAAAAACAATATTACCTAGTCTCTTGCATGAAATAGGATATAACACATATATGACATTTATCCAACGCCATTGTGCGGCAGCATATGGTGCACGTTTTGCATGAAAAAGTATATCCTAAAGCCCGCGCTATATATTTAATTCTACAGCCATGCAAGAATTTTAACGCGTTTTTTATATTTATATATATTTTTTTTTAAAAGTACCAACTCATGAATGTTATTATTTAGTTGTCTTCTATAATTTTGTTGTTGTTTGTTAAATTCCAAAACGAATTTTCAACAAATTTTAACCAATAAAGTTCTTACATGAGATATGAAAGATCACATGCATGACATTTAACGCCATTAGGATATATTTTCAACGCAGATTGTACACTATATACTGTCTGCGCAATGGCGTTAAATGTCATGCCGTGCGTGGCTTTGACCTTAATATTTTATAAAAGATTATTTAATTATGTTTTATAATTTTATTGTTTAAATTTATTCGCAATATCTGAAAAAAGTAATATCAGCTTTCTAATATCATAGGTCAAAAAGAATATTTAACAAATTTTGAACTATAAAATAAACTTCTTTCATGAAATAGGAAACAACAGATGCATGCATGTATCGTGTAGACACAGTACGGTGCACGATATGCATGAAAAATATCATAAAGGCTCGACTACAGGAGCTATTCTGCAGCAGTGCGTGGCTTTTGACTCTTTTGTTGAAAAAATTACAAACTCATGAAAGATATTATTTGGACATTTTCTCAAAAATATCACATTTCAAAACAAATTTTTAACGAATGTGCCCGTATAAATCACCGACTTCTTGCCAGATAGATGCAGAAGAAATCACAATTCCATATATATATGGGAGAGCCATCTCGTTCTATACGATCATATGTGCGCTTCCACAACTCATTTCATCCAAAACATCCCACCATATGACTGACTATATGAGTGACATAATACAACATTTTTTTAAATAAATAATTGGCATTTAAATGAAAGGGGTGGGACAATATAGAAACAGATTATCAGATGCAATAAAAAAAATAAAAAAAAATCCTCTGATAATAGTTTGTCCACGGCTTCTCCAGTCACTCCTCTAATCGATCTCCATCCTCCCATCTTCTAATAGGAACGACTGATGGTGCGATAGATAGACAGGAACATGGGATACTACCGTATCAGCCCATCAACTGTTGAAAACATTCCAAATCAGCCCCCCATTTTAAATTTAGGTCGGATCAGCCCCTGGTTACTGTTTGGAATTTTTTTTGGACGAAATTGTCCCTATACCCGTTAACACTTCAGACACCGATATCATCCATTTAGAAGTGATCTCGGAAAAAATTTTGAACATAAAAGTTGTAGATCTCGGCAAGAACTACAACTTTCATGTTGAAAAGTTTTCAAAAAAATACTTCAAAAGTTATGTTTTTGAGGTCGGAAGCATAACGGGTCGACTCGACCCGACCCGAAATTGCTACAAATAGTTCGGATATCGAAAACACCTATCTAAAAACATTTTTTGGAAAAATTTTAAACATGAAAATTATAGATCTCGGTGAGATCTATAACTTTCATGTTCAATATTTTTTCAAAAAATACTTCTAAGTAGGTGGTCTCGGTGTCGGCAATAAAAAGACAGTTTTGTCCAAAAAAAAGGATAAACAGTGAATGGAGGGCTGATTTGGGCTGTTTTGAAGAGAAGGGGCTGATATGGTATGGGAATTGAAAAGGGGGGCTGATTTGGTATTTTCCCAAGGAACATAGTCCTCAAATTAACTGTTGCCTTTGCAATGATTACAGCGAATCGAAACAGGTCTATGAGGTCCTAAACAGTGATTTTCACTTTATGGGGGCCCAAATCGTGCAAAGTTTCAACGAGGCAAATTTTTTTAAGGGTCGCAATAGTGAGGCCCACAATAACCTTTTGTCGGGCTGGCGGCTCATCTTACCGACGGACACGTTTCTAATCCGTTCCCCCACCGTGGTGGTGGTTGGAAGCCCTTGCGATCTGCATCCGTCTTGTCTCAGCCGTTGATTCCAGATCGAGGGTCCTGATTGCTCGATCTGCAGAAATGATCCCAGAAACCGTTACCGTCTACGGGTTACCCCTGACAGAAAAGGGTAATGATATATCTCACAATGAAATGCACCGTTAGACCAACTACTACTGGTCTGATTAGAGCGGCTGAATGTTAGAGGAAGATTATAGTCTGTTCTTTATGAAAAATATGTTAGGAGTTTAAATTTTAGCAATATCTAGTTGGAAAGAAATTTACTTTAACGCACCCCGTTTCGGTTGGGATGTAAAATCAAAATCGAATTCGGGTCAATATAAAAAAAAATAATAAAAAAATTATAAATTACATCAAAATTTGTATCCAAAGTTTTTTAAAAAATACTTATAAATAGATATTTTAAGACTCCAAAATTTTAATAGAGTCGTATTAATTTTTAAACGCACTAAAGCTTTGAATTCTCAAAATATCTATTAGAATATTTTTAAAAAAATCTTTAAATACAAAAGTTATAGATCATATCAAATTTTAATTTTTTCGTATTCAAAGCTTTTTCTAAAAATATTTTTATATTAATCCAAATGCTCTTCGTACGAAAATCAAGATAGTAACTTATTTCCAAACTGTTAAATAAGAGGGTGATTTGTAAGAAAATTGTAATCAGATAGCTTTTTTTTAGGATTTTGACCGACGAGTTAGTTTTTATCATATATTTCGAACGGATAGTAAGCGATAAATAATAGACCATTCCAATCAAGTGTTGCTGGAGTTCGAACCTTCATGAGGGATTAACTTTCCAAAACTCAGTATTTGATTAGTTTATATAGTTAAAGAGTATTATCGACGGTAAAAAATAAAGTATATTATATAACGTTCGATAGTAACGTCCAAGATATATAATAGAATAATGAGAATGTCATGTTCAATTTTACATATTGTAAGATTATCAGAATTGTGTTGGCAGGATTTTGTTAAAATATATGAATCAAGATTCTTTGTTTTGCGTAAAAATCGAGTTTTGATAATATAATATAATATAATTTTTAGGGCTTTATAGAGAGACTTTCACTGAGTTCCATTTATAAAATTGCCCAAACAAAATAAATAAATGAGATATTCTAGATTTTTTGCAGCTGGCCGAACGGACCTGCAGCACAGTGGAAGGTATCTTTTGTGGTTGGAGTGGCTTCAAAGTCTCTTAAGCCAATTCCATTGAGTTACTTGTTGTGACTTAGATTATATAATTTAAAATAATTGGCAGAAAAGATTTTTTATATATAAAATTTAAAATAATTGGCAGAAAAGATTTTTTATATATATAATTTAAAATAATTGACAGAAAAGACTTTTTATATATAGTGGTTTAATTAGTTGGAAATATTAGCTGCATTAGAAATGTAAGATTATTTAAGTTGGAATGGAAGTACAAAGAGACTCAATTGAAGTATTTATCAATTTATTATGAAACTTTTCCTGAATCAAAACAATTTGGTGTACCAACTTTAAATGTAGGAATCTTTCTCAAAATGAGAGAAAAAAAATTGAATGTTGGGAGGCAAACTTTGAAATTTAAAGTGTGTATCTACTGATGACATTAATAACCACATATTGTCTACTGACGTGCAGGTGGCATACATTTCGATATATAGTATATAATTCTGATTGTAACAATACTATATGGGTCTTTAAAAAAATGACATTATTTGTTAGAGAGACTAACATTTTGTTTTTAGGTGGTGATATGCAGCAAATTTTAGTGAAGATCGTATTAGACAAGTAGTTGCTTCCAACATCTTATGAATATTATTTATAATTGATGTATTAGTCAAATTCCTTTACTTATGATTCATGCTTTAGAAGTATATTTTCCTTTTTTTCTTCTTATAAAATATCTTGTAATAAAGGAAGGAGAAGCTAAAATTTTCAAGACAAGACATGTCGAGTTTTTCCTTCTTTTTTTTCTTGAAATCTCAGAAAAAGGTTGGCCACATTTTCTCTAGAGAAAGTGAGAAAAAGATGTGTCAAAAAACTTACCAATCTTCACTACAAAGCTTTTATATCAGGAACCTAAATCTTATGATATATTATCACATGAATACCAATCATTCATGAGGTTTAAAAGAAAGCAAGCTCATGGTTGAACACAACATATAAAAAAGTATAATGAAATGTGAACTTATTTTAGATTATCGTAGAAAAATTTATATCCGTAACCAGTCTATATTTATGCGAGACAAATTAAAAAATGACGAATAAAATATGATAAATGTAAGCTGCTTTTGCTTGCAACTCGACGAATTCACACTTAAAACTACTAGTTTTAATTAGCAGGTGTGGAAAAATGTTTACCATTAATGTTCACTTAAGCAAGATATCGCTTTAATGGACTCGAGATTACCCGTCTTTTGATATGTCGTTGTCTTTTTTTTTTTAGATAAATTGATATATCCTTGTCAAGAACAGTTGCATTTTAGAGCATATAAGGCATATGATAGAGATGCTGTGGTTGTTGAAGATCCTTTTGTTGCTGACCATAGTGATATCCAGGACAATTATTCATAACAAGCACAAGGACATCAATTTTCTTTTCCTTTTTTTTTAAAAGGGGTGTATTTGTATGGTGCATTTTTTTAATTTGGAAGTTACAAAAAAAGGATGAATTTAATTGAGCGACGGCTATTATTTAATCGACCTACTACAATTATTCGAAATAACTTGTAAAATCTTGTACTATACATAGAACCAAATATTATATGCTAATATTAAGGTCCCCATAGCATAATTATTAGGGGAGAGAGAATCTTGATGTGTTTCAAATTACATGTCATCTCCTCAACCAACCAAAAAGGTGTTGTAATTTTCCTAAGCCTTCCTCTAACCTCCTTAAAAATTTTCTAATTAGCTTTTTTCCCCTCTTTAAAGATGCCTTAAATTCCAATCAATGGTAATGAACTATCAGAGCCTTGCTTAAAAATCACTTAATCACCCTCTTCTCTCTCTCTCTCTCTCTTCTCATAGCCTTCAATTCATTTCCTGATTATAACTTGAAAATCAAGCATGCATCACTATTTTCTCATCTCAATCAACATCCACTCTATTTAACCTTCCTCATTAACACATCATACTGTTAGAAGTTATTAGAGCCTCCACAGAGCTTAAAAACCCTGAAAAGGGGCTCTACAACCTTCTATCATAACGATATGGGCCGGCATTCGTGCTGCTCAAAGCAAAAACTAAGGAAGGGACTTTGGTCACCTGAAGAAGATGAAAAGCTCTACAATCATATTGTTAGATATGGAGTAGGATGTTGGAGCTCTGTGGCTAAACAAGCAGGCATTCTTCGTCTCCTTCCTCTCTTCTACTTCTTTGAAGAAATTGTTATAAAACTTTTTTGTTCATTTTCGTTTTCCTCATTCCTGTGCTGCAGGGCTGCAAAGATGTGGGAAGAGTTGCAGACTGAGATGGATAAATTATTTGAGGCCAGACCTCAAGAGGGGCTCATTCTCTCAGCAGGAAGAAGACATCATCATTGGCCTTCATGAAGTACTTGGGAATAGGTAGCATTATTGTAGATTTTTTCTCTTCCTTGCATGTAAATCATTGCATTATAGTGTTTTAATGTAAATCTATTTTCTTCTGTATTTAGGTGGTCACAAATTGCAGCTCAGTTGCCTGGAAGAACTGATAATGAGATTAAGAACTACTGGAACTCATGCCTCAAGAAGAAGCTACGGCAACAAGGAATTGACCCAGCTACGCACAAGCCATGGATTGAAACAGAAGCACAAGACGAGAAGCCTGACATGAAAAAATCAGCTGACATAAATTTTCCAGTGAAACCGGTGTTTGATCCGTTCTCCTTATTGGATACCCATCAAGGTACCGGCACACTGGATAGCACTAGCCTTGGCTTCTACCAGCAAATGCAGCAAGCTTATGATATGGTATCAGTGCCCGGGTTATATGATAATTCTAGCAATGCTTCGGAGAATTATGGTTCGGGTGAGAGCTCAAGTAATAGCAGTAACTGGAACTCCAATGTAACGTCTCATGTGAGTGCTTTTATCGGAGAAGATGTTCTGAACTGGACTTCTGAGGCTAAGTTAGAGCCATTGCTTCATAACCAGGATAATGAATTGGGTCCATGGAAGGAAGGACATGGACATCATAATATTCAGACTTCAGAAGATTACGATAACAATGGTAGCTTTCAATTCAGGTCGCTGTCTCGAGATCTATCAGATAATTGTTTCGAGCTCTTCCGAGGAGGATTCAATGGAGATTTCCTCTGAATTCATCTATATATAGCAGATGTTGACAGCAATGGAGAAAGTCTTGTGAGATATGTGAGTTGGCGACGTTAATGGCTCTTCCTTTACTCTTCATTTTAGCTCATTTTGATTGTAAAAGACAGTACAGGCCATGAATCATGTACTTATCTGGTTTTGTGATCATAAACACATTCTTATTTGTGAGTGGTGTTTGCTGAAATCTCATCAAACCTTTTTTTTCTTTCTTTTTTTTAAATCACTATATGGATTGAAGTGAAGTAAAAGGCAGTATCTATTTGGTCTATAGTAGCATCCAAGTTATGTGACTAACATCAACGTTATGCATGACGTTGATGGTTTTCTTTTCCCTTAAAAAAAAAAAAAAAAACCATCAACGTTATGCAGATCTCATCATTAAGAAGACTAGCTACGTCGTGAAGCACAATGACGGAGTATATTATACGAGTTGTTAGCCGACACATCCAGTAGAATTAAATTAAAGAATCATCTTTCGCATTCGGGCTCATGGAATACATTAATTGGAGGAATTTAATACTTGGCTCATTTTTCTAAGAACAAAGAGTCAAGCAACTGACGGCTTTATCTTTGAAGATTTTTAATGCCAGCCTGTCATATTCTCTCTTTTTACAGAAGTGAAATTTCTTCCTTGTGTGAAAATGTCGGGAAAAAAAAAGTTATTTCCTTGTGTAATATTTTACGTTAAACAAGTATTGCCCCACTCATCGTATTCGTAGAACATAAATGGGTGTCACCTTTAAATATATTTACTACAATGGTCCGTACAAAAGTAGTTAATTACGACATAAATTTTTTTTATAGTAAATGCAGGAAAGAATAAGGCAAGCTACCATTAATTCCTATCAGATAACATTATATGTAGGATGATATAGAGCAAAAATTATCTTTAAGTCATTTCGATAGGTACATGATGGATTGAATCGATCGAATAACTGTCTGTACTAGATGATAGGCTAGACTTTGCAGCCAGAAAGGCCCTCATACTTACATTCTAACAAGGATGCTAGACCTACCACATCGTCGGCAGAAATAAATAAATAAATAAATATATATATATATAATGGTACAAATATAAAAGAATTATAGTACATCAGCTTGTTCTTGCTTGCTTGTCAGGCCGGCATACCTGTGACAGAGACAAGGCAAATCGGTTGCCAGACGCGAATACGAACTAGTGATTTGGGTTATAATGTCAGCAGAAATAACTGCGAAGGAGATCACCAGAACGACAACCATTTTGTATAGCCAACAAAGAGTAATATAAAATTGACCAAACAGAGACGAGTTAACAGATGATCTCAAACTCATGGCTTCAGAGAGAAACTTTTGTACAAAGATGCATTAACTTGGAAATGCTCACAATTGATGAATAAAATCTAGTCCACAGAAGGATCCGTCCCTAGCCCACAAGGTTGAGCATATATGCAGCAAGCGCCACGCCCCAACTTCGAGCTTCTGCAGCACCAAATTGCTAGATTTTTCAACAATTTGGTGATACGTAAGCACGTGCTCCCCCATGCAGGACGAGATAGGCTGATCCAGCATGACCCGTCATTGATAGGTCAGTTTCTCACTGCCCTTCAGGTGAAGCCTGATTGAGCTATTTTCTCCCAGTACAGAACACACTAGTAAAATAGCGACTAGTCACGCTCAAAACAATTTTGTCCACATGAAATCTTAGTTAGAGGGTTTACAGGGTTGGCATCTATTGCACATTTAGCCGACTCGCACATTTGTTTGGTGTAAGTAAGTTCAGTTGATTCTGAACTCAGATATGGATCATAAGCTGTGTCAGCAATAATGTTCGTCTTTCATATTATCTGGTCATCTCTTCTTTTTTCTTCCCATAAAAAGATCTCCATAATCTGTACCTACTCAAACCTTAGTCCTTGGACAAATAACTTCCCCATTATTCTCATCACTCTTAACAGCATCACCATGGATGCTATCGAGAACCCCACACTTGCAAGAGTTGAAGGGCGTTTCGGAGCTGTCAAAGTAAACAATATGATCTTAGTACGCAGCTTAGTTAAGTTGTTCTTATGTCTTATCGTACAGTAAATCTCTATAAGTACTTACATTGATGATATGAACTACTGGAAACTGCTACTTCAGATCCCCAAGCGACTGCATGTATTAAAACGTTGCCGGTCAACCAACACCACATAAAAACTGATACAATGATCTTCACTAGAATGAAGCTTCTTACCTCTGTTAGTTTAGCAGAGGATCCACCAAGCTGCATTGTTTCATTACAAGATTACGAGTTGCTGAACAATATTATCACAGCTTATCCTTTCACTCACAGATATTCCAGAAAATATAACATCCATGTCTATAATCCCTCAAGACAGGTGAAGTATTACATACGAGCCAAGAGATAATATTACCAGTATAATGATCATTTGCAGACTGTGCCATTGCAAGTTCTAGCAATCTGAAAATCTTTGACATCAGATACTTCCACCCGTAGTGTCATGTTTTGAATATTTCACTAGCAGAGAATGCTTATGTTTGCCAAGGCTAAACAGGAATGAACTACTAATAATTTCTCAAAATCATGAAGCATTCAAGTTTAATTGTAGTATTGTACCGTTTCTGAAAAGTGCATGTGAGCCAGTGCTTTCACTGAGGTGGATCAAGCTTCATTTTGCCTAGCAGTAGCTGTTATGACCTAATAATCAAAGAAAAAAAAATAGTTAGATGCATAGAACTTACTTCTATGCAATATTTCATATAATGAGTATGCTTGAACAAAAAACTACCAATGTGTTTAAGAACCATTTGAAAAGGAAAATTTGATTAAGACAGATAAAACAAGCTAAATTCATAACCTTCTTACTGCCTCATGAGAATTCCTCCTCATTTGAATTTGAATATTGCCAGATGTCACTTCTGCCGCTTCATTAGATAGCCAGGGATGAACATTTGTCCCTGCATAGCTAATCGGCGTTGGTAACATAAGGATGGTCTAGAGCATCCTGTACAATGCTCTACAAAGGGAAACAACACTATCGTCAATTGCCAGTCATAATCAGGTCAGAGCAACTCCATAACAACTTCATCCTAGAAAATAATGTCCTTTCAAACTTTATATCCATAAATGTAGTGTCCTTGAGACCAATATTCACACTAGATTCTTATTGCCAATTTTTCTTATATTGTCAAATGCATAAGAAGGCATATAACAGTTCATTATCTGTCACCATCAATACTAAATTTGGGTGGTTGTTGAGGTTGTGATAAAATTTGAATGCAGTAGACTGACTGACCACTAGACTCTGGAAATACAATGTAACTATATATTTTTGGCCAAACGCCAAGCCATCCCCTCATTACCCTTGTCAAGAATTAAGGGTAAACCTGGAGACAAAGTAGTAGTTAATTGTGAACCAGTAAGCGAGGGCAGCTGAAAACTTCAAGTCCATGTCAAAATCTAGAAGTAAAAAGTTATTGCTGAAACTGTGACTCCTCACCTTGACAGCATAGTGGGAGGGAGATGAAAGTTGTCAATTACAGAGACATGAGGACAGCAAAGTGGGAGGGAGATGAACATTGTCAATATCGACTGACTCGCCACCTTCAAGCTCCATGATTTGGTGCCCCTACGCGTGTAGTTGCCCTCAGCGGCGGTATTGGGTCAGATTCTGTATTTTGTAGTAACTAAAAGGAAGTTGTTTATTTTCGTTACATTATAAGATTGTTACAATATATCAATGTTCAGAGAATTGCATGATGATAATCTATTATAGAAGTACTATAGTACAAAGCTTAACTTCATTTGACATATGAATTAGGTTAAAATTACGTAAGGTGAAGGTGAACACAGGGCGTGAAACGCTCCCATAAGCAGGTTCTGGAGAGGTTACATATACGTGACCAAATCCGCTAACTCGCGGAGGACGTTTCCCTCCTGACTTTTTAGCAGGATTCGAATACATACAAGTGCACTGGGAGGAGTGGGCTTCTACCAGTGCACCGCCAGGTTCACCCATGGTTATGTCTATCGCTTACCGGTTACATTTAATCATGAAAACCAACTTGCAATTTTTTTAACAAAATCATGACTTGAACACAGAGATATGCCATTTCCAAAAATATTCATTACTGAGTAATGAGTTGACAAAACAAATTCAACATGATGTTCCCTAGTGCATAGTTTTCGCAGATGACATGAGTTTCTACATCTTACCTACAGAGATCTCGCTAAGAGGGGACTTACTTAGTGGGCTGTTATTGTTGTTGTTCATCGCCAAATAATGTTATTAACAACATACCAATTCATGAATATATGGTTAAAATTGTCACATATAAATTAGAAATGTGTTAAAGCCATTCTATCATAGTTGGATTTTACTTTTATCTTTGAGATGGGAGGGACTGGGTATCCTCCAACGGTGGCATTCTAACCTAACCTCTATCCAACCTAAGTTGAACCCGGCTTAACCGGGGAGGAACAATGTGTAACACACCAAACCAAACGCCTTTTAACACTTTGTGGGTCTAGACCATAATGCAAACGCAGTACGCATATTTTGTTGCGTACGCACGATAATGCATCCCAGAAAACATCTCGAAACGTTGATCTCCACATTTCCACTCATACTAGTCAACCACTAGGTGGGGACTAATTACATTATAACTTGACAGTCTTGACATTTGTAGAAGCACTACAACTACAAAATTTTAGCCATGCATAAATCGGACATTCTAGTGTATAACTAGTCAACCTAAATTATCATTTGACATTCTTCTTTTGGCATATCAATTACATTAAATAGTATAACTAAAACATTATCACGTATAGAGAGATATTCTTATATCTTTTTGAGCTCTGCTTGCATGAAACAGCTAAAGTTACTTGGAAAAATACCCTTAATAAAATAAGGCCTTTCAGTAGTGAAGTTTACCATTTACCAATTGCACTGGACCAGGGATCCCCAAAATGGCTAAGAAATCGTAGGATGACGGAGTTGACATTCTGAACGCTGATATTTGTGCCCAGACGAAGCGGGGCAGGAAAAGGATCAGCGGAGGGATCATCTCCGGCTGCGGATGAGGTGGTGGGAGTGGACGGAGTAGCAGGTCGCTGCTGTGGGCCGGGCGAGTAGCATGGCCGCGGAGGTGGGCCTCTGCACCAGCCTGTGAGAGATCAAAGAAGAAATTTAAAGCGTTAATTTTTAAAATATATTTACGCAACCATCCTAATAAATAATTTTGAAAATAGTACTATCTCATGTCGGTAAATAGAAAAGATCCAATCTTATAGCATTGTTTGATTGAAGCACGAACATCACATAAACCGCACTGCACTGATTGAAGCTCGCCATCACATAAACCGCATCGCATTAAAGTGTTTATTAGAGTAATGTTATTGGGCTCGAATATTTGAGTCGAAAATAGTCCGATTTATATTTTTTCATGTTTGGATGATAGATCTGTAATTACCGTTCTGAGGTACAAAAAAATATCGTTCAGTCTATTTTATTAGTCTAATAGTATTTCTGAGTTCATTATTCAGATAATATCATATCAGAAAAATATTTTTTTAGAGATCCACGACGGCACAATTCGGAGCATTGTTGACGCCTAATTGCATATGGGCCTGATGAATAATTGGGGTTAAACCTATCAGTGTTGTGTAATTGTGTTGTCCCACACAAAAATCAAATTGCCACGCTCATTGCTCCCGACTCTAATTTGGAAATTGGCATCACCGATCCGACACTCAAAATGCGAGACTCGCCGGCGATAGGCGAGTGATCTGACTGAACTCGCTCCATGGCGAAGCCGCCGTCGGCGGCGGCATCCACTGGTGGCGCCTCTGGGTTGTGGGGCCTACGCTCGGCGAAGAGGACTCCGGCGCTCCTCCTCCTCCTTCTCCTTGTCTTCTCCGCATCCACTGCCGTCGTTTTCTTTATTAGGAGCACATCTGGTACGTGCGAGCCGAGCCGTAGCGACGTCCTCGGTGCGGCAGCCGCTCGAGCTCAGCTCGCTCCGAGGCGCAGTGGCGACCGAGAGAGCCCTCTGAAATTTATGAGGTCGAAGCTCGTGCTTCTCGTCTCTCACCAGTTGTCCCTTTCCGGTAATTAATTTTAATGAAAGAATTATATTTTATAGTTTTTCTAAGCATTGGATATTTCATGTTAAGTATCAAATTCTATGGATGCAGGTGGACCATTATTATTGATGGAGTTAGCTTTTTTGTTAAGAAATGTTGGCACTCATGTTGTGTGGATTACTATCCAGAAGCCGGCAGAGACTAGTGAAGCTGTGTATAACTTAGAGCAGAAGATGTTAGATAGGGGAGTGGAGGTACCCAATTTTCATGTTATGTTTTACAACGATATGAAATGTAGAGTTCTATTATTCTTGCTAATCTGTGATTCACTAGTTACAAATCCATCTCGGTGGACAATAATTACTAACATGATCTTGTACATTAAGTGGGTCCGAATAGACAGGGATGTCATCTATTTAGTAGTGTTATGTTTGAGATTGTATAAAGTTACATGTGCAAGTTAATATGAGCAGGTGCAACAGAATTATGAATGTTCGGAAAAATAAATAGGATGCTTATTGCTGCATTATTGTCATACTAATGTAAGAATGGAATGTTTGAAAAAATAAATAGGATGCTTAGTGAGGGTTCTATGAAACAGAACAGCTTATAAACTCAGTTTGCCTCATTACTTGTCATACTAATGTAATAATAACATTATTTGAGCTTATAATTTGGGCACTTCAAGTTAGTAAAAGTTGAAGACTTGTTATGACTATTCTTGACCAACATACAAGATTTATGACCAAAATACAAGATTTGTTATGTAAATTAAATGAAGATTGCTCTTGTATTATACATTAATCACTATTCTTGTGCTTTTCTTTTAAAAAACCTCGAAGTATTTCATTAGCACTTAGCAGTAGGATGTATTGACTTGCAAATACAATAAAAAGGTCAAAATGGAACAA
Organism: Xerophyta viscosa; assembly: GCA_002076135.1. NCBI lineage: Eukaryota > Viridiplantae > Streptophyta > Magnoliopsida > Pandanales > Velloziaceae > Xerophyta > Xerophyta viscosa. The sequence goes on along the minus strand of MJHO01000007.1, from coordinate 2,291,573 downwards.
TGGTGAGAATGGAGGAGAAGAGGCTACGGATAGCTAAAAAGATGCGTGAATTGTTTAGTTATTTGTTAAACAATTATTAGTGAGGCTGGAAGGGCTTAGTAGATATCGTGCAATTGGGGGTGGGTGCTTTGTCTTTTTTAGATTTTTTTTTTCCTGCATTATTTTCCGTACATTCCTTTTTCCGTGAGCAATCTAAGGTGATATACTGCGTGTGATATTTGATGTTAATGTCTATTGTCCATTCATTTTTTAGCTGCGTCACCTGGCAGGTTCACCCTGCAAGGGGCAAGGAAGCAATTGATACTGCACTTAAAGCTGATTTGGTCATTTTGAACACGGCTGTAGCTGGGAAATGGCTAGATTCTGTTCTTAAGGAACATGTTACTCTTGTACTTCCAAAAGTTTTGTGGTGGATTCACGAAATGCGAGGACATTACTTCAAGATGGAATATGTCAAGCACCTCCCTTTTGTTGCTGGTGCTATGATAGATTCTTACATTACCGCTGAATATTGGAAAAATAGGACACATGATCGTCTAGGGTATGTCGAGTCTTCTTAGCTTCTCATCAATTAATTCTTGGTTTACCTATTTCTAAACTAGTGTCTGGTACGTGTGATGTTGTGTAGCTCCTTACTGGTGAAAAGATTATACAAAGCATTTTGTTTCCTTACTCCTGCTTGCTATCAGTCTGTTAAGTTTGAACTTCAATGCAAAACATTTTTTTAACTGATTTTTCAATGCTATCTCATGCCTTGCATGTTTTAAATGTGTTTGAACTAAGAGAGTTGTCTTCAAATTTCTCCTGGCCCTTCTCCCCTCTCTCTCTCTCTCTCTCTCTATATATATATATATATATTTATTTTATTTCTTTCTTTCTTTCTTGCTTTTACTTCCTATTGCTTATCATTGTCCGTGTATGTCAATATAGTTTTTACAGCATCGATTTGTTTTTGGTGAGTACATCATGTTGAAAAAATATTTAAATATGTTTCTAGTATAAAGTAATTGCAAATTATTTTACTGTTTACTAGAAGTTAGGATGGTACCTTAATCATTCTTTTATCTGCTTGTTTAACAAAGTTTTTGTTCATGATATCAACAAAGTTGCTCTAATATGAATCTATAGACTGTTTTTTTCCCCTGCATAAGTCCCAATCCCAACCGTGCTCTTTTGGCCTATACAGCATCAAAATGCCAGCAACTTATGCAGTTCATCTTGGAAATAGTAAAGAATTAATGGAGGTTGCTGAGGATAGTGTTGCTAGAAGAGTTCTGAGAGAGCACATACGAGAGTCTTTGGGAGTGCGAAATGAGGATCTCCTCATTGCTATTATCAACAGTAAGTTTATCGTGTTTAATAAAATGCTGACTATGATGGTTAAGTTCCATGAGCATGGACAAGTCTAGTATATTCTTTGACATATATACAATTTTTTTTTTCTTTGTTGTTGATTGGTTTAAATGAGAAAAGCTAGGCAACTAATGTTTGAATCAAGGTTTTAAATGCCATTTTGTGCCAAGTCGGTAAATTCCAAATTCGAGACGTGCCGACCGTACCGATAATAAAATATTATTTTGTATATATTATTATATTTTAAAAGTTATTTTTAATGTTTTAAATTTAAAAAAAAAAAATCTAAGTGGTCACGCGCACTTAAGTCGCACCACCGGCGCGATGAAAAAAAAACGTCACGCCCACCAGCGCGACCGACAGATGCCGGTCTCGCCGGTGGGCGCGACTATTCATCTTTTTGCTTTCGCAAGCAAGATGAACTACTGTTTAAAAAAAAGAAAAAAAAAAAAGAAAAAGAAAAGCTGTGCCGGTTGGCTCCGAAACGTTCTTTCGGCACCCTGCATGCCGACCGGAATTTAAAACCTTGGTTTGAATATTTACTTGCCTACAACTGACAGTTAATCATCTCAAATTTGACCAACGTTCCTTCCAAGGTGTCTTGAACCATCCTGTTGTTTTTTAATTTTGAAAAGTTCAAAGTTTAACTAGAAATGTTTATTCTCTAAAATAGGTGAAAAAGCTTTTTGGAAAACTGAGTTTGATTCCCTGAAAAAGAAAACTGAGAAAGGAACAAAAGGGAATCTCATAAGTAGATAATGCTTATGTCTCATTCATGGTGGTTTTTTAGAGGAATTAGTTGGGGAAATGCTTAGCTGCAAGATTTAACACAGATATTTCTCCTTGTCAACCCAAGTGACAATAAATCAAATAAACTGATCTACATTAGAAGATTTTTATAACTGTAAGAAGGGCAACCTAGCATTTTTGGGAAGGTAGAATGGAAAATTAACACTAGTAAGATATCTATTTATTTTTATATACTATCCCAGAAAATGGTACATAACCATATGTTATTATATTATGTCCCTGGATAATTTCCTGTACCTGCTCCGTAATTACGTACAACTGCTAGTAATGTGCTTGAATGGAAAATTTCTACTTGGTGCCTTTGAAGTATGGTGATTCAGTTTACCAAATATTTGATCAGGTGTATCACGTGGAAAAGGACAAGATTTGTTTCTTCAAGCATTTTATGAAAGTCTACAGCTGATCCAAGCCCAGAAGTTACAAGTGCCACAACTACATGCTGTTGTGGTTGGAAGCGATATGAGTGCGCAAACCAAGTTTGAGACTGAACTACGTGATTACGTTTTAAAGAAAGGAATTAAGGATCGGGTTCACTTTGTCAACAAAACTTTGACTGTAGCTCCATACTTGGCTGCAATAGATGTGCTTGTCCAAAATTCTCAGGTCTTGATGGTTTTATTTATTAGCAATGTGTGCATTTAATTTAAGGCATTGAGTAATTGCTAATTGTTGATCTGCTAGTTTGCTTCATTTGCCTCTATGGATTAGGTAGAGCTAGATTTTACGTTTGGGTTTATCCTGTTGGCAACAACAGGAGATAGGAAGATCATTTACTTATAAATTAATATTAGCTTAATTTGGCATGTGTAATTCTATAGAATTTAGTGAAGCATAATATAATATGCCAGTATATAGCATGCTATACTATTATCTTGATAAACTTATGTTAGAAAATGGCGTGATGTAACAATGTTATCTGCTTAATAAGTGTTGCCATAAACATATAACATGAACTCTCTCATGCGTCTAGTAATTCGTGCTTTTATGGTACAATCAATATCTTGATGATCAAGTAAACCTAACATTAGATAATTGACCAGCTTGAACCAAGCATGGCAATAGCATTGCACACATACTCATTTAAGACCCCCTCAGCTCATCATCCTAACCATATTCTTCTCTCCTCACAATCATGCAACCTCTTGTTTTTTGACAACCACAAACTTTTGAGAAAGGTTGTGGTCGTATTTGGTCATTCGCATTGTAGCTTTGCAGCATGCATTCTGATCAGGTCCTGGTTTATCAGTAATGATATTTTAATGAAGTTTTGGGAAAACGTTTCTGCCTGCAGTTTTTGGAAGGCAATATATGACCAGATGCCTCGAGTCGTGATGCATGTGCAATGCTATAGCAAGGGAAAGATTATAAATCTAGTTAATTTCCTCAGCAGCCAATATTAAGTTATAGATTTTCCAATCGATTGATCATGAGCTAGCATCTTTGAGAAATCTGATAGAGATTACTTTGACAGCCTGAGTCTAAGTGCACATTGTGGTGAATTAAATGTTTACTAGTAACAGAGTTGCGTGTGCATGGAAAACTTGGTACTAATGAATTTCTTAAGCCTTATATATTACGCAGGTAGATGATATAATGTCTGTTTAAAGTTTAAACATTTCATTTGCTCGTTAAGATTTGAACGTTAGAATATCTTATGCTAAAGCATCGTCTTCTGACTTGGTCTAGGCTCGTGGTGAGTGCTTTGGTAGGATCACAATTGAAGCTATGGCATTTCAGTTGCCTGTCTTGGTAAACTTCTATTCCATCTACCCTATCATGGTAGCATATTGTCCTATTTAAAAATTCATCATAATATTTTCTAGGCCAGCACCATAGGCCCTGGAATCTGACTCGGATGCTTTTTTTTTTCTCCTATTCTTGAAGGGGAAGTGATCTTGTATTGCTGGACTAATGTGTTAGCTTCAATCATGCCTATTAGCACTTAAGTTTCCCATTGTAAATTGTTCACTAATAAACCGTCTCGATATGTAGGCTCATTTAGCATAGGTCAGGAAAGTGAAATCCAACATCCTTTCCCTAATGAGGTTAAAGAATTGGTAGGTGAAGTTGACAATTCAAGTTTGGGGCCTTTGTTTTGAATAAGGCCCTGACTTCATGCTATCATCTTTAGTAGATGACTTTAGAACTCTAGTGATGTTTTTGCTTAGAAACTATGCGTTTGAGAAGGTAGATGAAGCTCATCTTTTACCTCTATTCAGAACCCAAAAGGCATTGTGGACTTGTTTCTTCTCTACAGATATTACTGATGAAGTATTACTGATCAAAACCCATACAAATAAGCCCCTGTCTTTCAACTTTTTTCAAAAAAACCCGTGGTCGAAAACTTGAAAGTGTTCCAAATGGCTAGTTTATTGTCCAAAACGACTAGTGTAGTGTTGCCAGCACTGGTTTCATAGCGTTCGAACTGAAGTGTTCCGAGTGAGCTATGTTAAAGTGTTCTGACGAACAAAAAAAAGTGTTCTGGGAAGCTAACGAATGTTTGCATTTGAGAGTTTGATTTGTTCAGGTTGTGCAAAGCAGAGTTTTTTTTTTTTTTTTTTTTTTTTGACAAAATCCCTTTTTTAACTTTCGATTTCCTTTGGCGTTTCAATCACCAGGGAACTGCTGCAGGTGGTACCACTGAGATTGTAGTTAATAGAACAACGGGCCTTTTACATCCAGCAGGAAAAGAAGGTGTGTTGCCACTTGCCAAAAATATTGTAAAGCTTGCCACTCATGTTGAACAAAGAGTGACTATGGGAAGGAAAGGATATCAGAGGGTGAAGGATAGGTTCATGGAATATCACATGGCTGAACGAATTGCAGCAGTTCTACAAGAAGTTCTTAAGAAGTCGAGGGCGCTGCACTAGTCTCAATGGTTCAACTGCTCGGTGTTTTAAAAAGCATAAATCTGACTCGGTCAACCCTGTAAAACTATACTTTGTGGGAAAACAAATTTTGGGCCTTCTCGCTGTTACAAAAGTACAAGTCTTTTGTTTTTTCTTTACAAGTTTTATTTTCATTCTCGTTAGAGGTTATAGGTGTTGATTCTGTATTTATAAATGCCCTAATTGTGTACTGACTCGTTGAGATGATCAAGTATATTTCATTTTATTTTTGTAGGAGATATGCTCATGATTTATCCCTTTCTTTTTAATTTTTGTATTTATCTGCTACAGAAATAGGTCAAGTTCAGATAGGCAAGCATCTATGGATCGCTTGTATTGTGGATGCTATTATAAGATAGTTAAGCGATCATGGGGATTTTTCTTTTTAGTTATTTTTTTTAGATATATTTCTTTTAGTTACTTGGCGCAACGGCAGTGATTGTCATCGTCTCCGTTACACTGATCCTGGCCAAGACATGGTGGCGTGACGGCCTATAACCTTCCATATAAGACTTGGTGCTCTTGCACCACAGCGGTGAGCCAACATTCCAATGAAGTAAAATCAAACCATGACTAATTAAAAAGTTCTGGACTTTCATCTAGTGATATTCATAGATGGTATTCCTACATATCCGGTAAGGTTCTGATTTGTTGATATTTGTCAATGCAATCAATAATTATTGAACATTTGGTACAGTTGTAACAATTAATATATGCCTTTCAATCGTTAACATAGAAGCATTTGCATTTTTATGCCTCAAAATTCAATTTTATATTTTTATGCTCTCTTAAACTCTATGAAATAACAATGTTATTGTCCTTTTTCTTGAAAGAAGGACAATTCATTTGATAATTTTTGTCATTTTACATGATCAAGAAATATGAAATTATTATTTTAAATTAAGAGAGTATATTTTTATAATTTTAAATTATATGAGGCCATGGAAATGCACATGCCCCTTTCAATATCAATGGCTGGGAATCTTTTGGTCATCCTTGTTTGGAGATATCCTCTTTCGTAGCTTGTATTTCACCATTCTTGCAATCTTGTAGAACCAAAACGCACTAACCAGCTGGAGTCCTATCGCCATCCCCTGAGACACGATGAAGATGATCAGAACATGAAGCAAGTTGATCTACATTATAGAAACTCGTGTGAGAATACTCGCACCGTGCACGCCCATCCAGGTTAGAACTCGCAGACTTAAACGGATTAATTCCGCATGAATCTCATGGCAATTCAGCACCAATGACGCAAATCAGGACTCAGGAGCTATCCTAGTTGGTGGAGCTAGGACAAGGATCACAGGATTTACATGTCGTATATGATCATTGATCCAACGAGGTGGGTTTCATATGAGCAGGATTTTTACTCATTAATCGCAAAATATGTCGTATTATATGATGTTGCTGTGAAAGCTACAGGCAACTATATGATCTTGGGTAATAATGGATGAAAGAGTACCTTGATTAGAAGTGGGTTATCAGCTGAGCAAGTGACGTAGGTGAGATACGGTCCCCCAATCATCCTAGCAATTGAGAAAGTAACAGCAAACAGAACCTACAAAACGATTCCTATCAGCTATCAATTTGCAAATCTGGTGAAGGAGATTAAGATAATTCATGAACTCACATCAACTATCAGATTAAGATCTGAGTCGCGATAACCCAGCTCTTTCAAGATCTCCCTCAGGTGAAGTAGAGGGCTGGATATCTCTGTTATGCATTGTGCAGCAACCATCTCTGATCCATTCTATCCAAATATATCACATAAATAGCAATCTTCGATTCATTCTATCCACATATATCACACAAACAGAAAACTAACATAATACATTGACAACAAATAATTTCAAGCAATTTGGAGGGACTTATTACCCATTGATAATAGAGGCCTGCTCCAATTCCAACAATGCTAACTGTGTGATGAACTGTATTATCAAAGCTCGCTTTCTTGTTGAAGTGGCAACCGACGACATCATAAATCAAGTATGCAAGTGTTACTGCCAAAGTCTTCATCTGTGACAAAATGACGAAGAAACAAGGGATAATTGGACATCAGCACTTAGTCTAAAAATTTCTTGCACAACCAACCCCTTATTTTAAATTTGTTGTAAATCAATTTTCATCTCGAAATTCGTATTACAAATAACTTGACTGCTATAAATATTTTTTAGAGATATTTTAAATATGAAAACAATATTTAGATGTGGATTACCATTTTTATATTTAAATTTTTTTCAAAAATATTTCTTAAAAGATGTTTTGAGATAAAAAATCTTAATGTGTTTGAATTACTAATTTGCTAAACTTTGGAGCCTCTAAACATCCATTTAGATTTTTTTTTATAAAAATTTGGATAAATTAAAATATATTTAATGTGATCTACAATTTTTATATTTAAAATTTTACAAAAAAAAATATTTCTAAATAGATATTTTCGGACGTCGAAGATAATGGATTATAAACAAAAAAATTATTCGTAAAAGTGGTTTCAAGTAAGGGGCTGATATGCAAATTTTACTTGTTTCTTCAGCTAAAATTACTAAAAGGAAAATAATTAGTACCTGTGCTGGAGAAGATGTAGATGCTAAAGGACACACAGGGCAGCTCCAATCTTGCACTGAAAGAGAAGCCAAGCAAACAGCAAGCATGGCATGGATCGTTGACACCACGCGGTTGCAGAAATCATATGATCTTTCAGGAAAAATCCTCCTGACAAACACAAAAGTGGTGCCCCAGAAAATGACTCCTGTAATAACCCAATTCACAATATAATCCTCCATTCTGCCTGCTATCGATAATTCTGTTTGCCTATGGCTTTGGCACTTCCAATCCACCTTCTATCCTATCTCCAAGCTTTGTGGAAAATCTTTTTGGGGATTCTCAAGCTTCTAATTCTTCACAGTGCTTCTTCAATGCAAAGAAGTTAGATAACTTTTAAAGGCCATGAGGAAGAGGTAGTTGTCTTACATGAGGACAGTTGATGCTTCTTACCAATATATCATTAATAGCTTCCTATTCAGTTGAATGCCAGTTAAGGGTTGATATAGGGTTGGAAAGAGAAAGCAACCTTTATCTGAACAACTTCTTGCTGGTGCATGTAATAGAAACGTTGTGCATATCAAAGAGAGAAAAAGAGTATCCGAGAGATTGAATGCTTTTTTTCGAGTAACCGGATTACACGGTTCGGAGAAGAGACTATTTTGAACCCGATATCTACGTGAAGCCACATGTTGGACGTAGAAGGTACGCATGCATGCACCCGCTAGTCTAATTTTATTTTTACTGATATGATGAAAAGTCGAATCCAGAATAGTTGAGGCTTCTTAGGTGCACCCTATTATTGCAACACCCCGCCACCTCTTATTGAATGCTTTGAAAAAAAATTTCCCAATTGGCGCATAGATAAGTTACTGAATTGGTTACTGAGGAATCTACTTGCATGTACTTCTTTATTGGTAATTACTAGTTTTGCACTAATGTAATGTATAGATATTAGTCATATATAATTATATATAAATAATAATGCAGAAAAAATAACTTTCTTATAATTTTGTATAAATTGATAGTTATTTCTATTAACATACTATACTTATTCGTTTATATATTATTAGAATAAGAAAAAATACTACATACCATACACAAAAATTATTTGAGAAGTGACATGAAATGTCTATAAAAATAAATATTACATAATATATAATATAGTTATTTTATATTAATATTTACACATCTATTTTTATTTTTTTAATAAATTATTATTTTTATTAAGTATTTATTTTTAATATTAGATTTTTTATATTTTTAACTAAGTTATATGACTTTATAAATCCTATTAAAATGCCACATTACTCTTGTAGAATAAGAGCAAGTAACATATGACAAATCAAAAATTATTGAAATGTCACGTGGGACAACGATTTTGATATGCCAGTTTTATATATGTATATATAGATTTTAGTGGCTCTTCCAACATTTAATAATGAAGGAATATGGGAAATTATTGCTTGGATTTAGCAAAGACTGCAGTGCATCCTTTGAAGGAGACTTATCAGTTTCAGTTGCATGTGTAAATAATGTCTATGCTTTAGAGTTGCTAGTAGTTGAACTGTGTAACTTTCCTCCATTAATCACACTCTGAAGTTTCTAACAGCTGGAAGCATGCAATGGAGGGCAAATGAGTGGTCAAGCAGCTGCCAAGATATTTGATCAGCTTACAGGACCCACAACCTGGACTTGTCTCTTTCATTACAACAATAGAATTGATCCTACGTGTGCGTAGAAAACTATGATCTACGAATTAACGGAAACCCAGAGAAAAATTTTACCTCGTTATTTCAAAAAAAAAAAAAAAAGAATTGATAAATGAAAAATGCAAGCCCACCCCCAGCCCCACCCCTAAGATTTACCAAAAAATTCACCATTTTAAATAATTAAAAAATACAAAATATTTTGAGAGCATTTTTAGAGAAACTTAAAATATAAAAATTATAGATTTTGATGAGATTTACAATTTTATATTATAAACTTTTTCAAAAAAATTTCTAACTAGTCTCCAAAAAATAACAGCTTTTAAAACTATTCTTAAAAACCGTCCCAAATCTGTTAAATTTTGAAGTTTTAAAATATCTACTCAAAATTTTTTTTTGTAAATTTTTAATATAAAAATTATAGATATCATCAATATACAATTTTTATATCAAAGGTTTCTCTTAAAAATATTTCTAAAATATTATTTTATTTTTTAACCACTTAATTTGGTGGATATTTGGGGACCAACATTACTCATAATAAATAAAAAGTTATTTTAATTGTTTAATCTGTTAATGGGGGAAAGTTCTGTTATATGTAACTTTATGCCACTAAGTTCTCTTAAAGCACTCGACCATATATGTGCAAGTATCCATCAGCCCGACTAAAAAGCTAAGATATATAAATATAAATATGATAGGCAAAAGTTTTAGTTTGAATCACATAACGATCTTAGATCTGGAGGGTATCCTAGAGAGCAGCTCTAGCAGTTTTTCGCCACCGACGAAAATACAGAAATTTGAAGAAAATGGTTGAAGCATCTCAACGGACCGAGTAGAGTGGAAACACCGATCTACTTCCGTAAATATATATAATTTGAGGTATCCCTAAGTATTTATTCACGATAGAAAAGTATGCATAATACCTTGATTCCATTATCTTAAATCAAATCAAGCAAAATGAATTTATTTGGGGGTTTCTTTCCAAATTTTCTAAGAGCAAGGACGTGATGGTAATTTCAAAAAGAAATAAGAAAAAAAAACACCAATCTTCATAAATCTGTATTCACTATTAACCAAACGCAAACGTCCATTTTAAGTTGCAAATCCAGGTGTACTCCTAGCAAATAAAGCTGTTCTAGTAAATAAAAACATCAAAAGAATTTTTAATTACGAGCACTGTGATCTGTTACGGACAAACAGCACTACTCATTTAATTCACGGATTAATTACGTATCAATATTTTATTTTTAAAAATTATATAAATTAATTTTTTAAAATAAAAAAAGCTGAAAATTTTTTGCACATGTATTATCACGTTAGTTTATATATATATATATATATATATATATATATATATATATATATATTATTCTTAAAAATTAATTTATATATAGCTAAATGCAACTCTCCAGCTACGTTGCTGTTCCCAGAAGTGAACTGTACGTCTGCTTGGGAAGGCTTTGAAATGGCAGTTGGGAGTTGGCCCATACTTGTCATGTGTTTAATTTTCCAATAGACTCCTAGAGCACATTTTTAAATATAGCAAGTAAATTTTCAAAAAACAAAAAAAAATTTCTATAGAGATGGAGAATTACTCGTTATGAACTTAACACCAAATTTCGAAACTCAAAATTTTTTTTTTGTAAAATTTCTATTTTTTAACTTCTTGTTCTCTTTCCAAAAGTATATTATCTCATCTACTTTCAAATCTAAGAATGGCTAAATTTACGGATATTTACATATCATCCTCTTTATTTCGCATTTCGTCCGAATTAGTATCTGAAAATGTATTTCAAAAGCTGATTTTCGTTCAAATCAGCCCAAAAACGAGATTGTTATGTAAAAATTTCAATTTACAAGAAAGCTGGCAGTGAGTAGTAGAACTATCGTATGTGGTTGCCGACGGTTTGAGAGAGGGATAACAGGAGATAATTTTCTATTAAAATTTATATTTATAATACTAATTTAATATTTTATAAAATTGAAATTAAATGGTCAATTAACTGATAATCCGATCCTGGCAAACAACCGGTAGTTTAACTTATGACCATAATTTATAACATAATTAAAAATATAAAATAAATATTTAAAAAAAAAACTATTTTCTTAAGCTTCAACTATGTAATTATTTAATTAATATTCTTTGATATTTTCAAATCAAATGATTAACAAAATAAGTTATATATTTTTTATAATTTTATAATTTAAAATTTTTTAAAAAATATTAATAAGTGTACCAAATAATTTGGCGTTTTAGTCCGAATGATGCCTAAATAGATTTTTTTTTAATAGTTACGTTATATTTAGAAAAATATTTGTTGTCAATCAATATTTGGTCAATAGTTGATATGAATTTTTGTAGGCCACTATACTTATTATTTTACAGTACTTATTTTTGTTAAATAATTAGATTATCATAAAAATTTTAGGGGAAATTATGGATGGACCCCTTGACTTGGTAAAACTAATTTTTTAATCCCTCCAGATTTAGTTTTTAATAACCACTTCCTATTTTTAAGTTTTCTTACTTTTTAACCCTAGTAACTAACTCAATTATTTTTCTGACGAAAATACCCTTTCGATTATTTTTTTCTAATGAGATTTTAATATTTTGAATCTTCTTCTCCAACGTCTTCTTTTCGCCACGCCGTCTTTCATAGTCATCGTCCGCCGCGCCGTCTTCGACAGCCATCGCCATTGCAAATGTAATTTTTTTTTTTTTCATATTTTGTTCTTTTTTATTTGTTAGTCATCGTCCGCCGCGCCGTTTTCCATAGTTAACATAATTGTTTTATATTTTTCATATTTGCATCGCAATGGCGGATAGTAGAAACAGAAGCGGGAAGTCAATGAGTTGTATCATCGCGTCGGTCATCGAGTTGCATCCCTAAAATTAAGCAAAAAAATTAGTAAACGGTTAAGGGTATTAGTGTCATTTTTATATGTAAAAGGGCTAAAAAATAAGTAATTTGAAATTAAGGGGTTATTATTAAATATAAAAATCGGAAGGGCTAAAAAATAACTTTTCTAAAAAAGATGTACTTATTTATAATTTTCCGAAAATTTTATACAATGTTTTTACAGTTGGATTATTGAGATTAGTAATACAATAAATCAATGACGATAAATTTAATCATCTTTTACTCTTCTCGTTTATATTATTATATATGATTAGAAGGAGAGAAATGGATACAAGATTTAAGGGGTGTGAAAAGTGATATAAAAATAATTATTATAATAATTTAGTGCCAAATCAGTTTATATTATCTAGATTGTAGTCTCTAGACCAAATCCACCCGTGGCTCCGGAATGGAAAAGGCGATATTCGACGGGCAATGGCGAGCTTCAGCTCCGCCGCAGTTCCGCCGGAGTTTCGCCGGAAGTTGCCGTCTCTTTCCAACTTTACAACGAGCAACCTTGCCGACGGCGGCATTTCGAGATGATCGTATGTTTGTTTTTGGGATGGGCTTCGTTGGTCGCTATGTAGCTGATCAGCTAAAACGAGAAGGATGGTATTCCTACTTTGAGTTTGCAGTATGATTTTCTTTAATCTAATATAGGATATAAGCAAAACCGGTGAAACAATTGGGTTCGAATTCATGAAGTCATGTTATCGTATCATAAATGGTTGCGCAATGTAGAGCTCCTATCAGGGGCGGATCCTGTCTACAATGAGTGGGGTCCTAGAACCCACTCAATTTTTGGTAGAGTTCACATATATACGTATGTGTGTGATCCGCGTATATAATACTAATTAGTGGAATACATTAATGAGGGATGTTCTAGTGATTAAAGGGTTAAAGAGTTTGTACAAAAAGTTATGGGTTCAATTCTCAATGGCAACATGTTATATTCTCCGTTTTCTTTTGTTTTCTTTTATTTGCCAACCTCTTTATTTTTTTTAGTAATAACTATTATATATGGATATATAATAAAGATGATACTACTGATCTATGATTATAGTTTTAGTGAAAATTTATAGTATATTATTGAAATATTATCTGTGTTATAAGGGGCCTACTAAGAAAAAATTCTGATCCGCCACTGGCTCCTATACATCTGCAAGAAGTTTAATGGACTATGTTTAGTTTTTCATGTTGTTTAAGTGTCAAGACATGCTTAACTACCCAAAAACCCTCATTGAAAGTTTCAGCAGTTGCAGCTTGCTTGTCATTTAGAGGTCCTTCATTGGTGCTGTCTGTAAAACGTCCTTATCACCATGCATGAAGTGACCAGGGTTGGGTTTTGATTATTATGGCGCTAAGGAAGCACCGTTTTGGATTTGTAGAATGGCAGGTTCACAAAATGGGGTAGCCTATTAGGGTATTTCCGTGGCTAGCTCAAAGGAGAAAAAGAAAAAGTTAAAAACATAAATGAGCTTTTTCATTTTTGACATTAAGCTTCTAACAAGTATTTCATATATAGAGTTATGTGAGTGAGCTATCTAATGTAATTAAACTTATGAAACAATCTGTACCTGTTATTAATTATCAGGATACATTGCGTTAAATAAGTTGTTGCTGTCATCTAATGTGACATGGATGCACTTGAAGAATTTAAGTTCCTGTTAACTTTTAGCTCTATGTTAGCTTCATTATTCAGTTGAGTGGACCTCCTTTATAACAATGGGCCATGAAACAGTTATCCTCCTACTAGAGTTAGTATTGCGGTTATAAGTCTTTAGCTATCAGTGTGAAGAGGTATAATTTGCAAATAATTAACCCATGATTGCCTCACTATTAATTTGTCCATGTCATATGAAATCTTTGCTGGCCTCTTCAATGTCCAATTTATTAGATTTATTATTTGGGAGTAGAACCGGGTTATGGAGTTGAATTTTGAATCTGATGACCTCTTCTTGCTAAATTTTCTGTTGTCACATTTATTTTAGGTCCACTATTGACCTAACATGTGTCTTGCTCTTAATTTTTAGAACAGGTCAGACTCTACATTATTTCCTTAATAACTTGGAACATGCATCAGTGTATGTGTTTTCAAGTGTTTTGGATTATTTCCTTAATAACTTAGAACATGCATCAGTGTATGTGTTTTGCAGAGTTTTGGTAAATCCACATTCAATCAAAAGTAGAAACTGTACTACGTCTGGTTTCTGCACCCAGTTGCCTTTTAGACAAATAGGGCATCTTCCTTTAGTTTATTAGTTTGAAGCTCTCCTTCTTTGCATCATTCTTTTAATTTTCTTAATGTATTTGCTTGCATCTTTTTCAGAAAGAAATGAAAGAAGTGATAATGTCTTTTTCAACAATAAAGAGCTTGGACTTGTGTCTCTTATTTTATTTTAAATTTTTTGCCTCTCTCTCTCTCTCTCTAAAGACAGCCAACTACACAATGTTTATGAGAGTGCAGATCAAACAACAATGTCTCTTCCATCTTTTAGGACGAGTTAGTATAGAGCAATTGCTTTAGAAGTATATACTAATGTCACCTTGGTAACATCATATATATATATATATATATATATATATATATATAGAAAATTGGAGATTCTGACAAAATCCTGCAGTTTATATAATAATACATATCCTGCATCCTAAATGAGCAACAATATGCCTGGTTCAAACTGCCAAGGAAGGAAGGAAGGTAATTTTTTTTTTTTTTTGTTTTTGGGTTTAGGCACGTCTCAGGAACTTGCAGAAGTGCCGAAAAGAAGAGAGAACTTATGGATATGGGATTTGAAACCTTCATTTTTGACGTGAATAAGAGCGAGTACGTTATCATTTTATCAATCTTGTCCTGTAAATAAACATTTTGGGCATTTTATGACATCATAATGCGTATTTGTATTTACTCAAAATTTTGTATATCCTTATCTGGTACCCAATTGACTTATCTATTGTTATGCATCTTCATTTCTCATGCATTCTCCTTTCAAAAACAGTTCTTCTTGTATGCTTGTATAGCATTACTTTCTTATTATCCAGTGACATTTTTCATATTGATCTCTGTTCTTTGTGTTTGAGCTTCATTCTCATGTAACTGTGCAATGTATGTGTAGATTAGGAAGCCTTCCCACGCTGCAACAGGCAACTCATGTTCTCATTTCAATTCCTCCTATTGCAAGCATAGGCGATCCTGTAAGTTTGTTTAAGTCAGGCTTATGCTCTCCTAGGTACCTTTTTTATTTTCCCATCCTAAGGTTTTTTCTGCAGCTGCTCTTCCTTCATAAGGACTTACATAACAAATTGACGCATGGTAATCTTCAATGGCTGTGTTATCTCTCCTCCACAAGTAGGTTCGCGTTCATCTTCTAATATCTTTGGACCATAAAAATGATTAATTCATTTGTCAATGCAATTCTTTTCGTAAGTAGAATTTTAAAATTGGATAACATTTACGTGACTGTAATGTCTTCGAAAGTATCATCACTGATACATCAATTTTGCTTTACTCTAATACTGATTATCTTACTTGACTGATGTTAGGAAATTGCTTGAGATCACGGAAAAACACGCACGTATGTGTCACGGAAATAGGAGAAACGTGTAGCACGGTCCTAGAAGGCCCCTGATCTAGAAGAACTTTTTTTTTTTCTTTCTAAAGCATCTCTTTAAAGAAAACGAATTTGAGGTCTCTTCCAACGGATGTGCAGCAACGTTTTAAAGGAAAAGCTGATTGTTTATGATAAATGAGTTAAGTCCTTAGCACTCCACATGTCAGGTCAAGAAGATTTCTTCTTTTTTTGTTTTTGGGGGTGATTTTTTTTATTTTTTTATTTCGGGGGGGGGGGGGGTTGGGAGGGACATCCCTAAAAGAAGCAGGTTTTTAATTGCTTGTATTTTGTCTACACGTAAGGCTAACTGAAGACAACATTTTCCTTAAAAGCCTTTCTTCTTTTTCTTTTTTTTTATTTACGCTATCTTGACTACTTCATGTCATTTGATAATGCTCTTTTGAGGTTATCTTGCAAATAACTACCTTATGTCGTTTGATGACAAGTTTGAAGGCATTAAGATTAATTTGATAAAGCTGGTTGACTTAGCAGGTGTTTATGGTGATTGTGGCGGAGCTTGGGTTGATGAAGAGTAAGTTCACAAATTTTTATTATCTTTCATGTTCAAAAAGATTACTTCTATGCAGGTGCAACCCCGGGATTGCATTAAAACATTTTTCAACACTTATTATAGATTATTATATTTGTTTTACTGAAGAATGAATACAAACTCTTAGTTGTAGGATCGATGCTAGATCACATTAGGTGGTTATTAAAAGATCCCCACTTGAAAGGAAGATCCCAACCATTGATCTTTATCAAGGCCATTTGAAATACTCTGAAGAAGCATCTAATTTATTACTTTTGACCATATGCCCCAAGTCTGATTAACTGATGGTTTAAAAGGTCGCGGATGTACAAAAACATGTGGCAGAAATAACTCAAACTATATATTTGACTTAAATATAGTATATGTAATATTGAATTGACTTGGATGCTTGGATCATGTCTACTGTTGAGCCTTGCACTTATCCAGTTTGTTGCCATCTTATGGTTATCCAATTTATATCAAATAGTTTGTGTTCTAGATAACATTTAACAATTTGGATAATCCATTTGGAGCAACCTACGACTAAGAGTTTAAGCTCTCTCTTTCAGCGTATATTAACATTTACTTTATCTTATTTGATTTTATTCCATGCAGCTATCCTGTAAATCCTAACTCAGATTCTGCTAAGTCAAGATATGCAGCGGAAAAAGGCTGGGTGGATATGGGGATTGACCTCGGGGTAGTTGTTAACATATTTCGGCTTGGAGGCATATATGGACCTGGAAGAAGGTTGGTCTCTTAAAAGCTTAGTGTAAAGGGCAGGGGTAAGGCTTTCACAAACATATTAAAATAGAAGAAATATAGCTAGAGGTACTCAACGAAACTATAATTACAATCGTGAAGTTGCTTTCTTCCTTCTATAATGCAAGGGACAGAAAGAGACCTTTGCATCTTGTCCCTTCTACTCAGTTCTCGCAATTGTCAAATTTGAATAGATTTCCATCTTATAAACATTATGGTTTTGATTTGTGGCGCTCGTCAGTACTTAGCAACTAATATTCAAGTTCTCATTCTTGTAGTATGTTACTTGAGCTTTAGGTCTATAGTCTTTCAAATATAAAACTTTGGTAAACTTCTAAATGAATCTATAAGTTGCATTTTTTGCTGTCTGAAAAAGATAATCTAGAAAAAACTGGAAGAAATTCTGCTATTTCCTTTTATGCCTTCTAAATGAATCTTCTGTTAACTCATTGCAATTTCCAACTTTTTTGTGTTCCCTTTCTTATGCATTGGCTCTCTTTGTCAAAAGAAAGTGCACTTGCAGCTTGAACATCTTTCCTTCATAGGTTACGTTCTTTTCATATGATTTTTGGTAAAAAAGTAAAAACAACTGAATTTGGTGATTGCAGTGCTTTGGATACCATAGTTAAACAGAAACCCTTGTCAACACGTCAAATGAAGAGGGAATACAGACTATACACATCTCGAATTCATGTGGCGGACATCTACCAAGCAATAAAAGCTAGTTTCAATATGTTGCATTCAAGGTATGTGTCAAATTCTTCTTGGTGTTGCTAAACAGATTCATCCACCTTCAACAGTACGGTTCCAAATTTGACTTTTGCAGTTTCATATAACTATTAACAGCTATGCTAAAAGCAATTTTCCTGAAAGCTCAGCCTGCTTTTCTCTTGAGTTAGCCTCTTATTGTGCTGACATTGAAGAACCATCATCTGGATATGGTTGTGACTTTTTTTGCAAATCAATGATCCAATCTAATATATAAAGATGATCATCTTTCACAAAAACATTTATGTTGTTACTTAGAAATGCAGTTGGAAGAAGAACTTTTTTCTTTTGTTTTGGTATTCTTGTTTGATTTGTTGGAGAATTTCATACATCTTATTCAAAGTAGGATCCTATTATATCATTCTACAGTAGGAAGCAGAAGTAACTCATTATCTGCTTGTGTATATCAATCTTGATAAGAAAACTAACTGTATCTATGTTGCTTTCATCCTGGCCAAAAGCATATTTTAATCTGCAGTATCCCTTTTTATGATTCTCTATTTTAGTTAATATGAATTCTTTGTGTCAGAATATACAATGTGGTAGATGATGATCCAGCCCCAAGGAAAGAGGTATTTGCTTTTGCACAAGACCTGGTTAAGAAAAGATGGCCTGATATTGAATTGGAGTTCCTATCAGACGAAGGTGAAAACGTACATATTCAACAGGGAAAGATGGGTGGTGGAAAGCGTGTCTCAAATGCTCGTATGAAGAAGGAACTTGGTGTAAATCTTTTGTACCCAAATTACAGATTAGGACTTCAAAGCATAATGGATTCTTGGGGTTCACGTCCTAACCCCCAATGAACTTTTAACTCCCATGGTCAGAGATTAATCAGTCAGCAGAAGAGGAGAAGCAGTCTGACGGTTTCGAACAGGTTTTGAGATTAATAGATTTAAGAGAACACCATGCAACATTTCAGTTGTAGGGAAATGTAAACTTTATGCTGCAAGAAAGCTACAATTCAACAGTTGCCAAAGATTATGGTTCGTTGCCTATCTCTTTATCCATCTCTTCACCTCACTCCCCCAATCCATGCATCTATGTTGAAAAATATTTTTAAAATTAGATTTGAGTTATTGTAGGGATCAATTTCATGAGATAAAATCTATATAGAATAAAAGTCTTTATAAGAGTTATTTTATTTAGTTCTACATTAACCAAATAAAGAGAAATATGTAATTTATAGAAGATTTTTCACAAGAAGATGTGATTATTTTCACTGTACCGTAGATGTGATTATTTTTTTCCGTCAATAACTTCATCCTCTGTTTTTGTTTTTGTTATTGTATTATAAAAATTATATTTTCACTGTACCGTAGATGTTGAGATTGTTTTTTCCGATCAATAACTTCATCCTCCGTTTTTGTTTGAGGTTTGTACCCTCATTTTTTAATACTAGGTAGGTATTATGAGAGGATAAGGTATGGCAACAATCTAAATGAGTTGCACATTGATGTATAATAGCAGCAAGATAGGATGATCCTTAACTGTGGTCCGTGGATATCCACTATATCATATTTTTAATGTATTTTCTTGCCATGAACTTGTGCCTAAACTGACCTTTTCAGGCCATAAGGAAACAGAACCATGGCAAAAACAAAACCGAACTTGAGGATCAACTCCTTTAAATGTACCCTACCAGCTCGTAAACAAACGCACATCATCTATCATATATATAGCAGTTATATTCCAAATCACCGATTCGCAAAAAGTACACCAACAAAGACCGTCAAAGATGCAAATCACATTGTTATTCACTTCCACACACAAAGCACAGACAGTAATTTCACATGCAAAGCAATAGAGCCAGGATTTTTTAATGGTTGGCAGGGAGCTTCTCCTTGACCTTGTCCATAACTCCCTTTTTCTCTCCACGCTCTGCTCTGGCAGTTGGTTCAGTGTACCCATCGGGGCCTCGAGAGTCGCCTTGCTGGCCTTGCACATCGTGGTGCAGCTTATCCTTGATCTTCTCCTTCAATCCCTTCTTCCTCCTCCCTCCTTCTCCATCATCTTCCTGCAACGCATATCTCTAACTTATGAATACATACATTTTAGGTATATATATAACATAAGTATCGTTAATGGTGGAGAAATGATGAGCTTACAGAACTGGAGCTGCTACCAGAACGACGGAGATTTGCGCCGATACCAGCGTCCTGCTGCAGAGATTCGGGGGGAGCTCGCGAGCCTTGCTGCTGCTCGCCAGGGTACTCGCGGAACTCTTCAGTGCGTGTAAGGTGCGGCTGATCACCGAAGTTCGCCATTGATAGAAAATTTTCGACTTTGAGATCTGGAGATGGAGTAGAGAGTTTATATAGGACGTGGATGAGAGAGGATACGATTTCTTGGTGGGGCACGTTCAAGATGACACGTGTACATGTATGTATACCCCATGGGCGTCTGGAAACTGGACACGAGGGAAAGCTTGGACGTGGAATATGTATGTTAGGTGGATTAATGATATAGGTGGATAAATATTCTATTTTATGTAGGGCTATTAAGGAGACATGTGAGACAAATGGCATCAATCAAGATGAATAGGGGCTCTATTTTTGGCTTTTGCTAATCTGGATTGGCCGGGGAATTTATTGCCTTTTTTTTTTCTTTTGGATAAAGGTCGTGGATGAGCTGTAATTTTTGGACAATTTAGTAAAGAGCTCCTGAAATACAATTTGTTAAAAAATGTTTCACTAATTAATGCTGTGCTTTAGTTTTTCTTTCTTTTTTTTTGAATGATAAAATTATTCTTGCTCGAATTTCAAACAATTTATAAATTGCTCTAAAATATATATTTATAAAAAAAAAATTTAAAAAAATTCAAAATATATACAAAATAAAGTTTTTGTGTAAATATTTTGTATTCTTAAATTTTTAAAAAATATTTTTGAGTATATTCGAAGCTCAAAAAATTTTATAATTGTAAAATTTTAAAGTTTTAAAATATTTATTTAAAAAAATAATTAATACAAAAATTATACAACACACCAAACCTACAATCTTTTATACAAATATATATATATATATAATTTATAATTATCAAAAAATGAGAATAATTTTTTTTTTATTATTTCACGTCGTACAAAATACTGAAAAGCTAATTAAATTAGTGATCACTACTTAGTTAAAAGTGGTTTTGGTGGAGGTACTCTTTTGCACGTAATGTGTTTTTTTTTTCTTGATCGTCGAGTTTGATTTTTTTTCTTACATTTTGACCTGATATTAAATAGTAAAGATAGACCCACCCAATCAGGTGATGCTGAAAATCGAACGTCAAATCCTTCATGAAAAATTGGTTTTTGGTCTCCTTCTAACACTCAGCTTTCTTAACTAACTGTGCTAACGCTAGTTGGTGCACTTAACGTTTTTAAATAACTCGGTCTCAACTCATGTTCAAACGCAAATTTAGAGCAAAAAAATCTACTTTTCCAATCTATCTCAAGCCTCAACGGCAATTGATCTGGAAACTGGATTTCTCTTCAAAAACAGTTATTTTGTCAGAGTTTGGACTTAGGATTATAGTTTTTAAGTTTCTGCTTTAGCTTATAGTTATTTTCTGTCTCAGTGTTTATTTCTTCTTTCTAGGATTATCTTACCGCATACTATGCATTTCAGAGCCGTAATATATTTTTAAATCAATAATAGAAGACCCCAAATCTTAGCAGCATATCATTCTATAACCAACAATATTTTTCATATTGATGTTTAGCTTTCGGGATATAAGATTACGTGCTCTTGATTAAAATTGCCCCTAAGGCATTGTTTGGATTGCGAGAAAATGAAGGGAATATTTTAGTGGGAAAGAAAAGTGAAATTTTCAAGATAAAATCATCGTTTTGTTAATGAATAAAAAATAGAGAAAAAAAAGGAATAAAGGTTTTCTTTTGGGGGGACTAAGGCTGAGCATTATCCGAACCTATCCGAAAAATCGAACCGAATCGACCCGAACAAAGCTAAAATTTCGGGTTCAGTTCATGTCGGGTTCTGTTCGGGTTGACATTTTAATAGTTCCGGTTCGGGTTCGGTGGTCAAATTTCGGGTCGGTTCGGGTTGGACCCGAATTATCCTCACGAGTCATGTATTAATTAGTTTTTGTTGGTTTTTATGTGCTAATTCTTTCTATTTAAGCAAAATATTCATGTTACAACTATTCGGGTGGATCCGAACCGATCCGAACCTATTCGAATTCGAATTGGTGTTAAATAAAAGTGATTTGTGATATTATTCGGGTCAACCCGAACCAACCCGAACTGACCCGAATTTTAATCGGTTCGGATCGGTTCGGGTTGAAATAAAATTCGGATCGGTTCGGGTATGAAGATATTCGGTTCGGATTGGCCTTAAAATTTTGGTTCGGGTCGGGTTGACCCGAATGCTCAGCCCTAGGGGGACCATAAAATTGTACCCTTTTTTACTTTAGAGTGATTAGGTGATAAAAATATTAAAAAGATAATAATTGCTTTCATTTCTAACATTCAATTTCTTTTCTTTAAAAATAATCTGATATATGTAACAATATTCCTTCCATACTCATTTTCTTCCCTATCTTTCTACAAAAAAAAAAAAATCATTCTCATTCTACTACTTTCATCCCCTCCTTTTACTTTCCCCTACAAATTTTCTTTTTTCATCCCCTCCTTTTACTTTCCCCTACAAATTTTCTTTTTTCCTCCTTAAAAATGTTAAAACGTACCAGGTAGTACTTTTTGGTAAAAGACGTTAGACAACCAAATGAAAAAAGTTACATGGAGATGTTGTCATTTATTAGGAAATATTGGAAGATTATCTCTTGGACTTCTTGTGTTTGCAACTTGAAATCTTTTCAACCATAGATATTGCCTGAGAAACGCAAAAAAGTCATTGTAACATCTATACAATCACAATATGCTAAATTTATAATTGATTTAAGCTTTCACTAAAGATAAATGACGACGAAATTCCTATATCAATCTTTATTATATAGATCGTTCTAACACCTTTGATAAATGTGTTTTGGTTTTCAGAAACAATTTTTAATTATTTTTTAAAAAACAAAAAAGTGTTGTTAATAGAATTGTATGGGTGGCTTCGAACAGAATAATTTGCCTGCTAGTAGACCTTAATTCATCCAAGGGATCCCATCTATGAGCACGAAACAATTCAAAAAATGACTCACAATTTTTTTTTTTTTTTGAAACATTAAACGATAAATTTCATTTATACATAAACACACGCAAGAAATACACAAAATAGAACTAGGGACTGAAAAGGAGAAAGCCAACGAACAAGGATTTATTTGATCTCTAAACACATACGAAAACGCTCAAAACACACGATCAAGTACAGATCTATATATTTTATTTGGTATGATGGAAGCGTTCAGTGGTGGCCGGGGAGCTTCTCCTTGATCTTCTCCATTATTCCCTTCTTCTCTCCGTGCTGGCCGGTGGTAGTGGTTGTTGTTCCGGCGGCAGTGGTCCCAGTGGTGGTGGTTCCTGCCTTCTTCCCAGGTAGCTTCTCCTTGATCTTGTCCTTCATTCCCTTCTTCCTCCTTCCTCCTTCTCCATCACTCTCCTACATTCATTCAGATCCAACATGTCATTACTTGTGCAAAAGAAGAAACAGATCACTCCGTAATTCCATTCGAAATAAAACAGACAAGGCAGATAGATATTAATTTTAACTTACAGAGCTAGAGCTGGAGCTGCTGCTGCCGGAGCGGTGTAGCTTCTCGCCCATCTTCTCGCCGAGGCCCTTGTGATCCTTGTTCTCATGCGGGTGCTGCACGCCCTCGTGCACGCCGAAGCCTGCCACCGGAGGTGCACCGCCGGCAATGTTGTGCTCGCCGGTGCGGTGAGTTTGCTGACCGTAGGGCTCCATTTTACAACTTAACAACGACGAAATTAAGCTCTAATTCGCAAACGACTCGACAGATCACAGGTGAAAACTCAAATTCCAGATTGGCTTAGATAAGATAGCAGATCGAGCCATTCATATAGGCTGATTAGGGGTAAGGAGAGATGACACGCGTTAGATTGCCCAACGTCGAGGCCGCGACGCGGTTTACGGAAGGGACACGCGCCGGACGTCCATGTCCGTTGGTGTGTTGGCGCGGTACACAGACTGCTGCATCCATTTGGATAACAACACGTACATGATCTATTAAAAGGGAAAATGATATCCTTTCGAGGCTGAAAAAATTAAAATTGATGTCAACATAATACCACATCAACATAGTTTTATTATTTTTTAATATTAAATATTTTAAAAAATAAATTTAATATAATTTTTTTAATAAATATAAAATAATTAATTTAATATATTAAGATATACATATAGTTAATTTTTAAATATTTTATTAAATATTTGGACTGATGTGATATTATGCTACATCAATTTTATTTTTTTCAGAATCAGAATAATCCTAAAAAATAGTATTTCTCATTAAAAAATACTTTTTTCATATATCCATCAAAAAATTTACCCGCATACATTTCATAAACTTGTATTTCACTACCCTCCGATTATACCAAACACTAATTTTTACCACTCATATATATATACCATTTCATATTTTGATAGATCCATAAGATCTAGCATTGCTGCATATCTATTCATATATAAGTGTGGTCGGAGGTCAATCCCTAAATTCAAAATTTGAATAAGAATTATAATTTCATTAAAAAAACTCTAATTTTTAAATAAATATTTTAATTTCACAAAATTAATAATTTTTAGATTATTTTAAAATATATTTAATTTTAAAGCCGAAAATATTTATTTAAAATATTTTAAGAAAATTTGATAATAAAATGTAAAATAAAATATTATTTAAATAATACTTTTAATTTTTTAATAAATTAACTAATAAAAATTTTTTTGAAACAAGCATTTTCTTTTGGAATAATTCCAAATCAGCCCCCGATAGTTTGAAATTACCATATCAGTTTTCGAAAATGCATTTTTAGCTGCTGATATGAATTCGATTTTAAAATAGAGGCTGAAACGGTATTATCTATTTTTTTTTGGGAGAATTGCGTTTCAGCCCCCCGTTTTCCAAAATTGACGTTTCAGCCCCCCGAAATGCGTTTTTCCGCCGACGTGGCGGCGCGCGCGTGCCGCCACGTGGCGTTTCGGGGGGCTGAAACGTACGACCCCAAAATTAGGGGGGCTGAAACGCAATTCTCCTTTTTCTTTTTATGGTATTATCAAATGGCTTGAAACGATATGTATGTAATAATAGCTGTCTGGCCATGATACCATGAAGCCTTCGTCCATGCGGACGCGGCAATTGCTTCTTAAACTTTGTAAAAGCAGGAGATGACACGTGCAAGGGGCTGTTGCATTGTGTTGATGCCGTTGGCGATGTTCACGGTTCACGAAGCGTAATCCGGTTTCGTGTGAAGATAAGGACTGACTTGGCTAAGTTTGTAGCAGGTGATGTGACCACTCACTCCGCCGACCAATGCATAACGACAAATTCAGCACCTTTCAAACCTACCCAAATATTAAACAAAATCACAATTCAGCTCCTAATTCTTATTTGTTTTCGTTTGAGTCTTTAAAAACGAAAAATCGTCCGAGAGACGGTCCAAACTGCGAACATTGGTCGTCGGAGCTTCAGTGTTCTTGAAATTTTAATTCTCTGAGGTTCAAGCCGATGAATTTAAGTGCAAGATCTTATTGCTAGATAGTATGTATACTTTTTAGTCCTACTTAATTATAAATATTGTTAAAGCACAATAATCAAATGCTAATCAGAGTACGCAGTATTTGATAGTTATATATTATGATTATTAAATAAAATAAACTAATTACCAATATAATTCGAACATCTAAAAAAATAAATTAACTTCTATTTTTTCTGCAGGTGCTAAATGAAATTAATCAATGGTGGCATCAAAAAGTTACTAAATCCATAATTATTTGATTAAAAAAATAAAAATAAATATTTTAAGTATATTTAAAAAAATTAACACAAAAAATATAAATTTTGATAGAATATATATTTTTTATTTTAAAAAGATTTTTTTTTAAAAAAAATAATATTCAAAATAAGTGTTTTAAAATTCTAAACTTCAACATAATCATATGGGTTAAACAGTATCTGAAATCAGTTTCAAATCCGTCAAGGGAAGTTCTAAAATATTTATTTAAATATATTTTAAAATTTTTTTAAAATAAAACTTTAAATATTATTAAAATTTATAATTTTTAAAATAAAATTTTTTAGAAACTACTTCCAAAATGTTTTTTTATTTTTCTAATCACGCGAGCTATTATTTTTCGTGGATTTATGAATGATGCAATGGGGGCACTAGCATTTCTCCCTTAATAATCCAAATATGCCCAGCGTTTGTAAAATTTTAAATTCGGTTGATTCAAGCTGGTGGATCTATATGTACAAGTCTATCCGCTAGTACGTGTATATAATTTTCAATCCGATTTACAAACGTTGTTAGAGTATGCAAATCAAATGCAAAAGTCCAATCGTGAACTGGAATGAGCGTCTTGAGTGTTATATGCTACGTCGTACAAAATAGATTGCTTACAATTTTCCATAAATTTAAAAAAAAATTAATTCCTGTTTTATTTTACGCGGCCGCACAATAGAGCAAGCATTCATAAAGGTTTAAAAAAAGTACGAGCTAAGTTGAGCGGCATATTTGAAAACGAAATTTAAAAAATAGGAGATAGGAGCTGATTTTGTCAAACATCATATCTTTAAGTAAAAATGTTAACATTATTACATCAGTCTTCGTACAGTTTTAAATTTGGCAACAATCTGAATGTGGTAAATTGGTTAACAGCGTTGAAGCATTCAGTAACGAAAAATATTTGCTGCACCCAAAAATTTATATATTTAGCTATTAAAATAATAAAATAATAACCCCACTCCCACCTTGTAGAACAATAGTTCGACAAAAAAAATCTCTTTTTTTTTTTCTTCTTTTTTTTTTTTTTTTTTTTTTTTTTTGTGTTTCGGAAGGAGGAAATAAAAAGTTCTTTCTTAAGGCATTAAAAAGTCTCTCTCTTGGATACACTAATTTTATACATTTTTTTTTAAAAAAAGAGATCTAGTTTGTTAAATTTTGTGAATTAGAAATTCTTTCAAAAAACCCCTCATAAATTTTCAGTAAACGTTGTTTCATATTTCAATCTAACAACCTTCGTAACTAACATCTATTGTTTTTGTACTAAATCATCATGTTTTTTTATCGAAAAATTACGTATCAGCTTTCTATTTTTGGGGTTTACAAATCGACCTCCGTAAATACGTTTATTGAAAACTAATTTGTAAAAAAAAAAAAAAAAATTAGCTTCCGAAAATATATTTTCGATAATTAATTTGTACAATATTAAAAAATAGATGGCTGATACGCAATTGTCCCTTTTTTTTATCAAGTTGATAAGAATTAAGTAAGCAAGTCGGGTGGCTCGTTCACCTGAATGTAGGATTTAGGTTAGCCAGCTGATGTGGTACTGTTAACGGAGGACCCAAAATGCCGCCTCTATTAAAGGATGACTGCACAGTTGAATCTCGTTTTCTATATATTGTAATCCTATTATCCTTCGATCTTTTTTTTTTTTTTTTTTTTTTTTGACAAAATCCCTTATCCGCACAACAATACAATGTAATATCTAGCAAAACTATGACGCAGGAAACAACCTTAGGTCGCCTGCATTATTAATAAATTTTGAGGAGACGAGAATTCATCATTTAACAATAGTTTCGAGAAGGGGGGTTTTACAAGTGGCTTAAATAGAAAGGATAATATTGCTGGAAGTCTCTCAAAAAGTAACGTAAAAGCCTCCATACGGAAAGAGTTATTATACAATATAATCACAATATATACATCGGCACGACACCGCTACTAACAAACATCGTACATATATAATATCACTACATACGTGCTACACATAAAGCAGACTGATATAGAACCTACTCAGTGCCCAGACAGCTTCCTAATATCTTCTGCTTCAAACCTCCCTTCTTTTTCCTCCCTTCTCCGTTATTCTCCAAGCTCGGGTTACCTGATCCGTGCAGCATATCCCCTAGTTTTTCATGTCCATGTTGCTGCCCTGCATCGTACTTTGCACCTTCAGTGGTGCCGCTGCCGTGTCCAGCCCCCTGCGTGGCAGCAGCACTGCCATGGCCAGCCCCTTCTGTGGGGGCACCGTACCCTGAACCCTGCGTAGCTTTAGTGCCAAGGCCAGAAGCCATCACGGCAGCGCCCTGTGTGGCGTCGCCGCCGTGCCCTGTTCCTTGTGTGGGGACGCCATGCCTTGAATCCTGTGTACCTGTCGTGGTGGCGCCGCCCGAACCGCTGCCATACCCACTACCGTGTTCCGCAGGGAGAGCTCCGGCACCATAGCTTGAGCCCTTTGTTGCGGCGCTGCCAAGACCACCGCCGTACCCCGCGGAATGCTGCCCAGGCACAGTATTCGCTAATTCGTCGGTCCCGCGGTGCGGTTTGTCCTGGCCACCTCCGTACGGAGTGGACTGATTCTCAGTGACTGTGTTCCCAAACTCGCCGTCGCGGCGCCGCAGCTGTTCCTCAGGGACAGGGATCCCGGACTCGTCCGTGCGGCGATGCAGTTGTTGCTGGCCACCAGCGTACCCGGTGGAAAGATGCTCAGGGACAGAGTTCACGGACTCGTCAGTTCGGCGATGCAGCTGCTGCTGACCGCCTTCGTACCCCATGGACTGCCGCTCGTGGACAGGGTCACCGAACTCGTCGGGGCGGCGGTGAGGCTGCTGCTGGCCGCCTCCATATCCGGTGGACTGGTAATCAGGGACAGGTTTTCCAAACTCGTCTGTACGGCGGTGCAGCTGCTGCTGGCCCGCTCCGTACCCAGTGGATTGCTGCTGCGGGATGGGGTTCCCGAGCTCGTCTGTGCGGCGGTGCATCTGTTGCTGGCCGCCGACGAACCCGGTGGACTGCTGCTCAGGGATAAGGTTCCCCAACTCGTCGGTGCGGCGATGCAGCTGCTGCTGACCCGCTCCGTACCCCGTGGATTGCTGCGGAGGGATGGGGTTTCCAAACTCGTCTGTACGTCGGTGCAGCTGCTGCTGGCCGCCTACGAACCCCGTGGACTGCTGCTCGGGGATAGGGTTTCCCAACTCGTCGGTGCGGCGATGCAGCTGCTGCTGACCGCCGCCGTAAGAACTGTCGTAGCCTCCGGAGCCGTACCCCTGGTTGCTATACTCGCTGGTCGGGGGTTTGCCGTACATTCCTTCCTGTGCGCTGCCGTAGCCTGCCTGCGTGGGAGCGCCGTAGGAATCGTAGGCGCTTTGCTGCTGGCCGTACTCGTCCCGCCTGTTTTGTTCGCGCCCGAGTCCCTCCATATTCTCAGGGAAAGCTAACTACGAATAACTCTTGCAGAAAAATGCTTTAAGAAGATCACTCTGATTAAGCTTCGTCGATGAATGGAAAAGGGATAACAGAGAACGGTATATATAACAGAAGGGTGGTGTGGATGAGGTGTAGCCGGAGGGAGACTGGGGCAGGATGCGGGGGCACGCGGCGGAGAGCTGGCGAGGAAGGCGTGGCGTCTGGAAACGTGACACGGAGGTAGTGTCGGTACATATCTGGTGTGCGTTCTGTTTCAATCAACATCTATCGACCTCATTTTGGATGACAAATTCTCAATTATTGATGACAAATTACAATTACCTTTAAATAATAATTGTAAAATATTTACAGTATTGAATCTGTTGATGAATGTATCAGAATTTCCACATTTACCAGCATAAAGAACTGTATATAAATGTAGTTTCCTGTTTAATTTGGACAAAATAATTTGTATAACAAGTGTTATTAATAAACATTACCAATATTAGAAGAAGTAAGGACATGCAAGAATGGTAATCAGTTACTATCCATACAATATCCGAAATAAATATAACGTGGACACGACTAAATACATATCTCAACAGACATTTGCTTTGGAGAAAAAAAATAAAGTAATGTGTATGTGTGTTTAATGAATTTATTAATTTTTTAGAAAATCAGGTTATATTTGATACAATTTTGATTTATTAAGATGTTAAAATGATCAGAAATATGTTAATATATTATTTTTTAATATAAGAGTAAAAATTAATACAAAAGTATCAAAGATTTACTAAATCATGTCAGCATGTAAGAGGTTGGCTATATATCGATATATCAAAATGTATCAAAAAATATTATAAATATAATAAAAAATATAAAATTAAATTGTAAATTTTTTTTTTAAGTGGATTTATAATATGCATGGTGCAGTGTAATTGTCCGTAATCTAACATACGAGTTAAAACAACATGACGATAACAACACATGCCGAATGAGTCCAAAGCATCGCGTCTAACGTCATATGCTCAGGCTTCACGACGTTCCGAGAGATGCGGAGCCCAGATTTTTTTCAGGACAACGTGGCTGAAGATTTTTTTTTTTTTTCCTTCTTGAATTGGCAACCAACGTCTGTTGGGCTTGGGTCAGTTAATATTCGGCAAATTCAAGAATTTGGATATCTGGACATGTGTGCTCGATTTAAATCTATTTATTAATTTCTAATAAAACTTTTCAATTAGGATTTTCAATTTTTTTTTGGTCAGTCATTTTTTTTTAAAAGTTTGAATATAGAATTGTAAGTTATATGAGAATCTAGTATTTTAGCATCCATCATTTTTATAAAAATGTCCTAAAATTCAATTTTGGGTTGGGGAGGACGAAAATTCCTCCTTCCATGGCCAAAGAAACTTTAATCTGATTCCGTCTACCAGTGGAGAGGATATTGAGTATAGCAATAAGTATTACAAATGTAGAAGATACAATGGCATGAAAATCCTGTACCAATGGAATTTTCAATGCCAAAAGTGCATAACAAGCTGCAAAATCTACAAAATGCAGAATGAAAGCAGCAAATACAGGACCTAGTCACTCTAATATAGAGAAGGACGAATTTTTTTGGAGTCCTATGTAAAAGGTGAAAGTTCTGAATAAAAGATTACAAATAACAGAAGAATCTATGGATCTCATTTATTCAGATGCGAAAGAGCTTAAAAAATCTGAACACTTAATCTGCAAGACCATGATTAGAAGATTTGAATTAAGTATGTATTGTTTCACCTATAACATATACTTGAATAACTTATGGATGAGCTTGGTTGTCATCATTGTAGAAAAAAAAAAGAAAGTTGTCGAGTATATCAAAATTTTGTGACTTGATTTAAGACAATTTGAATTGATCAAGGTTATACAGTTGAAAATATAAGTCAAGAGGAAAACGTAAATACAACTTTTAAAGTTCAAGGTTATATAGTATCCCGACGAACCCTTACAGCATCTATTATACAAAATCCTGGCTTAACCTCGTTGCTTGCAATCTAACCAAAGGGAATACTTAAACGAGCACAAAAGCAGTTGCTCCTGGAAAACCACAAGCGGACTACTTAACCCTCATGTAGCTGATCACATTTGGAATTTTTGATAAGAAACGTTTCAAATTTGTGCTATTCAAAAATTTTATCCATGCTTTTTTTTTAAGAAAAAATGTCATCCTATAAAACAAGTTTCTTATTTTTTATTTTTAAAGAAACGAACAATACTCTATTTCTTAACCCAGCTCTGTTCGAGATGACATTTCATTGAGCCTGATACTCGATCGAAATCGCCAGCCACAAGTGAGAGGCACATGCTCAAAATTTGTATCCTTTAAAACTGTCGATGCAACAATTCGAAACTAGATAAGAAATCATTCTTAGCATCCGTCCATTCGTTACGACACCCGTCGTCTATATCTTAATAACTAGTTGCTCTTGAGAGAATGTATGCGTGACATGTGCGAAGAACTGAAATAAGATTGATGCTGTAATCACATATGGGGTATGAAAATACATTATCAGGAAATTTCGGGCAGATATCAAATTTATACTTGCTGCGAGGCCTTGAGACATTAAGTACTTTCTCACACACACCACACATATTATTCATTACATGCTCAACAACACTAGCAGACATCACACACACGTACACATATATATATACACCACTTCAGTGATTGCCAGAAAGCTTGTCCTTGATCTTGTCCATCACTCCCTCCTTCTCACCGTGCTGGACGGTGCCGCCGTGTCCCTGCTGGCTACCGGTGATGCCCTGCTGGCCTGTTTGTCCTTCGTTGTGCTGCCCTGGGATGTTCTCCTTGATCTTGTCCTTCAGTCCTTTCTTCCTCCTACCTCCTTCTCCATCACTCTCCTATAATCCAGTTAAAACAAACAGTCTTAACTTCATAATACAGCTAGATTATTATATCTTACATTGTTGAATTACACAAAATGTTCTGTATCTAAATCAAACTTATTAACAGTTAGTAATAGAAATGTAATTTTGTTTGAAAATCCAGTCATGTTTGTTCGAGAAAGTGGCTTACAGAGCTGGAGCTGCTGTTGGAGCGGTTGAGCTTGCTGGCAATGCCGCCAATGCCATGTCCCTGCTCCTTGTTGTCGTGCTGCTGCGTGGCCATGGCGCTTAACGCCCCAGGCTGCTGCTGGACACGCTTCTCGTCCTCGTCAGTGCGGTGCAGCTGGTGTTGCTCGTTGTGGTGCTGCTGGTTACCCAATCCTTCCATCTTCTCAAAGCTCGATATTAACACAAACAAACTTGGACTATCTAACGAAGGAGAAACTGTGAATCTTTGTTGAAAGGTACTGATGACTCGTAATGAATTGAGACTGCGTTTATATATATATGGAGTGGTGAAGAACGGATAAGAGCTATATATGGAATGGTGAAGAATGGATAAGAGCTTGTAAAACCGCCAAGGTATGGATGGATAGGGACACCTCAGCTGTCGCGGCGTCTGGAAGCTGGACACCGCTGCGTGAGTCCATGGATGGAGACGTACGGTTGAAAATGCATGCTGCGGACATTACTAGACGAAGTGGATGAGGACACGCTGTAGGACATGCAACTTCTTATTTTATATTCTTTATACATATCTAAGAGCAACTTTCTTGTAATAAAATTATTTATTTAAGGAAACATAGAGATAAGTTCGAGGATTTATTAAAAAAATTGAATAAATGAAGGAATACATCGTTAGTTAGCTGATCGTATAATAATAAGTATCTCAAGAAAAAAACAATTGTAGGGGGTCCAAGACATGTCTGTCAAAGTAAACAGGGAAAAATTTTTATTTACGGTAATGCAGGTAATCCTACCAAAATCGGTAGGATTGAACTTAAAAGTTCTGTTATGTGGTTGTATTGTTAATATAAAAATTTATAAAGCACAACAAAGTATGCTAATTACTCTTCAAAATTTTAAATATGTCGAGCATGGTTAATTCGACTGGATGGGAACTGTCTCAAAAAATATCATCATTCATATTCGAATTCGTATGAGATAAAATACTTTGTAGCAATTTTCTAAAATTTTATGTAAGTTGTGATATGAGTTTTCACTTATAAAAAATCTATACTTTGATCCAAAAGTATTGGTCGAAATTGAATATAAGAATTTCTATGAGTTTTAGGTTCTTATAGAGGCCACCATAATAATTAAAAAAAAAAAGAGAGAAATTTTAAATATCATAAACAACACTAGTACCTCCGGGCCGCAGAGAAAGCTTTTTTTTTTTTTTTTTTTTGGGTCAGAACAGAGAAGGCTTTATAAGACTCTGAGAAGAAGCCCAGACCGATTTTTATCGTGCAGGCTACGTAACATTGGTAGGATCTACAGGCCACGTTGATGACTAACACGCCCGGCATCTTGAGGCGGACCCTGGATTGTCTTGTCCTATCCAACTGCCTGTCACTTCCCAGGAATAGGCGCTCACGTGCACCAGTGCAGTAAGAAATATGCTGTTTACCGAAAAGTCAGAATGCCGTTCTTATCATCCAAGCGGCAGATGATGTATGGAGAAGACTTTCACGACTCTATCCAGAAAAAAAAAAAGCTTATATGGCATTCCTCTATTACTTGCGTAACCTTAAAAGTCGGCACTAATGTTGACAAACATTTATAACTACTATTACGAATTGCCTTGTTACTTATATTGAGAAGATTTCCTATGACTCTCCAAAAGAAAAATAAGCTTACATGGTGTTCTTCTATTAGTCATATGGCCTCAAAAGTCGGTACCAACAATGGCAACAAAGAGAAACATTTGTAACTACTATTATGGAAGATTAATATATATGAAAGGAAAGGTATACTTGAATCTTTTCAAGCAAATCAACTAGTGAATCATATTTCTTGCAAGTGATCAGCACCAACTTCAAATATTGGTCCAAAATTGCCACTGGAAGGAAATGAACTTCTATTTCTGATTTTATTATTTACTATTTTAATTTATAATGTTTATTCTTGCTTCTTCTTTTTTTATGTTTGGTGTGCCTTACACATCTAACTCTTTTATTAGCTCTTTCATTATCTTATTAAAAAAAGTACTATCTTATAAAAGAAAAAACTCATTACTTATATTAACACAAGTCGTATTCACGACTAAACCATAGAGATACGTTTTTTTTTTGTATTAATATCTTTACAATGATGACCCTCGGGTACGAGTAGTTTTATAATGCTCCGGGCATAAGTTTCGAAACTTACACCACATCTATTAAAACTTATATTTAGAGATATTATTTGAAAAAATTTTCAATTACAAAATTATTCATAAAAATAAAATATATAACTTTGTTGTTCAAGTTATTTTCATAAAATATCATAATATATGTCAAAAATAATTATCAAAATATGATAATATAAAATCAATTTATTTGTCTATAGTTTTTTATCGATTTATTTGATATGATATTTAATTTTTTTTTGAAAATAATTTATACTATAAAAATATAATTTATTTTTCTGAATAAATTTGTAGTTGAAATCTTTTTCAAAAAATATCTCTAAATATAAGTTTTAATAAATGTGGTGTAAGTTTCGAAACTTATATCCAGATCATTATAAAATTTTCCCTCATGTACACCTGCCTCCTCATGTATGTACAAGCTATTGATATCCAAACTTACCTTACACTACCGACTGGATTAAATCTTCAAAGCTCAAGCACTAATCTATGTATGAATTAAATGCTTTAGTAATTGGATGACACACCGCTACATCGAGGAGGTCCGTCACCGGTAAATCTATCAGGCTCTCTCCCCTACATATCTAACTAAATGCTTCGGACATAAATTTTGTTATTTATTTCAGACTTACTAAAACTCAATACCATTGTCAAAAAAATTTAAACTACATTTACAAAAAAAACTACAAAATTATTTAGAAAAAATAAATATATAGTATTGTAACTCAAATTATTTTTAAAAAATACCATAAGATATCTCGAAATAAATATAAAAATAATAGAATAACTATTAATTTATTAATACATAGTATTTTTTATCTATTTATTAAACATATTATTTTATTTATTTAAAACATATTTTAAATTATAATTGTGTTATTTTTTCCTGAATAATTTTATTTAATTTTTTTTTTAAATTTTTTTTAAGTATAAGTTCTAATAAATTGTTGTAAAACTTCTCCACATATACGCTGCCAATCAAATAACTTGTAATTGGTAACCTCGAAAATAAAGGACTGAATTGGTCATTGACGTAGAAGCTCCGTCGCTTTTATGTTCATGTGTATAAAATATCTGTTATAAAGATAGCTTTCTCACGCATTTCATAGATACACGTGAATTATTCAACACACACACATATACATACACACGGTACTTAGCAGCACCGGTTGGAAAGCATATACATATAAACTCGTATTGCGAGTATGAAAGATAGGTCTACTGATTGCCGGAAAACTTGTCCTTAACCTTGTCCATTACCCCCTCCTTCTCTCCGTGCTGGCCGGTGGCTCCATAGCCCTGCTGGCCGGTGGCTCCATGGCCCTGGTGGCTGCCAGTGATGCCCTGGCCTCTCTGACCTTGGTTGTGCTGGCCGGGCAGTTTCTCCTTGATCTTGTCCTTCATTCCCTTCTTCCTCCTTCCTCCTTCTCCATCACTCTCCTGTAAAAACCGTCATTCACAACAGCAGTTTAATTTAATTATCATCATAGGAAAATGTTTTGCTGCAGCCCATCAAATACCCGAAAAATGCTTCGCCAGTTTGCATTGATTATAGCGGGTACAGCAGCAATGCTCTTATAATGATGGTTTATTTTTATGATAATATACAGGCAACTTACAGAGCTTGAGCTAGAGCTGTTGGAACGGTGAAGCTTGTTGGTAATGCCGGCACCAGTACTGCCAAGTCCTTGCTGCTTGTTCTGGTGGTGCTGCTGGCCTCCGATCACGCCATGCTCGTTGGTGCGATCGTTGCGGCGGAGCTGGTCTTGCTGGTTCCCCAAACCCTCCATGTTAGATTAATTTACAATCTCAAATTTCTTTATTCTGAATATATTGCTGTGTACTTCTCGATGGATGAACAAGAACGCAATGCGAAGATGTTATATAGGGGAGAGCCGGTTGGTAGGTGACGGGGACACGGGCCAGAGAAGCCAGGACGCGATGGCACTCGCGGCGTCTGGAAGCCGGCCACGGAGGTGCGTCGGTGGCGAAGGGTGCCGCGCGTAGCTCCCATAGGAGCGGTAGGTGGCGACTGGCGAGCGTGAATTCAAAATGAAGCTTCCTTTTCTCGAAATAAAATCTGAAAATAAACTCTATTTGGATAATGGATACATACTACTGCTCGTCTGTCTTTATTTATATACTTCTAAAGAACGAGATATCGCCAATAAATGTACAATGTGAAGTACGGATAGTGGGTTTCACAGAACCTATGCTTTCTGTCAGATTCTCCTTTCTCTTTCTTTTTTTTTTTTTACCCATATCAAAGACGGGATAATCCAACTACATGTAAATACAGCATTTGAATCTATATCAAAGAATGGCTTTTTTGCAATTGATAGTATATGCAAAAAAGTTCCCTTTGTTAGTCATGACTGATATAAGATAAGAAAGAATAAGCAAAGGTTATAACCAGTCAGCTTATATTTGAGCTGCAAAGCAGCTCACATAGTTTCATTTTTTTTTAACCTTTAACGAGAACCCGATAAAGTTCGGGTGGAGGTTAAGGGCTAACCCCTCCAAATCTTATTAAAATAAAAAGAGAATACAAGTATCCCTTGTTCAGAGGATATCCAACTCAATTCTTCCTTGCGCAGAAGGAGAAAATTAGGTCAATTATCTATAAGAAGAAGTCCGAAAGTGTGCTTGTTTTTAACGATATCTCACTGAAGGGATTTCTTGGCTGTCCAAAAGTAAAAGACCTCTGCAAGCTTTATCCGTCTGATGAATTGAAGTGAAAGGGAGATCACAATGATAAGTTCTGACATAATTAGCTAAGTAGTCAGCAACTTTATTCCCTTCACAGAAAACATGCATTACTTTATTGACCTTATATTACATTACATTACATATACCAACTACATTGAGAGCGTCAATATATTATCAAGAAATGACTTCAGCAAAAGAAAAGAAAAGCACCAATAGGGAAGAATGTTAGTCCCATCGCCCACAAAGTTGTAGAAGTTCAATAGCGAGAACGTCTACGCCCGTCTGTAAGAAGTCTTGCCCAAAGATGTAGACGGGTTGTGACATTATTGAATACAGAGAACACTGCGTGATCTCCAGTTGAAAATTTTACTAATTATGTTTTTTTTTTGGGTCAAGAAAATTGTACTATTATGTTCTAACCATCAAAAGATGCAGTGTTTGGTGATGCTTGTACATGTTAGAATCAAGATTACTAGCATCACTTTTCCTTAGGTTCCACCTCTTCACCACAAACAGATCCTCATCAAACGAGAGCCCATCAGCGATGAGGCGTGTTTGTTCCAAGGAATCGTCATAATTTGGCTTTGCACGAGAATTATCGGAGAAAAATGATGCCTCACCTACTTCTTTTGAGGGAAAAAAAAAAAGCCTCACCTGCTTCATCCTATCAAATCATGAATTTCATTTTTCTAAAAATCCAGTTTTTACAAAAACACGTACATATCTGCAATTCGAATATAATACAATAGAGTAATTACTAAGGTTTTGTTTGGAACAACAGAATTATATGGATACCTCTTTCATGTTAGTTCGCAAAAAATTTTACAATATGACAGACTTGACTTTCGAAATTATACCAAATTTAGAAATAATTTTTTTAAATAATTTGTATTTATAAAATTATTTTAAACATAAAATACATAACTTTCTAATTAAAATATTTTTAAAAACATATAACATGTCTCAAATTAATATAGAAAAGGTATAATATTAATTATTTATATGTATTATTTTTTGTCTATTAATTTGACATATTATTAATATTTTAAACATAGTTTGAACAGAAAATTATGTATTTTCTTTCTAAACAAATTTCCAGTTGAATTTTTTTTTTAAAAATAGCTTTAAATATGTGTTCTAGTGAGTTTGATTTAAGTTTTAAAACTTATATCTGGATCATTATAGAACTTGTCGTTTACTCACCATTTCAAAGGGCCTCGAGATCAGAGAATTCTTGTTATTCTTTCTGCTTAAGTCTCCTATGCAGTCCACTTTGATCTATATATCCATAATCAGACGAACTGTAGTGTTCCTTTATTTATATTAAAATATGTGGGGTTGTATTGAAAAACAGGGTCCAGAAATGGAAATGGTATTCTTTGCTGAAGAGAAATTTATTAAAAGTTAAAACCTTTTTTTTTTTTTCTTTCCAGTATTCATAGACTAGTCTGAAATAAAATTTTGGATACTTTATTCATTCCCTGACATATCCCTACCTTGAGGAGGACCGTTACCCTCCCTACACTCCAACAAGGAGGAGACCCGGAAAATTTTATAACGTTCTAAACGAAATTTTGTTATTGTACTAAACTCACTAAAATTAATTTTAAAAATACTTTTTAAAAAAAATTTAAAACTACAAAATTATTCAAAAAAATATATCTTTATAATTTAATTGTTTACAAAAAAATATTAAAAATTTCAAAATATTTATAAAAAAACATTGGTTTAAAC
This sequence comes from Xerophyta viscosa, assembly GCA_002076135.1. NCBI lineage: Eukaryota > Viridiplantae > Streptophyta > Magnoliopsida > Pandanales > Velloziaceae > Xerophyta > Xerophyta viscosa. The sequence goes on along the minus strand of MJHO01000007.1, from coordinate 2,252,699 downwards.
ATTTATTTATTTGTGGTAGTATTTATTTATTTATTATACAATTATTTTAATTTATTTTGAAAATTCTTTGAACTATAAATTTATTTATATTCTTATACAACTTAATAGTTAAAATATTTTTTAAAAAAATATTTCTAAATATAATTTTTTTTTTGAATCTAGATAAATAATCAAACTTATATGTACAGCGAATTCTCTATCGCTTGCGGCATGTATAGGTTGCTTTATCATATGGAAAACCAATCAAAGAACTTGTAATTGGTAACACCGCAAATAAAGGACTGAATTGGTCATTGACGTAGAAGCTCGGTCGCTTTATGTTCAGGTGTATAAAATATCTGTTATAAAGAGTAGCTTTATCACGTATTTCATAGATACACGTGAATTATTCAACACACACACATATACATACACACACGGTACTTAGCAGCACCGGTTTGAAAGCATGTATATACATATAAACTCGTATCGCGAGTATGAAAGATAGGTCTAGTGATTGCCGGAAAGCTTGTCCTTAACCTTGTCCATTACCCCCTCCTTCTCTCCGTGCTGGCCGCTGGCTCCATAGCCCTGCTGGCCGGTGGCTCCATGGCCCTGGTGGCTGCCAGTGATGCCCTGGCCGCTCTGACCTTGGTTGTGCTGGCCCGGGAGTTTCTCCTTGATCTTGTCCTTCATTCCCTTCTTCCTCCTTCCTCCTTCTCCATCACTCTCCTGTAAAACCGTCATTCACAATAGCAATTTAATATAATTATCATCACAGGAAAATGTTTTGCTGCATCCCATCAAATACCCGAAAAATGCTTCACCAGTTTGCGTTGATTATAGCGGGTGCAGCAGCAATGCTCTTATAATGATGGTTTATTTTTATGATAATATACAGGCGACTTACAGAGCTTGAGCTAGAGCTGTTGGAACGGTGCAGCTTGTTGGTAATGCCGGCACCGTACTGCCAAGTCCTTGCTGCTTGTTCTGGTGGTGCTGCTGGCCTCCGATCACGCCGTGCTGAGCGCCGAAGCCGGTCTGGCCAGGAGCGCCGTGCTCGTTGGTGCGATCGTTGCGGCGGAGTGGTCTTGCTGGTTCCCTAAACCCTCCATCTTATATTTTACAAGCTAATGACAATTTACAATCTCAAATTTCTTTGTTCTGTATGTATTGCTGTGTACTTCTCGATGGAGGAACGAGAACGCAATGCGAAGATGTTATATAGGGGAGAGCCGGTTGATAAGGTGACGGAGACGGGCCAGAGAAGACAGGACACTTTGGCACTCGCGGCGTCTGGAAGCCGGCCACGGAGGTGCGTCGGTGGCGAAGGGTGTCGCACGTAGCTCCTATAGCAGCGGTAGGTGGCGACTGGCGAGCGTGAATTCAAAATGAAGTTTCCTTTTCTCGAAAGAAAATCTGAAAAGCAACTCTATTTGGATAATGGATACATACTACTCCTCATTTGTCTTTGTTATACGACCAAAGAACCATATATCGCCAATAGATGTAACAATATGAAGTCCGGATAGTGAGTTTCACAGAACCTAGGTTGTCTCATGATCTGTCTTCTTCTCTCGTGTCTTCGTTTTAGCCAGACGGATAATAATCCAACTACATGTACAGCCTTGGAATTAATGGACATCAACCATGGACTTTTCGCAATGCATGTGTGGGTGTTTTTGTTTTTTTAATATAAGATACTATCTGTATTAGAAAGATCCTTATTAGGTGTTGCTGGTCATGTGAGATAAAAAGAAGTACAAGCAAAGCTTATAACAAATCAACTTACATTAGAGCTGCAAACCAGAAGCGCAGCTCACACACTTTCAGAATTACCTCACATTACAATACCTATTATATAGAGAGAGTGTATATATTATCAAGAAATAACCTCACCAAAAGAAAAGAGAAGCACCAATGGGAAAGAATGTCGGTCCCGTATTCCATGAAGTTGTAAAAGTATATGAGCAACCTTATGTTTATGGTGTACACAGGTTGTGATATCGAATACAATAAGTACATTAGTTCTGTTCAAGATTTTATTATTACGTTCTAGCCGGTAGAGTTGTTGCAAGTAAGGTTTAAGGTGCCGTCTTGTACCGTATTTCGATAAATTTTAAACTTGACACATACCGACCGTACCATAATGCCATGCCGACTATACAGGTATATATTTAGTTATTATTTTTAAAAATAAAAAATTCAAATATAAAATTTTTGGCACACGTCATGTCAATTTATATCTTGCCGATAACTATCTAAACAGATAGGTGTCGTTCGATACGAACTGTGCCGACTGATATCTAAAACTGTGATTGCAAGTGGGAGCCTTAGGCTTGGCAATGCTTATATTAGAATCTAGAATAATAATGTCACTTTCCGTATAGATAAGATTAATACAAGAGATAATTGTGTATCAGCCCTCCTATTTTCGGGGGTGTGCAAATTTGAAAAATAAGGGCTGATTTACGCAAATTTGAAAAATGAGGGGCTGATACGGCAAAGTCCCCTTAGTACAATCTGTCTCTTCACCATAGACAGATCCTCATAATCAAACGAAAGCCATCAGGGATCGATGAGGCATGTTAATTCATAGGAATCGTTGAAATTTGGCTCTACTCGAGATTATAGGAGAAAAATGATGCCTCACCTACGTCTTTTGAGAAAAGATGCCTCACCTGCTTCATCCTATAAAATCATGATTTTTTTTTCCCTAAAAATCCAGTTTTCACAAAAATAAGTGAGTGACCTTTTGCGTGTTATTTTGATCCCTCCCTGTTTTCGAAGAACATAATATTGATATCTCTTCCCCGTTAATTCAGAACAAATTTCACAATACTACAGACTTAACTTTTAAAACTTATACCAATTTACTAAAACTTATATCCTAGAAATATTGTTGAAAATAATTTCATTTATAAAATTATTCAAAAAATAAAATATACAACTTTCTATTTTAATATATTTTTCAAAAATATCATAACATGTCTCAAACTAATTATCAAAATAATTAAAATATTAATTTATTTATACATATTATTTTTATCTATTAATTTGATATATTATTTATTTTTTTAAACATAGTTTGAACAAAAAATTATGTATTTCTTTCTAAACAAATTTACAGTAGTATGTTTTTAAAAATGAGTTCTGGTGAGTTTTAAACAAATTTTAAAACTTATGTCCAGAATTTTGTGAAAGTTCTTGTTTACTCACCACTTCAAAAGGCCACGAGATCAGAGGATTCTTGTTATTCTTTGTGCTAAAGTGCTCCTATGCCGTCCACTTTACTCTATCCATAATCAGACTTACCAAGTGTAGTGCGTCTTTATTTTATATTATATATAAAATATGTGGGCTTCTATTAAAAAATAGGTTCCATAAAAGGGAATGGTTTTTTTCTTTTTTGAAGAGAAATGTATTAAAAGTTTAAATGGTTTTTCTTTCTATTATTCATAGACTAGTCTCAAATACATTTTTAATGGCTGCTTTATATCGCAATAATTGTAATAAAAAACCAATCAAACATAGTAACTAATAAACCCTGAAATGGCAGATTGAACTGGCTGAAGATGGAAGCTCGGTGGCTTTTGTATTCATATATATGCTACAACAATAACATCCAGCATAGTCATAACGATGGTAAAATACATGCAATCCTATCTCGAGAGGTCGTTAGGATCTCGTATTGAAAAAGTAACAGTAAAGAGGCGTATGGCTAATATGGCGATATGATTATATATATTTATATATCTATGAAAAATACTATATCAGTTCGATCTGAAAATAGAATTAATAAGCTAAATATCAGCCGTTACTATTCTTAATCTAATAGTTAAAATTTAATTTTTATTTAATAAAATAACGATTCATACTGTTAAATATTTAACGGTGCTGTTAAATATAAAAATTATCATAATAGTTAAATTAAAAAAATTAACAGTTAAGATGTTATCTTATTTAGTCTATTTTCAAAATAAAACTGAGAATACTATTATATATATATATATAAAAAAACAAATAGCTCTATGTTACGTGAATTGCGGTGCATTCATATATATCAGGCATATATATATATATATATATATATATATATATATAAAACAAATAGCTCTATGTTACGTGAATTACGGTGCATTCATATATATATCAGGCATAATGTTACAGGGCATAGACAGCCTTTATGTGCATTCACGGACACACACACATGATTTATTCACACACACACACACACACACACACACACACGCACACAAAATAAACAAGAAAAAAGAAAAACACCACGGTACATAGCAGCCAGCACCCTGGTTGAAAACATACATATATATTCATACAACCCTAGTGATAGATGACAGGTTTAGTGATTCCCAGGAAGGTTGTCTTTGAACTTGTCCATCATTCCTTCCTGCTGCCCGTGCTGCCCAGTGGCTCCATAGCCTTGCTTGTTCTGAGTGAAGCCCTGGTGGCCGGTGGCTCCTTGGTTGTGCTGGCCTGGGATTTTCTCCTTGATCTTGTCCTTAATTCCCTTCTTCCTCCTCCCTCCTTCTCCATCACTCTCCTGTAAAGCAGTCGTACATTTTAGTAACTTAATCTATCATACAAGAGATGCAGACTAAATTTTGAATAACGAATTATTGATTTTTATTTTCGGGATAATCAAGCAACGCTCCTGGTATACGGTGAAAACGAATGACTTACAGAACTAGAGCTGGAGCTGTTGGAGCGGTGGAGCTTGTCGGTAATGCCAGCACCAGTGCCCATTCCCTTCTGCTTATTCTGGTGGTGTTGCTGGCCGCCGAAGACACCCTGGCCGGTAGGGGCGAACTCGTTGGTGCCTTTGCCAGTTCCCTGCTGGGTAGGGTGCATGCCCTGGCCAGGCGCGGTGTGCTCACTGGTGCGGTCGTTGCGGCGGAGCTGGTCTTGGTTCCCGAAACCTTCCATCTTAGTTTTTACAACAAACCAAAGAAAAATTCTCAATTTACTTTTGCTGAACTCGTAGAATTGCTATTGTTTTACTTTCTCGATGGAACTACGGTAACGCCATGGAGGATATTATATAGGGGCGCGGCGAGCGGATAAGCTGACGGGGACGGGTCAGAGAAGCCGCGACACGACGGCATCAGCGGCGTCTGGAAGCTGGCCACGGAGGGGTCGGTAGCGAACGGCGGCGCCACGTAGCGCCTTCGCTAGAGGGTGAGACATGTACGTGGTAGGTGGCGAGAGTGAAGTAAGATGAAGGTTCTCTTCTCCGAGGAAAATCTCTCATCTGGAAAAAATCAGGACTCAGACTTATTTGTCTTCGTCCTGCTCATAGCATTATAACCACATACACGTAAGATGAGTCGTTTCTAAGTATATTTATATATACGATAATTACGTACGGCCATAACGTAGCTGTCTTTATCTTTTCCACCGACGCATCTGTTTATAATATCAAATTAAGTTCAGAAAAATATAGTAAAAAAAATATTACTTATAGTTAATTCTTTTCCGAAAATTTATATTTTACAAATTGTAGGACGCATTTTATTAAGGGATAATGACGTATCAGCCTCCAATTTTGAATTCTTTGGACAGCCTCTCTGTTTAAAAAAGGACAAATCAGCCTCTCCGCTACTGTTTCGTATTTTTTTCGAACAAAAATATCCTCGTTTCGCCAAGGCCGAGATCAGCCTCGTTTCGCCGACGAGATCTACAACTTTAATATTCAAAATTTTTCTAAAAAAATACTTTTAAATAGGTATTTTTTGCGTCAAAACTGTTTTAGCGATTTCGGGTCGAGCTGGTTACACTTCGGATCTCAAAAATACCTATTTTCGAAGTATTTTTTAAAAAAAAATGTTCAACATAAAAATTGTAGATCTCGACGAACTCTACAACTTTCATGTTCAAACTTTTTTTAAAAAATACTTCTATATAGATATTTTTTGTGTCCGAACTGTTAACTAGTATAGGGATATTTTTATCCGAAAAAAATTCAAACAATATTTGAGGAACTGATTTGGTAGATTTTTAAATGGAGGACTGATATGATACTTTTGAAATTTTGAAAGACTGATATGGTATAAGCCCTTTTATTAATGCATTCTGAGCAGAAACTATGTTTGTCCTTTGATAATTCAATGAAAGGATAAAAGGATCGGTATCCGATCTACAAGTCGGAGGGATAGGAAGCTTTTCACATAATTTGATGGAATTAACAAATGCCGACCTATATTTACCAAAAAAAAGAATTCAAATAAATCATACTAAAACTAGTTATAAACAATTAATAAAATGTAAAAAGTTGCAAATATTTCATAATCTGGCATAACTGCCATATGTACTTCTAGATTGTCGAGAAGAGATGTCAACTCATCCGGAACACGGCAAAAAATTGGATTTCTCATCCCCAAAAAAAAAAGTTCCGGATAGGATATAGGTTGGAGATCATGATTTGAAAAAAAAAAAATTCTGTTGAGGTTTGGAGATTGAGAGGAAGATCCTATTCTCCACGCTGCTCTGCCCCTACTCTAATATATATATATTCATCGAAGTATTAGATTATATAATTTAATTAAAATATTTTAGTGTTGTGATTTGTATTTAAATATATTTGTGGTATTTCATAATGTTATTGTAGTGATGTATTTAAAAAATTAATTTAGATTAATTTTTTTTAACTAATAGGAAATGGAGATTTTTGGAGGAATTCTCCTTCTGGTCGGAGATAGAAATGGAAAACAGAGATAAAGTTTGGGATTGAAAATAAAAAAGATAATTTTTCATCAATTTTTCGCCACTTCCCTATTGTCGAGCGGGATAATTTAATAAACGGCCATATACGATTCATCAAGTGGGGCCATTTTATGCATTTATCAGCTAAGCTAATCTGGACCCTGATTCTCCGATTTTAGTTATTAAGTAAATACAACTTCAAATTTATATCGAAATCACGGGTGAGAAGTGTGCTTTACTGAATGTTTGACATCGAAGCAAGTTGCAATGTGGTTAGGCTTCACTTTGAATCCTGGCTCGCAGGAGTTCTTTTTTTTCCTTCAATATTCCTACAGGAAAATAGAGGATTCTGATTCGCAGGTCACATTGTGGAACCACATATGCTAATGCACTTTAATTCATATCAAGATGCAACCAAGCAGATCAGATTATCATTCTGTGGCACCAGGAACTTTCACCACAATCCGTGGCTGTGTGCCCATATACCTTTAACGGATATGGTTCATTCTTCCTTTCTTTACCCTGCTGGGTAGAATACAAAAGCAGACGCCATTCAAACTTGAAACAGTTGATAGCAAAGACATTTACGCTATTCGTACCTGATTTTACATATAATTTGTGCACACCATGTCTACATTACCAGTTCCATATGAAGCCCAAAAAAAAAAAGCACTGTCTGCTTCACATCACATCCACAAAATGCGACACTTTAATTTCATTGTATCATCATATGCTCAACCAGATTCACCTACAAAGCCTCCCAAATACAGCTTACATTTGATAGAAAGTTCTAATTTACTCTCCTCCAGCACCTATGCTGCTAAAACAAGAGCAAAATTAAGCTCTGCATTCAAAATGGTAATGCTGACATTGGGACTAATGACAAACGTACCCGTATAATCACTTCTAAATAATTAAGCATAGCTAAGTAGATGGAGTTTTTAAAAAGTTTTTTTTTTTTAAGAGCTGTAAACATCTTGGGGCAAGAGAAACATATGCATTTAATGGTGAATGCATGCAACTAGTTCATACACGAGATACAATCTGTTCTTCACCTTTCAAAATATTGCCACCATAATCAGTCTCTCCTGTATCTTGCCCAGAACCCCTTCTTTCCCGTGGTTTCACTTTCTGACACAGACCTCATAGGCCGTGGTGACCCAATTGAGAAGTGACGTCTCAAGAATGGTCGGGCAAATGCACTCTTCATGCTAGAGCTTGCTCCCATCTTTGCTGCTTTCCCTCTTCTCTGATGGTCAGTAACAGTACCCCCATCGACATCAATGTCCGCAACTGCAATCCTTGAAATCTTGTTCTTTGCCTTTGAATCATTTTTTGCAAGTAACTTGTACGGAAAATTTTCTCCAGGGTTGCAGACTGGACAAGAAGGATCATACTTGGCAGTTTCAGAAGTCACATTTTCCAAGCACTCAGCATGGTAGACATGTCCACAGACCAGAATGGCCACCGCAGAAAGCTCATTGCTAGGCCACCTCATAGCCCCAGATCTATCCTTCAAAAGTTTCGAGCACACACCACATGTTTGGACATCAGCAGAGAGAGAAGATGATGCATGAGCATTAGATTTTGCAAACTTGTTACTAAGCAAGCAAGGGCTCTCACTACCAAAAGACCATCTTTCCTTTTGAGAAGAAGCCACAAGCTCCGAGAACATGCGCATGGACCAACCATCCGAAGACCCGCCATGTGACCCTACATTTAAGAGCTCATTGCTGCATGCAGAGAGCCCAAAAGATTGTCGTTCATCCGGAGAGCTGTTCTCGTTCAAGGACTTCAGGGATGGAAGCCTACTATCAGAAACTTGTCTTGATAACTGGCGTCCTGGAGAGCACCGTGTCTTCCTAAATTTTGTAAGGTCGGTTGACAGTGAGCAGCTCCTAGATGATGTGGGTTCTGCTGGGGATACTGATGATAGTGGGGATGAATGAATGGAAAGAGAAGGCTTTGTATCTGAGGCACTAGCAATTACTGAAGATTTTACAGAATCCTTCTCCTGGAAAATTTCAAAGAAGCGTTGAGAAGTTTTCTTATGAGTTAAGAAGAGGGAAGAAATTCCCTAAAACAATTTTGACTCACCTCTGGCAGAGAACTACTCCCAGTGAAAATATCTGTACCAAGCAACATTAAAAAAAAAAAATCAAAAAGAAGATAACCGGTTAGCAAGAAAAATCCAAAAGAGGAACACATTTGAAATTTTGATGAACCACACCTTCTACAAGTCTATAAGATAGATATTAATCTGAGGTATGAAAAAAGCAGTCCAAACAAAATACAATTCTGTTATGGCTTGCGAAAAACCGACAGTCCAAGAAGTTTTATTCTTCTTTACAGTGCATTTCCATCTCAGACTCTTGATATCCACTACTGAAAATGTTCCTTTTTCTAAAGTGATTCATGTAGAAATGTGGTTGCAGATATGTCAACTTTAGGTAAGTTGAAACATTCCAAATGCAAATATTGCTCTCTAACCAGTGGTCCAGTACCATTTACTCCAACAGCACTTACAAAATGCAATCACATCAAAGAACTTCACATGTAAATGGAAAAATTGCAAGTCTAAATTGAAAGTTCGTACGATTAAAGAAGCAATTACATTTAAGTCATTCATCACAGTGGGCAAACAGCAAATAGATAGATCTGATGATACAAGCATGAGATCTTCAGGTAATCTCACCATTATGTTCACTAATCTGGTAGATTGATTATCAAATTAAAATATGTTCACAACCATAGATCGCATAACCATATACAACTATCCAGTTTTACTAGACTTGAACAAGTCTCTCAAAAGTCTTGTGCACAGACTGAAAAGAAAAGAATGCAAACTGATCTAGTTTACAATATTCCTTAAAGAGTTTAGTAGAGCACTACGGTTTAACATACTCGTAAAATTACCAAGGTTTTTTGTGACGAGCTGAGCCGAGTTTTAGTAAACTCAGATTTTGGCACGTACCGACCGTGTCGATGGTACCGTACTAACCGTACCAATATATATTTATTTATTATCTTTTAAAATAAAATAAAATTTTAAAATTAAGTTAAAATTTTAAATATAAGATTTTTCGGGCATGGTTCGTGCCGTGTGGACAATTGCCGGAACAAACACGTGCCGTCCGGCACGGACTATGCCGATCGGCACCAAAAACTATGAAATTACACAAACTTAAGAGAAAAATCTGAAGTAAAGTTTCAATAAAACATAGGGCATAAATTATTTATACAAAAAGTGGATAATCGCAGACATCAGAGGATCCAACTCCCTCAATTGCAAGAAATCCACTACCCTAGTAAGTAAAACCATGTTCCTAGAAACATATCGCCTTTCCTACAACCCTACTGAGACAACAAATTTGAGCATAGCTGTTGCCAGCTACCTTGCACACAATAATAAGAAAGCAGTGCCGTCCCATATAGATTCCTACTGCCCAAGATAGGGACAGCACAATTACTAGTGATCACGAAAAGGCAGTTACAAGAATATTCATTTCAAACATGAACATGTACATGGACTACTAATTAGATCAGACAGGATGTGCATAGGTATCGAGCAATAGATAAGAAAATAGCATGCATATGATATCTTACCGCCTGCTGCAACTCTTGAATTTCTAGATATCCCTGAACCACTTGGAGACTTTCGCCTTCTGGGTGTCAGGAAAGCATTCAAAGGACTACTACCATCTGAAAAGGCCTCAGCTTCAGTATCTGCACTGCTCTTAATGTCAGAGCCAATATTCCCACTATGGTTCTGGGAGAAACGAGATGGAACACCAATTATATCCTCTATATGTGTCCTGTTGTCCCATCGGAAACTCCAAGAAGGCGAGTATCTAATGTTCCTACCAGCAGGCACTTCAATAGCGGTACTAGCGGGCAAGTGTTTCTCCCTTGCTGCCACGCAACAATTTCCACCCATAATATTAAAACTCTATACAGAAGCCGTGAAAAATAAAAATAATGTGCCACAGAACTTCTTTGACTGAGATATTCACATCATCAGGTTAAACGTCTTTACAATCCAAGAAAACGTTTAAAAGATGATCAACCTCGGAGCCTCCATCCTGACAACAACAAAGAAATCCATTACTATATCTTTGCAGCATATCAAGTGATTTCATCTAGCTTTGTAAAAAGATCATTCAAATGCTTCCATTAATGCAGTCAAAGAAAAGACAACAAAATAGTCAAATAGAAAATTCAAGAAGCACTAGAAATGCAACTTTTCAAACCAATGATAGTCAAAGCACTTGGAAGAATACCATGAAGCAAACAGAAAAATACTACAATTGTAACCAATGAAAGAAGAAACTGATGGTTTTGACCCCCAAAAAAAGATATTATTGCAACAACGAACCAATTCTTCCTTGCTGCTTCAAATAGGAAAGATCACATGCAAGAAAGATAGGAACAACCTACTCTAACATACAGACTAAATTAAGTAAACAAACTACATCGCTACTTTGTTTGTTTACATGATAAAAGCCTACGAAGATGAGAAAAATTGAGTGAATCCCTAAATAATCTGTTTACCGGATTCTCAAGCTCTTAACCCTAGCCAAATAAAAAATAAAAACTAGTAATTTAACAGAACGCTCACCAAAATGCACAGTAAAATTAACGCAAAATATAACATCCGTTGGAAACCTGGATTTCATTCACTTGATTCAAAATAGAAATTCAAGTAAAACACTCATCCATCATTGGACTTGTTCAAAATCAAATAAACAAATAAAACGCAAAAATCATAAGGGATGCTAACAATAAAATATCTAAAAATGGAGAAATTAACAAACACTCAGATCTCCCACGATCCCACATAACTCCACAAGCGATTCGCCAAAGAACATGCAGAAAATCAACAACAATTGGACTCGACTCACCTCTGAGCAGCTCTACCACTCCTCTACACCACCACAAGCCAAAATTAAATCCAATTGGTTACGAAATCAGCTAGAATTCAGCAAACACACATCGTTTCGCAGCAGTTGATTAATCGGTGGGGTTGTGGGATTATGTGTGGAGATCGAGCGAGGAGAGAAGCTCGACCGATTGGCGGATGAATAGGGCGAGAGAGAGAGAGAGAGAGAGAGAGACAGAGAGAGAGACAGAGAGAGAAGAGGCTCGAAGATCGGGAGCGATGTGGAGCGCCGACTAATTCTCCATCGAGCTCGGCCTAGTGTGGTTTTCTTCCCACGCGAGCGAGCGAGCGACCCAGAAGGAAAACAGAGAAGAATGGGAGAAAGAGGAAGTGAATGGGGGGTTTGTTCGGATTTGTCATTTGTGGAATTAAGATCCTCCGTTAAGATTGGAAGGTAGTTGGATTATAATTAATCTTTTATTATTGTTCTTGTTGTTATTAGTACTACTGTTATATTATTATTATTTTCATAATTATCAATTAAATTTATTTTTTAAGAAATAAAATACTTCACTAATTCAATATTAGCCTAATACACATTGTGATTTTTATTTAAACACTAATGTGTTATAAGTTGTAAAGCATCTCTATAAGCTCTATATAGAAAATTAGATTATCAAATTGGTTGAGTTATATGCTATTTTTTCTTATCTTATAAAACATTGTAAATCACATTTTATTAATTTTATGCTATATATATATATATATATATATATATATAAAATTAACTTTAGTTTAAACTTATAAACAACATTAGTTTATGTTATTCAATTTTTAATTCTAAATCATATTATGTAACTTTTTTTTATATTCGACACTTACCATGTTCCAACTCATCGTACGTCATAGTAATCATGATTTTCGGTATCAGCCGGTACGTGTCTGTTCCAACAATTATCGGTACAGTTCGAACTAGCATGGTATGTGTCAAAAATCTTATTTTTAAATTAATTTTTTATTTTTTAAAATAAAAAATAAATATATATCGGTACGGTCGACATATGTCAGGATCTGAGTTTATCGAAATTCGGTTCGGTTCAGCACAGAAAATCTTGATAGTAATAAAGAACATTAATATTTATATGTCCTGCACTAATGAACTCTTGATTCTATGTTATATGACCATTTTTTTAAGACATTTTTAAACATTAAATCGTGGTACTTAATTCCCCGAGTTGTTACTTTGATGTGTAAGTTGGAACATAAAAAAACTGAATAAATTTGAAAAGAAAATTAAATTTAAACCAAGATAAATAAATAATAAAAATGTAAACAAAATATACCACATTATCTTATCTACTATACGCTTTTATTATTTATCTACAAATTAATTTATATTTTAAATATTTCTGATCATTTACTATTAAAGAGATTACTGATCATTTAAGTATTTGTTTATTACGTGTCATGAATATTATGAATCTTTATGTCAACAAGACTTTAATTAAGTTGTGTGAAACCGAACTGTTACTAATTAACCACTAACTATCAATTAATATATCAGTTGCACATTGTTTGGCTTCCCGCACTCCGTCAAAGTTAACGCCGTATCCAATCCTCCGTCCGTGGAACTTTGCCGCGTAAGACATTCTTGCCGTGCCATTTTATTTATACTACACGCACCCGCTCTATATATTACCAAAAATAATTAAAAATATTTTAAAAATTATAATTAATTTTTTTTTTTAATTTTTAATTATATCGTTATATTATATATTATATTATATTTGATGTAATAAAATTTTAAAAAATATTCAGAAAACAAAGCCACAAATAAAATAAATATAATCTGAAACATATAGAATAATATCGATGAGAGAAAAAAAAAATAACAAATTTATAACTTCATACCCCAACACAATATTTATATTAAGTACTATATATAATTTAAATTTACTTTAACTATTAAATAATTATATTATAATTAAATAAACTTATTTTATTAAACCACTGTCAAACTCTTTTTTGTGCTTTAGTGTATTTATATGTATATAATATCTTATGGTACAATGTGTCAAAAATAATTGAAAATTATCTTTTAATAATAATAAGAAAAATATATTATTTTTTTAACTTATACTTAGAAAGTATGTTAAATCTTTTTCAATTATATCTATTATTTTTTATATATTTATTCTATTATATATATATATATATATATATATATATATATATATATATATATATATATATATATATATATATATTAAAGAAATCTACAAATACAAATCCATAAATAAAATAAATCTATTCTGAAAATTGATCAATTTATAATCTTCTATAGAATATATGCCACACAATATTTATAATAATTATTATATATAATTTAAAATTATTTAATTATTTATATAATATTATTAAAATATAAAGTACTATCAAACTCATTTCCTATGTTTTTAGTATTATAGATAAAACATTTATTAAAAAATATGTTTACTAAACTTGAATTGGGTGTCCTCACCCTCATGAAGCTACTCCTAACATTTTGACACAAATTACTTGAATCCCAAACCAATGACCCAAAATTAAGTTCTAACCATTCAACACCAATTCAATTCCGCAAATATTCGGATTGATCCGACCTAACCGACTGAGAAGTAACCAAGTGATGTGAATGCGACCGACATTAGATGTTAATCGAGCTAATTATGGAGCTGAATTTAGACACTAATTCTAGGCTTTTTTTCAAACACTTGTAGATTAACTGATTTTCAAAATTCAGTTCTCAAGCGATGCAATCACGTTAGTTGAATATGGATCAATATTAGTAAATTTATATGTTTGGCAATCTTATCATATTAACTTAGTTATGAACACATTTTCATTTACAATAATTTAAAAAAATAATATGAATATTTTCATTTATTCCCCTCCAAGTTTTTTTTTTTTTCTCATCACTTAGTCTCTCCATTTCACTTTTCACTCCAATCACCTATAGTTGTTAATCCCTTAATGCACCAAGTAAAGAAAGAAAAGAAATTAAGATAAAAAACAGACTAATCCTCTTTGTTCTCAGTTTGCTTAATTCTTTTATTATATATTTTATTAAAAGAGCAATGCAATACAGTACGGTGTATCGTCTAATTTACACAGTAATATTTATACATAATATAAAAAAGTGTAATTTATGAATCCTAAAATAAAGGTAAGATATGAATAGTAAAATATCGACATGATGGTAAGTATGATAACATATGTAAGGTGCAACAACATTTCCATGATTAAATTGCTTTATTTTGGCGTTGGAAATGGCTAAAATTGATTTTGGAATCTCCAAAAGAGTTGGCCTCCCACCATTTAGATCCATCTACCAACTTTTAAAAAAAAAAAAAAAGATGATGGAAAAATCACTATGTCTAAACTAAAGTGTCAATATTTGTATTAACTATCAATGAACTTTTTTTTTTTGTGTGTTTATATATATATATATATATATATATCTCTACGTGTGTGTGACTAAAAAGTGATACAACTAAAAAAAGCCGATAATTAATGTGTCCAATAACATCAACTTTTTCCTCCAGAATTATATTAACGCAATAAAAAGATTATGGCATCTAAGAGTCGATGATAATACCTAGCGGTAGCTCTATAAGATATTGAATATCTTTCTAATATTTCGAATAAATATAAATATATTTTCTAATATTTTTATATCTTCCTATTGAAGCTTCTAGCTTTTTTAATGGCTTAAAGTTGTCTGATTTGATGTATTACAAACTTTTCCTTTCGAATCCAACTTCTACTCTCCCTTCTCAAACAAGTAAAAGTCACAAAAGAAAAAAGAAAAAAAAAAGTTTCCTTCCAAAGTGAAATACCAAGAGCACCAAAAATATTGTCTTATTTATTGGAGACCTAATAAATTCCTTGTTTACAATATATATTCAACACTCCAAAAATATTTATTAAAAAATATTTTAAATATAAAATTATAAATCAAATCAAAATTTATTTTTTGAATTTAAAATATTTAAAAAAATTCTAAATAGATACTTTAGACTGTAAAGTCTTAATATGTTAGTAGATTAATTTTTAAATTTATTAAAATTTTAAAGTATCTACTTAATAATTTTTTTTAAAATAAATATAGATATAAAATTATAAATCACTTTATTTTGCTCATGTTCAAAACTTCTTTAAAAATATATTCATCTAATAGTTAAAATATTTTTTATACGATTTCCGAAATAAGAGCTAATTTGCAGCGAATTTAAAGTATAAGGCTGTTTTGGAAAAAAAGTTTCTTAGGTTAATTGCAATTATCTTTTTATTCATATTCCGAGACCATGTTATGTACTTTTTTAATCACAAACATAAACAAGTTTTCAAGTAGTTTATGTTGTAAGGGTGTGAAAGTGAGATATCATCAAATCAATTGCACCAAAGTGGTAATTTTCAAAGTGCAATTTCGCTTGGACATTAAAGAAATGAAAAAGCTATTCGGTCCGAAAAAATAGTCTAAAATAGTTCGTACGATATTTTTTCATACCTTGAGATCGATATATCATTTTGAGGTGAAGAAAAGAAAATACAAATCAGACTTTTTTCAGGTTAAATAATCGGCGTAATAGCATTGTCCTTAAAGAAAACTTCGTTATGAGATAAGAATATAAGTGAGGTCGTAGCTTTTGAAAAGCATTTTTTGTTGGTTGCAACTTTTTAAAATATGAAGAAACGAATAGAGCGAGCAGAATCTCAAATGTAACACATTCGCAGCCAACTAACATAGCATAATTTTGGCGTATATTATGAATTTAGGACACTATTTTCTCATCTGAATAAAGAAAAAAATTTGGCAAAAAGTATACCAAGTTGTAGCTTGATATGATAAAAAAAAAAAAGCTAGACAGTAGACTAATTGGGTCCATAAGTATCGCGATTATCCCATGTCTTTTATAAATGTATCGGATCCGTGTTCTTCGTGGGAATACAACATTGCTCAATAAAGATCCGTGGTGTAAATCCAGACTTGGTAACCAAAATTCAGAAAGAGTGCTCCTTGTAGGCATAGAAGCCAAAAGTTTTTTTTTTCTGAGATTATTGTAAAATAATTTTGTCCGTAATTAATCAATTTCGAATGACTGTTGTAACAAATAATTCACACGAATAATATTGATTTATATTTTACCAATCGAAATAATTCATTCTTGTTAGAAGAACAGGCCTAAAAGTTCCGATTTATCCTTGACGGGATACAAGAGGAGCTTCGCTCTCTATGTTCGTCTTTAAGCGCGGTGGATAGAAACCAAAAGCTAAGTTAGCTGGAAATCTGGTGAAGTTTGGATAACTTCGATTAGAATTAGGTAGATAAAATAAAATGTCATAATCATCCAATTAGATAATAAATCAAATGAGTTATGCGGTCAGTTTCGAGCGCGGCTCATCTGCTTCCTATAAAAGCAGGAAGCAAGAAAGCAGATGCTCAGACTACTCTATCGAATTTTGCGCGAATTATGACATGTTATATAAAATTTTATCAATTTATTTGATTTATTTTGAAATATTTTTAAGAAAAAGTTTGAATTATAAAGTTATAAATTTTAATGTGATTTAAAAGTTTGTAATTGAAATTTTTTTAAAAAAATACCGAATATTATGTCAAAATATAATCAAAATTTGGATTAATCATTTTAACCTAATATTCTATATTTTTTTCAAACTTTTTTAACTACAAACTTGTAAATTATATCAAAATCTATAATTTTTTAATTAAATTTTTTTTTTAAAAATACTGCAAAAATATCAAATAAAATAATAAAAATTTTATTTCGAAAACCGTATGATCCAAATGGAATGATCTGGACCGTCGGTTTCTACTTTCTACGCAGGAAGCAGAACGCCGAGATCCAACTACTACTAATTCTCTTCACTGATTGGTTATAATCCTTATTAAATTGTTTCAAAGGATAAATGTTTTGCTGGCATCTAAAATGTTCGAAAGCTAGATAAATATATAGATGAGCGCTAAACAGATATCTGGATCTACTTTTTCTCGTTCTTGAGATACGTGTAATAATCAGCTTGATGATATGGTGATGACAAACTTCAAGTCATTGATGTAAAAATATGATAATATTATTAAAATTCACACGTGTAAAGGTTACTTTGAGTTCCTTTGTCTCTATGTTGCTTATACGACCTTAACTCATCTTATTTTTAATTTTTAATTTTAGAAATCAGGCTCAGTATGACACGCGGCACGCCGATTTCTATAGTTATTGAAGAAAAAGACTTATTACATCCACCGAACTACTAAAACATTTATCAAGCAACTGATCTGGATAAATTTGTGCTCAATAAATATGAATTTTAATTAAGACCTCAATGGATATTGACTTCATAATATTTTAAAAGGGAGATGATGTGATTTAGAGTTCATATTTTTTCAATATGTTTTGTAGTTTGGGGTCCTAGATTCAGTCTGTAAGGCTGGTGATGTAAACATTGTTTGGTGCTAATATAAGTACTTAATTACAAAAAAAAAAAAAAAAACATTTATCAAGCTCTAATAATTTATATATATAACTAAAAAATACAAATAAATTTATTAGAAAAAAATTTAAAAGAAAAGTTATGTATTTTTATTATGAAATCTATAATTTTTTTTTTTGTAAATACGTGTTTGAGCTTGAATATTTAACGTATTTGAAGCAAATTTCAGAAAGACTTTAAAATTTATTTCCAATATATTAAACTTTAGAATACAAAAATATATATTTATAAAAAATTTTAAATTTTTTTTTATATAAAATTATAAATCTTATTAAATCCACAATTTTAATGTTTGAGATATTTCTAAAAAAATACTTTCAAAATTTTATGTTTATATACTAATTATTCAGATTAGTGTATTTGATAAATTTACTGATGTCACCTACCAGCATTAAATTCAACTTTGCTCAGGACTATAAAACTTTGATTTGTTCGTCAAAAATAGATCTTGTGCTGTATATCTATGTTGTGGTGGCTCTTTGTCGTCAACACACATAAACTTTGTTGATAACAATGACATAAGTCGACCCAAATATGACTTAAAATCAATACAGTCATGATATTTGAGTATTGAATTTTGACTATGGCATTGATCATTTTCATTGTAGATTTTTCTAGTATTTTTTATTAAATGGTCAAATTTAATTTTATCAAATCCGACCGCTAAGATGCCGACAAAAGTGAGTTACTCCGTCAGTTAGCATCTATCTACATAATTTTAGGAAATAATGTGAAAACGTTACTCTCTGGATGCTATTATGATTTTTGCATCCTTCTTGTGAAAGAGAGAGCGTACAATAACATCCTATGGCTGTTTAAGTCCAGCCCAATTAGGCAATTAACCAAAGCACTTCAAGTAGGCCCACCTGGACCGATTTACATGGCCATTTTGAGCCCAGGTTGAACATTCCAACTTGCTCTGCTTAAAATAAATTTTCATCTTTATCCTCTCAAAAAAAAAAAAAAAAAAAAAAAAAAAAAAAAGAAAAGAAAGAAAAAAAAGTTGAACCAGCAATGCAACTCATAAATTAATGTATTAGCTCCATAAAGCACCAGAAACTTCACCCAAAAGTTTACGGGTGCTGGCATGAATTACAAAAAAAAGGGTATAACAATTTTTAGGTGAAATTTTGGCCCTCCAATATTGTTCTTAATTCTTATTATTATGGATGAAAGATGTTCTTTATTCTATATATAAACAACAATACTAGACGACTACTACAAAATTTATTTGGACCTTATAGAAAGTCTATAGAATTTTAGAATGCGTACAAGAACTTAATACTCGATGCATAAATATCTACCCTGAGAAAGATTTTACAAACCACATGCATAACTTGGACCACAATGAAAATGAGCTCAAGACAAGTGAGGAAAACAACATAATTGGATCGATATTTATCTTCTACTGTTGTTATTATCAAAGAAGGCTTCTTCAAGGGCAAATGACACAGTGAGAGCAACATGACAAACGACATATCTAGAACCGCTCAGAACCTTATCTTAATCAGTTACGTACACGTGGCAGTACGTAGATCAACGTTGATTTTTGTTGCTTGTGTTGCCTAAGCTTACGGCTTGCTGGGAGATGCACTTTTGTTTGTACAGACTGAAATACCCCTTCACAACAAGGTTAATACTGTACAAGGGATCTCTCTATATATCATTATATATATATATATAAAATATAAATTAAACTCGACAGTGATAAAAGTTATATTTATAGACTTATATATATAATTTGGACGACAAAAAGGACCAAAATACTCATATTTATAACTTAAGAGCTCTTAAATGTAAAATGGTCTAGTAATGCTGGTATGGATTGTATGACAAGAGCAGTACTTCAGATAATGATTTTTGTCAAGAAATTCTCACAAGTTATTATTATATATTATTTTTGGGCAGACATAGTTTAGTTCACATTTTAGCAAAAAGTTGAAATTATTCCTAAAACGTTGCCAAATGAAAAAAACGCTCAGGAGTGTCATAGAGGGCAGATAAGTAATTCGCTGGAGCATTATTTTAATCTTCTTCACTGTCTTTTGTCGGCTGGTGAGTGATGATCACAGTAGCTCCATTTCCAGCCTCTTTCTTCCCATCTCCACTTCTTATTTAGATACTATCCATATCCATTTCTAACCCCAACCGAGCAACATCTCCCAAAAGGACATAATTTTCAGTTCAACTTCGCGATTGCCAGTTGCTTCGTTTCCTGAGGTATCCTTGATTGTTTCCTTCGATTGTTTCTTTCCTGTTCTAACTGTCAGGCAGTATCCATAATAGTCTTTGCAACAATCAATGTTCTGCTTACCATTAGTTATAATACGTGAATTTACTAGTTACAGTGTTTTTCAACACTTGTGAGCATGAATATTTTTGAAATTATTCATAAAGAATTATGCAAGAGAATTATCAAGTGGTTAGTGTTGACAATACTACATTATGCTGCAATTCATGTTTAGAATCTTCTCGCCGAGAATATGGCGATGCCTTCGTTAAGAAAAGATTCTACATCAGGCTCAGCTAACGTAGTTGTGTGTGCTTGCTTTTGCTGATGATACTGTAAACACTTTATTAATTTGGTAATTTGTACAGAAGAAGACTTGATGGGAGCTCTTCATGGACCTATTATCTTCCGTCCCGCTGTTCAGGCGAAGCACACATTAGCACCGGGTGCCCTAATGCATGACGTTTTGAACGGGGCCAGATCGTCTAGTTGTCGACTGTGGGGGACAAAGGGGAAGCTTAGAGGCTTCATTGGAAGCGATGCATTTTTTGTTCAGCCAAGTAAGAGGAAGAGCAGTGTTGTTTGTTGTACCTTCAATTCATCTTCAGATGGCAGTGGCAGCATGGCTGAGAATTTCAAGGAAAATGATGCCGAATATGTGAACTCCAGTGTGATGGAAGCTGGTAGGATATTGAAATACTATCTTTTTGTCATCTACTATGCTTATGTTACCAACTTATAGCTCCAATTGAATCATAATTCTAACTGTTTCGAGATGCCTACCTTGGCGTACCCCTAGCAATAACAGAATTGCTACTAGAGTTCAACTTCCAAATCAAATCCTATTTCAAAATTTTCTTAAATTCCTGTTCGTTCAACATTACATGTTTTATTTGATTTTATTCAGAACATATAGTCCTTTGTGCTGCCTTTTCCCTTTTTAATTTAGAAGTGGTGTTTTAGTCTTCTAGATGGAAATAGACATGCTGTTATGTTGGTGACAATGTGATTTTATGCAGTCGAGGTCAAAAGTGGCGCTGATGGTTTCTTGATTAAAATGCGTGACGGGAAGTATTTAAAATGTGTTCAGAACACCCCCCAGGGTGCACACTCACCAGACTATGCTCCCCATCCAGCAATTGTTTTGAAAATGGACGATGGAAGTGGTCTTCTTCTTCCTATTATTGTCTGTACGTTAATTCTAACCTGGCATTCCTCTGTAGCATTTTTCTTTTTCACATGCTTGACTTCTGAGGGAATTCTCTGTTTTCAGTGGAAATGCCAAGTGTGCTTCTAATGGCTGCAGTGCGCAACATCCAGCTTGTAATTCTGCTTTTATCCTCCTATTTTCATTATTAAGTTGAATCAGATGTTCCAGTCTTGTGAGGGCAGTCTAACAATTGTTTGCTTCCCAGGCAAGGCCCACCATCTATAATGTGGTGGAAGAGATGATTGACAAAATGGGATATTGTGTAAGTCAGCCCAAGCATCATTGATCCTTCTACATTCTTTTTTTTTTAAAGTCATCTAAAGATGAAATATAATTTTGTAATCCATTTAGAGTCGCTCTATATATAGTGGCATCTTAACTATCTTAATAATAAATTAAATAATGTGCATATTTTCCATTTGAGGATGGTACATGGAAGGAGTATGAACTTTGTATACCCATTACTCATAATGGGTTGTTCTTCTTTTTTGTTCCCTTCCTTCCTTATGCTGCTAATGGTCCATCTTTTTTCAGGTTAAACTTGTTCGGGTTACTAAAAGAGTGCATGAGGCATATTTTGCCCAATTATATCTAACAAAAGTAATGATCAACTTGATTGTATTGTTTTAGTTAGTTGTCTGTGCATAAC
Source organism: Xerophyta viscosa (assembly GCA_002076135.1). Lineage (NCBI taxonomy): Eukaryota > Viridiplantae > Streptophyta > Magnoliopsida > Pandanales > Velloziaceae > Xerophyta > Xerophyta viscosa. The sequence continues at coordinate 2,230,480 of MJHO01000007.1, read as the reverse complement.
TGCAAGGTCTTACTTAAGATGGTCCTCGTTCAGGTTGGCAATGAAAATGAATGGATTAGTTTCGATCTTCGTCCTTCAGATGCTATTAATGTGGCTGTGAGATGCAAGGTATTTATGGGACGTGGATTATAGGCTATTTTTTTCATGGGTTTAAATTGATTGTTTCTATCTTATAAAGTAGGACCGGGATTGTCAAGTAGATATTCTGCTTGTTTTAAAATTCTCAACTTAATCATGCTCTTTCTTTCAATAATAGCTGTTTCTATTGATAACTAGTCTAAATCATAGGTTCCAATACAAGTGAACAAGCAACTTGCGTACACTGATGGCATGAGATTAGTTGAGCCATCTAGGGTGGCTGTACAAACTTCTTTATCCGATGGTCTACTTCTCGCAGATGCTGATAGGTACACTTCTTGATCTCATGGAACGTTTAGTGTTTTAGCTTCTTCCTAGTACCGATAGTGTTAGTTATTATTGTTTTTATGTTTAAGCCTGTGATATTATAACCCATACTGGTATCACATCGGGTATGGATCCGATATGGGTGTGTTTATATTTTATAACCTGAAGGATTACTCCACCAAATTTCAATTGGTTGTGGGATGGTGCACCGTTATGGATGTGTGTGATAATGGGCTTTGGGTAGTTCATGCAAATTAGTATCAGAGAGTTAAGCTTTGGTTCATTTATATGTCTTCTTATAAGATCAACTAGGCACATATTCAGATTTCTATCTCATGAGTTAAGCTTTTCCCCTGCTATCATGATGATTAAAATTAGACGAATCATGGTAATCTAAATACCACCCTTGTTTTCCTTTGTTGTGACATAAATATGTGATTACATACATATGTGCCTAGGATTATAGAATTTTATTATGTTAGTTCTAGACAATTAGGTTTTCAAGTCCTGGCCCTTTCGCAAGGATGTACTGTGCTAAGTTGCTAATGAATCACCAGTAAGCATGTTTAACAGTATGTTTAATTGGAAGATGCTGCTCTTGCAGGCCTGGCGGTCAGCCTTGCTTGGAAACGAAAGAATTTAATTTGGTACGAAACATGCTAATTGCTGCTGTTGAGGAACGATACCGGGATGCTGGTACCTATCCGCAAAATTTACTCTTTTCATTTAGATTTCTTCTGTTCGCTCTGCTAAGATTTTTATAGCTGTTGCATAGCTGCTTTTTGCTTCTTAGAAACACCTTAGAAGGAGGTCCATCTATTATAAAGAACTTATTCAGATAGATGATGCTAGTTTAACCGAGTTAATGTTCCGTTTAGTATCTCTTTCGCTTTATTGTTTAACCAGTTACATTTCCTTCTTCCCCAAGTTGGATCATCCTTTAAGAGCATAACTCCCAAGGAATTGTTTTGGCATGATTTCTCAACTAAATTCGACTGAATGTGCTCTTTGTTTTTTTGAGATAACGAGGCGAAACCCCTCCCTGGGTCTCCGCTAACTCGCGGACCACAGTTTTCTACGCACACCTATAGGACCATTTTGGACCCAGATGCGCGTAAGAGAGTAAAGCCCCGGCCTGGTGTCCGCCCCCGGAGACTGAATGTGCTCATTGACCCTAGTCTTTCAAGGGGCACTTGGTCCTGAACCTTTTACCACACTGCCCTTAGGTTTAGACCATTTGTTTCCTCCTGCATGGCACTAACACAACATTGCCGAGCCATACAAGAAATGGATAGAAAATGCCACGTTGGATTAAGCAGTATTGAATTCCATGCTAGCAAAACTAGCATCTTAAGTGCTGACATCAAGTCGAGGGCATCAAGGAGGCAATATAAAGAGTTCAAAGGCATAAAAAGTGCACTTTGGAAAGTTAAAGGGTACAAGACCACATTCAGAAACATCCAGGAACATTTACGTAATTATGCAATTGTTTTGTTAATATTTATTCCAACATATGAAATAAAAAGGCGTACATCTTTTGTCATTGCGACAGCTCAATGGAGGGACAAGTTGACTCAACTGCGGGCTAAGAGGCGAAATTGGGCGTGACCAGGTCTCTTGCTATCGTAAGATGTGTTATGCTGCTGCTGCTGCTCCAATGAAGCCAAAATGTGCATAAAGCTTACACTAATATTCCTTGTTCCATATAAAAATATCTCCTTAATCAGTGTATGTAGATTGATAAGCTTGTGAATAATAGATGTAAACAAGGTGGTTCTCTCTGTAACATATTCTTACTGTTACTGCGGACAAGTTATTTTTCAGATGCAAGTTCTTTCTATTGCATGCTCCTTAGTATCGTTTTGATAGGAGATATGAGTCTATAATAATAATAAAATTCTCAGTGGCCGACTTTGTGGGCTTGCCAACTTATCAATTCATGAGTGGTCACTTAAAAATTATTGAGTAGTAAGTAATTGACCCTTTCTAAAAAAAAGTTGTAGTTAATTCTTTTTTTTTTTTTTTTTGAAAAATATTTTTAAATTTGAGTTTTAATAAGTTTAATATAAGTAACGAAATTTATATCCGGAGCATTATAAAACTTCTCCTCATAACAAGGCGCATGGTAAGAACTGATTGAAATGAAAGACCAAAAGAAGATACTTTTTGAAATGGGTATGGCAGGTAGCATATGAGATTCAGAGTGAGAGGGAGGATCGCAGGAAGGCAAAAACCCTCAATTTAGAAAGATGAAGGGACAGAGGTGACAAATTCCCCATCTCATTTGGGGCGAAAATTAATTGACATATCAATGTGATACAGCATTTTTCATGCCCGTTGGGAAAGAACGGCGGAGTCCATCCTAACCGTCCAACGAAGAAATAAGAGGAAAGTGCGCCGCCAAATGGTGAGGCACATGCCGAAGGAAGAAAAAAAAAAAGATCCTTCCTTTAACATGAGCTATTCAGCTGAGTGAGGAAACAAGTGCCTGAAATGACAACAGGTAGCTATGAAGAATATTACACATTTATTGCTTCTGTAATCAGATTCTGTAAAACATGTACTGTTTAAAAATGAGAGAAATTGATACAGAACACCAACTGCTTCATTAGGAGGTTCATAAAATTACAATATGAGTCTACACTTTGATATTCGTAGGAAATAAAACTCGGTGCTGTCTTGCAATGAAAACTGTCATGCCCTTTTGGTCCAACACTATACATGGGGATTTACATGGTCCAGCAGTTGTATAAAGCAGTAAAGTTCACCAAAATTAGATTTACTCCAATGGAAAAAAAAAAAGAATGTAAAAGACGGGCTTCACGCTGCATTTTCGTTGCTTCAGAAATACCATACAGCAGGAGAAAAGCTTCTTTCCAGCTTTGGGGTCTTAAATATAGGATCACTGTAAAAAAGCAGCAGCAACAAAATTAAACAGCTCTTTATGTTTAACAGTCAGTGGTTGTTTACACTGTGTTCGACGAGCAGTTGTAGAATTCACTGTTGATCTGAGCAGGTTTACTTATGAGCCACCTGGTTTATTGTTCTGAGAATTGTTTATCGTCATAAATGATTCACCACAACCACACTGCCCTTTCGAATTCGGATTGATAAATATAAATTCTGACCTACACAAAATTCATGAAATGAAAAGACATAAGCTACAGAAATTAATTCAGTAAGTTCCGAGTTTGTTGATTCTGCGAATGCTTAACCTACCTCAGTGTATCATCTACAAAATCCATCTTGGTCCCTATGACATGCATGAGAGCTTTTGGATCAATCAAAATCTTCACACCCTTGTCCTCGACAAGCTCATCGAATTTGCCTTTTTCATCTGAAGCATAGAAAGTACAAGTTCTAGCTTATATGATATAAGAACAGGAAAGCAATAGCTAGAATGCATACGAAAATAAAGATTTATATACTTTATATCCTATATGAGTGGTTATAATGCCTCTCTCTTCTCTCTTGCTATTTTTTTTTTCTTTATATAAGTATGTTACACCTTTTTAAGACCCTGTCTATAAATCTTATTATTTGTTCTATAGCAATTGCTTCCCGAGATAAAATTTCATGCCTACAGATTCACCGGAACTAATGTAGGTGCAAAGGTTTCTCTCCTAAATGTTATTATGGTTCAGCAGAAAGAATCTAATACAAATGTCAGTTTTCCTGCAGAACCATTAGCATTCCACTAGATTAGAGATAGAAATGTTCTATATTGTCAATTTCAGTTAGTATCTCAACTTTGTCGTAGACTCACAGGAATATAAGCACGCACACACACACACACACACACACACACACACACACACACACATATATATATATATATATATATATATATATATATATATATATATATATATTATAGAGAGAGAGAGAGAGAGAGAGAGAGCACATTTACGACATCTTACATCATTTTCAAATGTCACCATTTCATAATGCACCTACCACTTGTGTCCAGTTGTCTGTGTTCAATTTAATAAATGAATATTTTCTTTAAATCAAAAGAGAACAAGGGGGAAAAAAAAAATCTCACCAGCATAGTTAAGAGTATAAGATAACCCATTGCAGCCACGAGCCTTAACACCAAGTTTGAGATATGAACGTTGACGTAGGCTAAGGAGGTTATGTATCCTTTCAGCAGCTGCATCTGTCAAACTCAGCGCCTGCTTGCGCATAGCAGGGCCAGCTTTCTCAGCAACCTTCTTTAAAGCAGAAGCCATATTGGATGAACAACCCTAGTAACTAAAAGGATTTTAGAAAGAAGGCTGTAAAAGTAAAGGCGCCAGTCCCAAGTTTCTTCAACTCACTTAAAGAAGCATCAAAGCATTAACCAAAAGGCCAGTGTAGTGAAGGAATAATGAATGGCAGCACCTTTTGCATTTTCAAGGTATAATCTTGAGTATAAAAATAAATATAAAAAAGGGCGCTAAAAGCGAGCTTGAAACATTTGTAAATGAAATCAGCAAACTGTTGCTCATTCTCATAACTAAATAAGGGACAAAGCTATACTTTTGCTAAAATATCTCTATGGGCGTCAGATGAAGTTGAGACGCTATAATGCTACTAAAACATGAGCTTATCTAACTTCAGAAGTCATAACAGAAGTAAACTTGTCCCTTCTAAATTTTTAGAAATAAACTTAGAAACAAGACTTCATATACATATCTGCTATCAGAATGCTAACTCAATCACCAATCTGACTCAACTTTAGCAGATCCAATTTGCTAGAGAATGGATGCTCTTAATTCCTTTTCCATTAGGAGTGCAAAGCACAAATATTGCACTTCATTTCCATTCACAGATGCATCCCATCATCCTACCTACGTACTAACTATAAAACTCTTAACTCTTATGCCTATTCAAATTTCTTATTTTCTTCTTTGTTACGTGATATGTACCAGTTTTGCTCATAATTAGGAAACCAAGTAAATTAACAGGAAGAATTTACTATAAAACTCTAATTCTTATGCCTATTTCAATTTCTTATTTTCTTCTTTGTTACATGATATGTACCAGTTTTGTTCATAATCAGGAAACCAAGTAAATTAACAGGATGAATTTATCACCTCAATTATGCTTAACAATACGAAACATTTAATAACAACTTAAAAAGGAGATTTTTAAATATAAAAAAAAGCACGGAGAATTTTCATAAATGAAACTATCAGAACTTCCAGAAACAAAAGTTCAGAAACATTATACACACACTGCCTGTCAGTATTCGAAATCAAGTACCAATCTGAAGCAAATTTTCAACAGATCTAGTCTATTAGAGATACGAGGGTCCTCAATTCCTTTCCTTTCGGAGCCAACATATGAATTGTTGAATTTGAGTTTAATAGATGTGATAAAACTAGATCACACCTAAATTACGAGGTTACGAACTAGGAAAGGAACACGAATTCACACAGCGGCGTCCATCATCCAACCTATCTGTCAACACTGAACCATTTCGGCTCTAATTAAACCTAAAACCCAATTTTTAAATACATTTGTAAATAAAAAAATAAATTATTTACTCCTTTGCAACGTTTAAAAACAACCAGAAACGTTAATACCAACTTCACAAGGGAAATTCATGCTTCGATCTCCGCGAACCACGAAATCTGATATCCTATTAAGACAAAGAACCATCGAAGAAGCAAAAAAAAAACAAAAAAAAAAAAAAAAAAAAATCTTACCTCCAAAGAGAAACAAGGGGACTAGAGATTGAATGAAAGAATGAATCTCTTCTGCGATGAATTTTTAAGGCGGCTGATTGTTTTTCTCCTTGCGGCAACCTCCTATTATTTCGTTTGAATTATATGGGAGACAAGAAGGGAATTTGGAATCGGGATGTGGAGATGGTGAGGTAAGCCTTCGCCTTGATTAGACGAGCAAATATGTAGAGGCGGCTCATTCCTTCCTTCTGTCGGACAGAAATCCTCGCCCCGTTTCTTGACCCGCCCCGCTTTCCAACTTCCAATAGCCTGAAGGATGCTTTTGCTCGGTATAATTTTGACAGAATATTTAGAAATTTAATATGTGAGAATTATAGAAATACAGTATTTTTATATACACAATATTTTTACAAATAAGATAATTCAGATTTTTATAGAGAAGGTTGGATATTTGATTCCGGCAACTTTCATACAATATTAATTTATTATTTTGTAATTCTTTTTAATTTAACTCATATATTTTAAAAATCTAGCTGATAATTGCTTCTTTCTTTTCCTAATAATTGATATTTCAAAATTCTAGTAGTTTATTACTTTTCATTCTCCCTAGCTTATTGTGGTTGTCGACACATCGATCAGAACAAATAAGCATTTCTACTAATTATAATTTATAATTTTAAATTTTTTTTTGAGAAAAAATTTATAATTTTAATTTATTATCATAGAAATTAAATTTTCGTTTATCATAACAGACAGAGTTATAGATCTCTATTTTCTACGAAATATGTTATTTAGTATAATTGAACATGCATACTATTTTGATATATCTACGTATATCAATATCAATATGTTTTTAATAGCAAACATTAAATTTTTTAATATATATGCACATCAATACATATCAAACCAAGAATATTTTAGTAAAATAAATGATAATTTTTCAAAACATATCAAATATTTTTTTTCAAAAAATATTCCGATATAATTTTATTATTTTTATTTAATTTATAAAATATGTATTTTAGTAATATTCTGCCATATGTCAGAGAATGATGGAACCAAATCAAACGAATGAAAGTAGTATTTTCAGAAATTTAAATAATACAAAATAATGAATAAAAAGAAAGAATGCAGTATTACTGAAAATATAATTGCAGAATATTCAGATTACCAAGAATACAATATTATTAGATATTTTACATAGTAAAGAACCAAATGCAACATAGAAAATACCTAATACATACTTTTAAAAAAATTCAACATAAAAAGTATAATTAATATATTAAAATTTATTTATAAATAAATATTTTTAACTCTAAATTACTAAAAAAATTAAACTTATTATAAAATTTTCTGTGCGAACGAGTTTAATAAAAGCCCATTTATTAAATCTTATCTCCCTGCTCGGATCGGCACCACCACACTTGCCTCGATGTATTAGTAACAATTTATAAGAGAATCTGTGGATATTTTTTCATTCATTCTCCACTTACCTGAATTTGAAACCCCACGATGAAAGTGGAGCTCCCGCACCTGTTCATCATCTCCATCCTTTTCAGCATCGTAATCTTGATAAAGCTAGCATCAAAACCTCCTCCTTCTCACCGCTGCCGACGGCCGCCCGGCCCATGGCGGCTCCCAATCATCGGAAACCTGCACCACCTCTTCGGCTCCCCTCCGCACCTCGCCCTTCGCCACCTTGCCGCCATCCACGGTCCCCTGATGCTCCTCCGACTCGGCCAGCTGGACATCGTTGTTGCCTCCTCCGCCGACGCCGCCCACGACCTCATGAAGACTCACGACGTAAACTTTGCCTCCCGTCCTTCCACCGCCGGCTCCCGGGCAGTCCTCTACGACGGCGCCGGCGTTGCGTTTGCCCCCCTCGGCTCTCACTGGCGTCAGCACCGCCGCATCTGCTCCCTCGAGCTCCTCTCCCTCCGCCGCGTCCGTCAGGCCCTCCCCAACATTACTGGACAAACCAACGAGCTTCTCTCTCGCCTTCACAACCCTAACGGAACCGAAGTGAATCTCAGCGAGGAGCTTCTGAAGTTCTCCAACGCCGTAACGGCGAGGGTGGCGTTTGGGAAACGGCCGTGCGCGGAGCAGGAGACGTTCATAGCGGCTTTAAAAGAGGCTATGAAAATACCGGGATTCGGCTTCGGCGATCTCTTCCCATCGTTATGGTGGCTAGACAAGCTCACCGGAACGGAGGCCAGGTTACGGAAGTTGCACCGTCAGTTCGATCAGATTCTTGACGAAATTATTCAAGATCACAAACTAAACAACTACAGTGACGCTGATCATCAACGTGACGACCCGGAGGACTTCGTTGATGTTCTGTTAAGGCTCCAGATGCAAGGCGAGCTCGAAGTCCCCTTCACCCTTGTGCATGTCAAGGCTTTAATCCTGGTAAAGAATATTCATTTGTTAATTATATATGTTGAATTCATATGTTGATCAATAAGAAAATACGTATATATATATATATATATTTCTACAGGATATGTTTATTGGGGGGACGGAGACGACGTCGATAGTGTTAGAATGGGCCATGTCAGAGCTGATTAGAAACCCAGAGTGCATGCGTATGGCGCAATCTGAAGCACGTAGCGTCTTAAAATACAAACCCAACATAGGAGAATCTGACATCTCCGAGCTTCGTTATTTAAATCTAGTCATCAAAGAGACGCTGAGATTGCACCCTCCTCTCCCACTTCTAATCCCTAGAGTCTGCAAAGACACATGCGAGGTTCTCGGCTACACGATCCCCGCCGGCTGCCACGTGGTGATCAACGGCTGGGCAATCCTAAGAGACCCAAACAGCTGGGGAGAAGACTCCGAGGAATTCAAACCGGAGAGGTTTCAGACGAGTTCGGTTGATTTCAAGGGGAAGAATTTTGAGTACATACCGTTCGGTTCTGGGAGGAGGATTTGTCCGGGGATGACTTTTGGGATGACGACGGTGGTGGTGGTGATGGCGAAGTTGTTGTATCATTTTGACTGGGAGGTGGCAGGCGGTGTTCCGGCGGAGGAGGTGGACATGGCGGAGGAGTTTGGAGCGACGATGGGGAGGAAGAAAGGGTTGAGAGTGGTTGCTGTACCTCGAATTTCACTGTAGCACTTTTCTTATGAATTGTTGTCACCGCAACAAGTCTCTCCACTATCTGTTGTCTCGTAATGATTGTACAAGCAGAATTTGCGATACATGCGAGCCTACAAACGACTTATAATTCGAGCTTAAATATTTATTTATGAAAAGAATTTTTAGATCCCGTAGAATTTTAGAATTTTAAAAAACATATTTAGTAATTTTTTTAAAAAAATCATATTTAGCAATTTAAAAAAATAAATAAATATTATATTTATAAAATATACTAATCTTTATTTCTTGTTAGAAAAATATTTATACAAATATTTAGAAAATCTTTTCGAAAATTTTAGATGATGATATGTCATAAATTTTTCTGAGAAAGGGCTGATATGTTATTCGTCTACATGATTTTTTTTTTATTCATTAGTTAAATATGAAGTTAAAAAACTTAATCTATATATGTATAAAAATTGATCCCTCTCAAAAGAATGCCAAATGGATGAACCATTAACAAAAAAAAAAAAAAAAAAAAAGAGAACGGATTAATCCATGCTTCGCAAAGCCCTGTTAATAAATCACTGATTTTAAAAATTACTCGAAACATACAAACACACATATTTATATACATGATTGTTTTCTTAAAAAATTAAATAAAAATTTTCTTTGATGTGTTCTACAATTGTGTATTCAAGATTTTTTTCAAAAATTATTTTTATTAGATATTTTGATATTTTAAAATTTTTATAATCTGTACTATTTTAAATTTATTACTATGTCATTAAATCACAACTATCTATATTTGTAAAAAGATAAATATTTAACAATTTCAGTTCATTGGTTGTGATGTTCATTATATTTTAGAGACTAACTATGCAAATTTAATATATAAAATAACATATAAATTAATGACAGCAGTAACTATGTAATAGTTTAAAATTCTGGAGTTAATTTAATATTGTGTGAGAAACTTTAGAGATTGGTTGTTGAGGACTATCTAATAACTCTTCAAAATAGTTTGTAAATAACGGTTAGAGCACTGCTATTCACCAGGGTCTATAATATTCTGATACAATTTGAACCGAACATAGTGTGCACATACACATTATATTTAGTACAAATTAAATTATCGTCATCGGCGGTCCCGCGGAGTGTATATAATAACTTTTAATAATAGTTGTAGATAACATTAGAGCACTACTATTCATCATGGATCCTTAATATTTTGATATAATCTGAACCATATATAGTATATTTTGATATATCATGAATTTTTGATATTTTGATACAATCTGAACCATACATAGTGGACACCGATGCATCGTAGTTAGTTCAGATTATGATCATCGGCGGTCTTGATGAACGGCGTTTTCCGTGAACTGGTCATAGTGTTAGTATTTTGTGGCATTTTTCTTATTAGTATTCATAATAAACGTTCCAATCAAGATAGCAGCTTGCGAATCTAATCAAAACAGGTACTAAGGAATCTTGTATCACTAAAATCCGATTAGTCCCTAGCCTCGTACATTTGTCTTGTCTGTTGACCTGTTTATTAAAAAAACCCATATTCGGCTCTTCATTGAAGCTTCGAATAGTGTCTGTTGCAGAAGACGAGTTAGAGATCTGGAGGATGTCTATAGAGGGGTTCATTCTGCACACTGGAGCATACTACTTCAATAACAATGGCCTGTCGTTGCTGTTATTCACTGTACTGATCTCTACTATAATATGTGTGGCATGGACAAAATCTGGATCAAAGAGAGAAGAAATACCAGGAAGGCTTGGTTTAGCTTTCATTGGAGAAACTTTTGATTTCCTGCGTGCAAGTAACAGCGTCAAAGGATGCTATGAATTTGTCAGACAACGGCGGCTACTGTGAGTACATTATCTACCTTCTTTATGGATATCATTTTAAGAGATTTCATTAGAGATCTATTTATAGATGCAAAGCTCTCTGTCGGTCTTAAATCTTAGCTTTTAAGTTCTTAAATGGTAAATATGAATCTAGCTTGGTTTTCCTGTTCTTGTAATTAAGGACTAGTAGACAATAATTATGGTTGTATTACAGATGTAGGACCAAACAAGCACAGGAAGCTGATAGTTGATATTATGTATTACATGATCAAATTAACTAAATTTCAAAACTTTTAGATATAATGTTTTTTTCTTTTTTCAAAAACAAATTTTTGTATCATGAGCCATATTATTCACATTAACTAATTTCCGATAAAACCAGGTACGGGAAGTTGTTCAAGACGCGAATCTTTGGAAAGACCCACATATTCATTCCAAGCGCAGAAGGGGCGAAGACAATTCTGGCAAATGATTTTGTGAAGTTCAACAAAGGGTATATCAAATCCATGGCGGACGCGGTCGGCAAAAACAGCTTGCTCCGCGTTCCCCGTGAAAGCCATAGAAGAATTCGAAGCATCTTAGCAGATCCCTTCTCTATGAACTCCTTAGCTAAGTTTGTTAAGAAGCTTGACATGATGCTGTTGGAAAGGTTTAACGAAATAGAACAAAGAGGGCAGAGCTTCGTGGTTTTAGACTTCTGCATGAAGGTGCAAAACATCTTAGTTATCTATACTTCATTTTTTTTTTTCCTTTTTTGCATGCTTTAACTTTGCCTACATTTCTAGTTATGCTTATGAATTATTTTCAAAGGTGCATCTGCCGAGCGAAGTCGACTCAGATTCTGGCATGTAGTCCGTGCCAATGTTGTTGTGCCGATCGTACTGACAATTATCAGAACATCATATAAATTATTATATGTAATCTAGAATTTTGGTTGAATAATTCAAAGATTTTATAAATTACTGAGTTTTATACTTAGAAGGAAAGATGTCCTTGGCTATATATACATCTGTGACAAAATTCATTTTGCAGGTAACATTTGATGTAATGTGTGATATGTTGATGAGCGTAAACAACGGTGATCTTCTGCAAGAAATTGAGCAAAATTGCAATGATGTCTCAAACATGATGTTATCCTTTCCACTAATGATCCCTGGCACAAGATACTTCAAAGGAATGAGGGTAAATACCTTTGCTTTCCATTTTGTTTTTCCTAAATTGCAACTTCTTTTCATACATACATAGGTTAGTAAATTAAATTTTCAGCTTAGTTGCCTTCAATAAGACGGGTTATCCACAATCGTTAAAGGGCAGGAATTTCTAACATAATTCAAATACAGGCAAGGAGACGGCTAATGCAGATTTTCAATGAGATGATCTCGAAACGAAGAAACGGTGTTGAAAGTCATGATGATTTTTTACAGGCCATGCTGAAAAAAGACACACTTCTAGAGGATGAGAGGCTCAGTGATTCTGAGATCATGGATAATCTCTTAACACTTATAATTGCAGGGCAGAGCACAACATCGTCCGCCATGATGTGGAGCGTCAAGTTCTTAGATGAAAACAAAGAAGCTCAAGAGAAATCAAGGGTACAAAGATAATAACATAAGCCGTCAATGAAAGGAGTTGATAAGAGTAGCTTAAAGTGTTTAGTTCTTAGATTAAAATGGTTAACATGATGCAGGAAGAGCAACAACATATAGCTAGAAATAAACCAAGAGGAGAATCACTTGATATGGACGATGTAAATCGCATGACATACAGCTTGAAGGTATGCAGCCCAATAGACTCCATAAAAATGAAATGTTTTTCATTTTAAACTGGTTGCAACTCTGCAAAATTATGGTTGATTATTTGTGCATACTAAGATATCGTTTTGGATGAAGGTTGTGAAGGAGACGCTGCGAATGTCAAATGTACTTTTATGGTTTCCGCGTGTGGTAACTACTGACTGCACTATAGACGGTAATTTTTTCTTACCAAAATATAAACTATTTTGATCAGAATACTGAGACGATTATTTCTAAAGGCGAAAAGGAAACTGCAAATAAATTTAAATGCCTAACCGGCGCATAATCAAGAGAAAATTAACTTGGAGGCATTCCAAGTAACCAAGGAAAACTTTCCTTTGCAGGAGTTACAGTAAAGAAGGGATGGCATGTTAATGTTGATGCAACCCAAATCCACCATGATCCTTTGTTTTACAAGGATCCAATGATGTTTAATCCATCAAGATTCGATGTAAGTGATATGAACTTCTACTTACTTTCCATGAGCTTATTAACATTTGACAATACATAAGGTTTTCTCCTTTTTTTTATATATATAAATGTTGCTGTTGTGATTTTTCATTAATAGGAGATGCAGAAGCCTTATACGTATCTGCCGTTTGGATCCGGAGTTAGAACATGCTTAGGAATTAACATGGCAAAGCTCACTATGCTTGTTTTCTTACACAGGTTAACCAGCAGCTACAGGTAGTGAGTTTTTTATTTGATTTCCAGAGAATAATTGTTTTTTTATTGCATTAATGGTTCTTTTAGTTATTTTTTTTTTTAAAGTTATACTTTATAATCTTTATCTAGGTGGAGAGTCGATGATTTGGACCCCAGCCTGCAGAAGAAGGCTCATATTCCTGTATTAAGAAGTGGCTGTCCAATAACCTTTTTACCTCTAAATATTGAGTAGTTCATGTACTAAGGAAGTTTGTAGTTTCATATAAAGGAAGATGTATGAGCAACTCTTTTTTGCATGAACTAAATTGAGCTGTTATAATAGTTGTAAGTAATTTAGGGCAAATCACTCGTAGCCTCGGAAACATCCACTTCCGACATATCAGAACAAGGTTTGAATGGTATTCAACAGTCTAGAGTTTTTTTTTTTTTTTAGCAGAACCCATTTAGGGTCATCTCATTCGTCCCTGCGCACACGCACATGGACACCTGGCTCAACCCAGGAGGACCGTTTCGCACTCATCCAACCCACCTGGGCTCCAGGTCTTTTGCGCGCAACATACCCGTCACATGTGGAGCTTTTGCGCTTAACGTACCCGTCACGTGCGTACCCGCTGCCATGCTGAAGAGGGACATCAGCGGTCGACGCTGGGGCTCGAAAACAGTCTAGAAAATTCAGTATGGATGTCGTGTTTAGGAACACGTATAATAGAACGAATTCTGTTACCTTCACGTGTATTATAACAGTAATAAGATTTTGTGAATAAGCATGTCTGAATTAAGGACGTTGATGATATATAGGATTTTATGCATAAGCATGTTTGGATGAGATTTTATAGATATATTTCATCGTCTTATCTTTATATTTATATTTATTTAGACAGCGAAATCACTGCAGATGGTAGATATTGCTGCATACAACAACAAAAACAACCCAGTTATAAATCCCTTTTGAGCCCCCTAAACTTCTCCCAGAATTATCCTGAAATTTTCAACTCCTAAGTGCTGCATGAACTGAACTTTGTAAAGCGAACCATGCGATGTTTATAAGTGAACTTGATTGATGTCAGGAGGAAGGCTTAAGGAATAGTCTCGAACCGCGTTTTGATAAATGCCAAATTAGAGATATGCCGATCGTACTGTGCTGACTGTGCCGATCCGCAATTTTTATATATTTATAAACTATAAAAATGTAATAAAAAGATTTATTAAAACATTAATAAATTTAAAATACAAGTGCCTTAATTATGTATAAAAATACATACTAAAAGGTACATGTAAAACCTAAAGCATTCAAATATATTGCATCATTTAAAAGTACATTAATTTTGACTTTAAAACTTAAAAATAAATTAAAAATAAAATAAAATAAAAGTCGCATAACAGGTAGGTCACGTTCTACCATCCGTTTAACAGTACCCATCCTTCAAAAAAAAAAAAAAAGGAGCCGGCACTAGCCGAAAAATGGCCGTGCCAGCCATCTCCGTGCCGATCCTGGCAAAGGCACCTATGACTTTGGTCGGGAGAATAATCATTTTTCTCACTTTATTAGAAATTGCTTTATCATATTTCAAGCAACTAGAAGTTGATTTGTTAGTCTTTTGCGATTTGATATAGTGCTAGACTAAGACAATCAAAACCACTAGACAACCAGCTTATGTACCTAGTGAAAAATATTATGTCAGCATATACCATCTATTTGGCTCATACTACACATGATATCATTCTATGGCTAGTCTATTGAAATCACATAATAGTGATCAAGGAGAAAAGTCTATTAAGCACCCTTATTGGGATTAACAGTTTAATAACCGATAGATATTCCGCCTTTGGACATTTTATATAGTGCTAAACTAAGACAATCAAATTAAAGAAGATATTCATAAACTGATTTTTTTATTCCATTCATCAACATAATACATCCTTACATGATTTATTGATTTTGATAAATCACATGACAAGGAATTACAGAACAATTTGATTCAACTACATTTAAAAATGCAGTAACGAACATCGTTCAATCATATTGTGACAAAAAGAATCTCTCAATTTTGTCATTGTATATCCAGTTTCTCTGTACTTCCTGATGTGGAATTTGAATTACGTACCTTTCCTTCAATTTCCATATTTTTCGTATAAAAATTAACTATCTTCTGATCCAACTCATAGTAATGAACCATCTTCTTCAGGGGCTTCAGATCTAGATCTATGAAATTTGCCTGCAAAAGGTCTGAAGGCGTTAGTTCCGTTCAATTTAGAAAGTCCTACAGCAAAACTTCATCCAGGCAATATATTACATCCTTACTGCACTACTAACGTACAACATACAAAATTAAGTGATCCATTGGTTATGGGAAATGCATTTAAATAAAGTTGTTATAGCATAACTGAACATGACTAAAAACTCTAGATAGATCAGGAAGAATGCATAACAGATAAAGCATCATATGATGCAAAGTAAGAACATATGATGTGGAGAAGTTAAACTATATTTTTTTTTGCAAGTGCCAAGATACAAATCTAGAACACAAAATAAAGTATAAAATAAACTCTTAAGCTTGTATTCCAGATGTGGGGTATGGTTGCTGCATGTCAAAGAAGTTATTGACCCAAAGCCAGTAAGAAAATAAATATGGATACTTACCTTGTACTCAAAATTCAACTTTTCAGATTCTAGATACACAGAGCTACAGGCTGCATCTCCACTCTCTCTATGTTTAAAGGTAAGAAAGAGACTACAATCTTTTGCAGTTGCAGCTATAAAAAAATCCTTCAAAAGCTGACGACTTCTCTCAAAAGGAAGAGCATGCAGGAAGCTGTACAGATGCGAGAGCTCAACATTACTTCTGCACACCGTACATGGTTGAGAAACAATGTTGTAATACAAATGGATTGCTCCTTCTACATCAAGCACATCAAGCTTCTGAATTTCAAGAAGCCGTTCCAGTATCTTGGACTGGAAGATTGCCTCAGCAACAAGCTCAAGAAATCTGGCTAATGAAAGACCACCACATTTTGGAATTAAGTCCTCCAGTTTATCTTCGGTGTGTCCGCTGGATTTGAACAATGGATCAGCTTTATGCTCGGTCTTACTCATACCGCCACCCAAACCTCCAAAAATGAGACAGCCGTTCATAAATATTCGCAAGTTGTTTTGAGGTGTTGCAAAAAGAGCAACAACAGCTTGGTGTATTCTCTCTTTTGAGCCAGAAAAAAGATCAAGTGGGTCATACTCACTTAGCTGTGATATCTGAAAGATCAAAAGAGAACAAATGATAAAAAAAAGGCTTCGACATAGAAAATGAAAGACATTGACATTGCACAAAAGTCAACAAAATAAAGGGTTTGGAAAAAATTTCTTGTTTGTGGCAACTCTTAACTCAACATTTCAAGGAATTCTTTAGCAAAGGCAGAAGCAGCAAAAAATGGTAACATACATATTAGCCGAAAGAAATGTAAGATAGACCGCACATTCAGAGCTCAAACAGAGAACAATGACCTGTGCCGAAAAATTTTTAGCAGAGGAGGTTCATAGACGACTTTATTTGCATGCATAATATGCAAATGTGGCTTACAAGAAGCAGTAGGAACCATAATTGAACACATTCGTCGATTTTGACAACGTGCTTCATATTTCATGTCATGTCATACTCAAAAGAAGCAGTAGGAACCATGATTTAACACATCCTTTGTCTTTGACAAGGTGCCACATATTTTATCTTACAAGCTCAAGAGAGAGCTTCCTTGAAAAGAATTGTCTGCACAGACCTCATGCTGGTGAAGTTTCAAAAGCTGATGCATTCTAAATCGAGTGACATGCTTTTTAATGAGGTTGTTCTTCCCTATATAATCGGAAGAGGGAAGAAATCCACACTTTGGCTGCAAAAATAACAAAATATCAGCTAGAGAAATTCAACTAAATGACGAAAACTATGAGACTGCATAAAATTTATTAAAGAACAAGTTTACGCAGGTAAGAAGTAGATACCTTTAACTCTACTGCAAGGCAAATGTCTTCTCTGAAAAAGCCTGTGACCAAACTGTAAGTATTATATGAAACTGCATTTCTAGCATTAACAAAGAACATAAATTACACAAGTAGTCTACAAATAACATTGAGGATTAAAAACAGAGAAACCTAGAATAAGAGGACAAGAAAAAAACCTTTAGGGTTAGGGAAAGTTGAGTGATCAAAGAAAAGAAGAGCTGTTCTACATTGAGTATCAATATCTGCAGCATTAACCCGCCAGGCAGGACGTTGGTCATTGATATTTTTCTTGATCCTCTCCAGGAACTCCCTGGACACAGTAACACAAGTCTGCACCAGTAGAATATACAAATCAAATGAAATAGCACATATTGCAGGAGCAAATCACAATGTAGAGCATTAGCAGTTAGTTAAAAAGAATTACTTCAATATTAACATACGGACTCAACTAAGAAGGGACAGCTCTTAGCATAAACTAATAAAACGCCCTCATAACTATCTATATTTTCCAGTAACAACTCGTCAGCTTTATCACCAATTCACCAACACACAATGTGCTGGTCTAGTTGAGTGGCACATCAGCCGCTAAAGAGTATTTGACCTTCTAGGTTTGAGGTCTCCACCTATAAAAAGGTTACTATTTAGATACCTTTGCACAGCCTTTAATGCTTGGTTATGTTAACTGCTAAAATCAACTATATCCACAAAGAATACATAATAAATTTCTATACCATACTTAATCAATTCCACTCAGTTCATATAGTTACTCAGAAGTTGAAGGATTACAATATAGCATACATTAAGAGATAATGCTCGGTCTCATGAACTTGTTCTGTTAACTGATAAAATCAACTAGATCCATGAAAAAATTCATGATAGATATTTGATAACATATTTAATCAGTTTCACTGTTCATTTAGTTACTTGGAAATTGAATGCTTACTAAATAGCATAAAGAGAGGGCATACCCCACCATCTACATGCTCAGGTCCTATCAAAGGACTCATTACTTGCACCGCATAAATTTGTTGAGCAACATGTCTTGAGGTAGATTGAACAAGTTCTTTAACATCTTTCCACAAAACCTGTTCATGAAAAGATAGAACCAGACGATTGTCTATCACAGGAGTTCCATCTCTCCAACTCTTGGAAATCCGTAAGACTCTGTTGACCTGATGAAAGAGACAATAATGTATAAGCAAAAAAACAATTGTACTCTCTAAATATATGATCTAACTCCGAACCAAAGGTTCCTAATCCCCCAATCCTACCCTCTGAGCTACCCCCCTAGGCATTCAACAAACTAATTTCTTAACGCAATATCAGAGACGTAGGACTTATTGATGACTACAATAAGTTCGAATTAGCGTTTAGCATACCAAAACCGGGGAAGAACCGCGATAGCCCAGGACAAGATTAGCTGCTCCTTCTCCTTTGTAAAACCAGTCCTTCGCATCCTCAGCTTCCAAGACTATTCCCATCACCTTGAACATAATAACATTTTTTTTTTTAATTTTGTAATAATGGAAAATATAACTATAAAAAAGGAATGTACCGGAACAAGAATTAAAGGAATTGTAGAATTCAATTCAAACAACGAATTTCAGGAATAGAATTATACCTTCCAATCCAATCTACTCAAGTTATTACTGCGCCCTTTAGATTGATTTTTGACGTTGGAGATCTGAAACTTGGAAAATGTCGAACACGCCACCTGCTCGAAAAAGCAGCTCACTGAGTACGAGACGCAAGAGGCATGGAAGCAGTGACGGACCCAGGAATTTTATGCAGGGGTGTCAAGAATATAAAATAATACATGTAAGAATGCACAAGAAAACAAATTTTTCACAAACATATCTTATATAAAGTCAACATTACAATTGTACTCGACGGATTTTTATATTTTGAAACCGATCTATGTTATCATTAGTAAAACTACTAGCTAGTATCAAAATAAATTAAAAAAAGCATACCGAATCAGAGGACAGGCAGCGAAATCGAGTGAAGGCAGGCAGCGGTGAGCCGCAGGTGGGACTGGACAGACAGTGTCACAGTGGTGGCGGCGGCAGCTGTCAGGCTGTGCGAAACAGCCGACTTCCGCGTAGGCGCGGCGCCGGCGGCAACTAGACAGTGCGGGCGGCGGCGTCAGGCTGCGCGGGTGCGCCTGCGGGATGGCGGACGGGCGGAGGTGACGAAGTCCGCGGAGGCGCAGGCTGGACAGCTCAGGCGGCGGTGTAGGACAACGGCAATCGCAGCTTGGGGCCTTAGGGGGCGGCCCGCGGAAGTCGCGGAGGCGCGAGGATTTTTTTAACGACCAGCGTGGGCCGGTGGCAGCGGCAGCAACTAGCTAGGATGGCCGGAGTCGCTCAGTCGCCGACCGGCGGCACGGCGGTGGCCGGCTCGGGAGGTGGATAGGAGTGGAGATGAGAGAGTTGGGAAATTAGGGATTTAGGATGAGAGCGTTATTTTGTTCTTTTTTAGAAGGAAATGGAAGAGAGCGTTACAGAGAGAGACAAACAGTAGCACGGTGACGAACCGACGGTGGCGTGGCAGAGTTATGGAGCATTACGCTGAAAATCGGGCCGGATCTTGGCCCAAGGACCCCTAATTGTCACGAAAATAAGTACTGCGAAGAAATGTTCAATTGGGTATCGTAGTACCAACAAATAAGTTGCTATCAGCACCCTTACGAAACATGACTTATTTGATTCTAGGTGATGCATATGACTTCAAATCCATTCTTTTTCATAGAATAGCATGGTTTTACGTGCTTGTGCTGGCAACTACTGGCACCAGCGCATATCAGCAAGACGTGCTGAAAAACTTCAATTTAGATTTTTGTTTTTTGTGGGTATTTTTTTGAAAAAAAAAAACATGCATCGTGCGGTCAATGAAGTACCATAGGCAACAACAGAATCACCATGGTGGGCACTCACTGTAATTTGTGTTTTCAGAAATTGGGCTCGTCTTGTCTCAAACACATGACCTTGTATAATAATTCTTAACGAGTTTCATAGTTCATAAATTATGCTATATAATCAATTATTTACTCCGAGCAAATCATATCTACTATCTTGAGCAAATTACTTTTCTAGAAGTAGATGAAGACTTAGTTCTCGATCGAACAGAGTGGCGGCGTAAAATTCGTGTTAGTGACGTCGAGATTTAGATAGCATAACGCGTTTTCTTTTATTTTTATTTTGAGTTTCCTTATTTATATCCTTTTTATTTTATATTATTTTTGCCTCCATATTTTCTTGTATTAGTATATTATGTCTACGTAGTTCGTGCTTGTGTATGTATGTTTGGCGTGATTTCTTATTCTGTAAACCTGTGTGACAATTGAAATAAGAAACGATCCAAAAGAAGCAGGGCGTGGAGCAGATGTTGTATATTCCGATGTTTGGGCGAGCATGGGCCAAAAAGAGGAGGCTGCTTATAGAAAGCAATAAGTTTCAAGCATTCCAGGTATCATATATCAATGTATTTCAAATATCTGTGTTTAAAGTTTTTATCCTTTGGCAACCACCCATATATTGTCATAAAGTTATAAGTAAGTTGCCATCTTATTGCTGGAACTAGTGACCACTAGGGTATTATGAGCAAACAAGAAAATGCTTAGCGAAGCCATAGCCGTTCAAGACTTAATCTGAATAACTTTTCTTTTTTTTTTTCTTTTTTTTTTTTTTGGTGAAAATTAAGCAGCATAGGATAGGCATGATATTGTGCTACTTTCGAGCTGCTAATATTTTTATGGTTGTTTCAACAGTGATTCTGGGATGTTACAGCACCGCAGTTTTGCTTTTTGCTATAGTTGTTGTTTTATCTCTTTTTTTTTCCAAGATATTGAGGAGTTGACACCACCAGATGCTATGATTCTTTCAGGTTATAGCATCAAGCCTTGTGTGGCCCAATTCCCAGCTCCACAGACCATCCAAATCACGAGCCATGGGACCCTCTAACGAACGCGCTTGCTCACACGTGAACTCCATAGAGAACATGTCCGGACACCCTGCGCTTTCTGAGGCGTGCTCAATACCATGCCGCTGTGCTTTTGTTTGCTTTGTATTTGATGGTTCGGGGTTTGTTGGATTTAGAAATTAGACGGCGACGAATGAAAAACAATTACAAAACATAGAATTTACGTGGTTCGGCGAAGATGCCTACGTCGACGATAAGGGAGAACGCTCTTTGTTACTATATTTGAGGGGAGATAGCCGAGAACAATATCTATCCTGTTTAAGACTAAAGTATATGTTTTTATACATGTAAGAGTCCGCCGCTCTAAATCGTAAAAGCTCTCATTCTAATTAGGTAACTGTATCCTTAAAATAAGAAATATCATGCCATTGTATTGAGTCGTCATAACCAGCCGGGTGATGCCTCGCCTACCATTGATCCGCGACTCCATCAGTATTTATTGGGCTGTAATTGATCTTGAAGTTTTCAATGACCAGTATATGAAGGCGCAACGAGGCCTCTACACATCAGTGGAAGTGGAGGAAGAAGTTACTTCCATCCTGAAGTGGTGCTTCTTTGGAACTTCGCTTATTAGTAAACACCAAAAGTCTAACCTTTTTTTGTTCCACTTCAACGGTCTTAAACTTTGGAAATTTAACTTCTTAGGATCATTATTCTAAAACTCACTTTTACCACATCTTGAAAACTCTCTTCTCCTGCTTCTTCGCACTTTTATTTGAAGTAAACATACTCTAATTCTAACTAGCATGGGCAACGACTCAGCATAGATTCGCCCAAAACCTCATGTTGGAATTCTAACTTTTTAAATCATTATGCTGTGTAGAATCCTTTTTAATTCTTTGAAAGCTCATTTCTAGCATGCAACTTTGCTTTTGACGATTTACCGCTAGTTTTGGGTGTCCCCTAGAGAGAGGTGCATCTTTTTTACCTTTGCAAACATATGAAAATGACTTTTTTACACGTTAATGAAGAGCTCATTAAACTCAACGGTCGAAAAGCTTACTTCTTGCATTGTCTGCCAGCAGAGAGGGTGTCGAAGTAACTGACGGGGTCATCGAAGCTCCTAACTCAATCGTCTCCCCAGGCAGAGAACCGTATGCCTGCGCAAAATGCCATAATGCTGCACTTATTTGGCTTGTCACACCTCCTACTTTCTTTTGGTTTTATTTTTATGTTTTTGCTGATAAAGCCTATATACTGTGTCTGTTAAGACTGCAGTGGTGATTATGAGTGGAACTTGTTTCTCATTTATTTCCAATTTATTTGCATCCGCAAGTAGCAGCAAAGCTTGCAGACTAAGGATGCTGAAAGGGCCAGTTCGATAAAATTTGGAGCGATACAGAGAAGATTAGCATAGCTCCTGCCCAAGATGACACGAACAAATCGAAAAATGGTCCAAATTTTAAAAAACAAGAAAAGGTCCAGTTAGTACTTTGTGATATAAACCCGGATTTTGCGGAATATTTCTGCTAGACTTTGTTTTGTAGAGAATATAAAGCATATTTTTATAGGAACCCGGGAAGCAGATCTGCACCTTCTCGGTACGTGAGTGTACAGTAATCGAATGTGATATTGACTTTTATATGATCTTACTAACCACCGGATCAATCTAAAGCTGAATTAGAAAAAAAATAATAAAATAAGATACACAAAGCAGTTTTTTGTTTACACATAATCTCTTTCATGTTTTTAATATTTAGCAAGTATTTGTAACACCCTAATTAGCAACATTATAAAAAGATAAAGAGAATTTAATAAATATATTAATGGTTTCATGGTTCATAGATCAATAATATAGAATGAGATGTCAATGCTTGGTTTATAACTAATAAACAAATCATTCTGGATTCCTTACATGTGCTTAGTTAGTTGAGTTGATCGCAAAGTTCAATTTTCTGTGGTTATAACTCTTTTTATTATCATATTTTAGTTTAGAAATTGAAACATAATACCCTAGGGATTTAAGTTTATGCTGCACTTCTGCATAAGAAACGTTTCGGTTAACCTTTTTTTTATTTTAAAAAAAATGTTAATTAATGTGATAAGTACATTTAACAATGATTTTATAATTGTTTTTGCTAAAAACAAGGAAATGTTACAGTTTTAAGTTATGTGCTTATCTGAAATTAATATAATCTCAACTCAATTGCAAAAAATACAACAAGTAGAGATAAACTTGAGGAATTTCGAAGATAATTTCCAAAATGACGCTACCAATGCAAGTTAGAGGCATGGTGCGGCGATAAGAAGGCGTCATTGAAGGCTGTGTTCGACCTTTTACACAGTAATAGGCTGAAAAAACTTTATGGTATACAGTTAGGAGTGTCGAGCGACATTTTATATGCTTGACCGATTTTGATGTGGCTCATAGAAGGCACTATTAGAATAACTTGTACTAATCCGACGGTAGAGAATATGCAATATATATAACAAAAATATAAATTCATTAGGTTCGTTTACTTATTGGATGTGTCTGAATGATCTCTAGAACACATATGTTAATGAGAAAATTTTGATATGCAACCTGTCTATAGTAACATCCGTAGACCAGTTAAAAGGACTCAAACCTTGCAATCTATTTTTTTTTTTTTAAAAGTACTAGTTTATTTTTCAAAAAGTTATTAAATAATAGAAATTTAATGAGCCTCCAAAGTCTATAGAAAACATATCTTCACACTTCATTAAATATGTATTTTTTAAAAAAAGACTAAAAAAATGATTAAATTACAATATGTAATTCATCATTTTTGTTTCAAATATATTCCAGAAATTATTTCTTTTTTTTTTGGGTATTGACTATCTCAACCGGATACTGAACGGTAAACGATCTTTGGGCACGGTAGTTCCAGTGCATCAGAATTTTTATTCCATTTTAAATGTCTCTCATAAACAATGTTTAAGCACAGCAACTTCTGAACCACTCCACAACAAACCCCAAAAAAACTCATATTTTGTGATTATTAGAGATATTAAAAAAATATACAAGTTTCATCAGCATCGGTTTTCTTCTGCTAGTTACCAATGCCAGCCAACCCTTGCTGGCTGTTAGACTTCTCCTTCTCCTCCTACTCATCCTCCATAATTAGTGTAAATCAATGCTAAATTTATATATATAAATTATGCTTATCAAATACCCCAAACTTAGCATTTTGCTTGTCCTCAAGCAAACCAAAATAAAATATTGCTCAAACATGACCGATTTAGTTGGTGTCTATCAAATTGTATGAATAATCATATCCATCTCCCAAGTATATTAAGGAACAATCAAAATCATTTCAATCAATTGCTATCATGAAAACATAACTCAAACATCATAAACAACATTTAAAATTCTTAAGCATGTTTGTGCGCAACATAATTCAAGCCAAGTTATTTAGATTATCTAATTACAATCAATAATTATAAATGAATTTAAGACCGATCTCCTAAACCAATGTTTTTCTTTTTTTTTTTTTTTTTCTTTTTTTTCATTCCTTAAGTTGTAACTTATCTTTTGACGCGACCACCGACAATGGTGATGAAGGCAACCGGTTACTTGATAAGACACACTTAAGGTGCTTTGCATACTCATACCGTGAGCTACCGTTTGACGTAAAAGTAAACATGGGTCTCATGAATACTTCTAGTTACTAGGTACCCAAGGCAGTGGAGTAGATTATTGCATAATTCTTTTTTTTTTTTTTTTTTTTTTTTTTTTTTTTTTTTTTAACAAAGTTTGGAGATCTATCAACAAATTCAGATATAATTAAATCATGCGACTAGATTTACTCTAAATGGACAAGGCAAGAACGATGTTGAGTGCTCAAAACTACTCAAGAACTAAAAGTATATGTTATGATATTTCAAATTATGTCAACACAAAAGCAAAATCAATCAAGATTTTCACTTATCCTAATATACAAGTTAGAATTCCAAGACTATTCACACAAAAAGATATACTCAACTCAAAACAATCATCGCTAAAGCAATTTTAATCAGATTATGCTCAAAAAAATTAGTCATAAAAATGTGAATTTCCCACCCCCAAACTTAAAGTAAACATTGTCCTCAATGTTTCAAATTAAACACAAGAGTTAGCGTGAGAAAGACACTTCCTTTTGCTCGTAGCTGAATCGTAGGCGTTGGCAGTCCACTTGAAGAGTTCCGAAGCTCCCCCAAACTTGATTGCAAATCTCTGAATGTACACCTCTGCTTGCAGCATGATCTCCATCACTTCTCCATTTTATTCCTAACACAAAAATAAAATAAAAATAAAAATCAAAACTAGAAATAACTGCAGAAAAATAGACTAAGAGATAAATGGCTTGGGTTGCCTCCCAAGAAGCGCTTATTTAAAGTCATAGCTTGACTTTCACCAATGTTATCCATGATCCTTCAACTCGATTGGTTCTTCATATGCATCTCTCAACATTTTAAATAAAAAGTTCAAACTCTTATGATGCTCAAAAGTGTCGATTATTGTCAAAACGTTTAGGCCCAGTTTCCTGAAAATTGAGAAATGTATTAAATGCAATTTAGTACTTAAATCACCAAAAACTCCATCAAAGAATAAACTCGCTACAGTTTTAGGAATAGTAAAACTCCCTGAATCTTTTAGCTTTTGCAGAAGTTTATTTTGAATGACAGTTTCGTGGTCGTCCAGCTTTTCCTTCGTATCCGGTTCATCAATGTCTTTGACTTCATCCATCTTCTCCTCTACTTTGTTACCATTCATGTTGCTAATAAGTGTCTCTTGGGGTTGACATGCAAGTTCTATAGCTATTTGTCCCAGCTGATCTCCAAATTATGTATAGACGTCTCCAGACTTTTGATTCTTGCATTCTGTATAGAAATAATTTGAAGCAATTCGTTAGTTATTACCTTTTCTTCATCTACAGGTTGTCCTAGAAATTCAGAAAGTGACATCTCAGCTCTTATTCCGTCAAGAGCTTGTTGATTCTGGTTGTAGCTAAAGTTGGGTATGAATTGAATAAACTCTGTATTGCATTCAGCAGCTGAGTGTCCTCCTCCGCAAAGTTCACAAAATATGGCTTGATTTACCGTGACATAATCCTGCAATAGACAAGTAAGAGTATCAATTTTATAATTCATACTAGTAAGGGCATCTACCTGATAAATACTTTGTGTTTTCCAAACCCTTTGATCATCCATAAGTTTTAAAAAAAAATCCAAACAAAAATTAAGAAAAAAAAAAATATAAAATAATATAAACAGAAAAGAAAGAAAAAAAAATAAAGCAGAAAAAAAAAAAAAAATAGAATGAGAGAAACATAATAATAATAAAAAAATAAACAGAAATAAAGCGAAAAAAATAAAGAAAATAGAAAAAAGGAAAAATAAAATTAAAAAAAAAAACAAATAAAACAAATAAATAAAGAAGTGAGAGAAAAAAAAAATAAATATATACACGTTAAATTAAAATCAGATTTAAATAAGATCGATATCAACAAAACTTCAGTCCCCGGCAACGGCGCCAAAAACTTGATGCGTAAATTCTAGCAAGCGCACTAGTCGCACAAGTAATAAAGAGTGAGTAGAGTATCGTTTCCTCGGAGACTGAATTTATTGATTACCGGCCTAGGTTTAATCCTGATTTTATTTAACAACCAAAATGATTAAAAAAATATAATTCAAATTAAAAATTCTCCAAAAGATGATATTGAGGTACACAATTTGCATTCGCTATGATAATCTAAATTCTTTTATCTAGCACCCTGAACAATGTTAATGCAATTTCCAGCAAGTCCTTTTTATTATTTAATATTCTCTCTCGATAAATATTAAACTATTTCTCTCTCATCACCTACTATATCTGTATGCAGGTTGATCGGAGAGAAACGCATTATCGTTTATGGACTTCATTTGTTGCACGAATTCTATGTAAATATCTCTATTTTACATGATTTCGTGGTATGTTTCACTAGAAGCATTATTTATGATTTATTTCTCAATCTCATCATAAATCATCGTTTCATTTAAGTGGTGATCAATCACTTAAAAGCATAGTGAAACATTCGATATTGAATTAACTATATTCTAGAATAACTTGATAAAGAAATTCATATTTTCATAGTTAGACTACAAATTGTGTCCTTGAAGATTTTATTCCATGGAGAAATGATAAAAATAAATTAAAATTACAAGCTTTATTCCCCAACGGGGTCCTCTTTCTTATGCATGTCTCTCCTCATATTTATATCTTAAATTCTTCTTCATTTTCTTCTCTTCTTTAATTTTTCAAAATAAAATTTTCTCCTTTTAGTTTTTCTTCATTTGAATTAATTTCCTTCTTTTCTTCTTGAATTTACTTATTTGTTTTCTTCCATTTCCACAAGCTTTAATTGGGCTTCAATTGGGCTTCAAATCTATCCAGAATAATGTAAAACTGCTCCGATCCACCGGTCGAATATTTATTGCGCATTTAACTTCAATTTAATAGTTTTTGACCTGCAAACAACCAACAAATAATAAAATTAGTGTAAATCAATGCTAAATTTATATATATAAATTATGCTTATCACTGGCTGTTAGACTTCTCCTTCTCCTCCTACTCATCCTCCATAACTTGTCTTCTCCTCATTTCTGATTTCTGAAAAGAAGCCATCTTGAAATAGTTTTTGGGACATTACATTATTAGTTTTTAGAGAATGCCCCAGAGAGGTTATGTTCTCATCTTCATCTTTTGGGCTCTTCTCACCATCATAACTCCTACTCTGGTTTTCTGGTCAGCATCAGCCAAGCAAGGTATAGTTTCACAAGGTAATTCACTTAATTTCAGATAATAATTAGTTCTTTTTTTTCCTTTATTTATTTATTTATTTGATATGTTGTAATGGTATGCAATATTTTAATTTTGTTTGTGTAGAAACAGGACTGATGAGTGAATTGAAGGTGAGAAGAATGTTGGATACTGTGGTGAAAAGCCATGCAAGGAATAGGACAGAACCCAAGCTTTCAGCTCCAGCTCCAGCTCCTGCACCAGTTGCTGTAGCAGTTAATGCTACAAAAGATTGAACACATAATTACACACCTTTCCTTTTTTATTATTTTTTTCTTTTTTCTTACTTTGCGAATCTTTTGGAAGGGAAAAGAGAGGTATACAACATGGTTGAATGTTTATTCTGTCTCTTTGAATACAGAATTCATGGACTCCAGTTGAGGGTTGACATGAATGCAGAATGCAGTAAAAAATCTCCTTGATACTTATACCTTTTTTGAAATTCAATGCTTTTTTGCATATTTGAAAAATGATCGGCCAAGCGAAGAGTCTGAGCTTTTCGGTCTCAGTAGGTTGAAAGACTCGTGTCACCCTTCATATACTATAAGAGGGATAAATTTTCTGCGTCCTTATAAGTAATACTTGAGAAATTTAAAGCTAGACATTTATTTATAAGGTGAAAGCTCTAACATTGATCATAAACGTCGTGGACATCTTTGCGATTTCTTACTGTTCATTATATACATAAAGTGAGACGGTTGTAGCCTTTCGAGGTTCCTCAATTATGTTCATCTATGATGACCTTCGACAATCGCAATGTGGTTGTCAGGATTCTCTCGAAGAAGAAGAGTGAAAATGAAAGGAAAGGTGAAGATTTGTTAGGCTGATTTGAATGTCAATTATTAGTTGTTAATGGTCCTAGTTTAGAATCAACCATCTTTGAGGATGGCAGAATGTTACAGTGCATAGACGAAGGATCAGAACTTTTTTCCATCTTACTTCGAGTTTCTATTCCAGTAATTTGATATCTTAATTGGACGAGAGCTGACGGTGACACGCATGTGCGTTCCTCATGTGAGACAGATGACTTCATTTAGATATCGAGCTAAAGATAGTATCATTTCGGATAAAACTGGATTAGCGATCAGGACATCGTCCGTTTCTTAAGAAAAATAGAAACAACCACCTCTGTCCAAGTATATTCTTGCATGTGGCTCAGCGTAACATGCAGATAATTTTCAAAGTTGGTTAGCATTTCCTATTCGAAAACCCAAAAATGCTCCTTTATGTCCCATTCTCTCCTATTATTCATCTATTTTTTTCGACAACTGGACAAAACTATATCTACTTTATTCGTACGTGGAACGCACTCCTCTCTGCCCTATACCTACTTTCAGTTTAAAGCCTTTCCAAGACAACACCACAGTTGTGATGGCAGATTTTTTCTAATACGTATTTCTAAAACAATTTTTAATTTATAATAAAAATTAATATTTAAGAATATTCTTAAAAATATTATAGATTTTAATAAAATTTAGATTTTTTTTTTTAAATTTTTTTTTTAAAATACTGCTAAATATTTTAGAGCTTCCAAAAAGTGACAGGTTTAAAAACACTTTATAAAATCTGTTTATATAAGAAGCTGAAGTCCAAAATAAATATTTAGAAATATTTTTTTTAAAAAAATTAAATATAAAAATTATAAATCTTATTAAAATATATAACTTTTATTTTTAAATTTTTTTTTAAAAATATATTTAAATATTAATTTTTATAATAAATTAAAAAAAATTTTAGAAATACGTAACAGAGACCGCAGGGTTGTGTGCACCCGGCTACTTGAGTCAAAGTACACAACCTCTACTCAAAGATGAGAGTTATAACTAACTAAACCGCAAGCAGGGAACCACTCTCTCTATTTTGTCACAGATATGAAGCTATTAACAGTCCGAAATCCGATAATTGAACTAGAAAAGGCAATAAATAATTAACATAAATATATAAAAGAATTTATGGTATTTAAGTTTTCTGTTTAGGATAGATGCGGGTGCGGCTCGGAAAGAGTGACATATAAATTGTCCACCGTCATTTTTTATTTGCCTTGACACTTAATAAAAAAAGACTAACGATATTTGAACAATGTGCTTATCAAAAATATGTTTTCCACTCTTTTTTTTTTTTGCTAAAAATGTTGCAATAAAAGGAAACAAAAGAATTAGTCTTAAACAAAAAAAAAGAGTTATACATTGGTTGAATTCAGATGAAACACCAATTTCCAAGCTTAATTAACTAAAACAATAAAATTAATGAGCATGATGAGGATGCATGGTTATGTGACCTTCATCTAATTTGGCCTTTGAGACGGACTTTAAGAGAATTTTCCTTTTCGTGTTTGTTTTTTGGTCTGTGATACAGTTTGGTTATTATCATATATCTCGATCGAAATAAAATATTACGGTGAGTTCCTCATAATTCATGTTTTTTGAAATGCGGACCTCCGACCTACCCATGATGATGGACATATTGCTCTTTATTTTCTTCCTCTTTCATGAATTGGTATTAATTCAGCTATTTTCTTGTGACGTAATATAGTTGACATGACTTACTTTCCATACCTACACCATGTGATTTCACTTGCACAATATCTGTGTAGTTTTCATCTATTTTAAACGCCTTCCAAGCAAAATTTTAAATTTAACAAAAGCAATGAGCTTGATGAGGATAAACAGCTTTTCTTCATATGGTAAACACTTTTGAGACAACAAGAACAACAATCCAGTGCAGTCCTCGCCGAGCATGTGTTCAGCAAGGGATAGATAATTTTTGGGCAGGTTAGGATTCTAAGGAATACGGTAGAGAGATGAGGAGAGATAGAGCTAGCAGGAAGTCGACTTGTTCAAGCGAGACCCCTAGTCCTTTCTTTTAACAAAGAAGATGTAAAAAAGAAACCAGTCTTCACCGAGTCGGCAAAGGGAGAATAGCTCTCACAAAAAAACCGAAAGGCGATAAGCGAAAAAATGGATAACCTCTCCCTCGCCCTTCTAAAGAGTGATGAAGTATAAGAACGCACGGAAAGGAATGTACAATTGTTGTATTGCCTTGTTAACTCTCTAATATCGTACTGAGCAATACATCTCTATTATAGTTTGGTTCTAGTTGGATAGAATTGATCTAAATGTGATGTAATAAAGCATTAAATATTACTTTTTTTTTTCTTTTTAGGTTAGCTTTTATGTGGTTATTTATGTTATTTTTTTTTTTTTCTGGGTAAAATCTCATACTTGTAGCAAAAGAAGAACTAGTTGTAAGATATAATGGCAATGGAGAAGAGGGAGTGTCATTATAGATGCCACTAGTTGAGTTATTACATGCTAGCTTGCATAGGTAGGATATAATGAGAATTTACAAAAGTAGGAGCATGAATGATTTTGATTGTGCATGCTCTCTTTAATGGGTAAAAGATAATAATTCTTTGAGATAGGGTTGTCCTATACAACTTAAAATTTAGGTGTTGTATATTGAAATAATATTTAGGTCGGATTGAAAAGAGACCACGATCTACCCCTTATTAAGGGTAGATTCTGGATTCGAATTCCAACAAGTGTAAATTGAAAAAGACTTATTGTAACGAACTATTTTTAGTCGAGATGTCAAAAAAAAGTAAATAAAAAAAAAAAAAGATTCCATCAAATTGGATTCTACATTTTTGAACTTTAACATTGGTTATCCAAATTTTGTGTTTTTTGTCGTTCGGCGAGGAAATTAGTGTCGGCACAACAACGTTGCTCAACATGCATGATAGATGTGGCAATTTATATATTTGCACCTGATTATATTTTCATATCTGTCCCCAACTATAAAATGTTATAAGTTTTTAAATTCTGGGAGATAAAACATGGACAACTTGTTTAGAGAGTTTTGAAAATGATCTTACCTTTTTCCCCACATGATCGCATATCCAAAGCTATCATATCCGTTTAGATTCACTCCTTGAAAAGGACTTGTATGATCATCATCTCAAGTTGAAAAAGGAAAAACAGTGTTTTATTGCTAGCTCTTTAGATAAAAGTGATCCGAGTCAGATAGATTCGCAAAAAGGAGAATTTTACTTGCAAATTCTCAGAGAATAAGGTAAAATTATGAACTTTGTCGTCGCCATCTGTTAAAAAATATACTAATATAAATAAAGATTATATAATTCTCACACCAGCCGAAGTCCCACTCTACAAAAATGACCAATTCTATTTATAAATAATATATGATCTTTATAAAAAAAAAATATTACAAGAAAAGTTAAATATAACTTCAAAATTACAATCTTGATGATTTGCTATATTCGTAATTATTACTCACTCGACACATAACAGTTCAATCTTATGCTATATCAAAAAGTGTAGTATATTGCTAGTTGAAATATACACATATTTGTCCTCGGCCTTAAAGATCAATAATTTGACTTTTTTAACGTGCATTTTGTACTGGGATAAACTAAAAAATAGACTACAGTTGAATCAAGAAAAAGACTGGATTTAAATTGATAAAATAATTGATCATAAAAGTGTTTACACTTGAACTTTCAATCATAAAATCCTCAAGTTGATGTCATCTCCAAAGAAGGATCTCAAGTTTATGCATTCATGTTCTTGAAAAATGCTAGAGCAAGCTCCTATTGCTCTAGTTAACATAGTTCTAAGTCTCATCCATCATCTTTTGTATCCATGCGACGATCCTGAATTGCATTGTACTAATTCTATTTGGTGACGAGGATGCTAGATAGGCGATAAGTCATTGCTGAATAATGATATTTTTTTTAAAAAAAAAAAATTATTGTGAAAACCCAAAAAAAAGGTGATTTCAATGATTTCTTCTTTTTTTTTTTTTTTTTTTTTTTTTGTGAGTAGTATATCATTGTTCATCTACATATTTATGCAATGTTCCAACAAAAAAAATTTAGAGATGTCATATTCAGAGTTCGGACCACTGTTTGAAAATAGAAGCCTCAGGTTAATTCAAACCTGCATCCAATGGCATGTTCCAAAATTAGATTTTGTTACTTTATGGGGTTGATGCAAAGCATAATTTGTTGTCTTGGGTCCCCATCCAGCTTGCTGTCTTCTCCTACATCTCTTAGTGCTTGCTCCTATCTGATCTCTTATGTAGGTATTAATATCCAATGTACCATAGAAATGAGTGCATGTGATTCAACCCCTAGATACATTTTTTGGTATAACGATTACACCATATCATTTCGTATAACGGTCTCAAAAAAATTTATTTAAAAATATTTTTTTGAAAAAATTTTCAACATCAAAATTGTAGATTTTGACGAGATTTACAACTTTCGCATTCAAAATATTTTCAAAAAATATTTTTAAAAAATATGTTTTAGAGTTTTAAAATTTAATAGATTTGAAGCAAGTTTAAAGACTGTTTTACAACCACTTAAATCCGTTAAACTTGGGAGCACTAAAATACCTTGGGAAATATTTTATGAAAAAGTTTTGAACATAAAAATTGTAGATTTTATTAAAATCTATAAATTTTATTTAAGAAAGTTTTACAAACAATAATCGTAAATTTAGTTTTTTTTTTTAATTTAAAAACGAGGAGATATATTTTGACATGGTATAAACGTTTTATTGTAGAATTTTGCCAACCCCTATGGCCATAGGAGAAGGGAGTAGAGGAGGGATGGATGGGTAACGGAGATCGGAGGGTGGAGATGGAGGATCAACCCAAACAGAAGTAAACCATATTGTTCAACCCAAACAGAAGTAAACGATATTATTCATTTGCTATAAAGACTTGCTTAATGAGTAATGCTACATTCCAATCAGTGTTGGTCTAGTTAGTTAACGAAACTGGATGCGACAAAAATATTACGGTCTATCATTTATAAAAGATAGATAAGAAGTTTGAATTCTATTAATATCTAATTAGAAGAGTTTACCGTTTACCATTCGGTATTCTGTCGAGATATAAGATACAAATTGAATTCAACGATAAAAAAAAAAAAGAAAAAGAGCAATGCTATATAATGCTTATTCTTTTTTAGAAAACTATTTAAAGACTATTTATAAAATCAGGCCTCCCGTTCTTGGGTCGACCGGCAGGCGTACGATTCGTGAGTTCTGCGTTCCGAGTTTGAGCCAAGGGGTGTTTGAAATGGGAATGTGCCAGCACCGTATATTTTCAACGGATTGCGGAGAAACTAGTGACTGCGTATTATAGTACTCCATATCTGGTCCAGAACGGATGCCATGTCGAAATTTTACTCCCTGCGCACACCTAAATTCAATGTGAACTGGGGTGTGCATAGAAAACCATAAACCGCGAGTTAGTGGAGACCCGGGAGAAATTTCGCCTCGTTTTTTTTTTTTTAAAAAAAAGACTATTTACAAAATCATCCTAGCTATGTGTCTTAATAATGACCTACATGTTCTTCTAAGTGACTTTGGGGTCCTTACTTATTTTCATTTGTTTAAAGGCAAAAAAAAAAAAAACATAAAAAACAAAGTTTGGAGGATGGAATGTAAATCTCCCAAATAAAAAACAAAGTTGGCATAGGAAATAAAATGTGGGGCTTTTCTCGATCAGCGCCTGTCAGAAGAAATTTGGGCCGATTCAGCCCTCCAACTTTCCATAAGTCGTTTTCAACCTCTTCTCGATCAATACGTAATATCATTTTGATCATCGTATTAATATTTTTAAAAATATATTTGACATAAATATTATAAATCTTTGTGAGATCTATAACTTTTATGTTTAATATTTTTTCAAAAAAAAAAAACACTTCTAAATTGATATTTTAGGATTTTGAAAATTCCGTAGGTTAACGGGTTGGATCCAAAATTCGTTAATATTTCGAAGTATCAAAACACCTATTTAGAAGTATTTTTTAGAAAAAATATTGAATATAAAAATTGTAGATCACACCAAAATATATATTTTTATATTAATTTTTTTTTAAACTAATACTGATACGGCAGTCGAAACGATATTGTACAGTTCTCGATACAGTGGCTTAAAACAAAAGTAGAAAACTCGGAGGCTGAAAATGAACATGTTTTCAAACTAGGAGCTATTTATCCCGTAAAATATCCAATGGCTAAAATATAGGTCTAATTTATTTTATTTCTGAAATTTAGGATCTAATATAAGAATTCTAAATTTCTTTGTGATAATGGTGAAAATAGTTTGTATAATATAATGGACCGTGACTTTCGATAAAAGGTAGTTGGGAGACTTTCAGTGCAAGTGTTGGAAAGCTGATCAATCTAATCAGTTCAAACCTAGTCTCAAGACTCTCAGATGGCGTAGGGAATAGACGACGCTTTAAGGGTATATATGTCCATAATGGTCATATCACAAATTCATTTTGGAGGTGGGGACTGATGTTAGAAAAATAATTTTAAATAAATAAAATAATTGAATGTAAATTTAGGAGTCTGAAAATAAGAGGTGCCTTATTACTATCTTAAAAGTTATATATTTAAAACAAAATAACTAACTGATAATAGTATGAAAATGCTAGTACCATACTACCATGCCACAAAAAAATCTACCCAAACTTAATAGGAGAAATTATGGATAGGCCCCTTGACTTGGTAAAAATAATTTTTTAGCCTCTTCAGATTTAATTTTTAATAACTACTTCCTATTTTTAAGCCTTCTTATTTTTTAACCCTAATAACTAACTCAATTAATTTTTTGACGAAAATACCCTTTCGATTCTTCTTTTCTAATGAGATTTTATTATTTTGAGTCTTATTCTCCAACATCTTCTTTTCGCCGTGCTATCTTCCATAGTCATCGTCTGCCGCGCCGTCTTCTACCGTCATCGCTATGGCAAACGTAATTTTTTTTTCATATTTTGTTCTTGTTTGTTTGTTAGTCGTCGTCCGGCGCGTCATCGTCCATAGTCAATATAATTTTTTTTCGTATTTTCACATTTTTGTTCTTATTTTGTTATCTAATCTTTTCTTTCATCGCGTCGTCCCGGTCATCAAATTGCATATATAAAATTAAGCAAAAAAATTAGCAAACGGTTAAGGGTATTAGAGTCAATTTTATATATAAAAGGGCTAAATAATAAGTAATTTGAAATTAAGGGGTTATTGTTAAATATAAAAATCGAAAGGGCCAAAAAATAACTTTTCTAAAAATTAAGTACTTATTCATAATTTTCCGAACTTAATACTTTATATTATTAAAAAAAAATTTAATATTAAAATTATATATTTTGATTAGATCAATTTTTTAAAATTTTAAAAAATATTTTAAAATTTTTTTTTTTAGAATTCTAAAATTTAATATTTGAAACAGAATTTAGAAACATATTGCAAATTCGTTAGAAATTCATTGAATATTAGAGCCCATAACACTTTTTTGGAAATATTTTTTTTAAAAAAATTTCAAATAAAAATATAGATTTTATCAAAATTTATAATTTTAATAGTATATATTCATGACTCCATATTGTGATACTTCAAATTTGGGTACCCTTGTTTCTGAACGTTAGCGTTCACTGTTACTAACGGGAACGCTGCTTAGAATGCTATAGACTATAGTCCACTGGGGCTAGTTGGGACTAATAGTAGTACATGCGTATATATAGTTTGAAATATATATAGTATGATTTTATCGATAAATATACTAAATAAGTTAGATGCTTTATAGCGGTGATTTAAAAAGAGTATAACTAATTTGTGTTTTTTTCTAATTGATTAGTAAAATTTGATGCTAAAATTTGATGCTAAAATTTGACCGTAATTTGTCTTTTATAAAAGATAGATTAAAAGCTTGAATACCAATAAGTGTAAATTGAAAAAGTATGTGCCATTTTGTTTATATTTATATTTGAAATGTAATATTAACTGAATTTCTTATATAAAATATAAATAGAATTCGAATTATCAAGAAAAGATAAAAAAATAAAAGACAACTTGGGCACAACAATTGAGGATGAGCCTTCATTTTTTGGGACTGACTGCAAGTCTGCAACTTACACTCCAAATTTTGTTTTATTCGAGATAATTAATGCTTTGGCAATAAACGATGGAAAATTTTCATATCGCCCTTAGTTTGTTTTTAACTTGCAAATTAATTTATAAAAATATAAAAGATATTCAACGTGACAGTACATATATACTGCTATGTCGAATATTTTTTTATTTTTAAAATTAATCTATATCGATTTCTAAAAATAAAAAATTGACATATAATTTTTCAATAAATAATCTAGCTAATTTATCAATACATCGTATTAGTGTAAATTAACTCTAATTACAAAAATCAATTCACTCCAAAAAAATTTGATATTGCGGATAGAAAAATGCTAGATATTATGGAAAATTTGCAATGAAAGTATGACACAATAGCATAAAATATATTTTTTTGAAAGGGTGAAACGTAGACATATTTTCCGCTTCGAGAAAATACGTTTCACGTGTTTGCGTGATGCCTCCGTGCCAAATCTTCAATGATATGTAATACTATCCTTGTGGATAATTCAATTGGAAAATGAACACTACTATAACATATGAAGTTTTACGAGACAAGGATGTAAATTATTTTTGATGCATCGATTTTTTATTTTTCTGAAGATACTATTTTTTAAGCATGATCTATTGGTCCATATTAAGCCAGGATTACAGTTAGAAAATAAAATTTTAATTTTAGTCAGACGTAAAGTACTGATATTTATCTAGTCATAATATTAATAATTTTAACTAAAAATTTCTGACGATAATATACTCTCACTGTAATTTAACTTTGTTAGTTTAGTTAAAAATCGAACTATAGCGGCTCGGAATGGACTCGTAGCTTAAAACTGTCGTAAAATAAGTCGGAAATAATCCCCTCTTGAGCCTCTACTCCTCCAAATTCTTCAATTTGTAAAAAAAATGTAAATTTAAAAGTCCTTCGCATTATCGCCTAATCAGGTCACTCTTTAGCAAATTGACTAAATTAGCTGTGAGAACAAAATTATAATAATTTTACTTTGTATTATATTCTTAATTGTTTCTGATGCCACCATTTTCTCACTGTTTTTGTTAATGGAAAGTATAACAAAAAAATTGACAAAAAAAATATTTTGGTATTTTCTCTACTTTTTTAAAAAATAGAAATATTTATACCATAAAGAGTACTAATCCCGGTGGTATCCGTCTCAATCCGTTAATATATTTCAAATTGTGCACAATAATATCTCTTCAAAAACTATTATAAAAAACTGATAATTAATATTATATCAATTTATGATATTAAAATCACTTATTATATAAGTCTATTTATTAGTTTTGAGCTATAATTGTATTTTTATTTCGTTATTATTTCGACCTGTTTTGAACGAAAGATTAAATTTTTTTAATTGGTAAAATATATGTCGAAATTATTTTTAAATTTAGCTATTTTGACAGTAGCATAAAAATAATCCGATAATTTTTTAAAAAATATTGTTGCACTGTGAGTTTAACATCCGAGGTAATTAACATTTGATTAATGTATTTATTGTTCACATAGATGTAGACTGCGAAGGTTTGTTTCGATAGAAGACAAACAAATATTAATAATAAACTGCTAATACATAATTAATATACTTATTTATACCATCTCGGCAAGGAAAAAGTGAAAATTAAAAAAAAATAAAAAAGTGGCTCCAAAAACCAAGCCTCGGACAGCGAGATTCAATCAGCTAAATGGAATCCAAAACTCCTCTCTCTCTCTCTCTCTCTCTCTCTCTCTTATTTTCAGGATCAGTTGTTATTTATTATTTATGAATGAATTGTCCAACAACAAACAAGGGCGCCCCGCTGGCTAAGAGACAGTAATATATAGAATTTAGAGAAAGAAAACAACGAAGTACGCCGATCAAATCGCATTAGATGAACAAAGGTCGAAGCTAGGAGATAAGCTTGCGGTAGAGAATGTTAAAAGATTGGATCTTGATTGTAGAGATTACGATAAAGATCTGATTTTGGAAATGGTACTACCTATTTACGCCATGAATTTTGGCTGTCTTAAAGAGCTCATTGAAGATCTAATTTTCTCTTTTACAGAAAAAATTCGAACATTTTCCTGGAAATTCGAGCTCGTTTCTCCTCTCCTAAGAACGTGCGGTTAGATCCCATCAAGGCATCATGTGAGTTCCGCTATGAAGTCTGCAATCAAAAGAGCACCTTGAAGATCTAGTATTCTCGTTCACAGGGAGAAAAATGTCATTCAAGAGCATCGTTCGGGAGCTGCGAGAGATGCGCGACGGCATCGGAAGCATGTCGCGGCGCGGCGGAGGCGGTAGCGGCGATGGGCGGACGCGGAACGGTTCTCTCCGGCGGCCTGCGGCAGTGGAGGACCGGCAGCAGGGCCAGTGGGCCAACCTTCCGCCGGAGTTATTAATCGACGTGATCCAACGACTTGAAGCCTCCGAACTGTCTTGGCCAGCCCGCCGCCATGTCGTCGCATGCGCCACCGTGTGCCGGGCTTGGCGCCAGGCCACACGGGAAGTTGTTTGCTCGCCGGAACTGTGCGGTCGCATCACATTCCCTATTTCACTCAAGCAGGTAGTTTCCAAAATCTAATTGTATGTCTAGAACAAGTATTTCAGCTTTGTTTGAATGTAACTGGTGCATAAATTGATCAAATTTATTTGTAGCCGGGGCCGAGGGATGCGCCGATCCAGTGCTTCATCCGAAGGGAACGAGCGACCTCTACTTATCGCCTTTATCTAGGGCTCACACCTGGTATCGTAACAATTCAGAATTGTTCTTAGTTGTAATATGAATGTTTGAATGATTTCACTTGATCTGCTCGAAAGCGGACTTGATTATTCGCTCGAGTATAGTATTGAGTGTTGTAAATTGAACCTGTGCTAGAATCTAAACATTGTAACCAGTGGTGAGTGAGGCTTTGTTTCCTAAAAAATGAGATAATATTTGAGAAGAAATGGCTAACTAAGATCAACTTAAATAATATTACTCTGATACTACTAAATATGACTGGTTAAATTCACGCTTTCAATTTACTCACTAATTGTAAAGTATGAATAGTTTGAAATTTGATCAATATCCCAAGCTTTTTGGAGAACTAAGGTACACTTTATTGGTATATCAAAATGGGGGCAAACTAATCCAGTCTAAAATTTGAGAATAGAAGTTGGAAATGCAAACTTGCTTCCTAAAATCCATAAATGTGTATGAATCATATGTTATTGTCCTGATGGGATCCACTAACACTTTGGTAGTTGCAGCATTACTGGGAGAGAACGACAAGCTTTTGCTTGCCGCTCGCAAAATCAGACGGGCAACTAGCACAACTTTGTAATTTCATTGTCACCGGATGACTTCTCTCGTGGAAGCAACAGATATATCGGAAAGCTCAAGCAAGTCACCTCTTAAAGCTTCTGTGGTGCTGTATAATTTCGATTTTTTTTTATTCTAATGTTACGATTTTGTGCATTGTTCATTAGGTCGAATTTTCTAGGCACCAAGTTCACTATTTATGATAGCCAGGCCCCTTTTGATGCGGGAGTCATGCCAAACAGCCGTTCAAGCTGGAGGTTTCATTCGAAGCAGGTGTCACCGAGTACCAGCTGGAAATTACAACATCGCCACTATAGCATATGAACTTAACGTCCTTCGTACGAGAGGTCCTAGAAGAATGCAGTGTACAATGCACTCTATTCCAGTCTCTGCTATCCAAGAAGGTGGGACCGCCCCAACACCTACTGCATTCGTTCACTCCATTGATGACCAATTATATGCACCTTCATCATTCATCATCAGCAGCAATCATAAAGGGAAAACAGCCACTAATAGAATTTTCATCCACAAGCTTATCTGAGGCACAGGTTTCATACCAAACCATGGATGAACCGCTAATTCTAAAGAACAAAGCCCCAAGATGGCATGAGCAACTTCAATGTTGGTGTCTTAATTTCAGAGGCAGAGTCACTGTTGCGTCTGTGAAGAATTTCCAGCTTGTTGCTGCTGTGGATCCGTCCCTCCAAGTTCCCCCAGCAGAGCAAGAAAAGGTTATACTTCAAT
This sequence comes from Xerophyta viscosa, assembly GCA_002076135.1. Lineage (NCBI taxonomy): Eukaryota > Viridiplantae > Streptophyta > Magnoliopsida > Pandanales > Velloziaceae > Xerophyta > Xerophyta viscosa. The sequence goes on along the minus strand of MJHO01000007.1, from coordinate 2,189,275 downwards.
TTGGAAAGATTGGGAAAGATATTTTTACCATGGATTATCGGTATCCTATATCGGCCTTTCAGGCATTTGCTATCTGCTTGAGTAGTTTCGACACAAAGCCTGCATGTGAATGAACGGTTCTTAAAAAAAGCGGTTTTATATTGTACTAGTAAAATGTGATGTGTATTTCTTCAAGAAAGCTCTTTGCTTACCCTCAAGTAAAATGGAGTTATACTTGGGAGGGTTGTCTCTGGTTCCACCTTTGTATTCTATTTGCAAGATTCTAACAAAGAATTCCTTCTTACAAGGATGCAGTTGTTTTTAGTTCCATTACTTTTAGTTTTACTTTTTATGACAATCCAAGCTACGTAAAAACACGGTTACACTTTACTAATGCTATTTAATGAGAAGTACAATGTATCACTAACTTGTTTGATGGTCTATTCTGTTCAGACTTTCCATTCACTCAATGCTAAAGCGCCACACATGACGGGATGCTTTTGGCGGTCTTCTTTGTCATCCTCCATGTCCAAGAAAAGGCTTCTCAGGGAGCCTTTCGGATTTTCAGCCAAAAAAGACACCATATTCTAATAGTGGGTTCATAGGCTGCCTTCTTTGCTGAGGTTTTGCTAGCAGTAGGCTTGAATGACTCAGCTTCCAATCAACTGTTTGCTCTGCTAGATAAAAACAACGGGCAAATATCTGTATTTTTGTTGTTAAACTAACTTATAGGGGTGAAACCAGCAATGCACTCATAGGAGCTCACTTCTTCCAGCGTAACTGGTGTAGATTTGAATCATGGCAAAGCCATGAGGGAAACATCCTCCAGGAGTTAGCAGGTATGGGCTATGTACATATAACCCACCCCCCCCTAGCTTGAGTTCTGCAGCGCCTCGCGCACTGGGTTCATTTTTTATTAATTGTTAATTCTCTGCTCAATGCAGTTTACAGTAAACTGAATTGATGCTGTACCATGGCCTTTATTTTCTTTAGATTAATGGTTTTGTTAATATCACCTTTCTTTCTTAGTTGGTGTTCTCCATGGATGTGGACAAAGCCTTTTCTATCTTTGCTGGCTGATCTAGAACCATTAATGTCTGCTCTTGATATGTCTAACATTTAAGGTTTACCCCTCTTTGCATAGACCGTCCTAAACTTTGATATAAGCTGATAATTGCTATATTATAAGTTTATAACCATCCATAGTTCTTTAAAGTTGAGATCTACAGATTCTTTCATAAGCTCATTTGTACTTGGGTGAACTTTTTTCTGGTCAAGTAGTTCATCTCTTTCACTCGTTGGTTCGTCCAGTTTGTCCATCACATGCAACTGAAGCGTCTTGCCTTCTGAAGCTTTTTTACATTCCTTCAGGTGATGATTCTACTTTCGCCTCTGGATAAAGAGGATCAATCTATTTGCTTACCTTTTAATGTCAGCTGTTTATTCTTCTGTTATAGTGTTACTTCTCTTGGCTGATCTTCAACAGGGAATTGTGAAGGTTTTGAGGTTTCTCGTCCCTCAACAAGGAATTGTGAAGGTTTTGAGGTTTCTCGTCCCTCAACAAGGAATTGTTCTAGTTGTATTGTTTGATGACGGCGTTGGGGCTCGGCTTCGCAAAGTCGAAACTCTACTTTCTGTAACTACCTCTCGGTGGAATGTTTTGCAGACGGTGCCAGTTGAGATGGTATCCCCACGCTTGGCTCTAATTGAGATGATATGTTGGCATGTGATGGCGAGGCAATCGTTGCTTAGAGATAAAATTTAGAACGTGCATTGTTACGGTGCAATAACCTTTTAAATATTTTTTCTGAAAATTCGAAATATTTCTATTCTGAATTCTAGCGGACAAGACTCGAATCTACCTGCTAGGGGGCTTCCATTTGCTTCTTAAGATGAGTGGGAATAGCATATTGGGATTGTATCTGCGGCACGGCGTTTTCTGTTCCTAATTCTAATATTAATATGATCCGAGTCTTTTTCCTCGTATCTTGTTGCAAAATGAAAGTACATAATTTACATGATAGCTATTTATGGTTATTAAGTCGAACAAAAATAGGTGCCAATTGTTGCACCATGATTCTTTTACTAAGCAATCACCATTGAATATTGTGTATCAAGCAAAGTAGTCGTTCTAACTAAATTTACAAAAATATAGCAAGAAATTGAACTAGATCATCATTTTTCTGCTGGAGGGAAATAAGACCAAAGGTGTACAGCAAAATCAAATAAGATCATGTTCTCAACAAGTCAGGCGTGACAGGCGCCAACTTTTCAGAACATACAAATCGAATTACAAGCGAAATTACTCAAGAAACCACAAGGTGTCTCCCGTAAAGTTCAAATCTCCGCAAGGGTCCATGTCAGCAGGGAGACTGTTATAACTTTCCACCTCTCTTGTTTGATCTGTTGCGAGGAAACGATTGAGCAGTCAGCATCGTGATACTGATGGCTTCCTTGGGCGTAAAGCCTCGTGCTTGCATTGATTCATACACTCTTTTCGCATCTTCCACAAGCCCACCTTGCATGAGACCGCTAACGATTCTTTCAAATTGATATGCTCCTAAATGCTCTTTCCTTGCCTCCAAAATTCTTAGTGACTTTCGTGCCTTATCCTTCTGCTGAGCTCGGGCGTACATGTCACATAGGCTGACGTGGACATCCAAAGGGATGTCTCCCATATCGGATATATTTTTCACAATTCGTTCAGCCTCTTCAACAAGCTGCAATCTCCCCAACCAATCGACCAAAACCGAATTCGTTCTAACTCCTGGCTGGAACCCGTCCTCCTCAAGATGTAATAAGAGGTCCAAGGCCTTGTCCAATAGATTTTTCGTTGCATAAGCCTGAATCATGCTAGCTGTGCACCTATCATCGGGCTTATGACCCTCCTTGATCATCTGATCAAAGTGCCAACGAGCCAGATCAGGATCGCCTGCCTGTGCAAAAGCCTCAAGAAGCAAGGTGCTTGATTCAAGTGTAGGCTGAATACCAGCGAATTGCATTGTCATGACAATCCTTTGGGCGCCATCAACTTGGCCTCGTTCAGCAAATGCTTTCAGAAGCGCCATGTACATCTCCTTGGTAGGTTTAATATCCCTTGCCTCCATTTCTCTTATGATTGATTCTCCATCTTTTGGTTCACCAGCCTTCACGTAAGCCATGATCATGGAGTTATAAAGTTTCAGATCAGGTTGGAAGCCTGCTTGGTTTAGGTATTCAAATGCTTTCTTGGTTTGCTCAATATACCCAGCTCTGCTGTACATATGAACTAGTGATATGTTTGTGAGGATATCAGGCACATAACCCTTGGATGAGGTCAATTTCGCTAGAATCCTCTCAGCATCTGCTACACGATCAACCTTGGAGTAGGCGCCAATGAGTTTCGTATAATCACGAATATCTGCCTCAAATGATTCTTCAGACAAAAGGAGTTCAGCAACCTACATAAATAAGTAAAATTCTACATTATTTTTTAATGAGGTAAACTCCCACATTGTTACCTTCGTAACAGGTCATGTTGTAGAATTCCTTATAAAAGCAGCAATGCAAGCCTCCAAATAGTTAGTACAAAAACCTTTAGCTCACAATTTTGGCAATCCAAGCCTCCAAATCAGTCATTACAAAAAAAAAAAAAAAAAAAATAGCTCAATGTTGGCAAAATCCCGCTGTACACACAACTAAAGCATAAATTGTTGGTGCAAGCGGTTAAAGCATCATCTATAGGCGCGTGCAAAGTGGCCAGGTTCGATCTGCAATACCCTAAATCTGTTCCAAAAAAAAGGCATTGAATGACATGCAAAACAAATTTAACAAATGCAAATTAAACTCCGGACCACTTGTTTTTTTTTTTTCATTCATAAATGCAGCTTTCACCCGTCGGGCATGTTTATGTAAGCTATAACGTTGTGTTAAAAAAGGTAATAACTACCCCCATTTTGTTTATGAAAGGAGTTGGCTACACCGCGGAAGAAGCGTAACGAGCACTGTTTGTGATGTAGGGCAACGGATGTACATGCTACAAGGCGCTTCATGGGCAACAATTAATTTTACAAGATTACATTCAACAGAACATAACTAACATACTTTAATTATATTTCATAAGATCTTTGCCCACATGCTCTTATTGATTGTTTTACTGTAAGGCTAGTGTTTTCAACGTCATGATATGCCAAGATTTTTTTTTAAAAAAAATCAAGAGTATTTAGATAAAGAAATGATAATTAAGCCATGTGAGAGAATCATGCGAGCCTCTCTTATCTCCGTCGCAGACAACATACAACAATCCTGCAAAAACGTTTACACCAATTCTTCAAATACTACACCTATCTAAATTAACATGAAAACAACTTTGAAGCTAAAATTCAGAACTACAATATCATTTTTATTGCATATGAAACAAACAAAACACTCAACATTAACCTCCAGTATCCAAATTCACTTGACAAAACAGGCATAAAAGACTCACCTTGAAGTACAAATCCATACTCTTCGACTTAATCCTCTCAAGCAATGCGAGCCAATCAACCTTCTTTGGCTGCAAGGCCTCCTTCCACTCCATGAGCACCGGTGAAGGATCAACTTCCGCACTCATTGAAAGTATATGGTCATCCAACTTCTTGCATCTTCCCTCCACTGGCTGTGGGTCCTCAGCCATGATAATCCGCTCCGCTTCCTCCGTTCTATCTGCGACCTGCGCCCATTCCGGGTCTGACAAATCCAACCCGTAAATCTTATACTTAATTTTTCCTTTTCTCTGCGGGAGAGATTCGATCATAGCTGGCTGCCCTTCGTCATTACTCTGTTGTTCTTGAGCCTCCAACTTCGCCTGCCTTCGGATGCGGTCAAGATCTCGATAAAATTCGACCTCCTCGAGCTTCTCGCGAGCCCACTTGAACCGGAGCTCGCGGAGGAGGTCGCCACGTATGCCAACGTCGCCGGCGAACCTACACATCTGCTTGACATCGTCACTGTGTAGATATTTCCGAATCTCAGATCGGAGTCGCTCTTTGCGCATTGCTTCCTGTATAGAAGCGCTCTCCGACTTGATCGTCTCCCACAACTCCGGGCTAAGATCGACTAACGGCACCGATGACGAGGAAGGAGTGGATAAATCGGGGGCGTCGATCTCGTCGGCGACGCGCTGGCAGATGAGGAGGAGCATTGCGTTGACGGAGGCGCGCGGAATAGAAGGAAAGGCGGCAGTGAGTTTGGGACGTAGCGCGTGAACGAGGCGAGAGAGGAACTCCGTCATCGGATCATCGTCAGCCGGTTCGATCCGACCAGAAGTGCCGTCGAGCTGAGCCGGCTGCTGGAGGATGTTGGATTGAGGAGGTGGAGAGGAGGAATCATGGAGGTGGCGAGATGGAGCTCGAGGTGTTGGGAATTTGGTGAGAGGGAATATGGAAGGTGTGATACGGCGGAGGAGGAGTGATCTTTGGGAGGAGAGGAAGAAGAGGGCTTTCATGGCGGGAGGGAGCGAAGTTAAACCCTAGGAATGGAGTGGTAATGCTGGTGAATACCTTGAATGGAGAAGAAGAATTGGTGGTGGGCATAAACCCCTTCAAGTGGGCTTGGGTTGGATCAGATGGAATTGGGCCCCAAAGACTGAGCCTACTCTGCCAATGTCTAGTCTACACAGAAGGTCCTAAGTCAATAAAAGAGGTGAGGAGATTAGACAATTTCAGTCTCCATTAAATTATGCATAATCTGTTTTCATCATTAAAAAAAAAAAAAAAAAAAAAAAAAAAAATTGCATAATCTCTATGACAAGGTGGCGTTTTGGTCTTAAAGGGCTAAGCCCAAGGTTCACAGAATCGGTATCGGATAGGAAATAAGGACTCGCGATTTGATGCCCATATGAGAAATAGGCGGCAAAATGTAAATATAAATTTGGTTGAGGGGCTACTTGTCGGTTGCCCCTTTTTTTTTTTGAAATAAATTTTTTTTTAGACAAAGAGGTGAACCTACATCGATGGTGATCCGTCATCTTAAAGACAAACATGACATCCTAAGATTTCTAATATATATTTCCACCGGTCTATTACTTAATTATTATTTTGGTATACAAATTGATAAAACTTGATGCCATTTTCAAGACAAACATATTTGTAAAACATATTTCCACATTAACATGGCCGCATACGAACTTTAGATAAAATCATTGTGCTCATTTGCGTATAAAATGCAGCATGTGCTCGAGCTAGTTCAATCACGTGTGAGCCACTTGGCCAGCTGAGCCATCATAGTATATTTGCTGTCGATATCTCATTTTGTTCAGACAAGTAATTTTTACTAATCTGATGTTAGTGTCAAATTCAGAAAATTCAGAAGTAACATATATGTACTAAATCAATAATAATTCAAGTTATATACATCCAAATCACGAACAACAAATTATGTACGAAAGTTAACTCCATATGCATCAACATGCAAATTATCATATTAAGTGGATCACAATTGCTTAGTCACTTTTATCCATAAACTTGATCTTGTGCCGGTAAATCACTATTGTGCGGTTAGAATTATCACATTAATTGGGTTACAAGCACTCTAGCTAGTTAAATCACCTATGTATGGTAAAAAAATGATATTTAATAATGTTAGGTTCTAGCATTAGATAAGATCAAGTGGAAAATAGTTCATAAATTTCGGGGTTATTTTGGAAAAAATGAGGAGGATGTAACTGAACTTCCAATATCAATTATTGAAAGTCCAATTAATTGCTCAACCATAACTTTTATATTTCATAAAATATTTTTAATAAAGTAAAATTTCTTATCTATGTTGTTGTCCGTTTTTTTTTTTTTTTTTTTTTCTGGTATCCGACCCCTTTCTGAGTGGCAGTCCAGACCGAGGCGACATAGTACTAATTTAAGGTAATTGACACATCTCCCAAAATTGTGTTGGGGGGCTCGAACTCGAGACCTTTTCCTGTCTAGCCGCACTGGGTTACCACTAGATCACCGCACTGTTGTTGTCCGTTTAGTATGACTCATAAATAGTTCAAAAAAAGAAAAATGCAGGTTACGAATTGCTTACACACATTTTTTTTTTTTTTAAAAGAAAGAGTCTGAAAAATTATAATGTATATAAATATAGTGACTTAAATATGCATTAAGATTGATATGACATCCAATAATGTCACAACAAATTTGATGATCATCAAGTCTAAATTGGATATAATAGGATATCGCAGCAGATGGACGACGGCTCAGAAATTCTCTTCATCGGTGTTAAATTTTGCCCTTTCAGTTTGAGATCTCAATTATGATAACGCACATGTATGCCTCCTCATATGCGACAGAGAATTTTATCTGAGTATCAAACTCAAAATAATTTTCTTCCGAATAGATTCGGATTCAGAACAAGAACAGTGTCTGTATCTCAAATAAAAGAAAAAACATAGCCCTAACTTGGCACGGATGATCAATAATGCTCAGTCTCTACTCTTGGAGATCTTGAAGGAGATAGTAGGTGGATCTAAACTCTTGCCCAACTGCATGTTTGCCTTGATCAAGAACTCTAAAAACCTACCATCAATGATAAACAAGACAATAAAGTACATGCATGGTTGCTTCTCTAGCAAATTGATGAGGTTGGCCATGAAAGGGAAATAAGACTCCATAGATATTTTCTTTTTGAGAATTCGGATATTTTTTTTTCTGAACTAAGGCTCTTTCAGTAATTATCAATTATCTGGCTTTTCTAATATGATACTTCCATCGCAAAAATATTCGGTCGTATGTGAAAGGCGTTTATACACATGCTTATCAATAGTATTTGTAGATATATAGCTGACAATATGAAAAGTTAAACCTAAACAAGAAGGGCTTCTGAGCCTTCAATTTATTCAGTACGATATCTCGTCACCACTGAGATAGGAATAGATATATGAATGATTTCCATGGATTGCGGTTAGCCCTGTCTTCTCATTTAAAGGCATGGACCTGCTCATTTAAGGGGCATGGACCAGCAATACCCTTCCCTACCAGGTACAAGCATAGATGGCAAAGACCTTCAAAGCCACCATGCAAGGGATAAAAGCACAAAGGACCATGAGATTGTGAGGTTATAGATACTAGCTGGTGAAAGGAAACCAGTGTTGCTTCGTTTCATTATTGAATATCTTTTTTTTTGTGTGTGTTTTTTCAGGAAACATTACTTATTACTATTGTAAATAATGATAGATCAACTCCAATTGAACTTCTCCCAAATCCCCCTCTTCTCAATTTTTAAATTTCAAAACAGCATCTAATTTAACAACGTGGCAGCGCACGTCATTAAAAATATAAATTAGACACTGATTTAGAAAAAAAATATATATAAATTGGCATCGATTCATTAAGATCATGTACTATTATATATATCACGATTGGTATATCTGTAATTTTGATATTTTTTTGTGGATCATGAGAAAATTATGCGGATTACGAGGCGCGCGTATGATATAGATTGGTTGTGTGTGATTTGTTGGGTAGTTTGTTGCGGGTGAATAGTTTTTTTTATATTATTTATTTCTTCAATGAAATATTCATCAAATATTCGGATGCGTGAAAACCAAATGTGGTTTTGGTCCCAACTTGTCAACATCAATTTTGGCACCCCTTCCACCTGCATTTCTCCCATGCAATATCGACCTCATAATTGCAGTTATTTGGAACCTAAACTATATATAAGATATATATAAAATTAGATGATCAACGTCGTTAAAATATATGATATTTTAAATTAATTTTTAGTATACTATATAATATTGTTTTTTATTCGAAAATAACCTTATAGTATTTTATTTGACTGATAAAAATTTATAAAGTCATCTAAGTTATTTTAAGAAATATAAAATATCATATATTAGAAAAATTTTTAATCAAAATAAAACTTTATAAAATAATCTAAATACAGATATAAGTATTCATACAAATATAATTATATTATATAATGTTAAAAAATTTTTAAATAAATTTTTAACCATATATAAAACTTTTTTATCATAGATATATAACCAACATTTTGCACCACTCCTCAAATAATTTTTATGTATGTTATATATATATTGTTCTTACTCTAATAATATATAATGAGAATGTATAATATTTTAATAAAAATAACTATTTACTTATATGAAATTAAAAATATAATAAATATAAGAAATTAAGTTTTTTTTTAATATTATTAGTTACATATATGACTAATATACGTAAATCGTATGGATGTAAGAGTAGTTTAAAACACCATTCTTCTTATTTTCTTTTCTTCTCTCTCTATCCTTGTTTGTGTGTGAGAGAGAGAGAAGAACATTTGTAAGGAAAAGTCATGACTCAAGAATGCAACATTTCTAGCCATTGGCATGCAATGGAATATTTTTTTTTCTTTTGGTTTATCTGCTTTTTTTTCTTTCTTTCTACTTATTTTTTTTTGAAAATAATGCGATAGCAATATGTCGCTCTCCGCAAGATCCTAAATGTATTGCATTCTTTTAAATAGACACAATTTAGGAATTTAAAGATTTTACAAAGCAATGATTTGTACATATATACATCTTCTACAAGTAATGCTAAAGTTCTCAGATTTTCTTCAAAAAATCGTCCTAAAAATCAATCTACTTCACTTTATACATCAGATAATTCACTTTTAAGCAGCTTATTTTAGGTTCACACATGATTTATCTTTTTTTGACATATTACAATTTTTGAGAGCTTCAGCATCTTTGTATTTGTGAATCGTATAGGTTGTCGAGTAAACTTCAAAATGTTTTGCGCCGACAAACAAAGCACAAATTGGTCCACAATATATGCTACGAGACCCTCGGGATGGGTGATATGAATTACTACTTCAAATCTCATATGTAACTAGCAATGGGTGATGAACTATGAATTCTTAGTGAGACTTATCCTTGCAGCCGTATATTGTCAAGATAGCTGAATAAACGCTCAAAAATAATAAATTCTTGTTATTGCATCGCAAGTTATAATACAAAATATTATGTATTGGACAAAGAATATTAATATGATTTTGGTTTAGGCCATGTAGCTGCGCCCGTCTATGTAGAAATCGAATTGTTCGCTCACATCTCCATCTTGGGATTGTTAGATACTACATGACCTGCAAGATCATCAAAAGTGATTCAAAATTTTAAAGTAAATACATATTTTTAATAGAAAATTAACCTAAATAAATCTCAAAAATTTAAAAAAACCAATATGACTAATATATACCACTGGCAATAGGCGTCCATGCACAACTTCATGACTATAGCAGTGCTCCTAAACCCTAATTAACCTAAATAAAATAAAAAAAAGCATTGTGAGTAATACTACCGAAAATAAGTGCCCATGCACAACTTTATGACTGTTTCAATACTTATATATATAACTTTTACTTCACGACTCGATAGAGTGCTTAATTTTTCCTTAGATTTGTTAGGAAAACTATAGCCATAATCGGCCTATATTTGTACAACCATCATCATATATAAACTTTTAATGACGCTCATCTTGGTACCACCATCAGACTTTCACATCTGGACTCACGTACGTGCCCTAATTGCACTACGATATCAGACTGAAGATTATACTCATATCAGCATTTAGACTTTTTACAGATAGATCTACAGTGTGCATCCATGGAGCCAAGGTTCTGTCGGCGTAGGGAATCGAACTGGCTACCAATCACTCTGCATTGCCCGAAAGCTGAGACTTAAAGTGCTTGAATTTGAAGATGAGAATGTCCCTTTACCTTGATATGATTGACGTGGTAGGAAGAGAGGACCCCTCCCTTGCTGGAATTCCACACTATACAGCCCCTGCATTTCTGTTTCCCATGCTGATATTGCCCCTTGTACCTTCAATCATCACCAAAATTTTAGATAGAAAATCTAATGAAACTACTTTATATTAGCAAAGAGAAGTGCTACAGCTCCCATATCTAGGGCTGAGCATTCGGGTCATTCCGAACCGAACCGACCCGAACCGAAATTTTAAGGCTGACCCGAACTGAATACATTCGGACCCGAACCGACCCGAATTTCGTTTCAATCCGAAGCGACCCGAACCGACTAAAATTCGGGTTAGTTCGGGTTGACCCGAATAATAGTAAAAGTTAATTTTATTCACTACCAATTCGGATTCGGGTCGGTTCGGGTCGACCCGAATAGTTATAATATGAATGTTTTGTTAAAAAAGAAAAAATTAGCACATAAAATTAACGAAAACTAATTAAAATATGACTCGCTAGGATAATTCGGGTCCAACCCGAACCAACCCGAAATTCGATTACCGAACCCGAACCGAATTATATAAACCCGAACTATTAACATGCCGACCCGAACCGAACCCGACCGAACCGAACCCGAAATTTTGACTTTGTTCGGATCGGTTCGGTTCGATTTTTCGGGTAGGTTCGGGTAATGCTCAGCCCTACCCATATCTTATCCCAACATTTGTCCCAAATTCAATAGTAAAAAGTAAAGATGCTAACATTAAAAAATGAACTTGATTGATTTTGAGGCAAAGGGGCATATCATAGTTTTAAGTGCAAATTATCCCGAGTTCTGAGATTCAAGTCAAGCTGCTCTACTCATCTCGATCGAGAGAGAGAGAAGGAAAATAATTTGGCGACAAAAAATTAGTAGCTCTAGCATACTCTTTCTAAAGAATGAAGATGGCGGAGAAAGTTTCTTACATTGAAGAAAGGATCCAGAAGCTGATCGGCGACGTTGATCGGTGCCCTGAGGGTCATCCTCGTGTCGATTCCGCCGCAAGAAGCTGCGGCTTGCTGAAGTGAATTTAAGTGGAGGTAACTACAAGGATCCATAAGATCTGGCGACAATCCGATGGTCGAGATGCTACTGCTGCATGATGGATGCATCTGCACAAAAATAAAGATTTTCTCATTAAAACTCAACAAAAGATTTTTCTTTTTCAAAGGAAAATAACGAATTTGGTCCATATATTTTGCATTTCAGCTTTTTATAGTGAACTTGCAACAAACAAACAAAAAAACCAAAGAATTTGGCCAAAAAAAAAAGAACTTTGTCGTAGTATGTGATGTGAGATCAATGTACCTCTCTGCCAAAAATGTTGTCCACGTTGAAGACGATACTGGGATTAATGGCAGCGAGCTTCATAGATAAGAACTAAACAAAATAGAATAAAAAATTATTTAAAAAAGTGCTGTAAGTCTCCAAGAACAGCGAATATACAACAGGAAAACTCATGTACCTCGACTTGTCTCTGAAGAGACTGAACGTAGTTGATGATCTCGTCCAGCATCCCAGCCTTTCCAGTGATCTGTTTGCACCCTGGCACGAGTTCTTGCAAGTACCTCATCCTCTCACTGATTCTCTCCCTCCTCACCTAGATTCAGGTAACAATTTATTATTCAACTATCTTACATTTAAACGAATTTCTTTTTGTCTTATCAACATAGATTGGTGTTTAATCTACATACTCTTTCCGCAAGGCTGTGGCTATCGGTTGCCTGACCTCGCCGAGCTCTAACATGGATGTAGTCTTGCTTCGGCGGCGCCGCCTGTTTTGCGGCGTCGGACATCGCTACCTTGTTATTATTACTCTGCTGCTGTTCAGTATTAATTTTACTCTGCGTCGCTACCGTATCTGACTTAATCCTCTTCTCCGACGAACTATCTTCTGCCTGCTCAAGATATGCAACAACATATATTTCCAAGTATTATTCAAATACTTTTTCACGTCTACCTTTTTTTAAAAAAGAAAAATCACGTCTACTTGTTAAATATACCATTGATTGCGAAGTAGTATTATTCATGGGCTTTCTTTTCTTCGAGCCGCCGCTGCTTGAGCTATTACTCTGTTTCGGGGATGGGACAGCGGCGGCAATGCTTGGCTCTGGGGGTGGCCAATCTCGAACTGATGATAAAGCTCCGAAATTATGAACAGGGTAACCGGCATTGGAGAGATCCGGCCAGCCGACAACTCCATTAATCTCACTACTAAATTCACCAAGAGAGCCTTGAAATGCATTAGCTTCAGTATTCATAGCATTAGAAGGTGTAATATAGTTCAAGCTCATCTGTTGCTGTTGCTCCTGCCATTGGAGACGAGCTCTTTGCCTCTCCAAAATTGTAAGTTCTCCGACCATGCACTGAATCATCTCCGGCATGCTGATCTTAACAAATTCAGAAGATAAAAGGAGAAAGTGTGACTAGTTCTTCTTCACATCTGAAAGTAAAATCTCAAACAAACGTAGCCTTGATATATTATAATCTTACTTCCTTTTCTATTTCTAGAGTTTATCGAGATAGCCAGGTTATTATATAGAAGCAGAAATATGACGCCGTCTCCAGAACTTCAGAATTTATCATCTTATCTTTCACCCACTATTCATTGGGCCCATTTCAATAGCATTGGACGCTCTACCAGCCGCTCCTGGGACACGTCTTCTCGTCTGGGGGTGACTCTGAGGAGCGATACTTTGGAAGGAAGATTAGGTTTTTTAAGGTGGGCTTGCATATATCAATCCATGCATTTACATTTACAAATAAATTCTTTATTTTAAATCTATTTTTTTAGTCATAAATTATTATTAAAACAATTTTGGATACTAAATCATAGATTACATCAAAATCTTTTCTTTTTATCTCATTTTTTTAAAAAATAATATTTAAATACTTCAAAGCCTTAGCATGTTATCCACTAGTCCGTTAAGACTTTAGAGTATATTAAAATAAATATTGAAAAAAATATTAAATATAAAATTGCAAATCACATTTTTTTTATATTCAATTTTTTTTTTTCAAAAAATATTATATACTAGTTAAAATAAGCATGATACGAATTTTGACAGAACAACATATTTATAAAATAATTGATATGAGAAACTAATTTGTACAACTTTTAAAAGTAGGAAAATAGTTTTTTTTTTTTTTTTAAAATCTAAATAGAGTGGACAAGTATTATTTGCTTTTACGCTATAATTCAGTAATATTTAATTCATATATTCTGCACTTTAATTAATGATGCAATCTGATTTATAATGTTTTAATGTTTAGATTTAAAATAGATAGATAAAATAGAGTGTAAGTTGAAAATAAGAATGTGTTTTTTAAAATAAAAGAAAATTTTAATTCGTCATATAGTAAGCATTCGAACTACTACGTGTTGAGTGAGCAATGGTTAAGATATACGGATATTAAGATTATTTCAATATTCAACTAATCTCAGTCTATCTCAAACTCTGCGAGCTTTGATAATCTCAGCTAAATGACCTCAGTGTTGGCAAAATTCATCACATTTAACAATAGATAAATAAGATGTCTACAGATTCAGTCAGCTATTTAATAACTCTATTGTAATGAGCAAATGTGATAAAAAAATATCTTCAAATATAGTAAGTAGCCTGCTTGAGAATATATTTGTTATATTTAACTTTTTTTTAAAAAAAAATTTTCATAAAAGGTATATGTTATTTTAAATAGAAGGTGCTACCTTTTATAGGAGGAAATTTTTAGGCTGAAAAGAAGAAAATTGTAAGCATTCTTATATTAATACACTTTTCAAACCGATGGCGACGATAAAATTTGTGATTTTATCTCATCTTTTGAAATTTTCAGGTAAAAATTTTTTGGTTAATATTTATCTTCGAATATTTATTGGTGGACTGAAGTTTGGCTCGTGACTGTTATTTTCTATTAGATTTTCATATTTATTAATAAATCGATATCTAACTCGATCAGTCCGTCAAAATAGAAAACGCGGATGGCTTGAAAGAAATCATACGAGTTAACAGCTTTACATAATAGTTGAAATGTTAGAAAAATTATATAGCTTCTATGTCACATTCGTATTAGTTGCTCGCTCTGCCGGCAATCGGCACCCTCCATTGTTGTTACTGTCCCACCTTGACGTGACTGACATGTGGGCGTGTCTCGCAAAACCTAACGGAGATTCGAGACGGCGCGGTATATACTGCGTCGGATTCTTCACAGCTGGCAGTAGTTGCAAAGTGAGAATACTTGTAGACCGTCGGATGTGATACGTGGATCATTCGAGGTACGGTCGTTCGCTTTTCCGTTGAATGTTACGGAACGGTTGGGATTTTGACGGGAATTTGAGGAATCGGTTAAGAGATTGCCGCCTTCCGGGTTCCAGCGTTCACGTCTTGGTCTTCTCCTCCAGTCAACTTCTGTATTTTCTTCTCCTGCTGTCAGAGAGTGTTGTCAGTGCACCTGCTAAGCTTTCAAATATTAGAATTCAAAATCGAGCTGGGGAATTAAAATAAATTTAATCAACTTTTATATTTTCTCCTGACAAGTTTGGTTATTTATACATTTATATATTGAATACAAATAATACGGTAGAGTAGTTCAGGTCTCTACTTTATCTAGTCTTGTTTCTGGATATAAAGCTGCAGCTGGTGTAGTTAACTTGCTGATAATTTTTGTTTTTTAAAGGAAAAATGATGCAGAGAGTCGTTATAATATATGAAGCTGCAAAATGATGCAGTTAACTTGCTGATAAATACCTTTTTTTAAGACAAACCTTACGGTGTAATCAATTGTGTCACTTTAGTTTCTCGTTTTAAAGAAGGTTAAATAAAGTGTTGCAGATCGAAATTAAGATACTTTAAAATCTTAAAAAGTTGTCATCGACGCGATGATTGGAGATGCAAACCAATATATTAATTATAGTTGTCGCAGATTCATAAAAAGTATTGGATATTTGAATGAATATTTCACATGTACTTCAGTGAAGAAATTTTGGCGAATGAACTTAAATGATACCAAAATTTATAGGAGACTACTATAGGATCGATGTCCGCACAAAGCCACTATCGCATGTATGAGGTACACGTGCGCGCATCAGCCATCAGAATTTTTATTCACAGTAGTATTAGAGAGTCGAATCCAAAATAGTTAGGCTTTCTAAGGCGCACGTACTCTACCACTACGGCACCCCGCTTCCTCCACATAATCATCTATAAGTGGAAACAAAAAACAAATGCATATGATTTCTGAATGGAATAAATGGAAGTAATTTTGTGATAAATGGTCCATAATTATTGCTCATGGATAAGACTAGCTTGATGAAGAACATAATGTGTAAGAACTTGCCGGAGAGCAGGGTCCAGCAGTTGCATGACCGCCTGTCCGTCGGCCGCCTGATGCATTGGTAAGCTATTGGTTCAGTTCAAGAGGTGAGAGACATGCAAAGGCAGTTGTTTTTTCTCTTTGAAAAAAAATAAATTAAATGAGACAGGAGATGCAAAGACAGTGGAAGATGTGAAATCCAGGGAGGATAGGAGGCAACATTCACTGTAGATTCTAATTTGGCCCCTCCTACATTTTGATTGGTTGTAGTTGCACTACTGTTTTTTATTTGATATGGAGGCAAAACCTCTCATACGGTAAATACAGATTATTTTACTGGATACAGTTTTGTACCAACAGTTCTTTGAACCGGGTGGGGTGATGTAAAACTCCGACGTGGTCGAGTATTGGTATGTACATGTCAGAAACTTCACAATATTTTCTCAAAATTTAGAATAATTCTATCTTATTGCTGTGAGTGGGATTGTATCCTGTAAATGGTAACTTCACTTCTAAATTAATTTCTTAACTTTCATCTATATTTTCATGACCAAAAGGCTTTTATTTGGAATAATGTAAAAATAAAATTATACTTTTCAAAACTCGTACAAATCAGCCCGCATTTTCAACTCTGACTAGTTGCTCGAAGGTGTTCCAGATACTTAGTTTAGTATTACATACGACTATTATAATATTGACAGCTTGTACTGTAGTGTTTTGGCTGAAGTGTTCCGAACGAACAAATATGAGGTTCCTGTCATGATAATAAAGTTTTGGAATTAGCAAATGTTCCGGGCGTGAACAAAAAGTTAATTCATTGTTTTTTTTCAGGAGGTTGATTTATTAAAATTTTACAAAACCTTAGTTTTTTTTTTTATTTTGACAAAACCCCTTTCTTTTTCCCGACACAAACTCCAGTGTATTGATTAAAATTGCAGTAATTTCTTGATTGCTACAGGGATATTAAAGGTATCATGTTACAGTTGATCAGTATCTTTCTCTAAGTTGTTTGCTTGTTTCTTGAGAAACTGCTTACCACAATGAAGGAGAAGAGAACAACAAAAATGAGGTCCACTACCTACTTTTGATGCATACCTACCAATTAGTTTATTTTTCAGATCATCTTTTTTTCAGCTTCTTATCTTGTGAAATGAAGTGATATTAATGGAGGAAGGAGATCAGTGCAGAGGTTTCCGCGGCGAGGTAAGGAACGCAACAGAAGCATCAAGAAAAATGAAGCTACGGATCCGAGAAATGGAATTTATCTAAATTTTTGTATTCATATTTTTTAAAGATATTTACATGTATATGTATTTTGGAGTTATTTTATAAGTTTTTCAAAAAGATAGGATCTATTTAAAAATAATTTCACAAAATAGAGACTTTTTGGAGGTACAAAAGAAGAATCACTGTTAGGAGAAACGAAATGGAATACAGCAATTCAGTTCTTACATTTAGCATTCTGCACTTTGCCTCTTAAAAAAGTTATGGTAGGGCTAATAGTAGCTGTAAAG
The DNA here is from genome assembly GCA_002076135.1 of Xerophyta viscosa. Classification (NCBI taxonomy): domain Eukaryota; kingdom Viridiplantae; phylum Streptophyta; class Magnoliopsida; order Pandanales; family Velloziaceae; genus Xerophyta; species Xerophyta viscosa. Next base: position 2,171,719 of record MJHO01000007.1, on the reverse strand, counting down.
ATGCTCGCAAGGAGTAGCAAACATCCGATTCGCCGTGTCCTACTCAAAATTTGGTAGGATCGATAGCTCGATCTTCTTTTTGGTGATGTTTATAAAAAAAAATGAATATTATACCAATTTTAGTTTTACTTTTTTAAAAAAAAATGTGAATGACTATGCCAAAACTCTTCCCAAAGAAATTATGATTCTTTTGATGGAATTTTACGTTTTCATTAGCAATAAAAATTCTGGGACAGTTTTCGGATTTTCTTTTTTTTTTTTTAAGTTTTGAAGTAGAAGCTAATGTATTATATTGTGCACTATAATTTTTATTGTCAATTTGTTTAAAAAAAAAGGTTGAAATAATATAGTTCGGGGACACGGTCCTACCAAATTTCAATACGGCCGAGCCTACCGGATAAGAATAGATTCCCCCTTTTGAGTTGATAGGGACAGACCCTCAATAGCATTGGTTACAACGTATACTTTTTGCTAAACAAAATCTTGCCAATGTTCATGGTGCATAGAGTTTAGAAGAATTCACAACTTCCTTTTTTGGCATGGTAAATAAAGGATTAGTCACGCCCTCTTCGTGAGCTAAATGTTGGGAGCGATCACTTGCGAGCACGGTTAAAAATGGTGGCTCTCCCCAGGAGGAGAGTTACTCAGTCGCAAGCAAGTACGGCAAATGTACGTCACAAGCTATCTTAGATAGTGAAGCGGCAGCTGTAACCATCCAAAAATATCTATCGTAGGGATCCTTAGAAGTGGGCTGCCTACAGGCAGGTTCCCTAGTTGAGATCAAATACTAACAATAATAATAGAATAATATTTTATACCGCTCATGGATATACCTTGTACGGAGATACATTATACTTTGTACTTTGGACTTCTACGTCAACCAATCCTGGCGTAGTGTCCTTTAATTTTTAATGAAGCCAGTGTATTTTTTTTTAAATAAAATAAAATAATAAAGGATAAGTCAAGAGAATTTTGAATTATCACTTAGGGAGAGTCAATGCCAACTCCACTATGAGAAGCCCAATGTTGGCTAGCTATGCTCTCATTTGATTCTCTCTACCTCTGTCCAATCAGTTGAGTTGGAGATAATCTATATTTGTTTTTGGTTCATTTTGTCTCGTTTCTGCTTTATTCCAGATTGAGATGGTCAGAATGGGGATACTTAGTAGAGAGGGTTAATCTAAAGCAATTATAAGAGGCATATCACATGTGCATGAATGGGTGGATTGACCCTGTAGGGTCCCTACTCTGAGATTATCCGCATATAACTTATGTATTTAAAAAATAAAAAAATCTAAATTCGTGTGAAGACACTCTACTGGACTTGTTAGGACCGGTGCTCGGCTTAAAATGCGACGCCGCAGTCTAAGGAGTCGTTTCCTCACATATGAACCGAACATAAGTTCAGCCCCAACTGGTGTGGGAGAATCTGCGCTCACAGTGTTACCTGCGTGAGCCAGGACCCAACCAGCCTAGCCCAGGAAGACTTGCTGGCCCAGCGAACGTGACCTACCCTGCACGAGTCAGTTCTAACCTGCCGACTTGGCTCGCAAGCCTCCGCCGCGCAAGCTCGACCCGCCAGGCGCACGCGCTGGCACTCAACAATCCCCCCCAGCACTGCGCCGGATGGCTCGCACGCAAACATGCTTTGATACCATTTGTTAGGACCGGTGCTCGGCTTAAAATGCGACGCCACAGTCTAAGGAGCGTTTCCTCACATATGAACCGAACACAAGTTCAGCCCCAGCTGGTGTGGGACAATCTGCGCTCGCAGTGTTACCTGCGTGAGTCAGGGCCCAACCAGCCCAGCCCAGGAAGACTTGCTGGCCCAGCGAACGTGACCTACCCTGCACGAGTCAGTTCTAACCTGCCGACTTGGCTCGCAAGCCTCCGCCGCGCAGGCTCGACCCGCCAGGCGCACACGCTGGCACTCAACAGGACTTAACTGGAAGGAATTCTGATAAAAATAAGAAGTAAATATAGAAAATACATTTTCATCTAAAGTTCAAAATATTATACCATATCATATCTGATATATGAAATCAGATTGGAGATAACTCGTATTATTTGTTTTCAGCCAGAGTGTTAATCATACTAATAGAATTGTATTATTTTTTGAAAAGTTCGGATCTATGCCTTCATAGAAAACTCTCTTACAAACAGGGGTTAGCAGGAGATTAAAAGAAGTCTAGGGGGTTCTTAAAACTTCTAATAATACTTTCCAAACAGATTATGACTGAATAATACACAAGATCCCCTAAATAATAATAAGTGGGAAGGAGTAGATCACTGTAGGATGATACATATCACCTACCCTTCATGTGGGAGTGTCCCCGGATCATCTAACCATACTGGACAGACACTATGCAACACACCCTTCACCACCACCTCCTCCTTTTGAACTTCTCACCTGACATATGTCCCCCTAGACCTTCCATTAACAATGTTATACTAGAAAATATAACAATAACATTTACAAGGGTTCTTATGTTATTGTTGATATCTCATGCAAAACTCTCAAGAACTACATCCCTAAAAGTTTCTAGGGGTTTGCTTTTTTTTTTTTTTTTTTTTTTTTTTTTTGGGTTTATGTTGCTTAGACTGCTTGTTGATTTATTAAAAAAAAGAAAAAGAAAAAAGAAAACTTACATCCCTAATTTCACTAACTTGCAAGCCAACATACACTGTAACATATAAATGATGCAGATTCAAAGACTTCATTGAACTGGTTTTAAGATCACATAAGTTCGTTGCCATATCAACTTGTTACTTGTACGGTTGAAATATACCTAAAATTTCATTGTTACTCCGACTTATGTATTAGCTTAGCCCAGATCAAATTGGGACAAGATTATTAGAACTTTTTAGTGAGGTCTGTAGTTGTAGTGCAGCCCCTGCAGTATGGACCATATATAAGGGTTTGCCTCTCATATATAGCGAGCTGTAGTATACTTTTGCTAGGATTTTGTCCCTTTTGATTCACCTCGTTAAATCTTTTTTTTTTTTTATCTTTGCGCCTATCTTTTGTCTTCTCGGTTTTGTATTTGTGATCATTTTAAGTTGTTGGATCTATTACTCGTGTTTTAACATGTACTCTCTAGATCTATATAAATTAGTCGATAAAGCCATGAACATCACTATAACACAGCATGATAATAGTGAAGCTCACACTCAAACAGCTTCAGAGGTACTGAGGTCCTGTTTATACGATAAGATCGAATCAAGCGAGAAGATAGAGATGATGATCATCTTGAAGCCTATCTTTATGGCTCTTACTGGTCTTTTTTTTTTTTGGCTGCAAAGAAGGATATTCTTCGTCATGAAGACATGTAACTTTTGTGAAATGATGTTCTTTGGGGCCCTTTATCCAGACCCCATTACTCCCTAGTGGAGATTAGTTTGGAGTACTTGGGTTTGTTGGGTTGTTAATGGTTCCTGCAACAACAGTAAAGATTATGGAGACAGAGGAAGTCTACAAAAGTGATGATTGGTTTTGGTGGGGGAGGCTTTTTGAGATGACAGAGATAAGTATGAAATAGAGCCAGCTGGTTTGGTTTCTGATTGCTTATATTTTGTGATCTTCCAATTGAATGATCCCACAAGTTCTGAAATCATAATCTAAAACCATTAGAAATACAAATTACTGAAAGATAATGACATCTATATATTTCATCTACTATGAGGCATAGCTATTATCAACATTCTCAAATCATTCTCCAGAAAAAAAAAAAAAAAAAAAAAAAAAAAAAAAACAAATCATCTGCTTTCAGCTTTTTCTCAAGCATAAAACAAGTCATGGGCGATTAAATTGTTCTGGTCCACCATAGATATTTCCCTTTAGTATTATGATATATATACACAAAAATGTCTAGAAATAGATTGGCATGTTGGCATCATAAAAAGCAACTGTACCAACAGCGTTTTCTTTTTTTGAGAAAAGTACCAAAACTATGTTTACCAGTATGTATAATTTAATAAAGCACAAAAGCAGAAAAGAAAAATAACAAATTTTTTTTTTTTTTAAAAGAAAGAAAAATAACAATTCAGTACATATAAACCGTTATCCAAAAGATGAATAGCATCTTCCTCCGATACCCAGATTCAAGTAATCTTTCCAACTAACAGATTTCAACTAGATCAACCTTTCAAAGAATCAAAGTTCAGAAGAAAACTGCGCATAAACTTATTTGATAATATTGAGAATGTTGCATGGGCTAAAACCTACATGGAGTTCATAAGTGTTATGTGTTATGAGTAATTATTACAGCTGTATATTGTAAATATATGTCATTTACCATAGATACCATAGATTACCATAGATAGGATATATTACAGTTGTATATTACCATAGATAGGGTCATTTACCATAGATTACGGAGATGATTACTCCGGCTTTGTACCTATTAAACCAACCCTAATCACAAAGATACGGCAAGGAAGAATTGGCCGTTTTCTCAATCTTCTTTCACTGTACGTTTCATTTCATTACATGGTATCAATCGCAGGAACAAATTAATCTTCCAGTTGCTCTTGTTGCCTTCAAAACATCCTTGCCATGACTAATTCTGACGGCAGTAAATGTGCGGATGGCTCGAAGGGTGTTGATGGCAGCGATGAAGTTGTTCGCCGTAAAACAATTTCGCCTTATGATCTTACTGCTAATGACAATCCCGGGATCATTATCACTCAAGTTCAATTGAAGGGTGAAAGCAACTACGAAGAGTGGTCTAGGCTGTCAAGACTCAAGACCGCTTTGCGTGCCCGGAAAAAGTTTGGTTTTGTTGACGGCGCCATCGCCCAGCCGGCCGAGTCGTCGCCGGATTCGGAGGATTGGTGGACTATCAACTCTCTGTTGGTGTCGTGGATTATGAACACGATCGAGCCCTCACTTCGATCCACACTTTCGCACATGGAGGTCGCCAAAGATCTGTGGATCGACATCAAAGAACGTCTCTCCATCGTCAATGGACCGCGGATCCAGCAGTTGAAGTTTGATCTAGCGGCTTGCAAGCAGAAGGGACTGAGTATTGTGGCTTATTATGGCCGGTTGAAAAAGCTTTGGGAGGAGTTGGGTACCTACGACCGTTTACTGCTTTGCTCCTGCGGCCATTGCACCTGTAATCTTGCTGCGGCCGCCGAGAAGAAGGTGGAAGAGGAGAAGGTGCATCAGTTTCTTATGGGCCTTGACGATACTATTTATGGCACAGCACGCTCTAATCTTCTCGCCCAAGATCCCTTGCCTCGACTGAACAAGGTTTATTCGACCATTGTTCAAGAGGAACGGATACGGCTTATTACTCAAACTCAGGAAGTTTCCAGTGAGGCGATGAGTTTTGCCGTCAAAGCTGGGGCTGAATTGTGTAATCAGGGGTCTTCCGGTGGTGATGTGGTGGCACTGGCGACTTCGGTTGAATCCAAGAACAAAGGGCGTGGAGCTGCAAACGTCCACGGTGCTTCCGGTGCCAAATCTCTTTTTTGTACGCATTGCAATCGTCCGGGTCATGCGATTCAGACCTGTTATCGCTTGATTGGGTATCCGGAAGGCTGGGAGTCTCGGAAGGCTGGCGCTGGACGTGGTCGTGGCCACGGCTCAGGTGGTTCTGTTCGATCCAGCAGCAGCACCATTAGTTTTCTTCAGCCCGCCGCTGCCGCCAATACCATGCTGCTTCCTGCCGCACCTAATGGAGGAGAGGCTGGTGCGCAAGCTGCAGCTGTAACTGGCCTGAATCAAGACCAGTGGAATACTTTGATTTCTTTGTTGAATTCGGCCAAGCCGGGTTCAACCGCTAAGCTTTCCGGTAAGCGTATTTGTGAAAATTGGATGTATGATTCAGGTGCATCTCGTCATATGACAGGCTCCCTTGATTATTTTGTTGCTGTTCATGCTATAGCCGGCGTTCCAGTTCAACTACCGAATGGTCACCGTACATTTGCTACTAAAGCAGGCACTGTGGTGCTTAGTAACAAAGTGACGTTACATAATGTGCTTTATGTGCCCAGTTTGATGTGTCACTTGATTTCTGTCTCCCAGCTGTTGAATGGGGCCTGTATCGTGTTCCAACGTTTTCGGGTGCTCGGTATTTTTTGACAATTGTTGATGATTTTTCTAGAGCCACGTGGATTTACTTATTGATTGATAAGAAGGAGGTGTCTTTGACGTTGCGTAATTATTTTTCTATGGTAGACCGTCAATTTGGCAAATTTGTGAAGCATGTTCGTAGTGATAATGGTACCGAGTTTATGTGTTTGACTAATTATTTCCGACAACATGGCATTGTGCATGAAACCTCTTGTGTGGGCACTCCCCAACAAAATGGACGAGTGGAGCGTAAGCATAGACATATTCTGAATGTTGCTCGCGCTTTGCGTTTTCAAGCTAAGTTGCCTATTGAATTTTGGGGTGAATGTGTTTTAGCTGCGAGATATTTGATTAATCGCACTCCCTCGAGTGTCTTGCATGGAAAAACCCCCTGTGAGGTCTTGTATGGCAGACCGCCTTCACTTTCTCATTTACGTGTGTTTGGATGCCTGTGTTATGTGCACAACCAGGATCGTAATGGAGATAAATTTTCTAGTCGTAGTCGGAAATGCATCTTTGTGGGGTATCCCTATGGCAAGAAAGGTTGGCGAGTATATGATTTAGAGTCTGGTGTTTTCTTTGTCTCTCGGGATGTTGTCTTTTATGAATCTGAATTTTCCTATGTGACAAAGAATTCTGATGTTGTAAGTCCTTCTATGCCTGACTCTCATTACCTGTTATAGACGCTTCCTCTGATAGTATATACATGATTCTAGTGGTACCACCCCGTCCGACAAGGGGGGTCAATCTTCTTCTGAGCAACAGGAAGAACTCTTGAGCCGTGGGCATCGCACCAAGTACCGTTCTACTCGCTTGCAGGGTTTTGTGGCACAAACTGTCTCTTCATTAAGCCCCTCTCCTAACTCATCCTCTTCATCAGTTTCCTCAGGTGCGTCCTATCCTATACACAATTATGTAACGTGTGCTTCTTTTTCACCCCAACATCGAGCATTTTTGGCTAGTGTCACTGCAGGGGTTGAAAAAATGGTGACTGTTCGTACATTGCTTACTGTTGCGGCTGCAAAAGGCTGGGCACTTCATCAGATGGACGTTCATAATGCTTTCTTGTAAGGTGATCTGGCTGAGGAGGTATATATGAAATTACCTCCTGGTTTTCATTCTCTAGTGCTTGGTACTGTTTGTCGCCTTCGTCGCTTTCTTTATGGCTTGCGACAGGCTCCTCGTTGTTGGTTTGCGAAGTTGGCCAGTGCGTTACGACGGTATGGTTTTCAGCAGTCTTCTTCTGATTATTCTCTCTTTGCATTGCGTCGTGGCACTGTGCAGATTAATGTTTTGGTTTATGTGGATGATCTGATTATTTCGGGAAATGATGGCACTGCTATACAGTCTTTCAAGGATTACTTGAGTCGGTGTTTTCACATGAAGGACCTTGGGGTTCTTAAATATTTTTTAGGAATTGAGGTGGCTCGAAATTCGTTTGGCATTTTTCTTTGCCAACGTAAGTATGCCTTAGACATCATTTCTGAGGTAGGTATGCTGGGTGCCAAACCAGCTGGTTTTCCATTGGAGCAGAATCATCAACTTCCTTTGGTGACTGATGCTCCTCTTTCGAATCCAGAATGTTACCGGCGTTTAGTTGGTCGTTTGATTTATCTTGCAGTCACGCGACCTGAGTTGTCTTACTGTGTTCACATGCTTGCTCAGTTTATGCAGAAACCGATGCAGGCACATTGGGAAGCTGCGCTTCGTGTTGTTCGTTATTTGAAGGGTAATCCGGGTCAAGGTATCCTTCTCCGGGTTGATTCTGATCTCCAGTTATCTGGTTGGTGTGATTCTGACTGGGCTAGTTGTCCTATGACGCGCCGTTCTCTTACAGGCTGGTTTGTCCAGTTAGGACATTCACCTATCTCTTGGAAGACTAAGAAGCAACAGACGGTTGCTCGCTCTTCTGCTGAGGCGGAGTATCGCTCTATGGCCTCTACTGTTTGTGAGTTGAAATGGTTGAAGGGTTTATTGCATTTTCTCGGTATTCCTCATCCACAACCTATTCGTCTCTATTGCGATAGCCAGGCTGCTTTACACATCGCAGCTAACCCCGTCTTTCACGAACGCACAAAACATATTGAGATCGACTGTCATTTTGTGCGTGATGAGATTATGAAGGGTACTATTCTTCCGAGCTATGTGTCCACACATGTGCAACTTGCGGATATTTTCACTAAGGCTTTGGGTAAATCTCAGTTTGATTACTTTCTTGGCAAGTTGGGCATTCGGAATCTTCATGCTCCAACTTGAAGGGGGGTATTACAGCTGTATATTGTAAATATATGTCATTTACCATAGATACCATAGATTACCATAGATAGGATATATTACAGTTGTATATTACCATAGATAGGGTCATTTACCATAGATTACGGAGATGATTACTCCGGCTTTGTACCTATTAAACCAACCCTAATCACAAAGATACGGCAAGGAAGAATTGGCCGTTTTCTCAATCTTCTTTCACTGTACGTTTCATTTCATAACAGTAATCCCACATTATGAGTGGGTCAAGGGTTCTAGGTGTATTAGGACTATATAATGAGTCCATTGTATTGTGACTTTGCATCCAATCCAATATACAATTCTATTATATTCAACAGATAGCAATAATTTTACATGGAAACAGAACAATCTTGTGATTTCATCCGCAACTGCGAAAGCCAGCTTAGTATGTGCATCATCTTCACTACAAGCATGTAACTCGGCCATAAATCTGTGTCATAGTACGAATTTCAGACACAACAGCGTATCAGCATTAACATAACGTGTTAAGAATCAAGATTGCTGAACATATAATAGAGGTAAGTAAGAGAATAAATGTCAACAGTTCCTGAACCAGATCCAGAAAACTCAAAAGTTTCAGAATTAAAAACCGGTGAAGCTAACAATCCAAATTAAAACTTATTTGTAAATGAACTTTCTCATTCTTAGCAATGTCCGCCATTGCACTAGATGAAGGCAACGTATTTTTTCTATAAAGAATAGGGCGAGAGCATATATATGTGTCCCAGCTCTGTGGTGGTGTATATAGAAAGAATACAATCGCAGAACTTTTTAAAGCTTGAGCATCACAGTACCACCTCCTCCTCAGCAGGGTCAATTACAAACTTTGAATCACCCGTATAATTCTAAATTTCAGACATTTAAATTTTCAACCAGAAAAAAAAAAAAAAAAACAAGAATAAGTTGTCTACAGTTCAAACAAGACAAAGACCAACTCACACAATAATTATTTCCATATTTAACCAACTGTTCTCCTCAGTATGGCGGTATCATCATCTATATAAGGCCAAAAGCTTAGCACAAATACTGGTATTCATATAGAAATACACGATTTTCATACTATAGAAATTATAACAATGACTGAAAATAGGGACCTGGCGGGACGGCTTGTTAGTGGAGGGTGGAGTTTGTCCGTGTGCCGCCAGGGTGCACAGAAATTCTACGGGAGCGGGGGCGTGAGCATATCTCTGAAAAGTCCGAGCGGATGAAAGCTACACATTCCCCTGCTCTGGGAGTTACCTATTGAGGCATCATTAACCGGTGCGTTGGTCCAACGTCAAAACAAGGGCTGACCGCCACCCCAGTGTTTGCCATACAAAAATCTTTGGGCAAATTCCAAATCAGCCCCGTTTTTTTTTTTTTACCAAATCAGTCTCTAGAAATCTGTTTTCAGGGGCTGATTTGGTATAAAATCAGCCCCTGAAAACGCGTTTTCAGAGGCTGAATCAGCCGACCCCCAAAAAGAAGGGGCTGATTTGGGATTTCCCGAAAATCTTTTGCCCCTATTTTATATTCCAATATTTGTTCTCACGTTCTAAATAAATATTTATATATTTTATCTTTTTGACACATCTAATTTTTTTAAAAAAACATTGAATATATATATTTTTTTTAAAAATTAATATAAAAATTATAAATTTTGATGAGGTCATAATTTTTATGTTAATTTTTTTAAAAAAAATATTTTTAAAAAGATATTCTAAAATTCTAAAGTCTTGTCTAAATGGATTTTTAAACTGTTTTTAAATTTTAGAGTCTAAAAACAAATATATTTTTTGAAAAAAATTTAATATAAAAATTATAAATTTCATTAATATTTATAATTTTTATTTTAAATTTTTTAAAAAAATATATATATAAATATTTATTTGGAGCGTAAAAATAGAAATTAGAAAAGTAGAACGGCAGAAGATTTCTGTCCTTGTTTACCTTCCTTCCAGGTCAACAAATTAGCCCCACCACAGGTCAGTTTCTTCATTAATCTCAAATATTAATAAATGAGGACCGAAGAGACCTAGCAACATTCAGTAAAGCTTAGGAGAATAAATCACATACAAATAATGAAGTAATTAGATTTTTTTTGTTTTTTTCAGTCTTTAAAGAAACCGAACGTCCAGACAGAAAATAAAAAACAATCCTTCCGCTATATATATATTCAAAGTTCAAGAATCAATCCTTACAATAACTTAAGGAACGATAGAGAGATGATAATGAAATAATAGATATTACTGACCAAGACTTAAGGGACAGAAATAATAGATAATGAAATAATAACTTAAGGTACAGAAATTGTAAAATCTTGGAATAAATTTTTAACCTAGACGCAAAGATCTTGGAAAAAATTTTAAGGTAGACGAGAAAACTTGGGAAATAATCTACATAATCATCCATCAGAAGTTTTTTTTTCTTTTCTTCTTTTACAAAAAAAAAAAAAAAAAAGAACTTGCCTTAATTTTTAGGAAAGTCTCTTTAAAGATATTCTTTTTCCTCAATCTCTTGAGGAACTTCATCCTACTTTCGGGACTTATCATATGTTTCTGGATAGTCGCCTCCGAGAAAGCTCTAGTTGTAGCCATTTAATGCTACAAAGGTAATTTCTATTTTCTTCTATAGATATATCAGGCGCATATAGTAGGGAAATATCAGTCATGAAATAAGCACTTGAAATTTTCGTTTTCAGCAATCATGTGGCAAGATTACTTTTGATATTATAGCAGTAAGTCTAATAGATATTCGCAGCCTACTTCGGCATAAAATTTCATTTATAATCCGCCTTCGACTTACAATGCTGATCATATTTACTGTTCTCATACGTCCTAATGAGTTAATTTATTAGTACCAGTAAAGAAAAGTTCTGGTTTGGCGCAATGTTCTTGGAGTGCTCTTAATCTATGAGTTTACCAATTTCTTCCAAGTGTTAGACTAAGCTAATGGGGAATTGCCCCTTAACTGCCCATGGCCTGATAAGACCAGTAGTATTATGATGCCTTTGGTTAACTCCTGAAGGCGATTATGCTCATTGAAGTTTAACTTAAAGCACCCATAACACAAAATCTTACTCAGTAAAGGCTGGACTTTTTGTTGCTTTCAGATAGAATTTCCGAGATTTTCAACAACTACCATAATTTTAATTTTCTTATCAAAAAACAATTATCATTATTTCGATTAGTTTTCCTTTTTTCCACCAATGCAAAGAGATAGACATCAAAGAAGGGCATACTGCCATACTGGAAGCCAAAATGCCAAGTCTTGTAACAATCTTCACCATATCTACTTCTATTTCTGGCCTCTAAGCTATAGTAAGATATGATGAGGTTTTCTTAATTGTTAGTTTCTTAGATTGTATTCTTCTTCATGATAGACATATGTTGCGCGCTCATTTCATAACAATAACCATATCTCATCTTAACTAACTGATGTAAAAACAACAACTTTATTACAAAAGACCACAGCTTTTCTAGTTTGATTCTCAATCTTTTATCATAAAAGAAAAAAAAAAGATCTAAACATCCAAGTATGCATAAACAAGTATCTCTCTTTTACATCGAACAGCTTTAGGAGTCACTTTATTAAGTCTTCAGACACCATACATCTCTCCATATATCGCTGGAGAGAAACAGTCATAGAAGGAGCAGTTACCCTCTCCTTTCACAAGGTTGAAGGATTACAAGATGAGCACCTTTGCAAGATTCTTAGTCCCTTTCTTAAGGACTTTAAAGGATTAGAAGATAAGCATCTTACCATTTTCTTTGGAATCTCTATGAAACATGCAAGGAATGTCAGTCATAGTGGACATGAAAGATTCTAGGCTGGTGCCTTGACGACATACCCTTGTCTTTTAGGGAGCCGAATCTTGTTACTATGTTATCTTCGTAGAATTTCACTTTGTAGAACAAGAATATCAAGTGAATGCGATACCCGTACTTGAGGATAGATAATACGGAATCAATGTGTTTACTTGGAGGAGTATGAGATGATGAAGAGTCTAGACATTATCTTAATGCGTATTGATATGGAGAAAATAATGTGCATTCAATGCAACGTTGCTAACATGAACATCGATATCCTGATTACAGCAGCAATAATGAAGATCGATTTCTTATTTATCATATTGGTTACGTATCCAGTCAATAAGTCGTTTATAATATTAATATATGTTAACACTGTAAATACAAGTGTAATAGGACTGTCAATCATATGCTTCACTTTGTATTGTATGGTGGCCCAACCTCTCTCTCTCTCTCGTAAATGTAGGCTCTGGCTGCACCCATGATTTTAGGTGCCGGTTGGCACAGCCCATACCGGACGGCACGTATCTGTCCCGGCAGTTGTCGGCATGGCACTAACCGGCACGGCATGTGTCGAAAAATATTATATTTGAATTTTTAAAATAGTTTTTGATTTTTGATTTTTTATTTTTAAAAATAATAACTAAATATATATTAGCATGTTTGGCACAACACCATCAGCACGCTCAACACGTATCGAATTTGGTATTTACCAAAATGCGGTATGAGACGACATCTTAAACCTTGGCTGAACCATGCACATCCTATGTTTTATGCTTGTCTTTACTTTCTGCATCTCCTCTGTTCGTCAACTCATCACATATCATGAGGGGACTGCTCTTGATGCTGGAGGATTATATGATTTAATGTTGAAGCTTTGTCTGGTTTGGTGCAATCAGGATTGCACTTTATTTCTGTCTTTTAAAAGTACTGAAAGAATAGCTAATGGTGTTCATACATCTCTTCTGTATATTCCTCAAGAATCATTTGTTGCACGGTATCAAGGCATAGCATGTGTAAAGGTGTAACGATTTGAACATGTACTGTACATAAGTTTTTCCAATTTGATAAAAATTGATTTCGTTGTAATATTGCGCGATAAGTCTAGCCACACACATATGTTAGACATTGCCCTTTAGTCTCTGAAGGGATTTAGATTCAAGATGACTAGTACTCCAGTGCTCATGATTGTTCTCATCTTCAAAAACAAATTTGAAGATACTTCTGTGTCTTCATATTCAAATTTTGACATCTTTGAAGAGGATAAATACACTTTTAATGATCAAATTGAATTGTTCAACTTCAACAGCACCGATTAGAGTACCATTTCAGGACTTGCTATTTACTGCAATTACACTAATCGGGTTCTACTTGTCATTCATTACAGAAGGTGACTGCCTGATCTCATTGTTTGCACTTAGCAAATGGAATAGAGGAGCTTCAACTTGCAATTAAGATACCAACATGGTTGCAAGGGCTAAGATTCTCATCCAATTTGCTGGAAACATATATAGATTTAAGAAGTTGGCTAAAGGAATATATGTAAATGCATGAAAATTGATTTTCCTTTTTCCCTGCCTTTTGTAGAGAATGACTTTGCACCTTTGTCTTTGCCGTGCACCTTACTTTGTCTATTTCATCTTTCTATTTGACCACACTGCCTTTCTCTCTATTAAATTATGTGGATCTTCGGCGACTTTGATTTTTTGGAAGATATGTCATAGAGCTCCATTTTAGCTCAAATAAGGTAGTTCAACATTTAGAAGGAATATCATATCTTCAAGAGGGTTGTTCCTTACCATAACACTAGTGTGGGTTCTCATCCTGCCGAAGGCAGGATGAAACATCTTCTGCTAGTAGTGGGCATAGGTGCAAACGCCATCCCCTCTAGATCCTCGAAAAAATCCTCGCGAGTTAGCGGACGCTAGGAGTGTCCTTGTGCCCTGGGTTCGCCTTTGTTTATCATATCTTCAAGATGATATCAAACTCACTTGATAAAATTAGGAAATAATAAGCATTACAGGCGCTAGATGCTACAAAATTCTAAGTTATAGATTACCAATCAATTCTCATTTTGCCACCTTTCGTGCAGTATTTTTGCCACCTTGCGTGCAGTATTCTTGCTAATGAAATTAATGCCATACAAATTTTCCTAGAGAAAACAAGATCCCACAGCCACAACTCATGCCTGGGAATAAGCTTGGAACCATTCAGGTGGGTAGTTTGGAACTATACATGTTTCTTTTATAATTGCAAATGCGCTGTTCTTTCAGAAACTCTTTGAAAAGAGAGACTTCTGTTTTCTGCATCAATTTTGTGCATCTTTCGCTAGTCGCCTCTCGATAGCATGATCCATAATTCCAAATTTTTCCTTGGAGAAGTAAGACTTCTCATTAACATATCAAGTAGAAAGGAAAAGTTTTAGCTATGTAGGAAAAAGATTTTCTATTTCAGTAGTAGAAATAAAAAAGATCTGAATATTTGTCCAGGGGACATAGATGAAAAAAACAGATTTTCCTTTTTTTTCCTATGGTTATGGAGGGACAATATCCTCCAATGCACAAGGCTTTTTCTACTTTTTCTACTTTCCCACTATTTGTGGTCCTCATACACAAGGCTTATATCCAATATTGTCTTTTCCCTCCTTTTTCCAAGTATCACTCTAGCCCGTTTAATCCACCATCATCTGAAGCACTTCTCCTCTCCTATATAAGGCAGCAGATGGTGCAACTATTCTTCACAAGCAAAGCTTCTTAATTCAACCTTTCACAGTCCATAAGGCTTCTTTCTCCTCCTTTCTAATCTCATTGATCTAAAATTTGTTCCTCTTTGCGCAAAGAAGAGACTTTTCTCACCTCTTCATTCTTTGAGAATCGCACTTTGTTTGTATACATGGCCTCAAGCACGCTCTCCCGCAGTTCATACTCTCCGTGGACCGCAAAACAGAATAAGATGTTTGAGAGGGCGCTAGCTGTGTATGACAAGGACACACCAGACCGCTGGCAGAATGTAGCACAGGCAGTCGACGGGAAGACTGCTGAAGAGGTAAAGCACCACTATGAGCTTCTCCTTGAAGACCTTCGCCATATAGAGTCTGGTCAAGTTCTCTACCCCAACTACATGGCCTGTGGTGGCCGCAACGCAGCCACTATTGCTGATGAAGAACATAGGTACAGCTTATTCTTCTCCTTTACAATGCCTTGTAAACGGCGGGGTGTCGCAGTAGTAGGGTGGCCTCAGGAAGCCTAACCATCTCCTGCCAATGGGAATAAAGTTCCGATGGTGGCGTGGGCCTTCTACATGCGACGGGTTGCTTCGCTTGGGTATCGTGTCTATGGTGTGTCCTCCAGGGTTAAGCCCGGTGTTGGGCTATGACTGACGGCAATGCCGGTTACTCAAAAATTACACAAACACACACACACACACAAAAAATATATATATATATATATATATATATATATATATATATGATACACCTGTTCTTCCTCTCAATGGCCTTCCATTTTGTGCTCCCAAAATAAGGATGAGATTAAGATGTCTCAGAAAGCAAAAGGGATAAGAATCAAGATAGTGAAGTTTGATTTAATTGGAGAAGAGTCCAAAATACCAAGTAAACAAGGGAATTCTTTTTCATGATAGCAACTGTCACTATTCAAGATTTTTCAGTTCAAAACCTCCTTTCCACAAATCGTAATTCTCCATCTTGTTCTTTTTTAGACATGCTAAACATTTCTAACTACGATAGGTATGCTTCTGTTAGCATATATAGTCAACATTTTTTAGATGTTACTTTCGTTGGCTTTTGTTATATTTTCCTGTTAATAGCTGTTGTTTTCTTCCTTTTTTTTTGTTTGTTCAAAGTTTTTAGCTCCCTGTTGATGCTAGCTACTGTATTTTATTTCAACCTTTGTTGTGTCCGATACATTTTTATCTTTCAGTTTGATGTAAAGATAAAGCAAAGATGCATAACTATAATGATAACCCCTTGTCCTAGATACTAATGAACTAAAGCTGAATCAAACTTGCATTTAAGATTCTTGACACTACCATCTTTTTCTGTAAGGTTTACAAGAATTCAGGTCTCAAGATTGTGGTTAACTTGAATTGCAGGCTTAGGTGTCTGAAGCTCAAGTAATGCAAGTCTGGAAATGAGTTTCATTTGAGCTATGGACGTGAATCATGATGAATCAGCTATCTATCTAGGATGATGTACTCGATATGAGTTTTTTATCGTACATACTGTAGAAGCTATGGAAATACCAAACTAGTTTGAGCCAAATCCTTGTACAGGTCAAAGTGTAACTTGTGTGCAAGTTGCTCATGAAGATCTCATAAATAAACTAAATTTAATATATTTATCCAGAATTTATGTATTTTGCATAACCATTTTGGATTCAAATGGAGAGTATAATACTCCCGGTCACATAATGTACGACCGATCAGATGACACATATGTCGTTAGCATGTGGTTATACTAGTAACTATATCTCCTATTGGGATGCGACGGCTGAGATGGATGCGATTCACCCTCTCGGAAATATTAGAAAAGTGTTTTATATGGACTGGTGCTACACTGTTGGTAAGAGAATAAATCGATTGATTATAGATCAGTAATGATTGACCATATACAAATATAAAACCCTCTTCCTCTGTTTCCCATCTGTATCTTTAATCTGGTCCAAGGCAGATTGTGAGGCGGAATTTGGTTCTATTTGCTCGCATGTTTTAACTTTTGGCTGCTACATCGGTTGAGGCTAATCAAGGTACTTGTCAAAATATATCATCGTATAATTTAAAATTATTAAAATATATTTTTCTAATTCAAATTGTTTTTTTATTCTTCTTTGATCCTGTAAAAGACAAAATTATTCTCTTCAAATTAATACCTTATTTTGTAAAAAAAATAATGATATTTCATCATTTTATAAAGTCAACGTATATAAAAATATTATTTTGAGTTAAAAAATATATTTTGACAACTTAAATAGAAATATATATTTTGATAAATACCCTAAATCTTTTTAATGCAGGCGGCGTTACCTTGCCAACCAAAAAAAAAAAGAGAAATAAGAAAAGAGAGAGTCTCAAGAGTGTTACTTATTGATAAGGATATCTCGAAAAGGCAAAGAATATGCCACATTTAGATGTATAACGAGGAAGATTCTTAGATATAACGATTTTATCATGTCATTTCATATAACAGTAAATATATATTTAAAAATATTTTTTTAAAAAAAAAATTAACATCAAAATTATATATTCTAATGAGATTTACAATTTTAATGTTCAAATTTTTTTTTAAAAATATTTCTTAAAATATATTTTGGAGCTCTATAGTTTAACAGTTTTGAAGCGGATTTAAAAATCGTTTTGAAGTCCGTTGAACACTTGAACCCGTTAAATTTTAGAATTTTAAAATATCTGTTTAAAGATATTATTGGAAAAAATTTTTGAACATAAATCTTATTAAAATTTATAAATTTTATTTAAAAAATCTTTCTAGAAAATAATTATATATATATATATATATATATATATATTTTTAACTATAACGAAGATATATAGTAACGTGGCGTAAATAGTTTATTGTAGAATTTATCTTTCGGACCAAAGGGTTTAATCCTCCCTCATCAGGACCCGCCATGACGAGCACAGCTCTAGGATAAATCCTGCCTTTGGCAAGATCAAGGATTGATGCTGAATTGACAGCATCATCCGATAGAATCATATGCTTATATAAGCGCTACAAGTCTATCCCCAGTAAGAATGATTCGTTAGAATGAAATCAGAAAACTCTTCTTGAAAAGCTTGGTTTTTTCTTCAGAAAGAAAAAGCTTTTACTTTTACAGAGATGATTATCTAACAATGAGCAGGAACACAATAGTCTGCGATAGAAAGATGCAAAGACCATGGCCATTCAATTCCTCTAATTCGATGGAAAGTTGTGAATCAATATGGATGAAAATGATTCCAATAGTTTGAAGGATTAGCAAACAGATAATAACTTCTGCATAATCTTAGAAAAAGATGTATGTAAGATAGGTATATATTATCTTTAGACCACATTCCTGGGGAAAGAAACTTGCTCAGATGGGCAAAAGTTTTTTGGATCCAAAGATTTAAGTTAGAAAACCACCCCACCCTGAAAGATCTTTTTAGACGATATAATGCAAGCGACAAGCCCAAGCTACCACGAGCCTTATACTTTCAGATATGTCAACAACTGGAGGATATAAATATACATTTCGTGTGTTGTAAATAATTTTTCTTTTTTTTTTTTGAGAAAAATTGTAAATATTGTGAAATGGAATCAAATACCAAGCAGGAGAATCTTACATTAGATGGAATCAACCTTCCAATAAGTTTGCATGGATGGAGCTGGCGGCGAAATTTTACTGGGATGTTATAGTAATTTGCCATGAACGGAGAATTTTTGTTACCACCGATGATCCTCCGGTTCCTATGCAAATGAGTTCTCCTCTTTTTTAACTTATATCTGCTCAAGAATCCCCCTATGCTTACCAGCGTTGTTAACTTCGTAACTTCACTTGGTTTGGGTCAATTTTAGAAACCTCTACTCAAAAGGGTAGCCTCTCATTTACTTCTAAAATAACAAAATAAAAATAATAGTTTCATAGAGTGAGGAAAACATATAAGATTACAAATATAATTTATTGATTGTAAAATGCATTGTTCAAAAGGGAATATTGCCTCAAATATATAACAAACTAGAAACAAGTGGAAAAAGTGTTAGGGAAGTCGTATGATCACAAATCAATCGGGAATTACACCCATCCTAAGGCCTCTTGGGTCGATATTAAGGCTATTGATCAAAAGGTTGGGGTCACCTAACATTTTTACATGCTTGTGATGATCTTAGGTTTCTCAATGTCCTTTCAAATATATCCTTAACAGACAAAATCTTATCATACAAGCTTTATTAATTCATCTAGACAGTACTGAGAATAAGTAGTGCAAGCTGGAAAGAGCTCATGCAAGTAATTATTGGATGCCAAATAGAAGGCAAACATCAAAAGCATCACATACGGAAAGAACATACTCTTCTCAATGATTTTTTTTTAAGAAACGGACACTACCATCATTCTGAATCTGGTTCTATTGAAAGGAGACTATCCTGGATCCGATATTCAGATGAAATTCCTCGTCGCACCTAAGAGGGTGCACTGAGCGTTATTATTATCGGCGCTCTTTCAATTATGACATCAAATTGACAGAATGGAGATTCAAAGTCGGGTTGAGTAGATTCCTGAGCTCCCGCCCATCCGTTGCAATATCTTGCCACCCTCTCTTGTCAGTGTAGGAACAAACTTCATAGTTGTGACTGTAAATCTAAATTTCATTTCACTGCTAGCTAATCTGTACAATACAATATCCAAGACAAACACCAAAACCTTGGCTACAGTAAGCATGCATAACATTTATGTTGCCCGCACGTGGCGGCTTATCATGGAGTACATAAAGAAAATTCATCGCTTCTTGCTTACTGTGGGTATCAAATCCAGGACGCTATAATTTATGAGCCGTGCTCATCTAATCGGCCTTACCGCTAAGGACAACATAGTTTTTTCAGTTTTACTATTTCCCATGAGCCGTGCTCATCCAATCTTCCTCAAACATGAAGTAGAGCTCTTTGCTTTGTCTGTCAGCTTCATATTATTTCTGAAGCATAAAGAGGCATGCTATTCCAACCTCTCCTACATTTTGGTTTATTCATAACCTTAAAGACTCCACTCCACTTGCAAAAGAAAATGATAATAAATAAATAAATAAGAAAAATAATAAAAACTAAAACAACAATAAAGACTTTGTCTAGGAGTGATAGGGTGTCGAACTATATGAGCGGAGGCTCAGAAACCCTCCTCATTCAGCTTAATATTATAAGAGTAGGGCGGGAGCATTCTCATGAAGGAGCCATGTGAGAATAGTTACATGGAAAGTTTTAGTTCGGGAAAAAGATCCGGATCTCGAAAAAACAATCTATTAAGATTTTTTTTTTTTTTAAAAAAAAAAAAGAAACCCATTTTCCCTCCTATTTATATGCCGCAAGCTGAGCACATCCTCCACGCTTAATTCACCATCACTCCTTCCTACTCTGTTCGCACAAAATACATTCCTCAGCTCCTCTGTTGAAGGACATGGCCTCAAACTCGACCTGGACAGCCAAGCAGAACAAGATGTTTGAACGGGCGCTCGCGGTGTATGACAAGGACACCCCCGACCGGTGGCATAACGTTGCACTCGCGGTTGGCGGGAAGACTGCTGAAGAAGTTAGAAGACACTACGGATTGCTCCTTGACGATCTTCACTGTATCGAATCAGGCGGTGTCCCGTTTCCCGATTACAAATCTTGCAATGGTCTGAACAAAAATGGTATAGCCAACGAAGAGAAGAGGTATAAATATCCTCCAAATTCTCTAATTAGCAATATATTAAAGGAATCAATGTAATTCAACCAGCGAGAGATTCTCCACCCTCCATATCTATTTATTACAGTATGTGACCCAACATGCTTTCTCCAATAGGAGAAGAAGTGGTTCATGGCTGAAAGTTATCTGTGATACTGTTTGGTTTGTATCAAAAGGTTTAAATATTGTTGTTCCATGGGTGCTTCTATAGCTTCAAACAAATCAGCATGTCTTCTCCAATGGACCCATTAAGCTTCTACTTCTTTCCCTCTAGTCCTTCTATTTATTTAAGATATGTAGACGTGATCTAAAAAAGTTCTTTCAAGGGGTGTAAAAGTCTGCCATTATTCCCTATTCCCGGTAGAAAATAAAGAGTTTCGTATTTTATCCAGATTAAAGACCGTAATTCTTCAGTTGATAAAATAGAAATCGATGGTATTATGAATTTATCTATTTCAACTGTTATACGAAATGAACCAGCTATTGACAAAGTCTCCGGACAATCATTTAAAAAAAAAAAAGACATACTTTTCATTACTATGCATACTTTTTTTTTCTAAATTTAAAAAAATGACATCCACATAAACTCTCTGTACTATCTATACCAACTTAATTGCACATCATATTCGTGTATCATGATGTATGTACTCTTTCCTTCTTAATTTCACAAGGATTTGGAATTAAAATATAGGATAACTCAATTAGAACCTGACCCACTCTAGCAAGTAGCAACTTTACATGTCTCTTTCAGCATATCAGCTCCGCTTTATAAAAATGTGTAAATTAATTTTAAAAAAATAGATAAATGTGTTGAGATGACAATGTATGCATGCCGCCAAGTCAATTTTTTTTTTTTTTTTTTTTCAAAGGCTTATTTATATATTTCCTAAAAATAGAAAAGCTGATATGCAATTAACCCATACTAATATATACCGAAAGGCATATTGCTTTCTCTTTTTTTACCAAAAAGTTTACTGTTACAAACTTGGTCTATACTGTTTATCTTATGTCTGATCAATCTAATTTTGATCTGCAGTCTGAGGTATCCTATGCTACAGTGAGAAATCCCTTAAATTCAGCCTCTGACTACATATAAGATGCAGTAGATGTTGGAAAGAAATATTAGTATATCTCCATTATAGGAAGATACACTTACCATGTGTAATTACCTACCTTATTTTGTCCTTGTACTCTCATTATTTATAGTGGATCTCTGCCGCCTCCCTTCTTATGATTTTGAGGGCTGGCACCGTGGTTTTCTCCCATTTAGGGTTTCCACGTAAAATTATTGTGTCATTATTATTACTGTTCTTATTGTTTTATTTTCTTCATGGTATCAGAGCGGGATCTGAACCGTTAGATGATACTCTGATTAATCTCAGCCTTTGAAAAAAAAAAAAAAAAAAAAAATAGGGTTTTTTGTTTGCAATCGAGAAGACCCATTGCCGCCGACTCCTCAACGAGAAGACATCGCCACCATCACCGTCGTTTCTTGCTACTATTACACTGCCTGAAGTTGTTGAAGTCAACCTCGTTGCTGTGAAGTCGTCGTCTACGCTGCCATAGGCCGATCGTGCTCTTGCTGAAAGTTCAATCGCTTCTTAGGCTATTGCTGCTTGCTGTTATGCTTGCTATTGCTGCTTGCTGTTCTTGGGCTCTTGCTTTGTCACCGTTGCTTCTCGTCATTGATCTTCGATCGCTGTTTGTCGATTGCTCGTGCGCCGCGGTCGCTCTCTGATTCTCATCTCCGGTTGCAAGATCTACCAAATTGATTAAGTCAGCTAATTCTCATTGATTCAGCGCAGCCCAATTTGAACCAAAAAAAAAAAAAAAAAAAAAAAAAAAAAAAGAAAAAAGACAGAAGAAGAAGAAGAAGAAGAGAAGCCCAGAACTGATTTCAGTTTACTTGCTTTAATACAAGTATTATTTGCAACCAGAATATAAACCAATCAGGCATGGATAATTGTCGATTTCGCCAGCACTATTACTGCAACTACTGCAAAATACAAGGTCATACTCAGAGTCATTGTTGGAGATACTATTATCAATTATTAGGGGAGGCGTTGCACAAGATCCGTTTTTTGGAGAAATTACCAGAAACTCGGCAAACTTCTCAGCCTCCAAGTAATTTAATCAGTCACATATCTGGTAATCCTCACGCTCTTCTTGCATCTTATAATACTTGGTTGATTGACTCTGGCGCCACGGATCACATGACTTCCAATATGCATTTATTGTCTGACTTACAAACTAGCGATTTAAGTAGACCAATTTTGGTTGCCAATGGCGACAAAATCCCAATTAAAGGAAGTGGGAAAATAGACATTTTTTCTTCTACAGCGGATGCATTGTTTGTTCCAGAGCTTTCTTCGAATCTTTTATCTGTCAGCAGAATCACGAAAGGTTTGAATTGTAATGTTATCTTTTCATCTGATAATGTGGTTTTTCAAGATAAAATGACAGGACAAATAATTGGAGAAGGTAAAGAAAGTGGTGGACTTTATATAATAGATCATGTCATTATCTCTAAAGCTCTTAATGTTTGCATGACTAAGGAAACGGAAGCGTCGTTATGGCACCGCCGGATGGGGCATCCTTCAGATAAGACACTTCTTTCTTTAAATTCTTCATGGCAGTTAAATTCTAATTCATGTGATGCATGTCATTTTGCGAAAGAGCATAGAGTGCCATTTCCTAGTAGTTCACATTGTTCAGCAAAACCATTTGAACTAGTCATTCAGATATTTGGGGTCCTGCACCTGTCAATTCTCTAGATGGTTTTCGATATTTTGTCACATTCATTGATGATTATACTCGTCTGACATGGATATGCTTGCTAAAATATAAAAGTGATGTTCTTGATGCATTCCAAGATTATTTTCGTGTTGTTTCCACGCAGTATGAAAGCAAGGTAAAAATGTTGAGAACTGATAATGGAGCTGAATATTTGAGTAGGTCATTCTCTTCTTTCCTTAAAACTCATGGCATTATCCATCAGACCTCTTGCGTCGGCACACCCCAGCAAAATGGAATAGCTGAAAGAAAAAATAGACACTTGCTAGAAGTTGCACGTAGCATTATGTTTCAAATGAATGTTCCTAAATCTTACTGGTCATATGCTGTTCTTACAAGCTGTAGCTTGATCAATCGATTGCCTAGCAAAGTCTTACTTAACAGATCACCCTTAGAGATTTTAAAAGGCAGGAAACTTGACCTTTCTCATTTGAGAGTTTTTGGATGTTTATGCTATGTTCATTTGCAGCATCATAACAAACTTGATCATCGTGCTAGTAAATGTATTTTCATTGGTTATTCTGCTACTCAAAAAGGATACAAATGCTACGATCCACTTACGAAAAAGTTGTATGTCTCTAGAGATGTCTCCTTTGTCGAAAATGAACCTTATTTTCGTGATCAAGCTCAGGGGGAGGTTGCTACTAATAATAATTCAGAACTTGCTCACTTTACTCCAGAGCCGATTATATCTAATGTTTGGCCCTTAGAAGAGTCATCACAGGGTAATTCAGATTCATCGCCATATCAGAGTCATTCAGATTCATTGCAGTTATTACCATCTCAGAATCCGTCGGAACCAAATCAGTCATCCTCACCTCAAAATTTGTCAGACTCAACCCAGTTATCACCATCTCGGAGTTCATCAGATTCAGCCCAATTATCTTCACCTCAGAGTTCTTCACAATCATCTCCGAACTCTACGGATCATTCTAATCCTCAACATCAACCAACCACGAAATCAGGACGAGTCATTCAACCACCGGTGTGGCACAAAGACTATGAAATGGCAAAGCACACACATATGGTATCGTATCCTATTCATAATTATTTATCTTATAATAATGTCTCTAACAAATATGCTAGTTTTCTTGCCAAGATAGACACACCACAGGAGCCAGCATCTTATGATGAAGCAAAAGTCTTACCAGAATGGATAAAAGCCATGAACGATGAAATAAAAGCTCTCGACAAAAATCATACTTGGGATATTTGCAAACTGCCAAGTGGCAAACGTTCTGTTGGTTGCAAATGGGTGTACAAGATTAAGTACAACAGTAATGGAACCATAGAAAGACATAAAGCAAGACTTGTTGCTAAGGGGTTCACTCAGACTTATGGAATAGATTATAAAGAAACTTTTGCTCCTGTGGTAAAGATGAATACTTTTCGAGTTCTTTTATCTGTTGCAGCAAATCTCGGATGGCGACTTTATCAAATGGATGTAAAAAATGCCTTTCTCCATGGCGATTTAGAAGAAGAGGTTTATATGAAGCTTCCTCCTGGTCATCCCTTAGAGTCACGTGGTGATATGGTCTGCAAGTTGAACAAGGCAATTTATGGGCTCAAACAGTCACCAAGAGCATGGTATGAAAAGTTAAGTTCTGCACTTATTAACTTTCAGTTTCAATGTTGCGCATCTGATTCTTCTATGTTTGTGAGAAAATGTACTTCTGGAACAATTGTTGTTATCATTTATGTGGACGATATTGTTATTTCTGGTGACGATACAGCAGGGATTTCTAATCTTAAGGCATATCTGCGAGATAAATTTGACATCAAAGATCTCGGTTACATGAAATATTTTTTAGGTATTGAGATTGCTCACAACTCCGATAAAGGATTGTTCATCTCACAAAGAAAGTACACGCTTGATTTGTTGAAAGAGACTAAGAAGCTAGCAGTTAAACCCGCACACACTCCTATGGATTGCAAAGGAAAATATATTATGGATGATAAACCTTTGGAGGATATTGGGAGATTTCAAAGGTTAGTAGGTCGTCTTATTTATTTAACTATCACAAGGCCTGACATATCATTTGCAGTAAGCTATGTTAGCAGGTTTATGAGCTCTCCTACAGTTGGACATATGGAGATGGTCGAACGTATTCTTAGATATCTTAAGTCTTCTCCTGGCAGAGGAATTTGGATTAGAAGACATGGGCATCTTGATATTACAGGATACACTGATGCTGATTGGGCAGGAGATCTGCATGACAGAAAATCCACAACCGGTTTTTGTACTTTTGTTGGGGGTAATCTAGTTACTTGGAAGAGTAAGAAGCAAAATGTTGTTGCTAGATCAAGTGCTGAAGCCGAATACAGAGCTATGGCATCAACAACTAGTGAATTAATATGGCTTAAAGCATTGTTACAAGATATGGGTTTCGTGACCACTACTCCGATGAAAATGTATTGTGACAATCAAGCAGCTTCACACATTGCATCAAATCCAGTCTTTCATGAGAGAACGAAACACATTGAAGTTGACTGTCATTTCGTCAGAGAAAATGTTCAAGCAAAGGTGATTGATACACCTTATATCTCAAGTAAGGAGCAGTTGGCAGATATTCTAACAAAGGCACTGCCAAGACAACAATTTGAATCTATACTATCCAAGTTGGGCTCGATTGATATCTTTGCTCCAACTTGAGGGGGAGTGTTGGAAAGAAATATTAGTATATCTCCATTATAGGAAGATACACTTACCATGTGTAATTACCTACCTTATTTTGTCCTTGTACTCTCATTATTTATAGTGGATCTCTGCCGCCTCCCTTCTTATGATTTTGAGGGCTGGCACCGTGGTTTTCTCCCATTTAGGGTTTCCACGTAAAATTATTGTGTCATTATTATTACTGTTCTTATTGTTTTATTTTCTTCAGTAGACTCATTGGTTTGCTATTTCTCTGAATGCTGAAAGCAGCTGCATAGAAGTTAATCAAGGATGGTTGTTAGGTGAATGTTACTTACTCTATAGTTCAAGTATTATTATTAGATGAATGTTAGTCCATATGGGGTGTGGATCTTGTCTGGTCCGTTTCTCTCAAATTCTCTTCAATTTATGATCAGAATTGATAATTAGACGTATTTTTTAAAAAACTTCCGACACTAAAGTTATAATTTTTATAAGATTTATAATTTTATATTTAAATCTTTTTTTTTTTAAAATACTTCTAAATAGATATTTTGGACTCCAACCTCTTAACGGGTATAAAATAATTTTATAAATTATTTTCAAACTCATTCTCTATTTTGGAGTCTTAATATACATATTTTATAAGTACTAGAGTACATTGTTGGTGCACCACTGAAATCGAACTTCATTAAGTATCCTCTATCCATGAGATAATCCTAATTAGGATGGCAATGGTAGTGCCGGTCTCAGGAAGCCTCTTGTGTTTCTGCTATATGCCATTGCACATAACATAAATTGTAATGGTAAATATACACCACATACCTCCTCACGTACAATTATGTACTTTCAAAGTAAAAGCATCATCGTAAAAAGGTCAGATAAAAAGTTTATAGTTGTGGACAGCTATAAAATGTATTGGAAGATAGCTAAATCTGCACCAACAGCAACTCGTGAAAGGGAGCAGCCATAATTGTAGTTTCTCCTACTACGGTCCAAATAGCGGGCCGTGAGGTGTCCTTACAGGCTCGCATAGCCGTATGTTAGGAGTGCTAATTCCATACGCTTGTGCGAACGAGCGTATGGAATTTCCATATGCGCGAGTATATTGAAAAATAAAAACTAATTTTTGTGATTATTTTTTAAAAAAAAATTAATATTTTAATAAAATTTATAATTTTTATGTTGAAATTTTTTCTAAAAAATATTTTTAATTATATATTTTATGGTCCCAAAATTTAACGAGTTTGAAACGAATTTTTAAACTATTTTTAAAATCCGTTTGAAATTAGGATTTATCCTCTTTGTATTCCGTGGAAGGTAATACAGGTCTTCGGTTCTGTTCAGATCGAAAGATTGAAAGTTGTTAGTTGGTAGAATACGGATCGGTGTCACCCGTAAGTTTAATTCTTACGACGGTCGCACCAAAATTGCCAGTTACTTACAAAATTTCTCCATGATAATCTTTAAAAAAAAAATTCAAACTTCTTAAATTTTGAGATTCCAAAATATCTATTTAGAAATATTTTTACAAAAAAAAATATAAAATTATAATTTTTATTAAAATATATATTTTTATGTTAAATTTTTTTTTTAAAAAAAAATAATTACAATTTTTTTAAACTAATAGGCAGAATTTCATACGCACATAGCGTACTGATTAGTTTCGGTAGGTTAATGACCCTTCATGATTATGTACTAAAATTACAGTTGATATTTTATCTGATAAGCTATTTAAGTTATCTCTTGCTATTAATAATAAAATATCTTAATTAAAGATAAGCAACAATGATGATACCTTATCTTAGCTCACAAGTACTGTCTATTAAGGTAATGTTGGGTCAATTTCATGGTAATTGGCCAATTTCATTTTTCGTCCTACTTTTTTTTAAAAAAAGTTCGGAATTATATCTTCTTTAAAGAACTCTCTTACAAATAAAATTTTATTTTCGCCCTATGAATTATAAAATAGTCAAGGCCGTGTACAATTATCATTTTACTATTTCAATGTGTTAATTATATATTTGGACAGAAAAATTTTGGATTAAAAGATGTCAATCTAAGAGGCCGCCTCTGGAAGCGTCATTACCCGGATTCGAGACCACGTGGGATGAAATTTTTCGCAGAATTTTTCGAACTGTATCCCATGGCAATAACCTCCGTTCATAGAACTCATGTACTCGAATTCCAGAGCGTCGGTTGGGACTGGAGTGTAAGGATTTTCGTGAGTTTGAGATTCCTACAGAGACGTGCGCTCGTATTACAAATTCCACCATGATAAAAAAAAAAAAAAAAAAAAAAAAAAAACTTAATAAAGACATCACCCGTTCTAAAAATGTTAGACACTTGAACACTTCATTTACAAACCTCATTAGACTGATCACTGAAGTGTTTGTCTTGCTGCATTACCCAGGTTTGACCCGTGCAAGTGCGGGTGCATGGCACTTGCTCGCTCGACCGAAAATCTGAGACGGTCAAATGAAGCGTTCGCCTCGTTGACGCCAAGGTTTGAACCCTGCAAGTGCGAGCGCACAGCATTGGGCCTGTTTAGGGCAAATTCTAAGCACCAAATATAATATAGATCACGGGTTGGATCTAAATGAGTGTCACCAGCTTGTTCCTAGCTATTCGTTACAGAATTCTTATGATGAAGAGAATTATACTCTTGTTACGAAGAGAATCATAACAAGTGGAATGCATACAATAAAATCCGAGTTACATTTCGGAATGGATAATAGCTGGATGAAAATAAATCAGAGTTACAATTCCGGAATGGATAGTAACTGGTGGGGTGTTTGGTTAGTATTTTAACCGCATGGAATGGGTTGTAACTACCTATTCAGATTGTAGGTATTTGGTTGAAAAGAATATTGGAATTATAACCGTTCGGAATAGAAATTGGATTCCTGTTATTAAGGAAATTCTGATTACCGAATGTCTCCACCGGAATAGAATTAGGCAATTTGATTCCGATTCCGAAATGTACCAAACGTTATACAAGTTATGGTCATTCCCATTCCGATTCCACTGCATTTCAATTTCGATACCCATTCCGATTTTAACTTACCAACCAAACGTCACCTGGATGAAAATAATCAACTCGAATTATTTCGGAACTTGTGTATAATACAGAAAAATGGTAAAACTCACGAGCAATAGAGATCAGTACAAATATTCATCTACACAGCATCACTCCTATTCACCAAACACATACGGCAATATAAACACAACATAGGAACTTACAGTTCCGGGACTTCTTTGGACAACTTCAAATAAATAGACTTCTAGCTTGTAATCCAAATGAATTCACAAAGAAATAGTTTTTAAGAGATCATTGTGGTAAAACTCGTAATGCAAACACACGTTCCTTAGAAATATCAAACTCACGAATAATTTTCACGTCCACCTCCGAGCGACGCTCTGAATATACGGCCTCGAATCTGAATTGTAACGCTTTCTAAGACGACTGTCATCAGTGGCGGATCCAGAAATTACGTTAAGTGGGGTCAGAAAAAAATAAATAATATTTTATAATAATATAATAATAAGTTGCTAACTATTTGAATATCATATTAATTTCAAAAAATTCGTAAATAATTAATTCTGTACTACAATATAAAATAGTTCAAAATATCTACGAACGTTTAAAAACACCCAAAAATATAAATTCATACTCTAAATTTAATCGTAATAAATACAAAAAAAAGAAGTAAAAATTATGAAAAAAATATATTAAATTTCATTCAACAGCAAAATCAAACTTTAAAATGTTCGTAAATATTTTGGGGTATTCGTAAACATTTGTATATGTTACGGGATATTTTAGAGTGTTCATAAATATTCTTGGGTGTTTGTAAGTGTTCTCGAGTATTCTGAAGTGTTTGTGGGTGTTCTAGATAATTTTAGAATGTTCTGAAATATTCGTGAGTATTTTAAGATATTTGTAAGTGTTTGTGATTTTTAGATAAATTCATATATAAATTCTAAAAAAATTTTAATAATTTTAATTTTTGAATAAAAATTTTTTATCATATACTATACTAAAAATACACACACACACACATACATACATATATATATATATATATATATATATATATAATCAAGTGGGGTCATTTGACCCCACTTGCTATTTGGTGGATCCGCCCTTGACTGTCATCATATAGAGCTAACTCGAACCAAGTTTCACTTTTCTAGGTTCATATATCTTTCCACCTAAATCAATTAAGTTTAATATAGAGCTTAATTCGACGGATATATGGTGAATTTACACCATCAAATAGGGATTGTATCTCTTTTTTTCTCACTCGATTATATGGAAGCACGCCAATACAGTGCATAACTAGCAAAGCTAATGAGCAGATACATTTGCAGCACTGACAAGTTCAAAAAGCAGACAAGAGAAGCATGAAATCTGAATCTCTAATTAGTTCTAGTGCTTATACCATATCAGTCCCCCAAAGTTTCAAAAGTACCAGATCAGCCCTCCATTTTAAAAACCTACCAAATCAGCCTCAAACACTATTTGAACTTTTTTCGTACAAAAATATTCATATACTTGTTAACAGTTCGGACATCAAAAATATCTATCTAAAAATATTTTTTGAAAAAAATTTGAACATTAAAATTGTCGAGATCTACAACTTTCAAATTAAACATTTTTCCAAAAAAAGCTTTGAAATAAGTGTTTTTGAGGTCCGAAGTGTAACCAGCTCAATCTGAAATTGCTGAAACAGTTTGGACGCCGAAAACACCTATTTAGAAATATTTTTTGGAAAAAATTTGAACATAAAACTTATAAATCTCGACGAAATCTATAATTTTTATATTCAAAATTTTTTCAAAAAATACTTCTAAATAGGTGGTCTCGATCTAGACAAAACGAGAATATTTTTATCCAGAAAAAATTCGAAACAATAGCGAAGGAACTAACCTGTCTATTTTTTAAATAAAAAAATTAAAAGAAAATTACTATCTACCCCCCCTCAAACTATAAAACTTACTAATCAACCCCTTCCCCATCACATCTCCATCACATCAACCATCATTACCAATTTTAACTGCATTCGGACAAAAATACCCTTTGCTATTTGGACACCGAGGTCATCTATCTAGAAGCATTTTTTGAAAAAATTTTGAACATGAAAGTTGTAGATCTCGCCGAGATCTACAACTTTTATGTTCAAAATGTTTTCAAAAAATACTTCTAGATAGGTGTTTTTAATGTCCGAACTGTTTTCAGCGGATTTCGGACCGAGGTCTACACTTCGGACCCCAAAAACACATGTTTGGAAGCAGTTTTTGGAAAAACTTTCAACGTGAAAGTTGTAGATCTCGTCGAGATCTACAACTTTTATGTTGAAAATTTTTTCAAAAAATATTTCTAAATAAATATTTTTAGCGTCCGAACTGATAATACGTACGAGAGCATTTTTGTCCGAAATTTATCGAAACAGTAAACGGGAGCCTCTACGTCATAGGGAAGGCTGAACCGCAAAAATGGAACTTAGGGGGGGCTGATAAGTAAATCTCCCAAAAATTAAACTGTCTAAAAAATTCAAAATATGAGACTGTTACGTCATTATCCATTAGTTCTAAGTCTTGATTATCAACCCCACGAATAGACGTAGAATCTGGGCACGATTTATTGGGAGATGGAGCTGCAGGATTGATTGGATTTGGAAAACAGCACCAATCCTGTACTGATCTACATAAAGACAAAATACTTTCACAATGAACAACAACATCCACAGGGTACAATTCGTTGCCCTTCTCTCCTTCCTCTTTCACCCTGTCAAGCTTCTCCAACCTTTCTTTAATGGCGAGATCATATAATGTCCAACAATAAACTCCACAATCAAAACATTAAAAAGAAAACTAAAGCATTGAATAGTATAAGTTTGTAACTTATACTACTGTCTCACATATGGGTGTTGCTAAGGAATTTGAGGAGAACTATGCAATGGTGACGTATGGTCTTGTTCTTGATTAGCTTCATCTTGCTGCAGTTGCTCAGCTTCTCCTTGTTGCTGCTGCCGCTTCATGTTATGCTTGCTATTATGCATCCAGACCTTTAAAACATGCCTGCTAATACCTATCTCGGTGCACAACTGCTCGGTGGCCGCGTCATCGTATCGCTGCACTCGCCACCCGACTTTCTCGGCGTAATCGAGCATCTTCGCCTTCTGTTCCGTCGTGAACTTGGTTCTAAACCTCTTCTTCGGCGATGACAACGTCGGCG
Source organism: Xerophyta viscosa (assembly GCA_002076135.1). Lineage (NCBI taxonomy): Eukaryota > Viridiplantae > Streptophyta > Magnoliopsida > Pandanales > Velloziaceae > Xerophyta > Xerophyta viscosa. Next base: position 2,139,465 of record MJHO01000007.1, on the reverse strand, counting down.
TTACATGCGCAGTCGCCATGGCCGCCACCGCGGTGTTGTTGCGCTCCTCGCTTGATGACTCAGTCGTCGTTCCGCCGCTTCCGGTGGTGTGCGCCGCGAAGCCTGGGCTGGGCTGCGGGAACGTTGATTGTGAGGAAAAATGTGAGTTGCGCGGCAGGGGGGACAGCGCTGGCGGAGCGTAGGGATGCGGCGGCGGGAGGAGAAGAGGCACAACGCGGCCGTTGTAGCTAGAGTCATACTCGGAGTCCTTGCGGTGGAAGCTGCGGTGGCAGCCGCAGGCGGCGCATTTGAGATCGTCGGTGCATCCAACGCCGGACGGCATGAACTCGCCGCATCCGTCGACGACGTGGCCGCCACGGCTAGCGGCGTGGTTGCGGAGACATTCGCGATAGCCCACGGCTTCTCCGACACCGGCAGCGGCGGAGGAGTTGGAGTCCATGGAAGTTGGACCACCAAGTTGTACTGGACGTACAGACACAGACGGAGGAGTTTTTCTACTGAAGCTAGGTGGTTTTGGAAAGAAACGAGGAGAAGATGTGTGGGGGTCGTCAGGGGGCCTCCTAAACTCCATGCAATCGGAAGATGGATCTTTCTTTTAATATATCAATTTAAACTATGCATGAAGATGGAGAAGAAGGAGATGGTGAGATTTTGTTTGGCAATATATCTCTAGATTAGAGGGGGGAAAATGTGGGATGAAAAGTGATGGAGAAGCGGGGAGAGAGAGCGAGAGAGGAAGAGAGGAGTGGGTAACAACCGACAGGGTGATGTTTCACCCTCTTACGCTTACGCCCTGCAACGATGGCCCACCAATTTTGTTCTCCGTCTTATGTCTGTCTCGATGCCGTGACTCCACTTTATTTTTCTATCATGACAATTTTAAGTATAATCAATAATGAACCAGTTTTTATTTTCATATGAATCATATCAGTTCTAATGTAATTTCTGATAAAAAAAAAAAATTATTTTAGTGAAAACTTGTGAGTGTTTCAAACGATCAATGTAACTTTACAAATAATATTACAATATGTCGTGATCCCATATGATCATGTAAGCAGTAACATACCCAATTCTAAAATAGAGATGTAGTAAGTACATACTTGATTTGGCCCGTATTTCTGGCGTGGATTGGCCCACACTAACTGTTGGGCTTAGTCTGTGCATCTCCGAGTAGTGGTTCGGCTCTGCCTGATGGCCTGTTGAGCCAACGCCATCCGGGTCGTGCTCGGCTCGAATTTTTGCCACGGTTGGCTCGCACTAACCGTTAGATCCACCCATCTGAATTCATTATTTAATAAAATAAATTAAAAAAATTTAAAAATGAATTTAAACAAAAAATTATAGCAGTACGGGCTGGCCTGTAATCCAATCCACATATCGGTTCGACATGAATGGCCAAGAAATGCTAAGATATCCGGACTGAATGTAAGCAGCATCATATGAGCTGCCCACGGCACGTACTATCTATCTGACGGCAGAGCTATGGGCCACAGTTTAGTCCGCAGGTCACGAATTAAACTTGTATTTCTAATTCTAAGAAAAAAAATATAAATATATAATAATAATTTGTAAATAATGGGTCAGACTCTGCATAGTGTATTGTCAATTGTCAATCTTCTGCTGCGTAATAACGCTTATCTGCACTGGTGCAGTTGCAGTTTGTGGACATTTCCAGCCAGTCAAAGTTGGGTGTAAATTCAAAATTTTACCCTAGAGCAAAATCCTTTGACCGTTATTAAATATATAAGATGTGACTCCTTATGGTCATTGTTATCTAACTTAACGAAATTAATTGGATTCAAATGAGTGGTTTTTAAAGATCCTGAACCAGATCGACATGGCTCGTGCCCCGTCAAACCGAAGCAATAGCAAGTCAAAACCATAATTTGATTCGGATTCATACAGGTCGAGTTTGATCATATTATTTTGAACGAACCGTGCTTAGTCCGTTAGTTTATACGGGCTACAGACCAAATTACAGACAATTTTTTATGTCTAATTATAAAGATATTGGCTCAAACTATGTTTTATCCCATATATATTAAAATTAATCGAATCATTGATTCTAAATTGAACAAATTGAACAAGTGGCTCTAACTGATTTACTAAATAGAGCATATTATGCCTAAATTGAACAATTCCTAAATATCTAATTCTACAAATTAATTAGTATATATATATATATATAAATTAGTATTAAACTAATTAATTAGTAGAATTAGATATTTAGGAATTGCTACAGTCAGTATCTCGTTAAAAATAGGCGAAATTTTAAATAAATACTTATTGTGAACGATTATTATTTCGTTTAAATATCTTGAAAAGACGTTGCTGAAGATTAAAAGCACGGCGATCATAGATCGAACCGGCTGACTCACGAGCACATGACCAAGAAAAAGGACTTTTTTTAACTAGTTTTGAAAATGGACAAAGAAAAATGGACTTTTTAAAACGAAAGATAAAGTAAATTGAAACTTTCTATGATATTACAATTCTTTTGAGAATCGCTACGATATCATAGCGTGGAAATATTTTGTATGACTATTATACCAGGACACATCTCAGGAAACTATGTTTAAATCCAACTTTGTGATTAACTTCGTACATGCGCAACAAAGAAATATGCATTCATATGTGTTGAAATATACTTTTAGTTTTATTGCAACATGACTTATAACTTATGTCAGTCCAAATCAAATTAAAAAAATATTTAAAAAGTTTTTTCTGAAGTCTGTTATGGTAATAGTATCGGACCGTTAAGCCCAGAACCGATTAGCCCATTGAAATTTATGTTTGATAAACAAAATGATCGTAATATTTTTTTTTCTTTTTATTACACTGAGCTTTATAATTTCGACGACTACGATTTTATTTATATGTATTTATCGCCGTTTGTGTACTTTTCGATTGATAGTAAATCTTCTTTCTTTCTCGTGTAGACATAAGTGTTTTATTTTCAAATCACATTAAATTCGGGTGATCTATATTGTGATTTATTTTTTTTTCTCAATTTTTTATGATATAATTATTTTGAGATGTTCAATTTACCACTCTCATACTTACAAGTGGAGCCGTCATCCTTAATTGTTGGGAATGAGTAGTTTTTTCCTTGTAACAATGGTGGGGCAGGGTCTCTCTTCCGCTCTCAGAGCTCCTGCAAAGACCAAAAAGTCAGTAAAGTTAGTGACGAATGGAATGGTTGAAGTTTGGATGAGATATTCTTCTTCATACTTCAGACTTTGAACTAGATGAATCAAGAGATTTTGTCGAAAAAAGTTCTATTTCGTAAATTTTTCTAATAAGTTTTGCCTTTTTAAAAAATTAAAAAAATCAATCCAAACATATATATGAATTTTTTTCAAAATATATTTTAAGCGTCCAAAACTTTTGAATAAATAAAAGCTTAAGTCTCTTAAGTCATGCCATTTTTTAGAAACTAATTCAGTATAAAATTGTAGAGTATAAAACAATTTTTTATGTACAATTATTTAAAAAGATATTTTGTAAATATTTGATTTAAATTAGTAATTATTAAAATAAAAATTATTTGGAAGAACCGAAAAACAATAGAAAGTAATATATAATTATTGCAAGAACCATAAGGAGGGGTCTATCTTCCACCAGCAGCTGCAGAGCTGAGCCGTGACCACCTGCCTTTGGTGGTGCACCCACCAACTGTCCTTTTCCATCATACTCATTCATCAGTAATCAGATATCAGCACTAATAATCACTCCATCAGTCGCTCTTGGTTTGCTGCTTGTTTGGATAATTTTCACCTTCTCGGGATGTGTGTGTAGGAGATGTATGCCGGATGAGGCCGGTGGAGCTGCACAAATATTATTGTATAAGCTGCTCACCAGTGCACTGAGCTGCGGCCAAACATGGTAGATTAGATGAACTCCCATAAGAATTTCAGAACTCACGCTCTCTGACCTGAACTCGCATCTATTCCACAGCGACAGAGAGACGTATCTCACGATGGTTAAAACCTAAGGGTCCTGCTTGTACGGGCCAGTGCATCCCACACTATTCGGATGTCAGACAGGACTGGACCGGCCTGCACTTAGGTTCGGCTCATGATTCCTGGAGCTGGGTAATAGTGCGGACTGGGGCGGGATAAAGTAAAGCGGGCTGGTCTGATCTGTCGACATGGTTGCACGTATTATTCCGAGCAGGCCAAAAGATGCGGCTGAGCGAGAGGATATGTGCAGTACGAAATGGGTACAGTCTACACTATTTTAAGCAGGACGGTATACCTTAGGCCATGGGCCTAACCACAAGCTGCAGTTTTGTTTTTAGGTATTTATATACCAGTCTCTGCACTGTTTAAACTTAACAACTAAAACTCTTATTTAAATCTATTTATTTTTTATATCCTAAAATATTTATTTATAAAAATTTTTTTACAAAAAGTACATATCACATCAAAATTTATTTTTTTTAAAAAAAAAATTGTCTTAAAATATTTGTAATTAATAATTTTAAGACATAGAAGCTTCAAAATACTAGTTATAAGTATTTTTTTAAAAAAAATTTAAATGACAAAATTATAAATTACATCAATACCATTTTATTTTATTCATTGACCATATATATATATTAGTAAAAAAATACTAATGATACGAATTTCGAGAAAAATATTGACTCGTAAAATTTTGAGAATAATGGATGATTTGTACAATCATTTAAAATATGGCTAATATGGCATTTCTTCTTTTTTGACATCTTTATTTTTATTATTTTTTTCCCTTTTTGACTGTATCAAGTAAGTTTTTTTCATACATCTCGATTGAGATTGAGAGCGGTGCTTATTAATCTGAAATTTTTGTCAATAATATATTGCTAAGATTCAAACTCCTGACGTGCCTAGGAGCATACATCTTTATTTATCAATCATCTCATCAATCCATACACCTTATTTCTAACTTAGGCGTACAAATAAAAGTGAGATATATAAGACTTAGAGATAAAATCTAGGAAGCAAATATACAGGTACTGGTACGGAAACATAACAGGAGATATGATAATTTTGAAACAGTAGGATAAAAGCACTGTCAAAGAAACAGCAGCAAAAACCAATTACAGTAAATATTTGAAATATATAAAAATATAACAATATTTAATAATAAAATTTATGCCAAATATCATATTACACTTTTTTGACATAAATTTAAACTGTAATAATCTAATTTTATCATTAAAAATAAAAAAATAATATTATATTATTTACTATTAAAATTAAATAATATTACTTTTCTCAATGTTTTTTAAAAATTATAAAAATAGACATACTTATCGGACACTCTTGTATTAATTTTTTTTAACAAAATATTTTTAAAAAAATACTTTAAAATTTTAAAATCTTAACGAATTAACAACTCAAATTTAAAATTCGTTACCATATTATAATATCAAAATATCTATTTAAAAAAAATTGATATGAAAATATAACAAAATATGAAAGCTGAAACAGACGAAATTATCATACCGCAAATTATCCCAAAATGTAATTCAGGATGTTTGTCCGTACTGAGTTGGTGCATCGTGCTGATTGCGGTCAGGCTCGTGATTCCTATGCCACGTGGTGAAACCCCACCCCGGGATGGGTCTCAAAAGGCGTGCAATGAATCGTCATTCATACCGCTTTTTTTTGTCCTTCTTGTGTTTGATGGATGCTTTGGGCCGTCCAATTCAGAGCTCATCAAAGGTCGAGCTTGGGCGGGCTTTGGCTATTTCGGCGAGTTTTATTGGATTCCTAGGATTTTAATTTTCCATTGGATAAAGAATATTCTATTTCCGATCATATTTTATATGAATGTCAATTCAAGTGGACTGGAGTACGGAACAAGTTGTTACTTTACATTACAGTGTAACTCTCCCATAGCGATACAAATCTCTTGCACGCAAGGGTGGGTTATCCGTTCAAAATTCTTAAATCAAAAGCTTCTAGCAGTATCCATCCTCCGAGCTGTTCCACTTCATTGAAATGCACGGTGCAGATTGCAGAGATCTTCTCTTGAGATGAGTGTATATGCAGGCGATGGAATACGAACAACTTGTTGAGTAGTAACCAGAGAAGGCTCGGTTTTGGTTTCTTTTAGATTGACCGCGATCTACCTTCGGGCTGGATTCTAAAGAAAATCAAAAGCCTTGAATGGGTCTCTGAGACCTTCTGAATTGGAATTTTCTTATTGGGCTGGGTAATTTCGGAGCAAGCATATCATTATCAAAAATATGATTGGCTTCGAGAGAATGATTCGGAGTTGTTGTAGGGTGGAATCATATAGGTACAACACATGAGATAGATCTTGCAAAGAATAAAGCTTTTTTCAGACTCTGACGATCCTTTTTTTTCTGTTCAAAGATCAGCTTTTTGTCTCTATAATTTTACGTCGAGAAGTCTTTGCAAATGAAGAGATGCTGATATTTCCTAAAGAAGGAAAACAAAAAGGCTCAATTTTTCGAAATTGTATATATTAGGCCATGCTTAGACTACCAGACCGTAGCTCATACGTGCCTGGCCGGGACCTTTGTTCAAAAACACTCATTTGAATGGCAGCCTGGTTGAGCCACAAAGGTTCCTAGCCCCTCCTATACGAAAGCATAATAGACATCACACCGAGAGACTGAAAGTATCTAAATTCGATTTTTCTAAACAATTCAATCGATAATAAAAAGAAAAATAATAACAGTAACAACTCTACCGTGTGCAATATAGATAGGTGTGATGTTAGGAAGTGTTCATCCCTAGTCAGGTAAACCAATTTAAATTTATAATTATTTTTCTGAGGGGTGAATTATCGCTAATTTATTCTATATATATATATATATATATATATATATATATATATAATTATATATATATATATATATATATATATATATATATTCTGTGGTAATGCCAAGTTGGTTCCTTCTCGACCTTCCATTTTCAGTCTATTACACATTTTGTATGTGCATATTCTGAAAGCTGTTGTTGTTACTTTTTATCCCTTTGACTAGCTGCCTTGCAGATTAGGCGATGAAACGTGGTGGGCGTATATCGAAAGCAACTTTCTTAATTTCCTTCGGTCGAGGTTTGATGTGCGAACTCGATGCTGGCTTCATTTGCTTGCGCTGAGTAAATGGGAAATGCGTAGATCTGTAACTTACAAATATGATATGTATGTGTTGCAAGTCATGTCCGCATCTCTTCGGTAAAGCGTGTTACTCTTGGTGCATCATAGATCTATTGGGTGGATTTTGTTATTGCTGTTATTGACGATGTTTCATTTGTTATTGTCTTCATATTTTGGTTGCTAAACTACATGCTTATCCAGATTCCTTCTTACTGCGATGGAAGGAGCATAGAAGAAACTCTTGATATGCACGTAGATATTTGGTTGGGTTCATGGCCAGCATCTTGAGTGTGCACTAGCACCTCATTGAAAGCAAAACAGAATATTTACAATGGCAAACTTACATGCATCAATCGCCATGTACAATAAGGGGGACATAATATTTTACTAGACAGAGGGCGAGCCAAAGGACATGGAAAAGACCAAAAGTAGAATGAGAGACCAAAAGACAGAGGATGATTGGGCAGAGGAAAACTAAAGGACAATATGCGTCTATGAGACCAAAGGGCAGGGAAGACTAAGGGCTAAAAGAAGACAAACGAATAAGAGAAAGACCAAAGGGCAAGAAGATGGTTGCCATGATTGCTTTCCCTGTTGATCCGCCACTAACCATACGGGCTTAACTTGTTAGCGTATAAGTACCTATCGTATCTCTACTATCGCTCGGATGGAATCGAATGATATTGATGTATTGACAATTGGTGAGCTGTGTCTATATTTTTATCAGAGTTGGTTATCTTAATATAACTGTTAATCTCTACTTGAATGATCAAGACGGGCAAGTATCAAATCAATAATCAAGAAGCTACTTTTTCACTATTGTCTGGATCATCCAAAAGCGAGTACTGTACTTAATTTGGGGACACAAGCAAGGTGAGATGGTGCTACAATCTGTCTTGTTTGTTTGTAACTCATATATGTTTTCGCACATAAAAGCAATATGTAAAAAACAAGACTTAGGTGTCTAAAATGCCAATAATACAGTTCAACGTTTCTCTTGAAATAAAACACACAGGTATTCTTGGTGAATTAACTGTTTATTTTTTCTCTCTCAATAAAAAAGAATAAACAATTTATTTTGGTCCACCTACAAGCTGGCCAAAAACCCTAACTTGATATTGCCAACGTAGTTTTAGAGCTTTTATTGGAACTAATCAGTTGGATTTTAAAATTTGCAAACTTCTTGAGGGCACGGTGCTGGATTTGATTCCCAATAGGCGTAACCTAAAACAAAGAAAATTACCATTATTTTCGTCGTGCACGGAAGGAAGTAAACTTTACGTACACACACGAGTATCTAAAAGTGCATGCACGTACAAACAAAAAGGATTAGATGAGAGAAAACTATTATCCGATTCGATTAATTTACATCTAATCATGTTTATAAGCTTGGTGAGATTAATATAAGTAGTGCACGCATTGGTTTTAACTCTAACTGAATTTACATTTTGAACTATACACAGCTTGCAAACGTGTCAACATTTTCGTACAAGTTTGGCGATAATTAAGTCTCTAAAAGCTTTGATGCTGCTCAATAATGCCTAGATGCATGGAGTGGGATGCATTAATCTTTGTACGCCACTACGATCTATTTAGAGCCAAAGCTCTTAATAAAAATTTAGCTCTCGAACCTTTCCCTTTCTTAGTAGGGTCAGTTCCTAGATGCCCCATCATCTAACTAGCTCATTGATTAGTCTTTATTTTTAACATGTCCAAGCCACATCAAGTTATTTCCTATTGTCATGACATTTATTCGCATTATGCCAAGTTTTCCCCTAATTATTTCATTCTAAAATGATCCATAATCACATATCCGTGGTCGATAAACAAGATTATCGTTTCATTTGAATATATAGCTAGCTTGAACCAACCACATTATACTATTTAGATACTGGAGATTTAGAAGTTAATGATACCGACTGAAGATACTTCAATAATGTAGGGTGATCCGACCACGCTACACTACAATTAATCTATAATTTTATATTCGATACTTATCGGTTTAAAAAAAGGGTTGTATCGGTTTTGGGCACCTACTGTAGATCCTTGTTTGCTATAGGTTGACACAACTACCATACACACATTTGATACTTGAAGCCGAGCGCAGTTAGCTCGATGGATGGAAGATACCCAGAAAAACGTCATCACCCAAGTTCGAGTCCTCATTAGATGAAATCTCTCGCAGAATTTTCTGAAAATTTTTCTGTAACTTGTGACATGACCTCCCGTTCATAGAAGACGTGTACTCGGATTCCAGAGCGTCGATCTAGTCTTAACGTGGGAGTTTTCTCCGAGTTTGAGATCCATATGGAGGGTGTGCACTCGTATTACGGGTTCCACCATAATAATCTAAAAACAAAAAGATATTTGATACTTGAAATTAATTAGTAGTTAAAATAACAGTGGAAAATATAGTTTGGAGACATAGTCACCTACGTACTGTAGATATATGATATCTAGTATATATAGTTTTATTTATGATTAATCTATGAGTTTTTTTAGGATTAATGAAATTTCTTTCCATTAGTAGAATTTAATTTAGCCAAACCACATGCCACAAGAAATCGCATCATGTCCTCAAATAAGGAAAGCAGTACAGCATAATTACTTCCGAATAATTTGTTCGATTAAGTATAGCATCCTCGGTTGGTGTATTGACACATATAATAGATCAATTATAAATAATTTTTTCTTTACGATAATTTTTTTTAAAAGAAGTTGCAACTTATTTAGATGCGAACCTAGCTGTTCAGCTTCCTAGACATTCCCCGTGGAAGGATCATTATGTCAGCTCGATGAATAGTGAACTCAAAACAACGCAAAATTTGTGGAAACCATACTAATTGCCGGAAATTTGGAAGTTCCAGATTGTACCCTAAACGTTTAGATTGGATTGAAGTGCTTAAGACATGACATTTGGTATTAGTTAACCCACTTCGGTGTACTAATGGCGGATCAGCAGTACATTTTAGTTGGCAAGACAGAGACTCCGAGAGCTGACAAAGAACTAGTTCACCCGTGAGCTTTACATGTCTTTTACGAAAGATTGAGTATATATTGTATGTCTCTAGGTCGAGCTCAACAATATATTAATGGCACATAATGGATGATGATGAACATCAATTTCATTGAAAATCATATATATATATGTGTGTGTGTGTGTGCGTACATTATCTTTAGAATAGTCTTGAAAATCCAAAGCAATGATACAAGAAAACGATATTTTTGGATGATAACATCATATCATGAATTCTAAAACCGGTCCATATCTGTCTTCAAAAGAGAAGGTGTCTTAAAATTATGAGTTCATTGTGGTGCCATACGAAAAAAAAAGGTTAATTTAATTTAAAAAAAAAACTAATGATCGAATTAGGAAATTATCAAGATCCCCTAACTACAGAATAAGGCTAGAGAAAAAGAACGACGATAGGGCAGATGGCGAGCGTCAGGTCAATCACTGGCCCTCAGCCTGCTGGAAGGAGCAGTTGTTGCTCTCGCGATTCAGTGTTGCTTCGGCGGCTATCAACAACATTTCTCTTTCTTTTCCCCTCTCTATAATTCTTTTGTTCTTTTAAACTAAAGAGGAGAAATCTCGTCTATAAGCTGACCATTGGACGATTTAAAAAATAGATAATTTCTGACTTAAGTGAGCTCCTAATTCAGACGGTATAATACGGATTCTAGTGTATAGGTCTTTGGCCCAATGTCTGTCGTTGCTGCAAATGCATAATTTTTTCTGCTCTTTCAAAGAAGCGGAACTAAATTTTGATTGTCGTGTGAATTGCCATGTTGGCATAGCATGCACACGTACTGCATTGGGAAATTATACCATGTACCAGATGAAATGGCCCAAGTAAATTTCAATCGCATATTCATATCAGAGTTTTGGTTCAAGAGCGACGTTGTTTTTGCGATTACGTAGAATATATAAACTTATGGATGATATCGATTCACTAACCGGTAAGTTTCAGCCTCTCAGTTTTAATAGGCAACAGCATTAAGACGTAATAAATAGGTAAGATGTGCATAAAATCCACTTGGTTCACCAACGACGTGTATTGAGAGAGCTAAATAGCTCATCATATGTTGTCCCATACTTTTTGCATGCTGTACAACTTGAACGTAGATGTCGAGCTGGCACAAGCCGACACTATTAGTTCCGGGCTGCCGGCGCCAAAGCCTTTTTGAAATACTCATACCATGATATCTATTTGTAAGATGTGAGTTTTCAATTACTCCAACCACCATCGATAAATATTTATATTCAAAAAAAGTAGAAGAAAGAAAGAAGATATTCCGTCGAGGACAATTTCTGTTCAACTGTCCTTTCGTGCACCTCTATAAGTCATCTGAGGATCATCGTCGATCTCCAGAGCTACTGTGCATCAATACAGGCAACTTATTCTAAGGCTTGTTGCAGTAGAAGCCATTGAGGAATGTTGCTGCACTAGTTCATGTGGGGCAAGAGTCGATGAGAAGACGTCTCATTCCTTGCAGTTCTCAAACTTCTCTTGCTTGTTTAGGGTTGCAGTTTAGTTGGCCAGTCCTCAATCTCTGCCTATTTAAACCCTGCTACTGCTCCTCAATTTTCAAAAGTTAGCACTTGTAGGGTCATATATATGTGTGTAGAGATGAGTACTTCCCTTTGCCTAAGAACTCTAGTTCTACTTCTTATTGTTGTTATCTTTAATACTTGTAATTTTGTGAGCGAAGGACGGGAATGGGGAGATATTACCTCCACTTCATCTAAAAAAGAAGGGAAAGGCAGCAAACACCACCATCATGGTCACAGTTCTAAGCCGAAGCCAAAACCGAAGCACAAGCCACATCCTCCAAAACCGAGTCCTAAACCGAGCCCTAAACCGCATCCACCAAAACCAAGCCCAAGTCCTGGACCAAAACCGAGTCCAGCTCCGGATAAGACCACTTTCAACGTTTTGGACTATGGAGCGAAAGGTGATGGAGTTGCTGATGATACTAAGGTTGAGTGTCAAGAATATTTTGTTCATGAAAAACGAAGTAATTAATGCTAAACCAATATACCTTTTTTATATATTTATCTATATTTCCATTTAGTGATGAATATAGTTGGGATGGATGAGATTGGAGGATCGGGATGAATGCTGTAAATGAGATTTTTGAACATCGAGACTAGCAGCAAGTGGAGAAAGGCATGCCAAAAAACTTTATTCATAAGATAGGATATGTTTTAATGGGTTAGGGTGGTGCGGATCTCTTGGTAGTAGCATTCTTTGATATCTACACTAGTTGAAAGCACATATAATATCTTAATTTAATGAAGATACTGGACTATTCTTAGAAAAAATATAAGATCATCAAATGTAATATCTATTCATTTGAAATCTTTGAAGTTCTGAAAAAATGGATGAAGTGCAGGCGTTCAAGGCTGCATGGGCAGCTGCTTGCAAAATAGAAGGGTCGACAGTGGTGGTGCCTTCTGAAAACAAGTTCTTAGTCGGCCCTATCTCCTTTGGTGAATCTAAGTGTCAGCCTAACATAGTTGTTCAGGTAATCTTGTTAGTCATATATATATGAAGTAATTCATTATTCAAGTTACTTAACCATGCATGGTTTCGTATCAACTCTATTTTGACATTCCTTCGATATATTTCCATGTAGTTTGACGGGATGATCATCGCTCCGACGAGCAACAAAGGGTGGCGTTCAGGTCTGTTGCAATGGATTGAATTCAGGGAGCTGAAAGGGATCACAGTCCGAGGTAGTGGGATCATTGATGGGCGCGGCAGCTCCTGGTGGAGCACCGCTATCGATCTCAACGACGATTATCCGGTAGAATTGTCGCTTTATTGTATAATTTTCAAAATTCGATAGATATTCCAACGAGCTTCTTTGTTTCGCTGATCACACATCCATGGCAGCCGGACGCTGAGCTTGCTGGGAAGACCCGTCCAACGGTATTAACAGTAGCTTTTCCAAAGTTCTTTTTGCATTTATATAAATTTACAATTAACTCCAATAAAAGTTTCGTTAATTGTAAATTTGATACTTTAAGTAGCCACCAAAGTACAATTTATTTCTTGATATAAAAGGAATAATTTAATCCAGATCGACAGCTGAACATATTTTAGTATGTTAGTCAACAGTTCTTACTTAATAACCATGTTACGGTTGACCGGCACCGAAAAATGATGTGCCGACCGGTTCACGGGCTGTGTCGATTGGCATCGAAAACGATGGTATGAAGATGGCTACTCTGGGACCGGTTCTTAGACGAAATCTTCCATCGTATTTCAGGCGCGCACGTTCAAACCTGGATTAGGAAAGCTTTCTGTGACCCTTACTTTACTACCGTGACATCTTGCGACTTTCAAAATAAATTGTTTTAGCTACTAAAATTTATTCTTCATCCTAGTACTAAGTTGTAGTTGGATGTCCACTCGAAATACTAAAATCATTCTCTCCATGCCTTAGGGACTACATTACATTACCGTAAACGTTTTTATATAATGTTATCACTTACTGCATGTATCCATTTCTCTTGATAATTATAGGCACTGAGGTTCTACGGCAGCAAAAACGTGACCGTCACAGGGATAACGATCCAGAACAGCCCCAAAGCTCACCTCAAGATGGATAACTGCGAAGACGTCAATGTCTACGACTTCACCGTCTCCTCTCCTGGCGACAGCCCTAACACAGACGCCATACACCTCCAAAACTCGAAATCTGTTTCCATCCATCACTGTCAGCTCGCATGCGGTAAACTTAAAAAAATTCAGCCATTATCTCGATAATAATGTTAAAAATAAGTTCGATTAATCCATATCCTAAAATATTTATTTAAAAATATTTTATTTAAAATATTTTGAATACAACAATTATAAATCATATGCAAATATATTTTTTCTTATTTAAAATTTTTTTAAAATATTTTTAATTAAATATTTTGATTCTCCAAAATTTTAATGGTTAACATTAGAGATGCAAAAAAAAGGCTGCGGCCCGCGGGCAGCCTACGCGGGCATATATTAATTTTTTTTTTTAAAAAAAATTTCGGCCAGTTCGGCTCGGCGGGCCGCCGGTCGAGCCGAGCCCGTGTAACTAGGGGGGGGCGAGCCGGCCCGCCAGGCCATTACCACCGTACGGGCCGGTCCGGGCCCGCACGGTTTGTAACACTAGTTAACATATTAGTTTTTAACTCCACTAAAATTTTAGAACCTTAAAATATTTATTCAGAATTTTTTTTGAAAAAAAACTTAAATATAAAAATTATAGATCACATAGAAATATATTTTTTATATTCAATTTTTTTTTCAAAAAAATATTTTTAGCAAAAAATTAATATAGAAGCAAATTTATATATAATTTTTAAAATTTGGGGATGAAATGCAAAATTTTTGTAAAATTTACATAACTTGTTCTTTTTTATGCAAATTTTCGTGTTTTTATATTAATTAGTTCGAGAAGGAGCTGTTAATTTGTTGGCTTTTGTGAAGGCGACGACTGCGTCTCCATCCAAACAGGCTGCAGCAACATATACATTCACGACGTGAACTGTGGCCCTGGGCACGGAATAAGCATCGGCGGGCTCGGGAAAGATCGGACTGCGGCCTTCGTGTCGGACGTCACCGTCCGAGATGTGGTCTTAACAGACACAACGAACGGCGTTAGGATCAAGTCCTGGCAGGTATATTATTCAAATTTCACCGAAAACAATCAAGTTCACTTAAACTTTTTTTCCTTTGGATATTAGCTCACTTTTCAGTAGCACATAGGTTGATTTTTTGCCAACTTACATATCAGTCCTATACTGTTTTAAACTTTGCAAAAAAATCTCCGTTTTAAATTTGTTATTTTTTACAGTTTAAAACACCTATTTAGATATTTTGTATGAAAAATTTTGAATACAAATATTGTAAATCACATCAAAATTTATTTAATTTGTATTTAAAATTTTTTCAACAAATATTTATAAAAAAATATTTTGAGATGCCAAACGCTTATATTAGCAGTTAATTTTGAAATCTAATAAGCTTCTGAAGCTAGAAGTATTTGTTAAAAATATTTTAAATGCAAAATTTATAGATCACATCCAATTTTTTTTTTTAATATTTAGATTTTTAAAAATATTTATATAATAAATAAAATATTCTGATAAAATATTTAGATAGTGGCTAGTTTATAAACTATTTAAAAATAGATACTAATTTATATATAATTTCAAAATAAAGGGCTAGCATATTCTCTTCATTTACACATGTCCTCGGATCTTCTCTTCTTTATTATTATATTATTATTTTGACCTACCTTTACCTTACTGCCGCAGGGTGCCTCTGGATCAGCACGGCAGATACGTTTCTCGAACATCAAAGTATCAGGAGTTCGTATCCCCATAGTCATCGATCAGTACTACTGCGACACCAACGGCGGGAAGTGCAAGAACCAATCATCAGCCGTCGCATTATCGGACATCTCCTACCAGAACGTCGCCGGAACTTACACCGTTCAGCCGGTGTACTTAGCTTGCAGCGACAGCAAGCCTTGCTTAGACATCAACCTCTCCGATATTCAACTTGAGCCTCAGCAAAACAATTCCAAAGTGATGGGGCCCTTCTGCTGGAAAGCTTATGGGCAACTTCATGATCCGATCAAACCTCCTATTGATTGTCTCAAGAATGGGAAAGCCGCAAGCGGCCGACTCAAGTTCGATGAGAATTTGCACTGAGAAAAGAGCAGGTACTGTGGTGGATTCCGCCACCGCAGTTTTCCTTTTAAAACACAAAAAGAAAAAGCACATGTATAGATACTAGATACTGATCATATGTTACAAATTATTGTTACAAGAATGAAGTTATAATCTTTTAAGTAACGCAATTAATTATGATTTCTGACTTTTATATATATATATATAGAATGATTTCTGAGATGTAGTCAAAATAAAATGCATGCCAAATCGTTCACATTTAGTTTGTGAATTTAGTATGTGATTGGTTGGAGTTATCTTTACAAAATTTCTGAAAATTTAGATGCGAAAATATGATTTCCACATTTAGTTTGTAAAACGTTACCATAGATGTGGAAATACCTATTATCATGAGATCGATGGTAATCTAAAATTTCAGCATTACCACAAGATCTTACTTTTATACAAAATACTCTTATATGTGGATAGGGGACAACCGCGTGGTCTAGTGGTTGGGAGTCTCTACTATCCATCGGTTGGTGCGGATTCGAGGCCATGGAGTGTCTTCGTGCGTCCCAAAAAAAATCGGCTCTCGCCAGCCGCGAGTGACCCACGTGCATGAGAGGCATATATGCTTGGTGTACATCTCATCACCCTCGCTGCACAGGCACCCCTTCACCTTGGCCGGTAGTTGAAGTCTAGTGGATACCGTGAGGTTCCACCAATACGGTTGTCCTTTTACTCTTAACTGTGGATAATTTCTAGAGATTTAAACAAATATAAAAATTAATTAAATATAAAAACAACATTATCAGGTATTTATGTAGTTTCTAAATCTAAACTTTTGAAATGTGAATCTCTTTTCGCAAGGAAATAAAGTAAATACGTCTTATGATTTTAAGGAGTGATGGTGCTTATAATAATGAATGAATAAATTATTTGAGCTCTTATACAAAACAAAAATATTGAAATAAATTAAATGACCACAAGATGCATCCTCATCACTAAACTGTAAAAAAAAGGTAATTTTCTTCCCTTTAAGGTAGTGCGAACACCTGAAGATAACGCCAAAATCTCGGAAACTACGGGCTCAAAAAAAATCGACCATGGCAATGTTTCGGGTATCAGCACAATGCAACAATTGAGCATATATATTTGATTCCGAAGGCCACGCCTTGTCAATATTTCTTAATTGCATTATCGCCCAATATACTATATACGTGCAATAGATGCAATGTAATTTAAAAGGTAACAGATTTGGTGCATCACATACTCTTCTTACTGATTGTATTCTATTTGACTACTATGATAGAGTAGAATGGGCCAGTAGCTCAATCCAGCAATATCCCAGTTCCATCTCAAAATATTTACAAAGTATTCAATAAATTGTAGCCTAGCATATCCTCTATGTCAAAAGTTGCAAATTTGACTTATCTTTTACTCTTTTCTACATCAAGGAGGGAATTTAGTGCAATATATGGGCGGGTGGTTGACTGATGGTGTAATGAAATTGAGGGGGTGAGATGGAGAGTCAATGGCACGGAGAAAAGCTTGCACAGAAATTTGAAGGTAAGGTTCCTTTTTTTTTTTTTTTTTTTTTTTAAAAAAGCCATATTATTTGTAATTTGACAAATGCAAATCAGGCATATCATAACATTCATAACCCATTTGGCTCCTGCACTCCTCTTTTGGTTGAAGTTTCAAATCAGTTTTTAATTAAATTTATGAGCTAAACTATATACGTGTAAATAATTTCAGAAATGCATATACCAAAATAAATTAGAATGTATTTAATAAGTTTCATATTTAACTATCTTAAAATATGATTAAGCAAGTATTTGATTTTCTAATCTTAAGGAGTTGAAACAATTTTAAAATCTTATATATATATATATATATATATATATTATATAAATATATATATATATAAATATATATTATATATAATATATATATATATATATATATACTTTTTAAATATATATTTTTTTCTTTAAAAAATATTTATAAGCATATCGGTATAAGATAAAAGAAAAATGCTGTTTGGCCCGATCACTTAACCCGATTCGCGGCCCGAACGCGTGGGAAACGCGTTTCCCCACGTGGCGAAACGCGTTTGTGAAACGCGTTTCGCCACGTGGGGAAACGCGTTTCCCACGCGTTCGGGCCGCGGATCGGGTTAATGGGTCGGGCTTAACAGCATCACCCACGTGGCGAAACGCGTTTCCCACGCGTTCGGGCCGCGGATCGGGTTAATGGGTCGGGCTTAACAGCATCACCCAAGATAAAATTAGCGCTCGACAAATGCCCCAAAAGATTTTTCTGTTACTTCTTTCCCAAAACTCTCCCTCCATCACCCTTTCCATCATCTCTCTCGCGCGCGCCCCTTCCGCTATGCGATCTTCGTCCCACTGAAGTCAAAGTTCAGCGATGAGCGGGAACGAGTTCCGCTTCATTCTCTCCTGCGACATCAATTACCCCGTCACCTTCCGCATCGAACGCTTGGAAGGATCTCTACCCCGATCCTCATCAATTTCCGGTTCGATTAGATTTCAATGATATTTTATCTTTAAATTTCCCCGGGTGTGTAATTTGTTGTTTATATCACTATTCCGGATCCATCACATAATCAACTCCAGAATTGATCCCACAACTGATATTGGTGATCTTATATGTTCTTCTGTAGATGCTGATCCTGCAGCTGGTAATAGGAAAGGAGAGCTCTTTGTGGAGTGTGCCTTGTACATTGATGGGGCACCATTCGGACTATCAACAAAAACGAGGTGATCATGACTTCTTCTTGTTTTTTCTTTTTTTCTAAACGATGTGAATAAAGTTTGATATTAACTAAATTCATGCCTGGTTTATTTCCACTTGATTTGCAGGCTGGAATCATCAAACAGTCCATATTGTTGGAACGAGCTTGTGACGCTAAGCACCAAATATCGGGATTTGACTTCCCATGCGCAGCTTGCATTCACAGTGAGTTGGTCTCCTCCTTGTAGTTTAGGGGCCTTTGTAGTTCTGAATTACCTGTTTGACTTTTAATTTTTTCGATCTTTGTTTTTCGTGTGGGTGTATATGCATGAACTATATTGGAAGTCCCTTTATCTACACATCTGTTTCTTGTTATCATGAATTATATTCTTTTGCTTGGGCATGCATAGCTGCTGCAGCCTTATCATTGCCTTTGTTATGTTTGAACTTTGAAAAAACTACGCTTAAAGTATTTTAGATATGCTTTTCATTGGTGAGGTGCATCCTTACAAGGTCTGAACATGTGTGCTTGCAGGTATGGGATGTATCATGTGATTCAGATCATGCCTTAGTTGGTGGAGCAACAATTCTTCTTTTTAATAAGAAAAAACAACTTAAAACTGGCAAGATAAAGCTTCGACTTTGGCCGGGGAAAGAAGCTGATGGAAGTAACCCTACGAGCACTCCTGGGAAGGTTTTTTCCATATTAACAAACCACTGTACTGTTTTGTCTTGTAAATTGTGCGTATTGCCTGATAGGTAACTGTGCCAGGTTCCAAAACATGAGTGTGGGGAAATGGATCGTCTGGAGAGGCTCGTGAATAAGTATGAAAGAGGACAGATACAACGGATAGATTGGCTGGATCGACTAACATTTAAAACTGTTGAAAAGCTCAAGGAAAAGGAGAACAGTAGAAGTGGAAACTCTCAACTTAGCCTTGTAGTTGACTTTTGCAGTTTTGAACATAGAGTTGTATTTCAGGTAATTAATAATAATCATTGAATATTAAGCCCTGCACTTTAACTCTCTGTTTATGTATCCTGGATCGTTTAATTTTTAAAATTCTCCTTGCACCATTTCAGCTAGTTACTATTCCATATTCGTGTGCTATGGAAATGTGCACTTATCTTTAAGCAATTGCATCTCCACAATTTTCTATGCAGCTGACTAATTCATAAGTGCCCTCTCGACTCAGCCTTCTCCTATTAATTGGGATCCCAATACTTTTGAATTTTTCAAATATGGTCTTAGAAGAGAGTTTGTTCACAGTAGTCTTTCTGACATGTGCACTCTATAACTCTCCATCTATAATGGAATTCTGTAAACATTCCGATCATCTAAATCTTGTTGCAACTGATCCTATGCTTACAGGAATCAGGAGTAAACTTCTTTTCTCCCTCACCAATAACATCTACTAATGAGCTTGTTACTGTATGGGATCCTGAAGTTGGAAGGACAAATCCTTCAGAGCACAAACAACTAAAACTTGCACGAAGCCTGGACCGTGGTTTAGTTGACAGAGATTTGAAACCAAGTTCTATCCAGAGGAAGTAAGTCTAATACAGTCTTTTTTTCATCTTCAATATAGAGTTCTCCACATACTACTTTGATTGCAGATTTCTCTTGGTGAGATTTCTCTTTTTTTGAATGCTAGTCTTTCTTTCTTTCCTTTTTTTTGGTGTAAGTACGACCATTATGAGCAATTCAACATTGTAAGATACAGACAGTAATAGCTTCCTTGAATTGTTTAAAGTGCATTTTTTAGCAACTGCCTCAACAGACTCCAGATGTTTACTTTTGTGTTATTGTATTTAAAGGGCCATCCAATTGAAGTTATTTTAGATGTTATGTGTATGCATTTGATGATGGTACGCAATCACCATTTTGGCAAACCGTGGGCATCAAGACCCATAATCCTGATAAAACATCAGTTATTGTATGTTGGATGTGATGCACCCCGAGTAGAGAAATTACTCATTTTGCAGATTTCTGTCCTCAATGGCTCTTGCAAAGTCAAATGTAATTTCAGTGGACGGGTATAGAGTAGTTTGATCAATTTAGATACTTTTGTTAGGATTTGTAAATGTTTGATATTTAAAATATTCATGCTAGATGGGCAACATGGAGTAACCTTTTTTGGAATCTCTTCATCGAATGGGATTCTTACATTGCTTTGAACTTACCAATGAATGGTATAAGTATGCACTGCCATCATTTAAAATGTCCTTAATGTTGTTTTCTTACATTCAAGGTCTATACAGAGGATTCTGAAATATCCTCCAACCCGATCGTTAAGTGGTGATGAGAGGCAATTGCTTTGGAAATTTAGATTCTCGTTGATGTCAGAGAAGAAAGCCCTCACCAAGTTCCTACGATGTGTTGAATGGAGCGACATTCAGGTCGGAGATGCTAATTGCATTGTTGACATTAGCGGGCAAACTTTCTTAAAGACATTTACTTTCAGTATTGTTTGATTTAACATGAATAAAGTGATAGACATTTCATTTAGACCTTGCGGTTGCTTAATTGCCTGCAACTTGTTTTTGAATATACTTAAGTTTTAACAAAGATTCTTTCATTTTTCTCCTGCAACTTTACAGTATGTTTATTCTAAGTGGCCAAAGATCCCAAATTTTTATCATCTGGCTTACACTTGTTTCTTTTTTAATATCAAATTGCAGTTCATCCTAATGTTTTTTCCTCCAGTTAAGCTGGACGCATACACTTAATATGAAATAATCTTGTGTCTTCGTTTACAACCTAGTAGTAAAATAAAATTACAGCTCTGCTTCCTATGCTATATATGATGTTATGAAGTTTCACTGCAGGAAGCGAAACAAGCAATTGATTTGATGAGGAAATGGGAACCAATTGATGTTAGCGATGCACTGGAACTGCTTTCTCCAGTTTTTGAACATGAAGAAGTGGGTACCCATAACAGTTTTCGATTATCTCGTTAAACTAATTGACAATCTGCTTGAATATCAATATGATTCTAATTAGCTAAATCCAATGCAACTTTAGATGGTGTGTGTTATGTTTGTGTGCCAAGTTGGTATAGACAAATGTTGGTTTTTTGGTTAGAGAAATGGTAGCTTGCGGCGCGCTGAGCGAAAGAGCGCATGGCTTGGCTCCTGTGAGATGTCTTTTGTAAGGTAAAACCCAAGCGCACCCAGGTACAAACCAATCAGTATGTCAACATAAATAGCCTTGTTGCACGAATAACTGTCAACATAAATAACATCAACATATTTTCTGTGCTAAATATAGTGTTTATGGTTAAGTTAGTCAGCTTAGAGGATCTGATCTTTACATAAAACAATGCGAACTATATGACAATTGTGTTTCCGATAGAAACTTATTCTATGAACTATATAACAATTTCCGATAGAATTTATTCTATTCTGAGAATTGTCTTGGGTCCATTGAAGTATAGAAAAATGTGCATTCCTGGCTTTGATTTCCATTATTTCATGTCTTCTATTTGAAAAGTTTTGATATTGGTCTTTCAAGGTTCAGAATGGCAAGGCAATTCATAGTGTATGTCTGTGTGATTTAGTACTCAAATTAATGAATAGGATGTTTTGCAGTCTAAAGGTGTTAACTTAATGGTGTACATGCACCTTACAGTCACAGGCGGGACAAAGATTAATAACATTGACTTGTTTCTTCTCCATCTCGAAAATATATGAATTCGTCCTTTAAAGGTTTTTGTTTCCTGTCAGGTTCGTGCCTATGCTGTAAGCATTCTTGAAAGAGCTGATGATGAAGAACTCCAGTGTTACCTGCTTCAACTAGTGCAAGCCCTTCGGTTTGAGAGATTCGATAAATCTCGCTTGGCAGTCTTCCTTGTGCAACGTTGTATGTTCTTCGTCCATTTATATTCTGCTCAATGTTTTCTTCTGCATGCTTATTAAGTAACAAAATTCTTGCAAAAGAAGTTCATCTCATGCTCTGATTATTCTTCATTTTCCATTGGTATTATTTTCATCATCAAATATATGTCAGACTTGTCATGTGAGATTGCTGCTTTTAGCTTGTGGATCATTATATCACTTAAAAAGGTTGTTTATGCAGCTAAAATAATTAATTAATCTCGGGCGCACAAAAATTAGGAACGATTTTCAAATCTTTAATGCAACAATACAAATTTATGGCTCTCTCTCTCTCTCTCTCTCTCTCTCTCTCTCTCTAAGTAAGCACTATGCAAATCTATATGCGAGCAATAGCCTGAATATGAAGAAAATTATCCAACTATTCAGCATTCTTTTAGAGGTTATTTGTCCCACCTATTGCATCATTTATTGAAGTTGGAATTTAGTGTTTATTGTACTACCCTTTTGATTTAATAACTCAAAAGTTTTCATGTACAAAGAAGTTTAACCTTGAGTACCTTGTTTGGTGCTTTTGCAGCACTATCAAATATTGAGTTGGCTAGCTATCTCCGGTGGTATGTGGCTGTGGAACTTCATGATCCTGCATATGCAAAACGTTTTTACTGTACATATGACATACTTGAAGAAAGTATGGTGAAAGTAAGACTTATTGTCTCTTTGATTGAGGATGTCATAGTGTTCTACCAATAGAGAACTACTACTGTTATTGCATACTATTTGTTAATATTAATCATCATTGATTTTGTTCTAGCAAATTTTTTGATGCTTTTCGTAAGTTTGCAAACTGATATGTCTAGGGTTTAGGCCCTAATTGATTTCTTTTTTCTCGGATAATGTTCTATCTTGACTAAATGAGGCTGCTACTTAATATGTATGTATATATATATATATATATATATATATATATATATCCGACATCCAAACAAACATGCACGTAGGCATACCAGCACAATAGCACACAAATCCACTAAGCATGAATTCAAACCCCACACGCCCCATCAAGTTAAGAGACAATGCACACAACAAGTAAGCTTTAAAAACTGGAACCAAATAATGAGAATAAAAGAACGAGGATAAAAGGGCAACACAAGGAGAAAATAAGTTAATAAATCTAGAGCCGGTAGTCTTCTAAACAATGTCATCATTATGGTGGATTCTTTACTGCCACTTAGCTTGATGGATGGAGATGTCCTCATGGAGTTTTAAATAGGTTAAGTCTTGTTGGGTAACTTCTCTTCAACTCTTTTTTGGCCTACAATTTCTTCTCTTGCGTACCTAATTTTAACCCCCACATCATCTAACAGGTGCAGTTATTGGTTTTTGTTTCACATGACCAAACATGCAACCGCCTAGTTTGTTCATGTGAGACCGAGAACAAAAACTGCACCTATTAGAAGATGTGAAGGGTTAAAAATTACATGTGGACTAGATATATACATTTATATAGCTGAGACAGTGCTGCTGCTTAGTATTCATCTGCTATGCATTTTTGGTCTCGCCTTTCATCTGTATTCGTGCTACTAACCTTCTTGATATTATATCTGCATGTTTGGTTAATATAGATTGACAGTTATGTGATATGCAGGTCCTATATTAGGTTCTGATATCATCTGTATGTTGCTAGTAATTGCTTGTGATATCAACTGTCCTACATTTTAGCTTTTATCTGTTGTTTATTAGCTGGGAGCTGGTCCCAATGGCGAAGAGAATGGTCGCAAATTATGGCAAAGCTTGGTTCGTCAAACAGAGCTAACTGCTCAACTATGTTCTATTATGAGGGATGTTCGAAATGTCCGTGGTGGAACACAAAAGAAGATTGAAAAGTTAAGGCAGTTACTCACAGGTCTTCTTAGTGAACTGACTTATTTTGATGAGGTACATCTATATTCTTGAGCTTAGGCTTTTTTTTTTTAATTTTCTTTTCTTTTTTTTTTCTTTTTTGGTATCACGTAGTTCCATTAATTATGCTAAGTTTTTGCTCATGTCGCTCTTTGCATACATTTCCTTATCACTGTTTTCCTTTGTTGTTCTTGTGTATTGGTACGCTTATATTAATACCATGCCTTTTCAGCCAATCCGGTCACCTTTGGCACCTGGTGTGCTGATAACAGGTATCATCCCATCAGAATCATCGATATTTAAAAGTGCTCTGAATCCTCTACGACTGACATTCCGGACAGCAAATGGTGGGACTTGTAAAGTAATTTTTAAGAAGGGTGATGACATCCGGCAAGATCAACTGGTAGGTGCTGAAATAGTATAGAGGCATAACAGCTGTCACTTTACCTACCTCAGTAATAAAGCTTAGAAACTTCGATCTTGCATTTATGTGAGACTACTATCTCCTTTTCTATATCCTTAGAGTTGTTTTGATCAGAGTGTCCTGTATTATCCTAGGTAATTCAAATGGTTTCACTTATGGACCGATTGCTTAAATTGGAAAATCTCGACTTGCATCTTAGTCCATATAGAGTACTAGCAACTGGACAAGATGAAGGGATGCTAGAATTTATACCCTCCAGCTCATTAGCACAGGTATGTTATTGATTTTGTTTTAGTTTTTATCTATTTTCTGACATTTTTGTGTCTAAAATACTATCAATGAGACAACGCCATTGCTATGTATTTCCCTTAAAATTAATATTGTTATTTCAGATCTTATCAGAGCATCGAAGTATCATTAGCTATCTCCAGAAGTTCCATCCTGATGAGGATGGACCCTTTGGTATAACAGCATCATGTCTTGAAACATTTATAAAGAGCTGCGCTGGTTACTCTGTTATCACATACATTCTGGGGATTGGAGACAGGTTGATCAATTGTTACTTTTTCTCCTTTATGCTGCTGTTTTTTTACGAAAGCATATTTTCTTTTGTACATACACTGTTATATACTTGTCCCTCTGCCATTTTCTGGAGGTTTGTAATGATACAGCATAGGAGCATATAGTATTACTCAAAATAAATATTCTAGGAGCATATAGTATTACTAAAAATAAATATTCTATACGGTTAAACCGTTCTCTCCATCATCCTATATGATCTATTTGATGTATGCAGACAAATTTGAGGGTAGATGCTGTGAATGAGATTGATTTATCGGTGCCTTAAATATTCTAGGGTCATTATGTAAAAGATACAACTTTCATGTATGTGCAACTTATGACAGCAACATGTGACACTTATTAGTTTGAATTTCCAGGGAGTAAATTTGATAACTGGCACAATTATCCATGTTAAAACAAGACATCAAATAAGTCCATTTGAACCTGGCATGCCGACCAGATGCATCTTAAATCTAACTTAGAGTCAAAGAGGTACTTCTCTGAAAACATATATGAGGAGTAGGTGCAGCTCAGTATTTATGTTAAGCAACCTGATAATGATTCATTGGTTTGGTATTTGTTTCATTTCAGCAATCTTTACCAATCTTTCATGCCATTCTGCCAAATATATTCTAGCTCCATTCATGGTATATGCTTCTTACCTTGTTAATCTTCTTTTCCCTGCATAATTAGGTTACTTGTACTGTTGTAATTACTATTGATGTATTGTTCTCAAGACTGTTAGAATGGTTGCTCACCCTTTTTCTAAGTACCACCACGGTTTTTTCTTTATGTATATTATTGTCTGCAGAACTATCATTTGATGTGTTGTCTTTCTTTTTCTTTTTATTTTGGGATTTAAACACAACCATTATTGCGTCAATGTTTCAGGGTTGTCATTCTTGGAATTTTGATAACTACTTAAGATGTCTTGATGTATATGTATTGTGGATGTAATCAACAAGTTTGTTTTGTTTATTACTAGGCATCTGGATAATCTTCTCCTCAGGGATGATGGGCGTCTCTTCCATGTTGATTTTGCCTTCATCCTCGGTCGGGATCCAAAACCATTTCCGCCCCCGATGAAACTTTGTAAGGAAATGGTTGAAGCCATGGGTGGTGCAGAAAGGTAAGATCTCTTACCTTCAATTATGGCTTATTGAGTAGATGACTTGTTGCATATGCGATGTCCATTCAAGTCAAACTGTCTTTTGAAGCTACTTATTAGTGGGAATTTGCTAGATATATTTCAAAGTCCACGTCCCACCTGTACCTTTTCTCTTTAGAAAGTATTAGATAATACTAATATGTTCCCCTTCTACAGTCAATATTATACCAGGTTCAAATCCTACTGCTGTGAAGCATATAACATCCTGCGGAAATCTAGCAACCTTATTCTGAATCTCTTCCATCTAATGGCTGGATCTAGCATTCCGGATATAGCTTCGGATCCCGAAAAAGGCATTCTTAAGGTAAAATGCTGCGGTATTTTCTGCTTATACATTGAGAAGTCGTCTAATCCATTTTTCAAGGATCCTAAGATGTTTCTCCCTTGAATTAGCTTCAAGAGAAATTTCGGCTGGATTTGGATGATGAGGGCTCCATCCATTTTTTTCAAGATCTCATTAATGAAAGTGTTAGTGCACTATTCCCGCAAATGGTTGAAACCATTCATCGATGGGCTCAGTACTGGCGCTAACTGAGATATTCTTCCTTTCCATACGAGATTTCTATCTCCTGGGCTAGAAGATAGGTATTTGTCCCCTGACTTAGATATGGTACTTACTGAAGTATGCATTTAAATTTGGATTGAGTTTGCTGAAGAGTCAATAGTTACATTTTCCTCAAACTCAACTATATTCTTGAATAAAATGCGCTGCGCAGATTACCAAGCTAGGGGACGTAGACAAAGTGTAACATATATGTTTTTACTATATATATGCTGTACCACACGTAGTTTTAGTTTTTTTTTTTGCTTTTCGTATGCCTGGATGTGAGAGCAGCATATCCTGTTCTGTAATAAGAAGATGTTGACAACAATGGCCTGCAGGATTCATATATCAGATGTGGAATCATGTAGCACTGGAACTTGGCAGTTGCATTCTGTTGCCCAAGATGGAGATAGTTTTAGTAAAAACAATTGTATATATCATTAGTGTATTTATTTTGATTAATATGGTCATAGGCAGATTATTTATACAGAAATGTAAATAGCTCATCCTATACTACATGCTATTGAAATTGAAAGGCGGCTATTAGTTAGTCTACTATACGCAGCAGCTTCTTAGCGTGATTTTGATTTTAAGCTCTTGATTAATAGTTTATGAGCACTACATTTGAAACAAATTTGATCCTTTATGTACATGTTGCTATGTTGTATGTCACTATATTTACCAAAATAAAAAAATGAAAAGTTTAGAAAACATGTGAACCGCTTTTTTCTAATTTTCCAAATAAAATTTTTTCAATTTGAACAGAAAATTTCGAATTTACTTCTCTATAGAAAAGTTTTTCAAAAAATAGTCTAATTTTTCAGCTTTTGAATAGGGCCTAACAATTCAATCCTCCTAAAAAGTTCCACCAAAGTATAAGCTAAACCATCCTGTAATTGTCTGCTGCGTATACAAACCACATCACACAAATCCGAGAGCGGACCGTCTGTTGTTTAAACCACCGAAATTTGCCGCTGTGGTGAAAATTGTTACCGTCCGTTTCATTTGTAGATATTACGAGATTTTATATAAAATTTTTGTCGACTTATTTAATTTTTTTAAAGTATTTTTACGAAAAATTTTAAACTATAAAATTATAAATAATTTTTAGCATATAATTTGGTATTTTTTAAAACCTTCTAATTATAAAATTATAAAGAATACTAAAATCAACAAGTTTAAAATTTTTTATTAAAATATTTTTAAAAAATAAATAATTTAGTAAAATGTTTATATAAAATTTCGTAATATATATGTCTGCTCACGACGATTTAAAGCACATACGAATGGTCCGGAGCGAACGATTCGCTCTCCATAAATCCACCACTTTCTCGTCACCCAGAAGCACAAGCCAAACAATAATCGGAACGAACGACGGAACGAGAATCAATCAAAGAAAATCCACGAAGAATCTATAGAGAATGCTGAGGCTAGAAGCAAAGAGACTCTTAGGGTTCGGCCACCGCGCCGCCACCTCATCACCGGCGGCGGCAGCGGGAATTAGGGGTTACCATGAGAGGGTGGTTGATCACTACAACAACCCTCGGAACGTTGGGTCGTTCGATAAAAATGATCCGACGGTGGGGACTGGGCTTGTTGGTGCTCCGGCTTGTGGCGATGTTATGAAGCTGCAGATCAAGGTCGATGAGAAGTCCGGGAAGATCGTCGATGCGCGATTTAAGACCTTCGGTTGCGGATCCGCAATCGCATCGTCTTCCGTCGGTAATTATCTCTCACTTGCTAATTAATGTGCGTCGTAGCTTAAAAGATGGAGAGCTAAGCTTCCAGTCGTGTTCATTTGCTTGTTCTGCAGCTACGGAGTGGGTGAAGGGGAAACAAATGGAGGAAGTATTGACCATCAAGAATACGTGAGTATTTCTGCCCTTCCATTTTTACTCTGCAGTTTGTTGTATGTGGTGCATTTTTGTATATGATATTGACAGCATTTCTGACTTTTGATTACTGTGCTAGTCTTGCTTCGCTTACTATCTGCTTGAGCATGATAGTTTATAGGATTGATGTTCTGTAGCTTTTCTTTTTTTGGATGTGTTATGACAAGCACGTAATCTCCTGCATTGAGGGTTTGAGTGCCAGAGAATACAGAAGCATGGCTTTTTACATCAATGCAGTTTAGTAGACCATAGTTGTAATTTAAAATATTCATTTTTTAGTGGTTGGACACTTTCACTCATTTGCTGCATTCCAATTTTCAAGAATGTTATCTTTCTAAACTCATGTTTGGTCAAAATAATTGATTTTTTTATTTAACAAACACGTAAAAAAAGAAACCTACCGACTATTGCTGAGCAGTGTTCTGGAATAATTATGTGCAGAAGAAGCTCCCTATTATGAATTAAGTGCTTCAGTGCTTGAGAATTTGATATTACTTTGTTTGACAGGATCATTTAGCAACAGAAATTATTACTGTAGAAGTACTGTGAAGAAGCATATACAATTTTGAGATAAAAAAAAAAGCTACATCATGGAATAATACATTATTGAGTGGTAATTTGATGTTCACAGCATAAATTTGTGATTGAATGTTATTGAGTGGAATTTTACATCGCATTTAATGTAGTTTGTGATTAAATGTTATTATGAAATGGTCTCATGGTGATTTTCCGTTGATTTCAGAGAGATTGCAAAACATCTGTCTCTGCCTCCTGTTAAGCTCCACTGTAGCATGCTTGCAGAAGGAAAGAGAGGTAAGCTAGCTGGGAATGGAGAGGCATCATCAACTGAAAAGGCTGCTGAAGCGTAATGTTGAATGGTCTAAGTGTTCTGTCCACTCGTAATATCTGGCTGAGGATTTGAAATGTACATGTCTACTTACAAAAACTCATAAAATGTATGATGTAGTTGAAAATTAAAATGCCTGACGTTGCTCTTTGTCGGGCCTGTAGAGTATCTTGCTACAAAAAGTCTAGAACAATCCTACAAAAAAGAGTCATAGTTAGATTTTTCTAAAGATATATTATTCTCCATTTCGTGTTCTTTTCTGTGAATTGTTACCATAATAGTTTGACACCTCTGCCTCCTTATCTTTGGGAGGGTTCTTTGCTCAATTTGCAACCCTGAAGATTTTCCCTTTATGTTACTTTTAGGTGCATGTATGATTTTTTTTCGAAATGCTAGTGTTGCTCATTCTGTTTACCGTGTGCTTCCGCAGAAAAAATACAACAGGTCTCTTCAGTTGGGATGCTTGTTTTTGTTCGTCAATAAATTTTTCCATTTGAAATTACTGATGATTAGCTAAGGCTAATATTTGGTTTTGGGGTGCTGATTTTGAATTTATTTTTGAATTTTTTGTTTTTTGGAATTATCCACCTGGGAAAAAGACTACTTTGAATTGCTCCATAGTAGTTTTGAAAGGGAGAATCGCCAGAGTATCTTGCAATCACTATTAGGAACAAGTCTTTAATTTGAAACAGATACAGTAGCCGTAGCTGCAAGATTAAGTGTGTGTGTGTGCGCGTATATATATATATATATATATATATATATATATATATATATATATATATATATATATATATATATATATATAGATTATTTGAGGGTTCCATCCAAGATATTTTTGTACAAACCAAACTCTGAAGATTCAAAGTTCTAATGAACAGTCATACATGTAAGGATGGATTGAACATGCTACCATCTACATTCAGAAAGTAGCACAAAACTTGAGGAGAATTCATTTCAGTTGACTGGTCGCCAGTCCCCTCCGGCCCTGGTCCAACGCTCCCTGGACCATATGAATTGGCGCCAATGAGAAAGAACTCGAGAGCAATCACCAAAGACACAACGTTAGTAATCAGCTAGTTGTGATTTTTTAGCCTGTGAAGTAAAGATAATCTGCAGACCTAGAGATACACGTACTGATCAACTCTTGCATATCTTAGAGTGCTGCGGACGGTCCTTGCCCATTGATCATACCTCCCCAGAGTCCTAGGCCATTGGTGTAACCAAACGAGTTACGATTTGCGTCAGAACAGGGGCCCTGCCCGTTCTCATGCCATTCAAGAGACAGAACCTGATTTGCAGGCTTTGTTTCCACTCGGTCAGCATCGTCTTGTCCATCGAAGGGCAAAGTGAGCTTATTGCAAGGTTCCGTGAGCAAAGCATTGCCGTTGCTCATTGAGAAGTCGAAAGAATTAGTACTACTAGGTGCATTAATCAAGTTCAACGGTGTAAGGGCATCGCCCACATCTCCTAGTCCGATGTCGCCCGCGCTCATGAATGTGTGGCCTCTGCCAAACTTACTATCCATCATGAACTCGCCGTTAATGGAGCTGTCGAGCATCAAGCTGTAATTGCATTCCATGATATTAAGGCTGAGAGGTGGCTCCTTTAACTGCTCGAGCAGCGAGGAGTGCATGCCTGGGGAAAATGATAGGTGAAGTTCTGTTGCGTCACAGAAATTTGGAACTACTTGATGAGGGTATAAGCCGAAGACCTGATGCTCAGCTGGTTTTTTGCTCGAGCGCTTGTTCTTGCGACAGCCTCCGCCTACAGGGACATTGCGGAGGGACCCACCTTTGGTCCAGTAGCGACGACAGGTCTTGCAGAAATAGCGCGGCTGTGAGAGGCTGTAGTTGTTGTAGTAGCAGAACTTTGTGTGGGAGGAGTCGCACCGGGGACATTTTAGCGCCTGCTCGTGCTGCGGGCGTAGACGGCGCTCGAGCAGCGACGGTCGCGCGCACGCCAAAAGCTCGTGTGAAGGAGAGGAGGAGCCGGTACCGCCATCCTCTTGGACGAGGCCCTGTATCCAAGGAGCAGAACGTCTTAAAGACGGCTAATCATTTTGGATAAGGGAAATTATTGCACACACCGTATTCACTACGTCATCCCGTACATCGCATATATCTACAAATATTTTTTAAAAATATTTTAGTATAAAAATTGTAGATATTGATGAGATATACAATTTTTATTTAGAATTTTTTTTAAAAAAATACTTCATAGGTGTTTTAAAACTCTAAAATTCTCATTTATTTAAAAATATGCTTTTGACGCTAAGATTATTTAGCCCAAAATATTTATTAAAAATATTTTGAAAAAATTTTTACATGAAAATTGTATATCTCATCAATACCTACAACTTTTATATTGAAAATATTTTTAAAAATATTTATAGATATATACGATGTATGGATGATGTGGTACACCGGATACGTACAATAATTTCTCTTTGGATAATGAACAAGAAGCTTGGTCATGAACCGCCCGCACGGATTTCCAGAGCTAAGGTAAAGTCTGAATGTCATGATCAGATGAAGTGTAGATAGAAGATTAGCTGGTGATCCGTTTCTTGATTATGATTTTGACTTTTAAGTAATGAAGGAAATAAACTAGGAAAACGTCAAAGATTTTAAACTACTGATAGTTTCTTTGTGTACGTTTTGAGTTTCCTAATCAACTAGACTCACTTCGCTTTGCAAAGATGTAGTGAAAGGATTGGCTCCATACTCGATCTATTATCGGTTATATTAATTCTTTTGTTTGATTCTGAATTGTAATTAACATCAACTAAAATTAAACACGCATCTGCCTGTCAAAATGTTGCTGTAGCGGTGAATGAAAAAGCACAAAAAAAGGGGTAATAACACCAAATTCAGAGAACTGAATCATAACATCTCAACAACAAGTTGGATTCATCCACGGCGAAGAAAGAGAATTGAGAGAACAGAAATAAAAGAACATTACACAGAAAGCCAAGCAATAAATCCTAGGTCCTAAATAACTCACCACAGACTGTTTTGCAAAGAGAAACTACGTGGATGAAATGAGTTACCTTGAGCCAGTCGGAAGCATCCATGCAGACTTGCATAGAAGATGAACTTAGTTTGCAAAACGAAGCCTGGATGCACTCTATATTGTAGTAGATATAACCTGCTTCGCGATCCCGCAGATCAATCTACTCATTTAGATCCCATAACCATGAGAGTGTAGAAGCGTTTAATCGGGAAGGATGAGGCCCTTGCTCGAAATGGAGAAGGTGAGAAGATAATGCGCATGCTATACGGTTTAATAAGAGTGTGAATAAGGATGAGGAGATCTGGTCGGTGTCTAAGCTTGTGAAGACCTCAATATGAAGGGGGATAAAGTTGGGGAGCATCCACTGCACTTTACTCTTGCAGGGTCCATAGTAGGTCCCACGTTGTCGTAGAAGACCAAGGCATGTGGTCCCAAAGGGGCTTCTAAGCCATGGCTGCGCTCATACAGTCTTCTTCCATTGTGCCTCTACGCAGAATACTTGTTGTCCATCCATCTGAGAAACTTTGACTTCCTCCGTAACTTGTCTAAAAAATGATATATACTTGTTTTTATCTTTTTTAATTTTTGTTGCTTTGCTTTTTCTTTTATATTGTCATGTTTTTTTTCTCTTTCCTTATTCAAAAAAAAAAGGGAAGGAAAGACTTCTAACCTAAAACTTGTAGTGTTTATAGTAAACGAGGTTGAATCGAGCTTGGCTAAACGAGGTTGAATCGAGCTTGGCTAGGTTCAAAACCAGAACCAGCTTGAGCTTTAATTGAGCTTAACGAAAATGTTGAAATTTGCTTAGTTTGAAGTATTAGAGCTCAAGCTTGACTTGGTTAGACTAAACAACTCAGCTCACGTGATCCTTTGCAAGTTTTTTATGGAGCCTTGGATGTTGTTCAAACTAACTCCTAAACAGTATCTATTTTGTTACAGTATTGTACTCCAAACTCATTAAAGATACGAATGTATGGAGAAATTTATTACTTCTTTTATATAGATTATCAGGTATGTAGCTTCTTATAATCCATATATTTTATGTCAGTTAAGACTAGCATATAATTAATACAAACAGCCTCTTATCCTTTAAAAAAAAGTAATAGTTGAGTTGATAATAAATGAATTTATTAAACTAACTAATTTAAAATTTATGACATCTACTGGAGCAACTACTATAAGAGATATTAGTTAAGGATCTTCTAGTCGAGCAGACAATGATATATTCCAACAAGCTTTTTGAGTTTCCGAAGGAACTTTTATCGATTTGTTTGTGAAGATAATCGAATCTAGCTTTCGCTGTGTTCAAGCTTGTTTCATCTATAGTCGAGCTTTTTATAAATATGAGCAAAGAAAGTTTTACTTGCGTGTTTCATCTACTATGTTCTTAAACCTAGCTTAGCTTTGAGCCAGTCAGTGTCAGGGACCGCGCCGCCAGATTATTCCGACGAGGTTGATTGTCGAACAAGAGTCCGGAGGATGCGTCGTGATGATGATTTCACGGTATTAGGAATATCTAGGGCCTAGAGAAAGCTACAAACCGAAAGCTTCTTCCCTGCCCCACCAACAGATCATCCGAAGAAGAATTAATACGCAGGTTAGAATTGTAATAACTCACTCTCGTCTTTGCAGATCGCCTCTCTGAAGCAAAGAATAGGATTCGAGTCTGCCTCACCAACCCCAAGAACCGGTCTCACGTGACTCGACGCGGCGTGCATGCTGACGTGCCTGTTCGGGGCAGTACGGTGAGCCACGGCTTAATTGTCGGCAGGACTAGAAAAGAGCGTAGTATTCTGCTCCGGCGTCGCCGTCGCGCGTGACGAGCATACGTCCCTTTCTTTGATCAACAAGCACCGGACCACTCCTTTCCCCAGTACTGCGTCGTGTCGGCGACGGGATTATGAAATAACAGAAAGAAAATTACTTACACTCTCGAAAAGTCACCGATCTATATCATTAAAAATTGAAAATAATTTTTAAAAAATTACAATATACAAATTATATATTGATATACATTTTAAAAAATATTCTAAAAAATTTATAAATAAATATTTTGGGACTCAAAAGTTTAACGAGTTTGAAACGGATTTTAAAAATAGTTTTAAAACGCATTAAATTTAAAGTTTTAAAATATATATTAAAAAATATTTTTCTGAAAATTTTTTAAAATAAAAGTTTTAGAAAGTTGAGCAAGCTAGGTCTTAAAGATTTGCATATTAAAATATATAATTTTTATACTAAAATTTTCGTCAAAAATTACTTTAAAAATAATTTTTTTTATAATTTTTTTAATGATATGAATTGGTAGATTTTTGATGGATTTGTAGAGGAGAGTAGGAGACTAGCATTACTCAAGTATACAACATGAAAAATTCAGTAATTATGATTGCCATAATCAATATATCCCGAAAATAGTATTGGCTCATGTTTTTTACACCGAGAAATTTTACTATTTTGATTGTGCAGAAGTAGAGTACGTGCATATCATTCTCTATAAAATACAATTGATAAATCTTTCTTATATATCTTTGCCACTTTGAAACCTATGTTTTATGAGCCGAAAATCACAACAGTGTTCTGATCGAGCTGGTTCTCAACCGATTAATAAAGTGAACGAAGGCAGAGTGGTTAAGAACGTGACAAATAGGGAATAACAGAAACACAAAGAACGCACAGACTTTTACATGAAAATTCTCGTTGTCAAGGTAAAACTACAGACGATTACGCAAGTCAACAGAGAGAAATTCACTATGAGTAAAAGAGATACAACTTCTCACGAAACTTACAATTCGCTCGTACTAAGTTAAGACAACTGTTATATAAAAAATGACTAGAATGCTGTCCACCTGACAGCGCCGTATGCCGCCTTTTATAGACGCTGCGGAAGCCTTGGCCAGGTGGAGACGGTTGAGAGAACTTTAGATCTCGGCTTGACTCGATCATCCATGTACCATGCAAGCTCTCGGGACTTCTGGAGACCGGTTCTTATGGTAGTCGTTCCCGTGGCGATGGTATGGATGACTTGTCCTAAGGCGCGACCGCTCGGAATGGATCTGTATAGCTTACGGAGGTGTTGTGGACATCGAGAGTGTTGACTTTCGAGGTGCGATTCGGCATCGCATACTCCTGATGTAGCCTCGGCGCAGCTTACCGAGGTCTGCACTGCGCGAGATATCGACAGACTTTTACAGGCCTAATCTTTGTAGGCTCATCTGTCTGCGTAAAGGGCCTTACTATTCTTCCGATGTGTGGCAGTCCAAATCTGAGCTCCATCATGTTCCTCAATGCTGCAGACTAATTTATGTTTAATAGATGAAATCATTCAAAGAAATATGACAACAGGTACCAATGAATTGTTGGTTACATCGTGCCTACTATGTTATAGTCTAACTGGAGAAAGTCAGTTTCTAGGGCGATATTTTAGCTCGCATACAACTTTAAATGATAGGGAAATCGTTGGAAGCCATCTTGTCTAAGCAAAGTCTTTTCATGACCTCAACTTGGTTTACTTGAGCTTGGTTAGTAAGTATCATCTTGCATGTTAGATGATAGTTCTTTCTCAACTTTGGTTTGTTTTGAATCTTCAAGAAAAGGAAAGGATGTCCTCCGATTTATCGCAACAACAACGGCAGCAGCAACAAGTAAAAAATATCGCTCAGCGTGATCCACAGAGGTCATGTGTCCGCAATATATCCCGAAAGGGTCAACCGACACTCGAATACTAATACAAAAACATATAGTCAGCAAAATTACATATGTCCAAGCAAGCAAAACGAGAGTATATCCAACACGCAAACAGTAAAAGACTAATAAAAATAGACAGCACATGGCGAAAACAAGTGTAAAGAACCAAATCTCACAGTCCAATAAGCGACGCTAGCTTTGGCACCTTTATATTGTTCACGAATCTTCTTAGGTCAGCTTATGCATCATATTTAGATAGTGATGAACATAAAATTAGGCTACCATGTGTAAGATTGATTTAGCTGAGCTGAGGCATGAGGTCGGTGCAGAGATGAGGCCGAGGTCCTATGTGTTGAGCTGAGGCATGACACCGAGGTGCAGAACTGAGGCCGAGGTCTAAGTTTGCAAGCTGAGGCATGAGTCTGAGATGCAGAGCTGAGGCCGAGGTTCGCGGTGCAGAGGCATCAGGCAGAGGTGCAAAGACTGGGGTGTGAGGCAGAGATCTATAAACGGAGTAGTTACAAAGTTGAATAGTCAACCCACTATTTCCATAAGAACCAATCATCTCCGCTCCATGAGGAAGAATCAGTCATGAACGGTTACCAAAGCGACACATGGCACACAATAGAAACTTGTTGACCAAGTAAATATGATCCACTCCTAAATCTATAAATAGAGAAATTCTGGAGCAAATTGGAGGCGGCTTCATCTGCTTATAGAGACTCCACAATCTCACCAGTTAGATGGTTCTGGCGGATATCGAGACTCTGCGAAGCTCGATCCTCGAGCCAAAGCTGGAATCATTGTATGCAGACCCTTTGGCCCCTCTTTTTTATATTCTTAGTAGAGATTTCCACCGGTGGTCGCGTACGACCCGTAGTTTTACCTTGATCTCCATCACGAGTTTTCACGTAAAAATATGGTATTCTATGCGTGATTAATTGTTGTTCATTTTTTCTAACCATCTCTACCTTCGAACTCTAATTAAATACATCTAGATCATACTGGATCAGGTAGCATAATTAGTCTTTATTTAATTGGCTCAGTAAGTCATTTAAATCATTGATTCATGGTTAACATATCACCAGTATAAATACAGGACTGCTTGAGAAGCAAATGAATTAACGACTGACAAACAAACCCCTCACAAAATCTTAACTTTATAAATAAGCTCCGAGAAGTTATAGCTGTGCGCCACGTAGATAAGTTTATCTGCGAGGCGTGCAGTAAAAAAAAATTTATTAGGATTAATTTTTGAAAAAAATTTTAACATAAAAATACTTCTATATTTTGAAACTCCAAAAATTGACGGGTATTAGGACTGTTTTAAAACTCACTTCAAATCAGTTAATTTTTTGAGTCCTAAACAACCTATTTAGAAGTATTTTTTAGAAAAAATTTCAACATAAAAATTGTCGATCTCATTAAAATCTATAACTTTTATAGTAATTTTTTTTTTAAAATATAATCTAACTTTTTCATTTTATTTTTTTTTACTGTGCAGAGCGCAGATTAAAATTTACCAAAACCTCCAGCTAAAATAATGGTTTCATAAGTACCTCATAATATTTGGGACGTAGCACAATACTGACGAGCTTCGTGTATTACATTACTTCGGAATCTAGTAAGTGTTGGAAACAATGTTGTATTATCACAGTGTTCGCGGAATGAACTCAAGATGTTGCGAAAATACTCAAGATATTACTAACATATATATAAAATTTTGAGGGAACAAACTGAAGTTCCAAATGTGTTAGAACTTCATCTTGGTCCCCGTAAAATTTTCTATTTCATCATGCTATTGTTAAACTTGTCAAAACAGTGTTACAAGTATTGTCTGATAGTGTAAAACATATTTTTTTTTGTTAGTTTTTTCTTGTTTTGAGTCATTAAATTAATAAATATAATTAGATGGAATATGTGTTTGATATTAGTGTGAGAAGAGCTTGATCATATGAGTCCTATTTGTATTAAAGAGGTTGGAAGTTTAAAGGTCTTCTTCCCGCAAGACAATCGGTGGAAGCATGAAGAGGCGCGTGAAAATCCTCCCATACTAATTGGCACACTATTCGACATCTTGAAAATTATGATTCATTGAATTTTAAAGAAATTTTTAGCTATATGTAGACCTCTTAGAATTTTCTTAAGAGATGAACGAAAATGGCGATTAGACGTTAGGTTTTTAGCCTCTAGAGATCGTATAATGTCGGAGTGAATTGTGTGTCCTTATACTTTTGATATATTAAAAATTGTTGATTTGTCAATGTGATATTGAAATTGGATAAGATGTGAGACGTTAATGATAACCTCCTAATTTTAAAATTAATAATTTTTAACTCTTTTATCTATTAAATTGACATAAATACCCTTTAACGCCTCACATCTTATCGGATAAGAACCTAGATGTAAGTTCTTTTTTTCAAAAAAAGTTGAATATAAAAAGCGGTAAGTATACCTTTTATTGTTTATATTTAAAACTTCTTAAAAAAATATTTATAAATAAATAATCTAATAAATATTTCTGACTGTAAATTTAAATGTATGTTTTAATAAAATTATTTAATTTAAAAATTATCAAATACATCAAAATCTAATTTTTTATATTTAAAATAATTTTAAAACACTCGTTCATGCTTAAAAATTATTGTCCGAAAAAATAGAATTTATTAGAAAGCAACGAGCAAAAGCAGGGCATATATGTAATTGTAGCTTGTATATATATATATATATATATATATATATCGAACTAGGGTTTTTCTTTGATCTCTCTTCGCTTAAGGCTCTCCGCCGCTGTTGCCCTTGCGCGCGATACACAGAGAAGAAAGGCTCTCGCGCATTCGAAAAGATGGGGTGAGTAATCTGTTAAACTCCAATATTAATCTTTAATCCGATTTTTGCTTGATATTTCTGGTTGCTTGCATATTCTTATTGAAGCTCTGAACTTTATATTTGGATTTGTTATTCCACATGTTCAGTTACACGGACAGCTAGATTTAGAACCATTACAATTGAGTGAAGTGATTCGTAGTTGATAGATTTTATGTTGTATTTGAAAGCCGTGACTATGGGGATTGGAGATCGAAGGCTCCACATGAGCTGATCTAGTAACTACCATCAGTTACATATAAGTTAAAATAATTGACTTTGTGTTGGGATTGTGCTTGGTTACTATTTCCGATCAAGTAATTTTTTGCTCAATATCCAAACTGAAAACCAGCAGATTAAAAATCAGGTAGGTGCATCTTATTAAATAGCTATTGTTAGGGTGTGCTTGGGATTAGAAGCTGGATCTGGAGCTTGTTGGGGCACGTTTGCCTTACTAGTGATCCCCAACAAGCTCCACATCCAGCTTTTAAATACCCAAACAAACCTTTACAATGTGAATCACTTGTTGCTTCAGCCCACTTCAAAATTTTGTTGCTGTAGTTTCTTTGATTATGTTTGAAAAGTTTAATGTGCAGGCATTTAGGGTGGTATTGATCTATGGGGCCTAAAGTACATTGAAAAAATATATTTGTGAAATATGACGATAAGTATAAATTGATGAGGACTAAATGTGTGCTTTTGGGATGTTATCGAACACTATAAGGAGAAAAGCCTGGCCTGCATCTTTCCAACACTATATGCGTGGCTCAGATAGTTAAATAATATGTCACATGTTTGACTTAAAGGCTAATTTTACTATGAATACATTCAAAATCGAGTGCATTTTGTGTTTGCATGCTCTATTTGGAGGACTTTAATGCAACCTTCAGCTGCTCATGAGCATTGGAAACATTAAGAGCGAGTATGGTTAAGCAAACTCAATTGTTAATGTACTTTCAACTAGATATATGTGGGTTTATTCGGTTGTAAAACCAAAGAAGAAGCCTATGTACTTCTACTTTGTATTGTGTATTTTCAATAAGTTATAGCATTTGAAGCAGTTGTCAAAGGCACGTTCAGGCACTCGCTTCACGCTTAGGACACTGCGCAAAAGTCTGCCCGTCTCGGATAGAGGCCAGATTTCCTTTATCAGGCGTAGTCTAGGAGAGGTGCGCCTTTTAGAGGCGCCTGGACTCATTCAATTGCTTCTTATAATGCTGTTGCATTAGCTTTAAGAAAAAAAAAAGAGAAGACAAAAAAAGTCATGCATTCAACCCGCATCCTAATGGAAAAACGCTCACCCAAATAGAAAATCTACTAGCCAACACTATTCTGCTAATTTTTTTTTTTCATTTTGTTATTATTGTTTTATTGATGCGAACTACTATTATTGCCACTTGTTTTGGTCTACCGTATGCCTCGTCTTTTACCTGGTGATCACCTTGCTCCTGGGCTTCAAGAGATTCCTTGTGCCTGGGTGCGCTTTTCACCTTTTACAACTTCGATCTGAAGCATACTTCGGTAGTGATTCTGACTGAGTGCTTTTGAAAAGTATGACATGATTCCTTTTTTTTTCATTTTATGTCCTTACAAAACTGAAAAAGTGTAGTAGGCATACCTTGTTTGATCCATTCAAGAACTCCAATCAATTTCGGCATATTGGTTGATGAGAACCCCAAACCTAAAAATTCAGATAAGGGAGTGAAATTGAATGCTACAGGGATGTTATGCCTTCATAAATTCTAGCCATCTTGTTCTTTGCCTGAGTTCTCCAACCTGGTTGATTCGCATGTTTATGAACAAGC
The DNA here is from genome assembly GCA_002076135.1 of Xerophyta viscosa. Lineage (NCBI taxonomy): Eukaryota > Viridiplantae > Streptophyta > Magnoliopsida > Pandanales > Velloziaceae > Xerophyta > Xerophyta viscosa. The sequence goes on along the minus strand of MJHO01000007.1, from coordinate 2,098,383 downwards.
AGACATGTTTTCCTATATTCACTATCATTTTTATTTTGCATTTTCCTTTTGAGTTTGAATATCTGATATTCATTATTCAGGAAGACACGTGGTATGGGAGCTGGTCGCAAGCTGAAATCTCATAGGAGAAGGCAGAGGTGGGCTGATAAAGCGTACAAGAAGAGCCATCTAGGTAATGAGTGGAAGAAACCGTTTGCTGGTTCTTCTCATGCAAAGGGCATTGTTCTTGAGAAGATGTAAGGCCTTGCAATTTTCCATTATATTTCATTTCTTCGTAAGGTCATGTAATATGTTAGATGAGTTCTAATGTGAAAATCTTATTGCCTATGCAGTGGCATCGAAGCCAAGCAGCCGAACTCTGCCATTCGAAAGTGTGCGAGGGTGCAGCTAATAAAGAATGGAAAGAAGATTGCAGCTTTCGTGCCCAATGATGGCTGTTTAAACTACATTGAGGAAAATGTAAGTAAATTCTTTTTGTTATAATTTCAATGGATTAGATGCGATCTCTCTGTTGCCATTTTTCTATTCGAGAAATTCCTAACGAGATTCATTTACTCTTCAGGATGAAGTTTTGATTGCTGGTTTTGGTAGGAAGGGCCATGCTGTTGGTGATATTCCTGGGGTGAGGTTCAAGGTTGTGAAGGTTTCTGGCGTGTCACTGCTGGCGCTTTTCAAGGAAAAGAAGGAGAAGCCTAGATCTTAAAGAGTTTTTTTCTTGTAAAACATTTCTTTGCCCACCGTTCGGTTTTTTGGTCATCTCTCCAGATGCATGCACTATAACTAATCTAAGACCTGCATCTTGTGCCTTTTATCCTTATTTATGTTTTCTTTTATCAATTAGATTTCTTCGAAATATTGACTCTAGGCATTCTCTGTAGGAAAGTGTCGTAATCACAAGCCTCTGGGTGGTTTTATGTTTGATGCGGGGCGCCCGCGGAGGTGGGCTGTGGGCCGGCCTGCACGGTACTAAAGGTGGGGCGGGCCGAGCCGGCCCTCCCCCTTAGTTACGCCGGCTCGGCTCGGCTAGCGGCCTGCCGAGCCGACCCGGCTGAAATTTAAAAAAAAAAAAATAGTATATGCCCGTGCGGGTTGGCCCGTCTTGCGCGAGCGTGTTGGTTTTGTCAGCCCGGTGAACCGGACTGCGGTACCGGCTGTGGTTTTTTTTTGCATCTCTATCTGTCACTGAGGTTTGAACATGAAATAGGATACAGCGTCACGAGTGACCATAATGTTTATCGCGGAGGGATGTCGCTCAGTTGCTGTGTTTACTTTTGCAAATACAATAAATGTTTTGACTGATAATGTTTTTTCCAATGTCTAAATTAGTTCTGCTTGAGTTTGGGCTCGCTCGGAGTTTATCTATGTTTCCTTTTCCTTGGATTTTCTCGTTAGCTTAAAAAAAGGAATAGTCTACTTGAATTTGCAGATATTGTTTTGGTCATAACCCAATCTATGCTTTTTTCATAATGAAGTGGGGCAGGTAGTTGTCTTGCATAAGCAGCAAGAATGTGATAAAAGTTGGGTGCAAAGGGATACAATTTATCATGACAATGGGAATATAATTTGTTGTTAGCATTTGTTGTATGCGTCTTGCTTAATGAACCAAAATAGGTATTCACGTTTTCGTAATTTCAAATTTTGTTAAGAATAATATATATCATCATATTTATAAAAGGAATAAAATACAATTAGGTCTATATTATTTTAGTTATTCGTTAGCAAACGGGTTGCAGCCTGTTAGCTGCTATTCTCGATGACAGAGGTGGAAGGGGGACATGTATTATGGTTCAAACTCCACTCCTCGGGATCCGCACAGTGGGTTGGGGTATGATTCAATGATATGGATTCGTTTTTAAGAAGATCAAGGGTGGCGATCGATGAGCTAAAAGAGTGGCATGGCATGGATACGATTGCTGACACTACTACTAATCATAGGCTAAATGTACGGAGTGTCAGACGATTCATAAGCATGGCGATCCAAGATCCCTAAGTATTACCCTCCACGCTGATGCTGTTACTTTTTTTTTTTTGCTTTTTTTTTTTTTTTTTTTTTTTGAAAGCGATAATTTAATATTTCCTACGGCCCATTTTGCAGGTTTGTAACCTGAAAATTCAGTTAATCGGAGTTTCTACTCCATTATATCATACATAATGGTTTAAACCACTATGGTCTTATTGATCATGCTTAAAGTCTTAATTCTTAAAACCACTTGATCATGCATTCTTAAAACTACTCTAAGAATAGTTCATAGGTCTCTTGTAATTTTGCAGATCAAGATTTAAAACTGTTGTGATCCAAAATAACATTGATTCCTATAGTGATTAAATTTTCAAAGTGGGCTTTCTTGGAAAAAAAATGTTTCTCTTCCTTTAACTTTTGTTTCAAATTTAAAGCCTGATGCAAACCTTACATGATTTAAGAGGAGCTGCAAAAGCAGCAAAGACACCAGATCAAACTTTCTCTAACATCGAAGCCTTTCAATTCACAGACAAAATAAGTGAGCATCTCTTTAACCCTAGCTAAAGCAATCTACTTATTCCACTTTAATTTTTTTTTTTTTCAAATTCCTCTATATTACCTTCACCTTCTACCAGCTTTGAATCACATTGCAAAACCTTATTAATCTGGTCCAGGAAACTCCTTGTTTCTTCATCAGCATGTCAGCCATAACACAGCCTCTGATATATCCACAGCCCTTCCCTTCACATCCTTCTTCTGCTTCCAATGGTTCGTTTGGCCCTGTTTTTATCGTCCTTTCCGTGATCTCGCTCCTCGCTGCAATGGCATGCGTCGGTGGACGGCTGTGCGCCAGACGCTTCTCCCAGCAAAAGCCTAGGCAAAACTGCACCAATGCTGCCTCTGATATTGAGTTCGGGTTCGAACCGACCACTCCTGAGGGGAAACTTCGTAGAGAGAAAGCGGCAACGAAGAACGCTAACCTGGAATTTCAGTTTGAGATGAGTAATTTTGATGCAAGGTTAGCAAGAAAAGGTGGAACGAACCTCAGGCCGGGGCCGGCTGATATAGAGTTTGAGTTCAAAACAAATGCTCCAAAAGCAACCCCAAAAGGAAGAGCTGCGACGAAACAAGGAGGAGAGAGAAACATCGGTACAACTACTCATGTCAAAACTAAGCAAATGTATGATAGAAAACAATGACTGCATGCATCATTGTTTTTAATTACAATATGAATTAATCTGCATATCTCCTATCAGAATTATATATCTTAGTATTGTTTAATCTTCACTTTCTGTACTGAATAGTTGATTTGGGGGGAGGGGAGGTGTTACGATATGTCTCAGGAAGCCTCTCTGCCGTAGTTTCAACTCTCTGCGTATTTCTAAATAATGTGCTGACATGTAAGCGCACGTGCATTCCCTTACGCGACCAGAAATGAGCATATCTTCTTGGAGTAGTCAAGTGGATTTTGGAAAAAGTTATGAGCAGACGCTTAGTTTCGGTCTTTATAATTATTTATTAAGGAAAAAAAAAAAAGCCCGAACAGCTGCTAAGTTTGTTTAGATGATCAATATTCAGTCATCAACATGTTTAATCGATTTGCTTTACAGAGTGATCACACTCAAGAACTTTCCCAGCTCCACCTCGAGTCTGATCACTCTGGTGGGCCTAGACGCTGCCTCTAACCATCTACATGGCAACCCTGTCCCTTGTGGAGACATTTGACGGTAGATCAAACACATTTCAAATTTTCGAGGTCGTTATACAGGTCGCCGAGGCCTTTAGGTTGCTCTTTGAGGTCTTTATAGGTTCTGAATGTACCATGTGGTAAGCTGGCCATGCGATGTCATTGCAGGCTGACAAAGGCAAGGATATAAGAACCGGCAAATGTAAAATTTAGAAAACCTATGGCTAATATAGAAGGATATATCAAATAATCAAAACAAATACCTCAACTGATACAAAATGGGAAAAAGATAGATACAAGTAATGTTGCTAGAATCAATACCAGATATATTCGGGAAACATTGGCCAAATTGCCAGCTAACCAAACAAGAAAAAGAAAATTTGTTCATCGATGTTTTTGTCGTGGAAGAGATGATCAGCACATTTCGACAACTTCAAGTGCTCTTTCTGATACCGAATGCCCAAAGTTTCTAGACATTGTCAACGCTGCTCTCCAAGTTTGATACAACTCGAAGAACAAAAAGTGTGATGACTACTGCTTGTATAATATATGCTATACATCTTTATAAACTCTAGGTTGAGGAGGAAAAATGTCATTCCAAAAGAAAACAGAAAGGAGAATTTCCACACTCCTCTATAATAAGAACACTTTCTCATTCACTTGCTTCGTTTGTACTAAGTTCATGTTCAAATCTCTGCATTTTTGCCTCTTGCGCTTTCATAGCGGATGTTAAGGATCTCACGTCAAAATGCTGTGATAGCTCAGTAACACTTTGAGACTGCAAAAGATAAAAACTTGGTAGGCTGTAATATAAGATATGGCAGATGCTAATATAGAAGCCAAACAATTTGCAAAGACTATTCTGAATGCAAGATGAAAACCTTTCACACACACATATATATATATATATATATATATATATATATATATATATATATATACATGCTTATACATGCAAAGGGGAAAAGAAAATCTGGCATAGCATTTCAAGAAAAGTCTCAGCAAAGGTTCTGCTTGCATAAACAAGACTGTCATCTATCGGAGAGATCACATAATTAAAATAGTATTCTAGCAAAAGATGGCAGAATACAGATGATTCATTACTATAGCTGCAACATGGTTAAACACCATATTCCTACAAAAGCACCTGAAGAAACCACCTGTTGTTGTGAGATTAGGGAGTGTAATATAATAATATTTAGTTGGAGATGGAGTGGGTTTAACACTTTATTCAAGTAAAAATAACAGTCAATTGCTCACTGCAGATAATCTGAAAAATTGCTCAAAGCAGGCCGAAGAACATGTCTTATAGGTGTGAACTTAGAATTCCCTAGCATATTTGAACCCTACTCTTGCCACTATGAATTTCCAACCAGTACCACACAATAAAAATAAGTGTTTTGGACTGCTATAAGATAAGTTTCTAGTAAATCACATGATCATATATTTAGCTATTCACTCAAACATAGTCAAGTTTCTAGGACTTACACATATTTAGCACAGCAAGAACTACCTGAAGTTTGAAACTCATATGATATCTACAGTGCATAGTATATCCAGTCGTAATAGAGACCAACAATTTGCAAAGGAACACTAATGACCGAAAAGAACAGACGCTCACATGTTTTAAGCAGTTTCAGCGAGCTGAAATTTAAACATCCTGCATATCTGAACCCAAAATATATATTATTATGTACGCTAGAATCACCCACCTCCAGAAATTGCTGTACCTTCCGCTGAAGATTCTCTGCTGAGGCTTCATGCTTGTGAATAACCTGGAGCACATATAGCATATGCAAACTAATAAACTCTGAGCAATGGTGCTTGAGATTACACTGCGGGAAGGCTGACTGACAACCGATTTGGTAGAAAGGGCAGTTCATCAGGCGCATTGGGCATACCGTGATGCAGTGCCTGTCCATCTCCCGCCGCATTATGCTCTCCGAACACCCTTGCTCACACTGAATTATCTTGTGAAGGCACTCAGAATCATGTTCCTGCGCGTGCGCTGCGCAGAATCTAACGCTACATCGCTCGTTGGTACAGCTCATCGGCCTGAACGGACACTGGTTTTTATGCTCAAGGTGTTGCTCTGAAGTTTCAAAACTCGCCTCGCAGTGATAAGCCTTTTTGAAATCCACGTTTCTCAGCAAAATATGGGCCACGGATTCTCGCCGATCGATCGTCCAGAATCTCTTCACCTCCATCTCCTGAACGAAATCGTCGATCTTATCCTCCCTGGTATCGCTCAGAAGCCAGCTGGATACGCGGCTCCAGAGCTTCCGCTTCGTCTCGACGAAATCCTCCATGAAATCATTGATAATTACGATGGGATCGTCGGGCGGTAGCTCCGACGCGGCGGCGAATGCTGCATTGTCTTCAGCGACGGCTTCGGCGACGAAAGTCTCGCTGCGGTGGGTGATGTAGTGGACCATTTCCTCGCGTAATTCGACGGCGACGGCGGCGGGGTCTCTGAAGAGATCACCGGTGGTGTTGTCGACGCAGGCGGTGGCGAGGCCGGGGAGAAGGTTCTGGGCGATCTTGTGGACGGCTTCAAAGTCGGAATTGATGCAGCGGAATGGGTCGTTGTCTTCCTTGGCGGGAGCAGGGCCGGAGACCGGGAGATCCATTGATTGATCCATGTAAATTAAATGGTGGATAAAAACGAAGCATGAGATTTTGTTGTTGTACGAAGAGATTGATATGGTTGGATTCGACGGAGGGGGATGTAATGGAACGAGAGAAAGGCGGGAGGAAAAAAACATCGCAGTTGGCGTTCCACCCTTTGAAATGAGAAATTTTATAATGTTTGGTATATAAGTTTTGAAATTTATGCTACATTTTTTAAAACTTATATTTAAATATATTTTTGTTAAAAAAATAACTATAAAATTATTTAAAATATAAATATATAATTTTGTTGTTTAAATTTTTTATAAAATATCATAATATATGTAAAAAATAATTATCAAAATATGGTAGTGTAAAATTAATTTATTTTTCTATACTTTCTTATCGATTTATTTAATATGGTAATTTTTTTAAAAAAAAAAATTTACACTATAAAAATATAATTTATTTTTTGAACAACTTTATAGTTAAAAATTTTTTAAAAAATATTTTTAAATATGAGTTTTAATATGGCGTAAGTTTGGAAACTTACACCATGAGCGTTATACAATTTCTCCTTTCAAATGTGGTAACTAACAAATCTGGGCCGGCCACTTTAAATTTTCATATTTTAATATGCAGGCCTCTTTTGTAAATATAATTTCATCCTAAACTGTAGATAATGGATAATACAATCACCTATAAGAAGAGTACTTGAGTACAATTACTTGAATTATCCAGAGAAAATGTAGATGTATTACTTCATACTATTAATATATGAAAGTATAATATTTTATGGATTTGAAAATTCTATAAAGCACTAAATATTATAAGAGAGTATTTTTAACCATCAACTCTTGAATGGTGTTATGAAAGTATAATTTAAAAAAGGTAGAGTATAATTCTAATAAATAATTTTTTTTTAATTGACTTGTATAAGCATCCCTTGGAAGGTGGCATTTTGGTTTATTTAACTCTCATAAATAGATGAAAAGAAACTTACGAGCTCGCTCCATGATGGAACCTAGTGGGCGAATTTACCAAACGTACAACCCTTACTACATTATTTAGATCGGGGCTGTGACATGCAGAAGTTTATTTGTGTTCTTACGTGGAATTTATTTTTTCAGCGTCTCATATATAAAAACAAGAATAAATAGAGCTCTAGTAAGTACAATTTTGTTAAATAAAAGAAAAAGAAAAAAGAAAACATATTCTTGCCATATGAGATTATGAAATAATTTGAAAACAACATCCTCTTGAAGAACGGTGCGAGAGTTAGAATTAGAAATTTCACTTATTATATCTAATCTTAAAGCATAAGAGAAAAATTTAGTGGCATCTATTATTCTAAAATAAGTAGTTAATAGTTACATTAAACTTAAATAATATTTTATTATTATTATAAAAATTATATAACTTTTTCCGTAATAAGTTATAAATTAACTATTTTTTCTCTTATCTCTACCATCCAAGAAAGGGAAAGAAGTTAGGCAACGTCTAGCTATATGTGAAGAGGCAGCTGAGAAAGAGGTTGTCCTTCCCGCAGTCATCGAGTATATATCATCTAATACAAAAGGACTTATCTGTTTCTCAATATTTTTTTTATTATATAGTGTATATGATGCATGCTTTATATTTTTCATGAATTATATTAAAATATGATGCATTATTTGCTTTCCAAATTATATCTTGTTATGTCTTGCCTCAAAATTTTATTTCCATCACATATATTATTTTAATCATGTTGATCATATTTATTCATAATTTATCCATAATTGAATATGAGCATAAACCTTGTTCAATTATTTATCATTTTTATATTAAATTTTAAAATTCGGTATTTGATCAAGATAATTTAAAAATAAAATTTATCTAAAATCAGAGGTTGTGCATATACGCGTAATTAATGATAAATCATATATTCATCGAGACGAGATCCGATAATTTTTTAAATAATTTTAAAATTCCAAGATCACACTAATTTATAATTGGAATAAGATATTTATTTGTAAGATATTTGAAAATTGTGTTGATTTAGTCATCACTTTCAATCTTGTTGCCTAGTATAAGTCACTATATGGTCCCTACTGGCTCTGGACCATGGTTTATTAAGTCATTTGTGATTACACCGTCACTTACGTCACTCTGGAGTACTTGTTTCACAAGTTTGCTTCACCTTCATTTTTTTTGGGATAATTTCATATCAGCCTCGTTTCTTTAAAATTTACCGGATCAGCCTCTGAAAACGCATTTTCAGGGACTGATCCGATAACCTTTTGAAAATAGAGAGCTGATATGAAATTATCCGTTATTTTTTTAATTAACGTCGTAAAATCCATAACGCGAGTGTATATTACTGTAGATATCTCAAATTTACAAAATTTTGAGTGTATATGTTTTATGAACGAAAATTCATATCACAAAATACGGAAAAAAAAAATTTAAAATTTTTTCAAAAATATTATTCTATATAGACTCAAATCTGACTGATAATCCTTTTTAGTACACTTTCTATCCGATCAACCTAATCGCTGACCGTTGTTTCGCCTTCATTATTGTTAGCAAACTTGATTGGCAAGTTACCTAGTTAGAATTTTCATCTCCGTGTTTGTCTGAAAGTTTCAGTCAACATCACATACAGCCAACCTCCATTAATATATTTCCAAAGGGACTGTTTACTTGGGAGAAAGTGAAGAAAGTGAGGCAAATGAGTGGGAAAAAAGTGAGAGAAAAGTGGAAGAATGAAAAGTGGGAGGAAAGTGGTAGAAAAGTATATTTCACTTTTTTTGTTTACTTGGAATTGGCAAGTGAGAAGAAAGTGTGAATAAAAAAATTTAAATATATTATAAATAATAATTTTATATTACTAATATATTAATAATATATAATATATTAATATTACTAATATATAATTAAAAATATAAATATTATTAAAAATTAAAAATTAATAATAGTATATTTTTAATATTATATAATAATAACCTTATATTAGTGTAATATGTAAATAAAGTATTAATATATAAATATATAACTCAAATATTAATATAATATTAAAAGGTCCATTAATAATATATATATTTATATATTAATAATTAATTAATTTTATTGCGATTGTTATTATTATTATTAGTAATATAATATTATTTATAAAGACATATATTAACATATTAATAAAATAATAGTATTAATATTAACATAGAATATCATTAAACCTAGGTTGCTAATAATAAGTATAATAATATATTAATAAAATATGTTAATAAATAACATAATGATATAATATATTGAATAATAGTATTAATAATAAGTATATTAATATATTATTAAAAATATGTTAATTATTATTAATAAAATAAATGTGATATAATAATATATATTATTATGTATACATTAATTAATTATATTAATAAATATATTATATATTAATAGTTACTTAGTGTTAATAATATAATTTTAAATACTAATAATTTAAATAGTATATTCTTAGTATTAATAATATTATCTTATTAATATAAATATTATTATTAGCAATATTTTATAATATCATAATATATTTATTTTTATTATTTTAGTATATATATATATATATATATATATATATATATATATATACATATATATATATTGACTTTTCCTACTTCTCTTCAATTTGGAGAGAAGTGGGGAAGAAATAAATTCTTTACAAAAAAATAGTAAATGAAAAGTGAGGAAAGTCACTTTTTTCACTTTCTTTTTTAAGTAAACAAAGAAAGTGAAGAAAGTGAAGAAAGTGACTTAATCACTTTCTCCACTTTCCTCATTTTCTGTCAAAGTAAACAGACCCTAAAGATCGTTTATGTTGGAGAATGTTGGATGAAATGTTAAGGCTAAAACTTTTTGTAAAGTTCCGGTCAACATTACTTACAGATTAAAGTTTTGGTAGACCTTTTTTACAAGATAATAAGGCCAAAAAATTTTGTACTAAGTTGGACTGAAAATTGGAACCTCCAACCACTAATCTTTCGTATAAGGTAGATTGGATAGACTCACCAAAAATATTACAAAAGGATAACTTAAAAAAAAAAAAAAAACTTATTTATGAAAGAAGATTGCTGTTATTGTTTAGGAGTGTTGCGTATCAACCATTCCGTACATTTTTGGAAAAATCAGCTTTTTTTAATCTCTTATTTAACAATCTAAAATAATTATTTAAAAATAAATTTTATATAAAAATATATATTTTAAATAATCTAAAATTTTTTTTAAATTTTTTTTAAAAAAATATTTCTAAATATTTGTTTTGACGCTCCGAAGCTTAATGAATCTTGTTGTAATATATATTTGAATAAAATATAAAAGTTTGTTTAGACTTACGTATCCAGCAAGTCGGTTAAGACGATATTCAGCTTCGGCTCGTTTAATTTTTCGAACTTAACACCGCACTTGAACTTAGATTAAACTTGACAAGACTCGAATTTGATCCGAATTTAAATGAGTTTGAGTCTGAACTGCTCAGAAGCAGTCCGGCTCATTTTCAACCGTATTTCAAACTATTATAGCATTTGTTTTGGGAGGCGACATTTTCCGATAATCCCCAAGATAAATGGACTTGAGATTTACATTCGACTTGGCGGAAGTTTCATGGACGTCGGTCCGCACCCTACAATGGGACTGGCGTTTCATGTAATCCTAACATTAATGTAAGATACATCACCAACTACAACTCTGAGATTATAGATGTCAAAAAGGCCAGCGGTCCGACACGGACTTGCGGGCTGCCGCCCTACCTGTGCGAGCAGACATGCGGGCCGCAGGGTGGTCCGCGTCGGATGCGCACGTGCCAGTCCTAAGAGTCCGGCCCGCGGAAGTAGTACGACTGGCCTGTGCTGCTGTTGCTTTTTTTTTATTTTTTTTTCTAAGTATTAAATTATAAACTAAACATCTATAAATATCTCTCCATATCTTCCGATTCTCACACATAACTTCTCAATTCTAAGCTCTTTTTCTAATTTATCAATTTAATATTTTCAAGGCATACACTATAGTTATCTACTCTCAAATAGTTTATTTTTCGGGATACTAATTATTTTTATCAAAATAAAATATTAGTTTTATATTTTTCTTATAATCAAAATTGAGCCATAAAACTCATACAATTATGAAACATACAGTACTAATTTTATGTGATATTTTTTCCCGATTTTTTTCTTCTTTTTTTCGGACGGACTCGCCCGCGAGCAGGCAGACCGAGCCGAACCACCGTCCCGCACTCCCGCTAGTTGCGGGGAGGGACGGGTCAAGTCGGCCCGCATTACAATACGTGCGGGCCGGCCCACGGTCCACGTTCAGCTGTGCGAGTTCGGGCCGGCTCGCACGCCTGACATATCTATCTGAGATGGTGAATAGCATATCTCATGTGACTTCCTGGTAAGGTCACTAGTGGATTCAACCCAATTTTTTATACATTTTTATTATTAAAATTTTTTATAAAATCATCATTTTTCATAAAAAATATTTTAAAAATAAAAAATAGTATTTTTAAACTACTAAAAAGTAGAAATTTTGTTTTCTGAAGACATATCATTAAAAAGTTGGACTGATATAAATTATTTCACATCAGCTATGAATATTCTAAGAATTGTATTTTTTTTTATCTTAATTCGGATCAATTTAGTTAAAATAAACAATAGTGCTTTGTTTTTTTGGAAATTATTGTGGTAGATCTTATAATATGAGGGTACACTTCCGTAAAAATTTTAAATTTGTAAAAAATTTTCAAAACCAAATCTGACCGCGGCTGTAAAATCCGATAGAAAATAGCAATGCTTTGTTAAAATAACGATGAGGCATTCGTTTGCAATGACGACTTAAATTAATTATAAATACACAAAAGTCTTCAACTTTCCAGCCAACAGGCTCGATAATATAAGCAAATATTATATCAGCCTTTAAATTTTCTTTATTTATTCAAATTAATTTCTAAATTTTTTAATTACTATTTAAAAATAAAATTTAAAAACATTCGCTTTCGATATTCGGACCGGAACCGTTTTTGACCATTTTATAAATTTTTTAAAATAATTTTAATATTAAAATTATAGATTTAATGAAATTTATAATTTTTATTTTTTTTTAAAAAAAATATTTTTAAATAAATATTTTAATATTTTAAATTTTTTTAATAAATTTTAAAATCAATACATTAATTAGCTGAACTTTGATGTTTTAAAAGACTTATTAGAATAAGCTTTAAAGAAAAATTTAACATAAAATTATATATTTTATCAAATATACAAATTTTTTATTTTTTCTAAATAATTATTTTAAAATATTAAAATTAAAAAAAAAGGAACTGTTAGTGGGGGTTGGTATAGAAGTCGCTCACTACCCTGAGAAATTAAAAAACAAGCAAATCTAACTTCTCTTTTCTCCGCCTCCGAGTAACTTTCAGTTTGCAGAATCATTACGATGGGATCCGAATGCGCCCAGATCTTCTTCTTCCCCTACCTAGCTCCAGGCCACATGATCCCCATGGTGGATCTAGCAAAGCTCTTCTCCCAGCGGGGTGTCAAGTCTACCATCATCACCACTCCGGCCAACGCCGCGACCATCCAAAGTTACATTGATCGTGCCAAAGCTCACTCTTCTGAACTCCCCATCAACGTCGAGATCATCAAATTCCCATCCCCCATCGACGGCCTACCGGAAGGCTGCGAGAACACGAGTTCTATCACCTCACTACCCCTCCGAGGGAAACTGCTCGCTGCCATGGCTCTGCTCTGCCACCCATTCCACGAACTTCTCGCCAAGCTCCGCCCGGACGGCGTCGTCACCGACAGCTTTCTCCCGTGGACTTTTGACGTGGCTTTCGAGCTCGGGATTCCAAGGATAGTCTTCCATGGAAGTGGCTTCTTCCCTATATGTGCTGCGCATGCCGTCCGACAGAACCAACCACATCAGCAGTTAACCTCCGGCGAGGAGTCCTTCATCATCCCCGGCCTCCCGCATAAGATAGAGATGGTCAAGGCTCAAATTCCAGATATCTCTACGTTTGCCCCGCCGTACCCGGAGATTTTCAAGCAGATGATTGAAGCAGACGCGAGGAGCTACGGGATGCTGGTAAACAGCTTCCATGAGCTCGAGCCAGACTACGTCGATTATTACCAGAACGTGGTAGGAGGGCGTGCATGGACCGTCGGGCCGATTTCCCTTTCCGCGGAAGGCATCGTCGACAAGTCGGAGAGATCAGGTATAAAGCCTTCCATCGCCGCCGACGACTGTCTCAAGTGGCTGGACAGTAAAGCTCCTAGCTCTGTTCTATATGTCTGTTTTGGGAGCATTGCAGAGTGCAACGAAGGTCAGCTTCGTCAGCTAGCTATAGCACTAGAGGCTTCAGATTGCCATTTCATATGGGTGGTGGCAAATAACAGCAAGTTACCAGAAGGTTATGAAGAGAACATCAAACAGAGTGAGAGGGGACTAATAATTCGAGGATGGGCTCCTCAGACGCTCGTTTTGAGCCACGCAGCGGTGGGATGCTTCATGACCCACTGCGGGTGGAACTCTACTATTGAAAGTATAAGCTCGGGGGTACCGATGGTGACATGGCCGCTCATGGCGGAGCAATTTTACAACGAGAGATTGGTCGTCGATGTGCTGACGATAGGGTGTAGCGTTGGGAACAAGGAGTATGTTGTTAGCCACAAGGATCGGAAAGTGGTGCCGGCGGCGCAGATAAGCAGCGCAGTGGGGCGGGTGATGGGCGGCGGCGAAGAAGCGAAGGAGATGAGGCAGAAGGCGAAGGTTTTAGGGGAAATTGCGAAGAAGGCTGTGGAAGGAGGATCGTCTTCCGTTGATTTGGGTAATCTCATACAGCAGTTGCTCTTGAGAAGAAATGATTCAGCCGGAAACTGAATCATACTTAAAAAAGAAAAAAGAAAAAAGAAAAAGACATTTGAATACTAAGCTAAACTTTTAAGTCTTTAAGATAATATATATATATATATATATATATATATATATATATATTGTAGGCTTGTAGCACAGCTCCTATGCAAATAAGATGAGTTCATCTCATATATTTTGTGAAATTTTGTTTCCTTAATAAATTATAAACTATTCCATTTCTAATGTAATATACAGAATTTTGATGTTTTAACGTAATCTTATATTTGGATTATAAAAATATCATTCCTTAAACATTTAGCTAACACCTTTATTTACTTTAAAAGATATGCAAAAACATCAAATTAATGAAGCCATTGTGATAGATAGGTAGGTAGCTTTTTAGTCTTAGTTTATTGTGGAGGCTCTGTTGGAAGGCAATAAGATCTTGCAACTTTTTTTTTACATAGGAAAAAAAAAACAACAAATTTCGCAACTTCTGTCGTTGTGTAATGCAGAACTTATTAGATCCGAATTTGAGAGTCCGGCTAATACATTCCAGGTCCGGACCCACACAACTATGCCCACAATGGTTCGCAACTAAGAGCTGATACAGGATAAAAGACTAAGGATACGGGACTAGACCGCCCAGCCTAGACAGAACTTAGGAAGTTAAAAAAAGGGCACAAGGGTCTCCTAAATGAGATGTTTTACGATGCTACAGGAATAATTTTCTTTATTTACACTTGATCGAGTTTGATCTCGATCTAGCAATAAATATTTGATAGCAGCAAAAGGCTAGGAAGAATAATTAGGATGATGCGAGTGGACTCAAAAAATTTATGTGGAAACTCTTGAGAACGACAACGGAAAAATTACGGATAATCACATAAGCCAGCGCAAATTGTTAGTATTATAGGATTACAAGTTCTCTAATTTTTCTCTCTTTGTCGATGTCTAAGACACCTCGGATTTTCTCTACCAACGTCTAAGAAATCTCCGATTATAATACCCTCAAACACACAACAAGGCAGAATCTGCTGGAAGTTTTAACTCTCTAAGTGTACTCTCCAGTACATGCAATTGGGGATCCCTTCAACAGTGTCCTATAGAGCCTTTTATATGTGTTGTTGGGCGCATTGCCAAAATAGTAGACCTGGTGAGAATTGTGGATTAACTGGTTCTCCTTGTGCTAAGTAAGCTCCAACGTCCGTTGGTGGAGGGCGTAGTTCATAACTGACTCCTCCACGTCTGCATGACGGTTACATGGTTGACTTAATCTTTCCTCACCTCGGTCGGATGAGCTTGGTCAAGTTGCCGAGGCCTTGGTTGAGCTTCTATCTGACGTCAGTTTCGACTAAACGACACTTAATACGGAACTTCGTGTAGTTTGCCAGGATCTCTGTTCGACCCAAAGTGTCTGCAAGACATCAGCCCAAAATCGGCTCGACCTGGTGATCCTGAGGCTGGTTCCTCAGGTCGATTCGGAGTGCGTGTCGTTGGTCGAGCTGAGGTCGACAGGTTGATGTAGCTTCAGAGGCACGCGAATGTGGGCTGAGATTGGTCTCAACATATGACATGTGGATCAAGTAGGTCGAACTGTGGCCGAGGTCGGTCTCAGTATGGCGATTCCAAGGCATGCGGATGGATACCTCAGCGGCGGATGTATATCGGTCATATCAAATTTTTGAACTCTTCTTCTAATCTGGTAGCCAGCTCTTTTGCTGGCATGTGGTAGCCCAAATATATGATATATTAACACCAAGCTTACTAAATTTTTATTTTAAAAAAATTTTAACTGCAAAATTAGTCAGAAAATAAAATATATAATTTTATATTTCAAAATACTTTAAAATATGTTTAAAAATATATTTAAAAGACAAAAATATTATACATAAATAAATTAATATTAATATTAATATTTTTATAATTATTTTAAATTTTAAAAATAATTTAAATTGTAAAATTTTAAAAATATTTTTATAATTTAATTTTTTAAATATAATTTTGAGTTAGTTTGATATAAATATCAAATATTATGCATGATAAATTCTCAATTTCAAAAATACTTTAAAATATAAATTTGTGTGCGTTTGGTATAAACATCAAAAAATTTTAATGATAAATTCTAAAATTTTCCACCTAAGTCCGGCGATGAGACCGATTACAATTATTAGAAACACCGAGCAAACGAATTCGTGGCGCGTGGCGGCGGTACCACATGCACACGTCATGCACACGTACAGGCTAACACGTCCCTGCTGTTATATCTAGGGATACTATCATATCAGTCATTCAACTGTTAAAAACATTCCAAATTAAATCCTTTCAAATTTAGGTCGGATCAGTCCCTAATTACTGTTGGGAATTTTTTTTGGACGAAATTACCCCTATAATTGTTAACAATTCAGACACCGATATCATTCATTTAGAAGCGATCTCGGAAAAAACTTTGAACATAAAAATTGTAGATCTCGGAAAGAACTACAACTTTAATGTTGAAAATTTTTCAAAACAATACTTCAAAAGTTATGTTTTTGAGGTCGGAAGCATAACGGGTCGACCCGACCCGACCCCAAATTGCTACAAATAGTTCGGATATCGAAAACACCTACCTAAAAGTATTTGTTGGAAAAATGTTGAACATGAGAAATCTACAACTTTCATGTAGAGATCTACAACTTTCATGTTCAACATTTTTTCAAAAAATACTTCTAAATAGGTGATCTCGGTGTCGGCAACAAAAGATAGTTTTGTCCAAAAAAAAGGATAAACAGTGAATGTGAGGCTGATTTGGGCTGTTTTGAAGAGGAGGGGCTGATATGGTATGAAAATTGACAGGGGGGGCTGATTTGGTATTTTTCCTTATATCTATGGGTGCACCGTCCCCAATAGAACGAGACAGAATTATGGTTCCTGTGCAATACGATATGAGCGCATAAATTGATACAAGTATTTGATGTTTTTTTAATTTTTTAAAAACTTTTCTAACGTGTCCTATATTGAAAATAATTCAAGTAGAAAAATGATCAAATAATTTTTAATAATAACAATAAATTGATATAACAACAAAATAAAATCTCACTGTTTAAATTTATAAAATAATAAATAATAGATAAATTTATATCAAGAATGTCGCTGTGGAATTCACTGACTATATTTCTTCTAATAATCTGCACAAAATAAAGCAAACAAAATAAATTAATGAGTTAAAAAGACTTGGCTGGAATTGGTCGAAGCACGCAGGAGCGCTAGTCCCAATCGACTAATTCGCCGATCTGTCATGCATATTTGTCTTCGGCGTGTCGATGGAGATACGACGACCCTTGTCCTCTTCGCACGACTCAGAGAACAAGATAAGACTCCCCGTATAAGTAGCTCTTGATGCACCAAATAAAAGTTCAAATCCGTAATCACTTTCTTGCAAAAACTTTAGAAAATTTGATTGCTATATTTTTACTGTGTTCACTTCTGTAAACAACACCACACAAAAATCGTTTTAAATAGTCTCCTTTTTTCAATTTATTTAATAATTAAAATGATAATTATGAGGCAAAAGTGGATCTCAGATCCAGATCCACTTTTGCTGTGGTGCTGCTGACGCGGTCCAGTGGACCAAGTCAGCAGCTTGCTTTTTTTTTTTTTTTTTTAAACTTTTAAATTAAGATATCAATTAAAGATAAAGAAATTTAGTGTTCAGCCCCCCTAATTTTAGGATATTTCAAATCAACCCTCCGAAATCGATTTTTCCGCCGACGTGACGGTGCGCGCGTGCCGTCACGTGGCATTTCGGGAGGCTGAACAGTAAGAAATGAGAAATAGGAGGCTGAACAGTAATTTTTTCTTAAAGATAACATCCTATACGTATCCAGCAGTGTTCTTGACCTGTGTTGGATACTGTACAGACAGTAGAGACGAAATTTTAAAATATTCCTACTTTCTAATATGAATAAAGTTAAAATAAATAGCAATGCTTTGTTAAAATAAATATGATAGGCTTTCGTTTGCAATGACGACATATACTAATTCTAAGTCTACCTTCCAGTCAAGACCATGGATAATATATTGCCACTCTGAGAAACTAAAATGCAAGCAACTCTCACCTCTCAAAAAACTCCTCCGGTGAGCAATTTTCAATTTGCTAGAACCATTACGATGGGATCCGAATGCGTCCACATCGTCTTCTTCCCTTTCCTAGCTCCAGGCCACATGATCCCAATGGTGGATCTAGCCAAGCTCTTCTCCAAGCGTGGTGTCAAGTCCACCATCATCACCACTCCGGCCAACGCCGCCACGATCCAAACTTACATCGATCGCGCCAAAGATCACTCTACTGAACTCCCCATTAACATCGAGATCATCAAATTCCCATCCCCCATCGACGGCCTACCGGAAGGCTGCGAGAACACGCGCTCTATCACCTCAGCTCCCCTCCGAGGGAAACTGCTCGCTGCCACAGCTCTGCTCCGCCACCCGTTCCGCGAAGTTCTAGCCAAGCTCCGCCCGGATAGTGTCGTCACCGCCGGCTTTCTCCCGTGGACTTTTGACGTGGCTTTCGAGCTCGGGATTCCAAGGATAGTCTTCCATGGAAGTGGCTTCTT
Organism: Xerophyta viscosa; assembly: GCA_002076135.1. NCBI lineage: Eukaryota > Viridiplantae > Streptophyta > Magnoliopsida > Pandanales > Velloziaceae > Xerophyta > Xerophyta viscosa. Next base: position 2,079,659 of record MJHO01000007.1, on the reverse strand, counting down.
CCCTATGTGTGCTGCGCACGCCGTCCGCCAGCACCAACCACATCAGCAATTAGCCACCGGCGACGAGTCCTTCATCATCCCCGGCCTCCCGCATAAGATAGAGATGGTCAAGGCTCAAATACCAGATATCTCTACGTTTGCCCCGCCGTACCCGGAGATTTTCAAGCAGATGATTGAAGCAGACGCGAGGAGCTACGGGATGCTGGTAAACAGCTTTCATGAGCTCGAGCCAGACTACGTCGATTATTACCAGAACGTGGTAGGAGGGCGTGCATGGACCGTCGGGCCGATTTCCCTTTCCGCGGAAGGCATCGTCGACAAGTCGGAGAGATCAGGTATAAAGCCTTCCATCGCCGCCGACGACTGTCTCAAGTGGCTGGATAGTAAAGCTCCTAGCTCTGTTCTATATGTCTGTTTTGGGAGCATTTCAGAGTGCAATGAAGGTCAGCTTCGTCAGCTAGCTATAGCACTAGAGGCTTCAGATTGCCATTTCGTATGGGTGGTGGCGAAGAACAGCGAGTTACCAGAAGGTTATGAAGAGAACATCAAACAGAGTGAGAGGGGACTAATAATTCGAGGATGGGCTCCTCAGACGCTCGTTTTGAGCCACGCAGCGGTGGGATGCTTCATGACCCACTGCGGGTGGAACTCTACTATAGAAAGCATAAGCTCGGGGGTACCGATGGTGACATGGCCGCTCATGGCGGAGCAATTTTACAACGAGAGATTGGTCGTCGATGTGCTGAAGATAGGGTGTAGCGTTGGGAACAAGGAGTTTGTTGTTCGCCACGAGGATCGGAAAGTGGTGCCGGCGGCGCAGATAAGCAGCGCAGTGGGACGGGTGATGGGCGGCGGCGAAGAAGCGAAGGAGATGAGGCAGAAGGCGAAGGTTTTAGGGGAAATGGCGAAGAAGGCTGTGGAAGGAGGATCGTCTTCCGTTGATTTGGATAATCTCATACAGGAATTGCTCTTGAGAAGAAACGATTCGGCCAAATACTGAGTCATAGTAAAAAATATTATTTAAAAAAAAAAAAAAGAAAAGAAAAAGAATTGAGTACTATGCTAAACTTTATGGTTAATATTATATATCGTAGCACAGCTCCTATGCAATAAAACGACTTCATCTCGTATAGTTTGTCAGGTATTGTTTGGTTAATAAATTATAAACCATTCCGTTTCTAATGTAATGTACTGAATTTTGATGTATTTAACGTACTTTTATAGTTGGATTATAAATATATCATTTTTTTAAACATTTAGAAAAATCCTTTATTTACTTTAAAAGATATGAAAATACATCAAATTAAACGAAGCCATTGTGATAGATAGGTTCGTAGCTTTTTAGTGTTAGTTTATTGTGAAGGCTCTGTTGGAAGGCAATAAAATCTTGTAACTTTCTTGTTACATAGAAAAAAACAAACAAATTTTGTAACTCCGAAAAGTTAACTCGTTATTTTTTTTCAAAAAAGAAAACAATGCTCCGTCGCCTTGCATCGAGCAGGCCAGCTGCTTGGAGCTCGTATTGCTCGCGTCTGATCGTGAATTCGAATTCCAACAGTGGCAAATTTTAATTCATAAATTGCAGACCTATGGGTCTGTTTGTATATAGTATATAAATAGCAAAAAATATGTATTAATTTTTATCTAATATATAAGCGTACTTTAGCACCTAATTGGATACGAAGGTCTAAGAAAGAACTAGAGTGAATGTCATTTATAAATTTACGTATTACAACAGCCGCATAAAATAGAGCATTACCTGCACAATTATTTTACTAATTATTTTAAAATAGTTGGTATAAACAATGAGGTTTAAGTTGTTTGAATTTGTATTGGGTATCATTTGTTTTTTTAGGAAAAGTTGAGGGAGAACTAAAGTTCCACACATAGCATTATTTATTAGAAAAAATTACTCACCCCCAATAAATTACATATTAAATTATACAACTAATTTTTACTGTACATTCGTCTCGTGATCTGTACACTTATATCGTGATTTGTACAAATTATTTTGTGATCCGCATTATTTATTAGGAAAAAACTACTTTTTTATTAAGAAGATAAAAAAGTATATAGAAGCAAAGAGTTAAGCTCAATGTACTAAATAACATATATATATATATATATATATATATATATATATATATACAAGTTCAAAATTTAATGAATAAAAAGAATTATTGATTTGATGTATCTTCTTACTTCAACTTATTTTATTAAAAAATATTTATCTCGTTGATAAGTCTAATTTATTATTTTGTCTTATTTTGAAATATACATAAATTACGTTCTTTCCAAATATTTAACTTATGTATCAAAATTGTAGCATGCAAGTACACTTGGAAATGTAAAATTAAAAAAGTTGACTTTTCAGTGGAACTTTGATTAAATATGGTGTAGCATTTATATTTTATGTTTCTCTATTTAAAATTATACTTTTGCATTCTTTAATTCAAAATGATGATAATAGACCCTGTAAAGTTACTTGACAAGCAGTTTTACCATTTTATACTGTTAAGTAGATCAAAAATATTATTTTAAATTAAAAAATAAATATTTAAATTTCAATTATTGAGAGATAAAAAATGCCAATAACCCAATCTAGTACAAATCCTGCTATTGTTGAAACAAAGCTTTCATGTGAACTCACAAACCATTTTAAGGAATATAAAAGCTCATAACCAATATTTTCATAGATTATCTTACCAATACTATACAATAAATCGACAATGTTGCCGTCTACTGTAGAAGAAAAGTTGCCTAGATGGTAATATAAAATAGTACCAAACTGTTAAGATTACAGTGTTTCAAAATATTAATTTAAAATTATTTTGAAAAAAAAAATATATTTAAAATTAAAATTATAAATTTTATTAAAATTTATAAATTTTATATTAAAATTATTTTAAAATTTTACTTCTTAGAAAAATTAAAAGACCAGTGAGGGATTCAGCCAAGCTAGAAACGCTGTTATGGGATCTGAAAGCATCCACATCGTCTTCTTCCCTTTCTTCCCTCCTGGCCACATGATCCCCATGGTGGCCATGGCGAAGCTCTTCTCCAAGCGTGGGGTCAAGTCAACCATCATCACCACTCCGGCCAACGCCCCCACCATCCAAAGTTACATCGATCGCGCCAAAGCTCACGCCTCTGAGCTCCCCATCAGCATCCAGATCATCCAATTTCCCTCCCCCATCCCCGGCCTCCCCGAAGGCTGTGAGCATACGAGCTCTATCACATCAATTTCCCAACTAGAAAAACTAGCCGATGCCACCGCTCTGCTCCGCCAACCATTCTACGAAGTTCTCTGCGAGCTCAATCCTGACTGCGTCATCACCGACAGCTTTCTCCCGTGGACGTTAGACGTGGCTACCGAGGTCGGGCTTCCGAGGATCACCTTCGACGGAAGTGGCTTCTTTTCTCACTGTGCCGCGACCGCGGTACACCAGCACCAACCACACAAGCAACTAGCCGACGGCGACGAGTCATTCGTCATCCCTGGCCTCCCGCATAAGATAGAGATGATCAAGACTCAAATTCCGGATTTCTCTTCATTCCACCCGAAATTTCAGGAGGTGTTCAGGCAGACGGCTGAAGCAGATGCGAGGAGCTACGGTAGAGTGGTGAATAGCTTCCGTGAGCTTGAGCCAGACTACTTCGATTATTACCAGAACGTGATAGGACGGCGTGCATGGTCCGTCGGGCCAACTTGGTTGTGCGCCGAAGACATCGTCGACAAGTCGGAGAGATCAGGTTTAAACCTTTCCATCGACGCCGATTACTGCCTCAAATGGCTGGATGGTAAAGCTCCTGGCTCTGTTCTATATGTCAGTTTTGGTAGCCTTGCCGAGCTCAACGAAGGTCAGCTTCGTCAGCTAGCTATAGCACTAGAGGCTTCAGATTGCCATTTCATATGGGTGGTGTCAAAGAACAGCGAGGTACCGGAAGATTATGATGAAAAAATCAAACAGAGTGAGAGAGGACTGATAATTCGAGGCTGGGCTCCTCAGACGCTCATTTTGGGACACGCAGCGGTGGGATGCTTTATGACGCACTGCGGGTGGAACTCTATTATAGAAAGCGTAGGCTCGGGGGTGCCGATGGTGACATGGCCGCTCATGGGGGAGCAATTTTACAACGAGAGATTGGTCGTCGATGTGCTGAAGATAGGGTGTAGCGTTGGGAACAAGGAGTATGTTGTTCGCCACGAGGATTGGAAAGAGGCTAGGAATGTGGTGGCAGCGGTGCAGATTAACAGAGCAGTGGCTCAGGTGATGGGCGGCGGCGAGGAGGCGCAGAAGATGAGGGAGAAGGCGAAGGTGCTAGGAGAGATGGCGAAGAAGGCCGTGGAAGGAGGAGGATCGTCTTATGTTGATATGAGTAATCTCATCCAGGAAATTCTCGAAAGAAAAAAAACGAAAGTGATTAGTTGAAAACGTGATTCTTCAAATAATTGCTGTTCAATCTCACGTATCTTGTAAGGTAATGCTTAAGATCACCATCCGCGCACAAATTTACGTATTTTCAATCGTAATCACACAAATTCATACGCAAATCCGTAATCTCTAGTCATTTCTATCTTGTAATTGTGAATTTGCGATAATATAAGTATGCATCAAAATACTGTTAGTTTATGAGGACCATTTCGCTTGATTTTATTCTCCAAAATAAGATTTTTCAGATTTATAGTATCTGGATGCGTAAAATAAATTTGCTGCAACACGTATAGGAACTCCTGCACCAAACTTAAATAAAAAGAACTTCGGATATTTTTGAAATATTATAAACTAATTTATGTAGTTGTGCACTAGAAATTTATGGCTCAAAAATTTATTCAAAAGAATATGAAAAATATTGAACGGTAGCCGAGTCAAAGTTCGAAATAAATTTTATTCTACTATGAGATGACCAATTCGGCCAATTTTTATATTATTAACAAACTTTGGCTCAAAATTTATTGTATAAAGTAGCTAAGTAAACTACTTTGTATTTGATCATTATTCCATAAATGTTCCAATTTTTTTATTTGAATTTTACTGCAAAAGCTCCTGCAGCTTCCTCCAGATAGGGCATTGCTAGTAAGCAATAATCAATCAAGTCCTTCAAAGTTTTGCGAGTAATATAAATTGCACATATGAGCCAGTTCAACTAAATGTTGAAATTGATCTTATCTATGATTTTTGAGCTTGAGGAAGAAACGTCTTAAAGAAAGCCTGGTTAAAACTTTAGAGCTCTAGAACACTTATTTAGAATTATTTTTTGAAATTTTTTTCAATATGAATGTTATAGATCTCGTCAAAATCTATAAGTTTTATGTTGAAAATTTTTTTGAACACTTATTTAGAATTATTTTTTTTAAAAAAAAAATCAATTTAAAAATTATAGATCTAATCAAAATCTATGATTTTTATATTTAAATTTTTTTCAAAAATATATATAAATATTTATTTATATGTCGGTGTACGAAGTGGTGTATAGAAGGCGGTGCAAAAAATTCTTATCTGATTTGTGTTTAGTATTAGGCATTTGCGATTTTGTGCCCCTAAATTGAAATTATAAAAATATACCATTCTAATTAGAAATGTAATTTTTATACTCTATTAACGTATAAAATGACAAAATTATCTTCATCTACTATTATCATCTTTCAGAAAAAAAAAATGATAAATACAATTTTGTCATCAAGAAGACATAAAAAACCATTATTAATTAGAAATATTTAAATACAATTTCGAATTATAGCAGCATACAAAACACAAATGCTTCATTAGATTATTCTAGAAATCACTTATAAGAGAGTAATCACAGGGTCCATATACTATTGTCAAGTAGAAAGAACAGGCTATCAAATACAGACTTGTAATAAACAGTAACATGAAGCATTCAAGTAGCAGATGATCTAATTCAGTGGTAAGGGTTTTACATTATAAGGGGCTAAGAAAAGAGAGGGTCTAAGAAAAGAGCCAAGAAAGTTTCCTGGAGACAAATTGTCCGCATAGCTCGCCCAAAATAGGCAAGCAATTACGAGCAGGATTTCTCCACAAATAATGCACAACTCAAATAAGAACAGCGGACGAATTTTTGTATGTATAATCCATTATATCGTATAAGCAATTTGTTTTCTTGTTGATGTTTTTTCTTGCTTAGACCTCTTTCATTACATGCTTTCAGGCCTGGGTATTTCTCTACTTAAAACAAAGATAATAGAAGCTAGTAGCCTGGGGTCTAAAGCCATGATCCTTCACCTCTTTTCAAATAAAAGAAGGTAACTTCTCAGAAAAAAAAGAAGAAAACATAAAAATAAGATAGGTTTTTAGCTGTGTCTTTGGTTAAATACTCACTGCTTATACAAATCACTTATGTGACTGCTATTTATAAGCAGATTTTACCAAATATATCAATTAAAATATTAAAGTTTTTGATTAAAAATAATGGATGCTAGAACAAGGTTAGTGTATAATTTGGATTTTTTAAGAGTACTTGCTATATGCATACATTTTTTTATCAAGATTTGTTTCAACATTAGTATTACTGAATTATTTGGCCCCTGCAACCAGATAACGAAACATCATTCGAGCCAAGTCCGATGGCAGCTGCATTTTGATTGGCTTTTCATTTGGCATGGTCATCTCAGCCTAGAGTGGAAGCATAAAATCAGCAAATTGTTCGTCACCTTTTATGGTTCTCGCGTTCATCTTTAAGTAAATCATCTGCATTATGTCAAAACGGCGTATCAGAATAGAAGTTCATTATCTTGGATCTCTCCAATTGGTACACCAAATGTTGTACATCTCACCCGCTCCTACCATGGATGTACTGACTCATGTTCCAACTGGAGACATCCAAATGTGGTGCATCCATGCAACAAATTCAGTTCAGAACAATGCTAGGGACCTCTTATATATATATATATATATATATATATGAAGAAACTCTAAATTAGCAGGATAACTCTCGTACCAATTTAGAGTCCTTTTTTAGAGGTATAAAGTATTTCCCTTTTAAACAAATTGTATAAAGCCTCTCTCTATGAATCATGACTAGCAATGGCATAGCTCAAAAAACCTCTCTCACTCAATCACCAAAAATCGATAATTTCTCTTTGGATATATTGTAGTTCACTTTGGGACAAGTTTTGGGGACTTAGCATTAATTTTGCTACCAAACTTACCTGAGCTACTTCCATCTGACATGCAAGGATTTAGAGTCCTGTTAGAAATAGCGTCATGCTGGCCATAGTTGGCTTCTTCAGGCCTCAGATGATTTGGTGGCCTCAATGGTACTTCTCTGCTACTGAAGTCACTGCTAGATTCCAAGTTTCTAGAATCATTCTCACTTGTATATGCTGATGATTCACCGGAGTATCTGTATTCGCCCGTATAATCACCACTACCAAATGCCATTCTTCGAAAATTCCTGATATCTACTGAATATTGACATGAATTGTATACCGTACTGTGGCCATATTTCACCCCGTTGGAGAGATCTGATATCTCTCTGTCGTTATCTAATGCTCGCACCACCTACAGAATAAGAAGACAGAATAGATTCAATGAGGACAAGCATGTTCTCCCCTGTTAAATCATGAGGAAAAAAGATTAAGTTGGGTGACATGTTACATTATGTTCTGTAACTAATGTTAATCAACCAAGATCTCAAGCATTTATAACGTGAAATAATTTTATTGTTAAGAAGAAAAATACAAGAGGTATTTAATGGAGTCAGACATTGACATGCAACTGTTGTGTGACATAGGTAGAGGATCCACCACCCTTTCAGATACAATAAGTACAGCAAAATTTCCTGTTTTGACCTTAGAAACAAACACCTCACATTCATACATATCCGTACATACCATTTGATTATACTTCTACCTGATTAATTTCCTATATTGGCAAATGCAACACAATTTCATTGGTCAATCTTTATTAGCAACTTCAAAAACATACTAACATTATGATACTGAACTATTATTCATGCAAAAGTAAGTTATGATAGTAACCCTGCGTTCAGAAGTGATGTTAAAAACACTGCTCTAATAATAGAAGAGTGACAATGTTACCTGCGCCATCCGAGGACGCTTCTGAGCAGAATGGCGGACACATGCAGCAGCAACTTCAATCATTTGAAGCATTTCTGCTTTTGAAAAATTGTTTTCAAGCCGTGGATCTACTAATTGTTCAACTTCCCCACTCTCAAGAGCATGAACAAGGCATGGACGAGCCTTCCAACACAAAAGTAATTCATTTTACTAAAAGGATTAGGCATTTATATATGATGAATATAGTTCACTCCAAAAGAGAGTTATATTGCTAGATATAGTTCTATCCAACACAAAAGCAACGCCGCTATACTAGAAATATGCTGCTAGAATGTAAAAGCTAGCTGAAATTTGCTAGAACAAAGACTCTTAATAATGAGAGAGGCTAGCTAAGAGAAGTACCCATTCAACTAGGCTCTCTTCTCCCAGTGGTTGAGATGGGTCAACTGGTCTACGCCCTGTGATAAGCTCTAGAAGTACGACTCCAAATGAAAATACATCAGACCTGTCAGTCAGTTTCCCACTTGTTGCATATTCCGGAGCCATATACCTGCAAGTAAAGCTTGCTGATAAAACACTTGTGGAGTATAGTTCAGAAATTTCTTTACACAAGAATCAAGACAAGCGGTATTGGTTAAACTAATTATAAACTCAACATAGATTCATACCCAAACGTTCCCATAACACGTGTTGAAACATGGGTATTAGTGTCGTTTGCAAGTTTCGCCAACCCAAAATCTGCAACCTGTTGATTACACACTATGCAAGCACTGTTAAAGACAAACAACTGTGTTCTTATGAAGCTAAAAGAAGAGAGTAAAGCTAATATTCGTACCTGTGCTTCCCATGCTTCATCTAAAAGTATATTAGCTGATTTGATATCCCTATGTATAATTCGGGGATGGCCTATGCAAGAAATAAAATGTAGGATATTCATCACGCAAAAATTAGCGTCTCCTTATAGATATATAGAGAAATAGACGAATGCTACTCACAGTCTTCATGGAGATAAGCCAGTCCACGTGCAGAACCAATAGCAATTTTGAGCCTTTTTGGCCAATCCATGACTGGCATACTCTTCCCTGTTGATAGATGTTACGAAAATTAGTCTAGAATTATAAAAAGAGTGTAACTCATCTTCATTAAACAATTACCATGTAAATGATGGTCAAGAGTTTCATTTGGTACAAACTCATAAACGAGCAGTCGATGGTTCTCCTCTATGCAGAAGCCCACTAGAGAGACCAGATGCCGATGGTGGACACGACTAATAATCTCAACTTCAGCTCTAAATTCCCTTTCTCCCTGACCACTTCCAGCCTTGAGCTGTTTAACAGCAACTTGTTTGCCATCTGAAAGTGTACCCTTATAAACGCATCCAAATCCACCCTCGCCAATAAGATTACTTCTAGAGAAGCAATTTGTTATCTCCATTAACTCTTCGTAGCTGAACCACGACTTGCCTCCAGGATCTGGAGTCTCTGCGTGGTACGCACCATGACCTTGTAAGCAGTCGGATGCTGTCCCATGCGCAGTAGATGGTGGAGGCCCTGAAATGTAGTATGATTCCAAATGTCCAGGAATTCCTGATGTGTTTCGCTGTGGATAATAACCCTCTGCAATAATATAACATATTTAGCGATACAGCATTATACTTATGAACCGCGTTTGCCATGATCATACCTGGTTTGCCAGAGAAGTTTGCAGGTGGTTGCCAGTAGGCATCCACAATACCATCTCTTCTTCTATTCTTCTTCCTATCTCTCACAATGACCAAAACTATGGCTGCTATTACAATAATAGCCGCCAAAGCACTGACGCTTGCTGCGACAGGGAATCCTCTTTCAGAACTGCCGCCTGGCGATTCACTAGACAAACTAGGAGATGGTTTTGGATTCTGAGAAAGAGGTGGAGAATTGGTATTTCCATTGCTACTGGCGGTTGATGTCTGCTGGCTTCCTGATGCAATTGGAGGAGAGGGAGCAGCATTGATAGCACCAACTGGAGACCCACCAGGACTAGGCAAAGAAGTAGAGGATGGGGGAGTAATAGCTCCTGGAGAAGCTTGCTGAAGGGGAGGTGTTTCTAGAGGAAGTGGAGTGGTTGGTGGGGTTAGCGGAGAAGGTATATTATTTGCAGGTGCTGGGAGTACAATTGGTTGAGAGGGAGCTAGAGGAGTGGAAGGAGCTGTAGGAGTAGTACTTGGATCAGATGAAATGGGAGGAGGGAGCGCTATTGTTGTATTGTTATTAGGAGGCATAGAAGGAGAAGGATTCACAGGAGGAGTTTGTGAAAGATTTGGTTCTTGTGGAAGTGGAGAAGGCACGTTCTTCGTCGGCGGGGTTTGAGTTGGTAGAGCCGGCGTGCGAGGAGGAGGTGGTTCATAGGAGGCATTTTCTAAGGGGCTTGGAGGAGCAGGACTTGGAGGAGGAACACCTAATTGACTTGTTGGAGGAGGTGCACCTAACTGGCCTGTGCTAGATGATGATGTAGAAGAATTAGATGATGAATTGGATGGAGACTTAGGTGGTGGTGCTGCGGCTACTTGGTTTTGAGATGGCGGCGGTGCTTGGGTTGTCGTTGTACTAGGAGGAGGAGGAGAAAGAGGAGGAGGAGGCAGCGTTGTGTTTGCAGTCCCATTTTCTGGTGATGATACCGGACTAGATGCAGATTCTGACATTTATTCTTCTTTGATCAATGTCTACACAATGCATGTTCAAATTCAAATAGTGAATTTGTCTCTGTTAACATGTAAATATTTTGTCGTAATTATCTAATATATTTAGTGTCATCTAAAGCCAAAAAATTTCTTTATGCATTCAGAAATGCAAACTGAATGAATCAATGATCATTACAGAATATATTCAATTGAATGCTACGAGCATGATGTAGAGAAAGAGATTACTAACTCGATATCTAATCCTTCGAAAGGAATCCGGAGATGGAGCCAAATCCAACCGTCCGTTATTGTTCATAACTTCATGTTATCTATTCTTATCACCTTGATTCATAGCTTTCTAAAACAAGGACCTCTATTTCATAGTTTTACCGGCTTGAACATCCAGGGTTTCCTTAGTTCTAGATTTCAAAAGTGCCATAACGTAAACCAAACTCTCCAACTTCTCACAGATTCCAACAGCTAAAACCAAATCAATTTATGATTTATCCTGAGAACTGCATTCATATATATATATATATATATATATATATATATATATATATATATATATATATATATATATATATATATATATATATATATATATATATATATATATATATATATATATATATATATATATATATATATAAACAGAAATCAACAAGAAAACTCCAAATTACATTGTAAGAGTCAATTGAAACAAGCATTATAGTATTACATAAAGCATGAAAGCAATAAAAAATAAATAACTATAAATAAATAATCAAATAATGAACATCAAAGGAAGAAATCAATCCAAAAGACACTTACCAATTACCTCCTATCTGTTCCTTCCTGTTTTGTAAAGTTGTAAACAAAAATAATACGCAACAAGTTAATAAATAAAAAACAAAAAGTAGCATAAGAAATCAAATTCGGACTCGTCCCCACCTCCAACGATCATTTAAAAGAAGGTGAAAAATTGAAATAAAATGAAGTCAGAGAGTTGAAAAGATTGGATGTGGGAATTGCAAGCTAATAATAGAAAAACAAGAGGGCTTGGAGAGAAAATCTCCCATTAAAATGTGCGGGCGACGGCTGCCGGATCCAGCGGTGATCCCTTGCATCCCTGAGCCGTTTAAATAAAAATAGTAGTTTATTTAGAAGTTTTTCATTTTGCCGGGAACCAACCGCTGGGCCAACTCTCTTCCCGCGCGTTTAACGTTCACTGGGCCCAGTTGATGTTGGACCCCACAGCCCAATGATCATCTTGTGCAAACACTACCCCTGCCTCTTCCAAAGAATTTTGATAAGGTGGGATTACCATTCACGACAGATATTTTGATTAGGTTAATAAATTTTATGTTAAAAATTTTAATTTTGAAATTCGTTTCGAACATTTAAATTTGGAATTCCAAACTATAAATTTAGATATATATATATATATATATATATATATATATATATATATATATATATATATATTAAAAAAATTTAACATAAATTTTTAGATATTATTGAAATTTATAATTTTTATTTAAATATATTTGTAAATAAATATTTTTAAATATATAAAATTATTAAATTTTGGTGAATTTATAGGCGCCGTGCGGCGCTAGTATTTTTTCTATCTAAAATGGTTTAAGTCGCGGCAGCACAAGAGCACAAGGTCTAACGTCGTCCGTATTTCTCTGCTGCAAATCTACAGCACACTTCGCAAGATCGGTACATCAGATTTGAGCTCTCGATCCATCCACTGCTGCTGCTCTAATGGCGACGGTCGACACCGACGTCAACATGGTTCCTGCCGGCGAAGGCTCCAGCAGCGGCGCCTCCGGTTCCTCGTCATCGATTGCCGGAGCCGGCGCTAAGAAACCTAAACGCTTCGAGATCAAAAAGTGGAACGCAGTCGCCCTCTGGGCCTGGGGTACGCTTCCAATATCTCCTCCTCTGGAACCCTAGATAACGGCTGGAAAAGTTACCTAGCTATCAGTTTATTTTCCAGCGTTAGGGTTTCTTTGATGAAGTGCTTAATCGTAATACTTGGATATCTGTTGGATTTGTGTAGATATCGTGGTGGACAACTGCGCCATTTGCCGCAATCATATCATGGATCTCTGTAAGTTCGGTTTCATTACTTAATTTACTTTATATGACTTTGACTGTAGGTTTGTATTGTGATACTAGAAGATGGTGTTAATGTTGTGAAATTGTAACAGGCATAGAGTGTCAGGCGAATCAAGCAAGTGCAACTAGTGAGGAGTGCACAGTGGCTTGGGGTATGCCTTGGAGATCTTAATTAATTATGACGACTAATTTGGCCCAATTTATGCTAGCCATGTTACTTTGCTTTCACTGTGTGTTGTTCATGTTTAAGTTCCAATTATTATGTTTTTTTAATTTTCTGTCTGCGTAGGCCTGCTTGATTGTGTTTTTTTTTCTTTGCCAAGTAGAGGCCAACTATCAGCTTGTTGATGAACTCGTATTTGTATCTCTTTGTACTTTATACAGCTCATGGTTGCTTTAGATTAGTTTAAGTCCATTGGTATATTAATCTGGCCTTCATTATGTTAATTGATGCTTTCTATTATATTAATCTGTTTGGTAGAGGATGAAAGGTGTTAATCCTTTTCTTAATGTTTTTATCGATATATTGTCCTAAGTTACAGTTAGTAGCAAAATGCATGAAGCTATATTGTGTTGCATACACAAGTTCATGCCATTATCAAACTCCTTAACGCTGATCAATGTATCGCAACAACTGTTATCATTCTCAATGGGTGTGGTCTTTAGATGGATTAGCAGTTATTCAAGTTTTCTTTTAGCAAGCAAAACTAATGTTCAGATGTTGCCTCAGTTGTTTTGATCTATTTAACACGTGACAACATTGTTGCCATGCCTATCAATTTGACCACCTACATAAATTGTTTACTGGTAGTATTTTGGAAGAACGCTTTAAGCCACTATGAATATTTCTGTACAAGCCAGTTTAAACCTTTTCCTTTGTCTGTTTTATTGTTTGTCTTTCATGCTTTAAATCATTTTGAGAAGGGAATGCTATCGTAGTACTAATCATAACAAGAAATAGAAAATTTTTTTACAATTTTGGTATTATGTAAAGGTACTACAGAGTGGATGATAGATGGAGATACTATTGTTCTGCAAGGATGATTAGGACGAGGACCTTCACTTGGAACTTCCATATGGCAATATTTGAATTATGAAATAGTGTCAATGTAGTGACATAGCTCCTTGACCACATTAAGTTAATGACACCGGTTCTTTTAGGTTGTATTGTATCTCACGGTACATCATGTCTGCATTGGGTTTGGAAATGATCTCTACATGTTAAGAATTCCCAAAAATAAAGCTAGTTGGTTGCAAAGTAAAAACTAACCTCTACGCGTGCAATTCTTTCTTCCAATCCCAAATAGTTTGAACGTGGCTTTGCAAGGCAACCTACTTCTTTGTTTCCTGTAGATAAATCCCAACCTTGATTGACCATCCATTCATGGTAGGATCTTGGTGTGCATTTATATATATTTTTTTATAAACTTTGTCAAATCATCATCAACTAGAAGTTAAACCGTTTATCTGACTTTTGCATTTCTCGGTTGAACCTGTTTTAACATGTGGTCGCTTTCTACCTTCATTGTTGCTTAGTTATTGGACACAAGTTGAATTTAGCCCAATAGTCAAGTCTGCAAGTTCTCTATGCCTTGGTAGATTACTGTAGTATGTTTGGGTCGATAAACCTTGAACGAACATGGTCTCTATTCAAAGTAGGCTTTTATTTTTTTCTTAATTTTCTTTGCCTTCAAGAATATTAATGGACGAAATAACTTAGACTGGATGCAACATCCTTCAGATGATGCTTGCCATTGTATGTCTCTTAAGTTTCTTGCTGCAAATGTTGAACCTGTTATGTAGTTGTTGACATCATGTGTCTAAGATATAACTAAACAAAGGTATTTTTTAGATACAGGAGAACTATTTAGTATCTTCATCTATAGAAGGTGATAATGATTCGCGACAGTAGATACTTGGCATATGTTTGGTTTGCAGCAAAAATGCTGCAAAAGATATTCGACTTCCCTTTGAGAAAAGTAGCAGTCTAATAACTAGTTAATTTCTATGAATGAAACAGGTGTTTGCAATCATGCATTTCATTTTCACTGCATTAGTCGTTGGTTGAAGACACGGCAAGTCTGTCCTCTAGGTAAGGGCATCTGTTGTCTCAGTTTTTCCATAATGTATTTTCGCTGCCCTGAGCTTATTGTATTTGATCCATCTTGCAGACAATAGCGAATGGGAGTTCCAGAAGTACGGGCATTAGGTTGAGCAAGTGATGGATGGATATCTGGTAAATGGCTACTTTGGTTCCCTAGTCGAAATTTCTATTATTTGTCTTCTATTATGATTTTTTGTGCGACTACTATCAAGTTATGTTATATTTCTCCAGTTACAAGTGGTTGTGCTTCATTCTTTCACCTGTGAAAGATGGCTTGTTTTCACAACTGTCTGAGTGTATGTTTGTTCTATAGATAATCTCTATGTTGTTGGACAGGCTCGTTGGTGACTATTATGATACTATTTGAATCTGAACCATCAGTGAGAAATAAGAACGATAGACTGTCATGGTTGAGGGGTGCGCGATGCAACTAATGCCCTAGCAATTATAGTCATCTATTGGAGGCAAGACAAACTAGTATTTTTACGTGCCTCTTAGATCCTAAGCAAATTTAGTATGCATTTTTATGTGTCTTATAAATTCATAAGCTAATTTGAAGCAGATTTTCACGCATCCATGAGCGTTAGATGTCACATACGCACGTGGTAAATGGCCTTTTACTTTTGCCCTTAAAACCACTTTATACACATTCGGAGTACCGTAAAATATTGTGACAGAAACTCAATATGGGATAAAAATTTGTTTAATTTTTAGAAAATATTATAAAGGTTATAAAGATATATGTATGTATTTAATGGCGTGTCAATAGATAATGCATGTTAGCAGTTTTGCCCATCAATAGTTGGCCAAGTGTTGTTTTTAGCAAACTATATCCTATAAATAATATAATATTTATCGTATAAATTTTATCTCGTTATCTTTAAAAAAAAACAAAAAAAAGGAATCCACACAATAAAATCAGACATAGAAGGTGGAAGGTATTGGTGCAACGAAGGCATTATACAAAGAAACCTTTCTATTTTCATAGAAAAGTAAAATTACTTATTGGAGAAGTCCACTCAACCTGTTAATATGTTATTTGTGAAATTAACCAGAGTTGGTCCAATTGGTTAATAGAATTGAATACTGTGAGGTGACCGCATCATGTCCCTTGTAATGTGTATCTCTAATAGTTCAGTAAGCGCTGAACGGGAGGGACTACTATTTTGTTTATTTTTCATCGAGATGTTGAATATAAATTGAATTTGGCGGTCATATTGACTGGAAAAAAAGGGTACCTGCAAACCATATGTGTATTCAAGTAGGAATACATCTTTCCTATGTCTCACAAGTTCATTATTGAGTGCTTAAGGTATGCACGAGTCAACGTGAAGAATTTCATTAAAATAATTACTTAATAGTTAAGCCACTAATTATAACCATTTAAACCTACAGCATTCTAAGCTGTTTACTAATCATTCTTACTAGTCATTTTTAGAGGGGGATGACATTCTGATTTATCTCAACAGCAAGCTACTTCTTTCGTATTGTTATTCTTTGGACTTGGTACAAGATAGACAAGTATCTACCTATGGTCTATAACAGACTAAGATATATAAATATACTCAATAGCACCAAATGTAAGCCAATTGATATCTTAGATATAGAGAGTTTAATAGATGGTGGCTCATTATTTGTCCTCGCCACTGATGAGATCGCCGGAAATCATGATAGCACCGACTACGGCAAGGAGCACGAGTAAGTAGCAACTTGTTTTCACAAATATACGAATTGTGGTACTTAAGTACTCTATTCACAGTAAAATTCATGCCTAATGATCTATAATTTGTATCAATAGTGATTAGTTATCATATAATCTATTGAAGCTGTGAAGGATAAACTTAAAAAGTAAATTGAAAATAAGAACTCTACACAATTGAAGAGCTTATCAATAAAATGTTTCTTAAAGAAGAATTAGTGAAGCTTGTAATCGACTGCCAGAAAGAAACTTATGATATAAAATCAAAGAAGCAAAATAAAGCCAACGAAAACACTAGTTACTCATATCTTTATTTAAAAGAAAAAATAAAAGATAATTATAGATCAGCCCCTACTAATTCCGGTCCAATGAGTCTGAAATCCATCTTGCTTCAAGTTCCAGATTTTCAGGATATTCATCACGTGCATGTATACGGTGAGGGTCCCCATGCGACGGATGCTGTGCATCGGACTAGCAATAAGAGGAGATGGAGGGCGGAGATAAAAGAAGTCGGTGCTAGATCTGCAGAAATTTTTTGACTTTTATGTGATGAGCTGTGTTTACTCAATACCATATCTTTGTAAAGCAAGACAAAACCCAAACCTATTATTCGCTTATAACAGCATGTTAAAACCAACATTTCAAAGAGAAACACCGTACCTTAGCCATCATCTACTGGAAGACAATTTTTTTTTTCTTTTTAAAATTATCGTGATGAAATCCGTAATAGAAGCGCACGTCCCCATAAGAATCTTGAACTCGTAAAAAACTTCACATCCAGTCCCGACCGACGTTCTGGAATCCGAGAACAGGTCTTTCATGAACGGAAACTCCTGTCACGGAATACTGAAAAAAATTTTAAAAATTTTATGCGATGAATTTTACCCCTTGCGGACTTAAAATATTATCAAAAAATCATACGAATTAGTTCATTCATATGGTCTGAATAATAGATAAATATACCAATGGTGGGTCACAATTTTGATTGCCATGCCTATATACCATCCACTTCTAACGAACCGTTATTTATTACCTAATAAAAAATGGCATTAATAAATTTTTTTTAACATGTACACTATAGAATCGACCTGTCAATTTGCATAACAAAAGAAGGCACCAACACACCTGCACTAACTCTACGCTTGAAATATGATATACTTTAGAAATATAAAATAAATAAGTTTTACGATTTTTCTCAAACAATTAACTGATTAATTAATAATTGGGAGACTTTCATATCAGCTCCTCTATGTTTCAACTTTGACAAATAAATTTTTCATTTTACCCGTTAATTTTGACACCGTAAAATACTTATTAGAAATATATTTTTTTGAAAAATATTCAATATATAAATTGTAAATTTTGAAAAGATCTACAATTTTATGTTAATTTTTTTTAAAAAAAATTGATTCTAAATAGGTGTTAGTGTCCAAAGTTCAGCAAATTAATTGATCGATTTTGAAACCCACTAAAATTTTTAAGTCTCAAAACACATATTTGGAAATATTTTTAAAAAAATATTATACATAATAGTTGTAAATTTCATATGTTAAAAATTTTTTTAAAAAACATTTATACGATTGTCAAAATGACTTCGACACGAATATTAAGAGAGATATTTTTTAAAAAATTTAAACAGTAATTAAAGAATTTAAAAGTTAATTCAAATAAATAAGAATCTATAGGTTGATGTGATATTATCCCTTAGCCTGTGTTTGGATTAGGAAATCACAATGGAAAGAATCTGCTTGGAGAGAAAATGAAGGGAATTTATTGTTTTCCCATGGTTGGTTACCAAAGGGAATAACGAGGGAAGAAAAATAAGAGGGAAAATAATTAGTGGGACTCATCACTTTTTTTTCCCCTCCGATTGGAAAGAAATGGAGGAAAAAATCAAGAAATGACAGTGAGAAGGGAATCTCACCTATGTTTTGCACTTTTTTCCAACCTCTATCAAGACACAACGAATATTTATAATTAATAATCATTAATCAAAATTAATTTTACAATTAATTATTTAATATGTATTTATTGTTATAATAAATATTTTATTCTTTATCTACACCAAAATATTCCGTAAATAACATTTAATATATATATATATATATTATTTATTTAAAAATTTTCTTTTCATTTTTTTCTTTATTTTAATTCTTTCACTTTTTTTCTCATCAATTTTTGTTTTTTAACAGAGCATTAATAATCCAAGTCGCCATCTCCAGATGTAATCATGTTCGTCGTCAACATCTAGAGACTCTTGTACTCCAAGGCAAGCTACCTCCCCCGCGTTTTTTTTGGCCATTCTGGCGATGCCTTGCTGCGGAAACTACTCAGCAGAACAGGTAATGACGCACGTGCTGAGCCAGCCGTGGCCCGTTGGCATCAGCTCCATCAAATCCCACGTACTATTTTTTACTTATTAAAATATTCTAATTATGCCCACGTACTACTTTTAACTTGTTAATTATCACTCTAAATTATTTATCTTTTAAGTTTAACCTTAAATATAATTTCTAACTTTAGAGATTATAATAACACACTTATAAAAATATAAATGATAAATTTTGCAGTAGTACCATCTTCGTAAATATTTATTTTCAAACTCTACATACTTTCCTATGTATTTTTTTATTCTTTATCCATCATTTAGACTACGTGATTATGTCCAAATTTGATCGATATGATATATTGCATGTTTGAGTTATTTTGCTCTTGGCAGTACAAGAAGTCGATATCTAAATTTATAAAGTTTGGACAAAAATTTATTAATAATAGTTTTACTAATTATTTTGTTATTATTAAAATACGCTGTATACTAATTTGATCGATATGTTATAATTAAAAAATATTTCTAAATAGATATTTTGGACTCTCATAAATTCGTTAAATTGAAACTCATAAATCACATATATAGAAGTATTTTTTAGAAAAATATTTAATATAAAAATTATATATCTCGCCGAAATCTATAATTTTCGAATTGGCAATTTTTCAACAAAGTTCAATTTTTTTTTAATTCAATATATTATAAATTTATAAATTTATCTGTGCCAATTGTGACTATGCTTGGTCACACGGAGAAAATACTGAAAATATTACAAAGAATATCTTTTACGTACGAAAAATATATATTTTTTATGTGATAATTTTCGTGCTTAAGTCTAAGTCTGTATTGTATTTCCCACAATTTATTAGTATTGGCATGCATCACTCTTTTTTTTGGGTTAATGTCTCCAACTTCAACGATAAGATTAAGAAGCTTCCACCCAACTGACCACCTAGACCCCGGTAGGACTGCACACGTGCGAACTCTCCTCCGTCCACGAATGACCATCCACGTTCTCTCCTCCCTATTTATATGTCCGCCCGCCCGCTCTCCTCGTCTCAAGCTCGTTCACAAAATCACAGAGCTCAAAACAAAGAACTCGAAACAGAAGTAACAGAGGATCAAGATGTATGAAGATCGGAGGATCGCAGCCCTCGATTTGGACTCACCGAGACAGATCTCCGAGGCAGATCGCCCAATAGCACCACCAGAGGAGGTGGAAAACGAAGATACCGAAAGCGACTTCGAATTCGCGGTCGCACCTAGTTTCTCCGGCGAGAACTTCGCGGGCGGTTGGATCCGCCCCTTCTACCCCGTCTTTGGGCGTGATTATAACAATGACGAGTTACTGAGCTTACCGTTGGAGAAAATGGTGATAGATGATGACGACTCAGTAGCCTCGTCGGAGAGCGACGAGCCGGCGCCGAAGAGCTATTGCGAGTGGTCTCCGCGCTCGCCCGAGAAGTACCAGAAGAGGAGCTCATCGACGGGGTCGGAGGCGGCGGGGCAGCGGCGGTGGCGGCTGAGGGATATTTTGGCGTTCGGTCGCAGCCGGAGCGACGGAAAGGAGAGGTTTCTGTTAGTGCGCGCGCACGATGGCGTCGACGTGGAGCACGAGAGACATCGTCAAAAGTTGAGCCGCACGGATCCCAAAGCAGACCCTACGGTGACGATTCAGCGGCCGGCGGCGACAAAAGGATTAGTGCCGGCGCACAGAGCTTTCTATGGAAACAATAACAGTAAGGGAGAGAAGGCAAGAAGATCATTTTTGCCGTACCGGCCAGAGCTTATCGGAATTGGACTCGGCCGGGCGCGTCGGCCGCATGTTTAGGGTCATGTAAATAAATATAATAAGCGTTTTAGAAAATTAATTTTGATTTTGTTTCTTCAGATTTTTGGAATGATCCTTTAAATATTTATTTTATTTTTTTTCCTGTAAATAGAGTTCGAGTTTTATCTGTTGTATATTGTGGTTAATGGAGAAACTAACCCGATCACCACTCATACACATAACATGTCGAGCATAATTTTAATATAATAAATTGATTGGTATTTGCCTCATTTACTTGGGTTGTGATAATAGTATAATTATTATATAATTAAACTAATCCTGCCAAAACCGCTTGATTTGGATGAATTTGTTTATATAAAAATCAATGTAAACCCCACCTGTGCGTATAGACTTTGTTGTTATGTGTCTAGAAATGGCCCTTTTCTTTGTAATCGGGAAAGAATTTCATCAAGAGAATCATATATCTCCCGCCACCGTGCTATATTAGTAATTTATGCCAGGAATTCTCATGAACCTTGTAACAGCTAGATGAGGTTTTCCTAAAACTAAAGGAGAAATTCTCCGGTACAGAAATCTTCGGAAGCGGATCGTTAAATCACAGACAATTCGTCTGTGGTAAAGCCGCAGACGATTCGTCTGTGCTATAGATCCTGACCGCCCGTATAACGTGAACGTATTACAAAATTGTATATAAAATTTTTGTCGACTTATTTGATCTACTTTTAAATTTTTTTACGAAAATAAACTACAAATTTATAGATTTTGATATTCTCTATAATTTTATAATTGATTTTTTTTCAAAAAAATGTCAAATATCATGCCAAAAAAATAATCAAAACGGATCATTTATAGCTTAAACCACAGAGGATGTGGCCAAAATTCTGACCGTCCATTTAACGTATATATATCACGAGATTTATATAAAATTTTCATCGATTTATTTGATCTTTTTTTAAACATTTTTACGAAAAATAAAAACCTGAACTCTAAGAATCCTCAAATGAACCCCCACCACGAATTACCAAATGGTACATATTTACTCCCTACAAAACATCAAAAAACTAAAACTAAAAATTTTTTTAAAAATAAATTCAATGGACATGACATATGAGAATTGCTAGTAGAACTAATTGCTCATCACTAAGCACGAAAAAGAAAAAAAGAACTCCAGACAAAACCTCCAGAAGACGAGCGCCACAGAATCAATCTCACCAAAATTTTAGACCAATTTTTCTTTTATTATTCCCAATGATATCCTTGACATGCAATACTTCCATTCTGAATTACATTGATAGATTTATATAGTTATCTAGATAAGCAATAAATACACAGGCCCCCAACATTTTGATTTCCTGTTAAGAAAAATGGTGGGAATTTGCATACCCTCCCAACGCATAGGCCGATAAGAGTCGTTCATCACGAACTTGCGATGATTACATGTAGCAATTTACGACCGGATACTCACACCGGTACAGGGCTCAATCCAGGAGATGCTTGTAGACTGGCAGCGTAATCCCTGGCCCACAAGTCATAATGAATGATTTCGTCGAGGGAAGGTCTGACCACCAAGTCCTTCTGGTGCGCATCGCACGTCAACTCCACAACTTTAAAAATGTCCAAGTAGCTAATTCTGAAATACAATAAGCAAACTAAACCGTAAGATGATAGTTAATTTTCTAAATAGCGCCTACTAGATACAGTCGTATAATTGAGTAAGATTCATATTAACTCATTGGGACAATTTGTTTCAAATTACCTACAGTTTGTTAAAGAGTGCATATTCTTCTGAATACAGGTTACCTCGATTTTGGCCAAAAGCAAAATAATAGAAAAACAAAAAACTGTATGGTCTAATGAAGATCGTTCATATTTTTATGAAATACAGATAACTCAGATTTTGAACAAAAAGAAAAGAAAAGAAAAAGGAAAACAGGGTCTAACGAAGATCTTGGCGACGAAGAGAAGTTGAGAACTTGACGGCTCTCTTTATGACAAAGTACAGATACTCAGCTATACCAAAATAATCATAGAAAATAAATAATGGGTCGAATGATTTTATAAAAAGCTAATGTGTAAGGGATAATATTTAAAATAAGATGGCACTACGTGTAAATACGAAAAGAAAGCTGTGTACCTTTCATTAATGAACAGCTCCACAGCCTTCTCATTTGCAGCACTAAGTACCCCAGTCATGGTTCCTCCAGCCCTACCAGCTGCATAAGCAAGCTTCATGGACGGGTATTTCACATTATCAGGGGCTTTGAAAGTTAAGGAACCAAGCCTGTTATCAGATTTTAAGAAGACAAATTCTAGTTAGTGGAAGACCAGAATATTGAAAAGCATATCATTCATTAAGATGCAATCTGAAATGACAAGAGAGTAAACCCATATCATGCTGATATTTGACAAATTTATATAAAAATGGACCTATAATACTGATACATAAGTTTTGAGTATGCATTTATAAATAAAAAACTGTTGATCTTAATTTTGATACTTTGATTCATTGATATTCATGAAAAACCAAGTGTGAATTTTCGTGTTTTTTACAAACTTCAGTACACAACGAACAGGTCTACAAGGTTGACATGCTCATGGGGTTGGTTGTGGGTATATTTCAGAACATGTTTCTGTAGAAACCATTCCTACAAAGATATGGCTCCCGATTAGAAGATATCCTAATCACATAAGTAAACTAAGTATGGCTCCTTTTCAATAGAAATTAGATCAGGCGATAGCAAACTATTAAATGCAGACAAAGAGCACTGTAACTCTCTTTAGACTCAAAAACAAAAGGATCATGCATCAAATATTGATGAAAGTGAAAACTTACCAATCAGTCCAATATACTTGAATTAAAGCCAATAAAATAGGATAAAACATTAAATGAATGAGAATCATACTTGCACAAGTCCAGTCTAGGCCACGTAATCTCAGAACAATAAATTCTTTCGGGCCAGGACATAGTATAAAGTATGGGAATGCGCATGTCCGGCCATCCTAACTGAGCAAGAACAGATGAATCCTGAAAGTAGAAGCGATGATTTAGATAACTAAGATATCAACAAAAGAATTCTATCGAACTAGTTCAATTATTGTAACCCATCATCCAGTGGTCAGATGTCAATTTAAATTTTACACTTTCTACAAACTTGCATAACTTTAGCCAATATTGAGATGAATATGACCTGTGTCTCAATCATGGAATGTATGATCGACTGGGGATGAATTACTATGTCAATATTATCATATTCGGCTCCAAATAGATAGTGGGCTTCAATGACTTCTAGTCCCTGAAATAAAAAAATGATTATCATTTACTAAATTATCAGAACAATAACCGGTTGATGGTTGAAATGGATAATCTATAACCTTATTGAAAAGAGTAGCAGAATCCACAGTGATCTTCTTTCCCATGTTCCAATTAGGATGCTTCAGTGCGTCAGAAACTTTGACTTCTTTGAGTTTTTCAACAGGCCAGTCCCTATCACGATAGCAAAATTCATTACAACAACAAAGCAACACTCCACCAAGTGGAGTCGGCTTAGCGAAGAGGTAAAAGCTCATGCCTAGCGACCAAAAGGTCATGGACTTGAGGCGTGGAAACCACCTCCTTCATAGCATGATATAGTGGCGTATATTATGAGGGAAATTGCCCACCCCTAGCAGTAGCTTGCGCCTACACGCGTGGGAGCCCTTGTGGCATCAGGTTGCCCTTTATTATTTGTGGAGTTGGCTTAGCAGAAATTCATTAATGAAAACAAAGAAAAAACCTTAATAGTAGAGATGTGATTCACTTCATAAAAGAGAATCAAATGAATGTTGAAACCCATTGCTTAAAAATATATCATAGAAAAAAAAAAGAACATTTGTAGAAACCATACATTTCCACACAACCAGTCCTATATTAAACAGATAGCTCGGGAATGTAAGATAGAGAACATGGATAGAAACTATATCTCCCCAACAACCAAATCTTATCCTTCCTGTCATCCCCCCCACATCCTCCCTGCATCCCTTTTCTTTTGAGCAACAAATAGACGTGTATCATAAAGAAGAGGTGTGATGTACAATATAATATATTGATATGGGACAGTTTCAGAGATTTAGACTGGTCAATAATGTCCACCTGAATGCTCCACCTGATGCGGTCAAAATGATCCGTCTAAGTGCTCCCTCTGGCAAGCCTTGAATGCACTATAGGAAAAGGACCTAAACTTAATTTTTAAAACATAGATCGCATAGGTATGCATCGCTTTAACATGAATAATCCTGCATACCTGGAAAATAGCAGAATGCTCCGAGTCAGCAGGAAGTATTTTTACATTGTGCTTGTGTGCAAGGGGAAGCACAAAGGGTCCTCCGGCAATCAAAGTCTCTTTGTTGGCCAATGCAATGTCCTTTCCAGCTTCAATTGCAGCCACAGTAGGCTGAAGATATCAAGAGTCCATTCAGTTATTTCTTAAAAGAGCTTTGCTATGCACTCCCAAGAAACCACACATGCTGACGTGGCACAAACAGGGCCACGTATCATGATGGGTATATATGTAATTTTGATATTTTTTGCAGATCATGAGAGAATTGTGCGGATCACGAGGCGCGTGTGTTATGGAGATTAATATTGAGTGGTTTGTTGGGTAGTTTGTTGGGGGTGAGTAGTTTTTTCCTTCTTAAAATGACAATATGTGATTCTCAAGAACTCACAAGTTCGTACTGCAAACTAACTCCAGTCAACGTTAATATGCTATAATGTATAACTCAAGTAATGAACAAAGAATTTAGCGTCATGCGACAAAACCATAAACTTAGTTTATGAACCTGTGGCGAATGTATTACTTTCAGGTTTTGATCAAATTCTTGCAGATAAGCATAGCAATGCATAGAAACTTTAAAAATTCTTCATACAACCGAACGCATAATCAGTTGTAAATCAGTAAGAAGATGCTTCTCGTTTACCTTCAAGCCTGCACAACCTACAATTCCTGTAACAACTGCAACAGCATCAGGGTGGCGAGCTACCTGAAAATTTTAGTTCTACATGGATTACTAAAATGAGTCAATGAAGTTGTAGAGGATTAGACATTTGAGGAGGAAAATGGCAACAGACCTCTACGATACCTTCTTCTCCAGGAATAATACTAGGTTTGTAATCTAGATCAGCTAGAGCTTCTTTTAATTCATCAACTAATGCCTCGTTTTTTACCGAAACCATCTGAGGCTTGAATGTTTTCACCTGCATGAAAGTTTTACAACGTTTTTGCCAAAGTTTTCATATTACAATTCAAAAACAGTGCATC
The DNA here is from genome assembly GCA_002076135.1 of Xerophyta viscosa. Classification (NCBI taxonomy): domain Eukaryota; kingdom Viridiplantae; phylum Streptophyta; class Magnoliopsida; order Pandanales; family Velloziaceae; genus Xerophyta; species Xerophyta viscosa. The sequence continues at coordinate 2,053,632 of MJHO01000007.1, read as the reverse complement.
GTCTATTGAGTAACCTACTCGTAGAAGCATCTTTACCTGATCTGCCAAGAGAGTCACGTTAGACCCAGCAGCTAGTGCAACAACTCTGAACTTGTCTGGGTTCTCTGCCACAATGTCTAGCGTCTAAATAACAAAATAGTATCAGAATTTTATGATGGACGATCAACTAAATTTTCAGTTTAATGAAATTAAGACAAACATAACCAATGAATGATTGCAAGAAATAACTGCAATAACTACACATTCACATGTATGAAAAGTTTCTTTTTTCCCCTGAACTTCTGGTTCTCCACTAAATAAGCTGGAAAAACTTCTTTAATGCTGTATATGGGTATAACAAACCTGCGTTCCAATAGAACCAGTAGAACCAATAATAGAAATGGGCTTCGGACCGTCCCATGTCTTGCGTCCAGGTTCAGCAACAGCTCTTCCCGGCCAGGCTGGAGGAGGACCCTGTTGCATCGAGCAGCAAGCTCTCCTCAAACATTTGGAGTTTTTCACCTTTCTCACAGAAACTCCCACTGAAAACGCAGCCAACAGCAGATCTCAATAATAGCCAGGGAGAGAAAAACCTTATATTCAAATTACATAATAAATAAAACCAACATTTTTAATAAACAACATCGTCTGGCAGCTGCATACTTTTTAATCATATATATGCTAACATAAAAACTAACTGACTGCAGAAATCGATCATGAGGCAAGGAAACAAGGGAAAAAAAAAGAAAAAGTGGATGATGAAGTTCAGCTATCACCTAATAGGTGAAATTCTAACAAGAAAGCAGCTCCAATCGCACGTCAAAACACATTTTAGGGGGAAATATGAGCAAAAGAATAAGAGTTAGCAGATGACCAAATATTTGGGAATATAACTGAAAAGCACCGTACAAGCAACTTAAAAAGAGAGAGGACTTACTAAGGCCTTGGTTAGCATCATGTTTTGTTAGTTCTTTTTACTTGTGGTTTTGTTTTTCAAGATTTGAAGTATGCCTGAAAGTGATGCTAACTGAGCCTTAAGCAATTCAACTTCCAACTCAGATAGAAATTAGAAGGAACCAAATTTCTTATAAATTGAAAACACAAAGAACTTCCAGCTGCATCCAAACACACAAAAAATCGAGTGGAAATACCAAAAGAAGAACAAAGAAAAGGTTCGGCCGGTATCAAACTTAAAATTACCACTCAAACTAACCGCATCTAGAAAACAAAATAGTTAACCAGTCGACTTCAACCTAACACAAATCTGTTTGCAAGAAGGAAACAACAAAAGGTCACTAGATTTGACTATGATATTCAATAAGTTCAGAAAAAATGACAAATTACACCTTTGCTGAGCCTGTGGAACGATCCACTGGTGGTCGAATCCAAGAATGAGACTCCTCCCATTTCTCCAGGAATTGAGAGCTTCATAGCCATCTTCCCCCTCCAAAACTTTTCCTTATTTCCCAAAAAGATTTCTAAGTGCAATTACTGCTAATAAGAGAAAAAAAAAACGAGTTTTTATGAATTCTAATGGGAAAAAGTCTTTTTTTTGGGTGGTGTTTAGAACGAAAAAGGAGGAGCTTTTTTGGAGGTGGTATATAAGAATAAGAAGTGGAGGGAGGGATAAGAAGACAGTTCTGAGTTGGGAATCAGAAAATCATATGGACGGAAGCGGCATTTTGTGCCCCATTTGTACTCTTCTCCACAGCCTAAAATTATTGATATCATAAATTCGATTTTATAAATTACAATCTTATTTAATAAGTTTTTCCGAGAATTTCACCTTTTCCCTTATAATTAAGCTATTTTTAACTATATTCGTATAACATAACACTTAATCATAATACTACATGCCTTCCATTCATATTATTACATAGTTTTCATTCAATTAAAATTTAATTTATTTATATTTAGAATCTTCAAATTGTTTATTTTATATATTTTATATTTTAAAATTGCTTATATCATAATTAATCTATTTATTATGTCTTAAATTTTATCGTTTAGAATTTTTAGATATTTAAATATAATTTATAAATGTGATATAAGTATAATATTTATTTTCAGAGTGTTATAAAACTTCTATTTCATTTGGAGGCCCCTGCAAATGTTGGAAAGAAGCGTGGCCACCAGCTCGAGTCCCACTACTTGGTTTCTAAAAATTTTCTAGTAATCAACTAATTTTGGTTCAATAAGTAAATAAAATTTACTGCTTAAAGACTATCGTAGCTCGCCTCTCATGAAGATTTTGTGGAGATTCGAATAAGCGCAAATTAAAAAAGACTATTATTTTATTTAGTTGTAGGTGAAAATGTAAGATATATAAATTAAACTCAATAATCAAATATTTAAAATAAAAAATACAAATACAAATTTTCTAATAGGAAGGATGAACAGCAATGGATAATATATCATATCTTAGAGGTGACAGGAGCATCGACTCAATAGTTTGTACATTACCCGTTTTCCTATCCCATTTTAAATGTTCGGATATTTGCAATATCATTCTTCTATAACCTCTTGTAGTTAAATAAACTCCCTATGATTAAGATATTGGATATTTTGACATCATAATATGACTTGGAATTTACTGTTTTGCAATCTGAAAAATCGATATGTAGTAAGCCAATAAAATTTAGCATTTGATGCATAGAGAGCACCGGCAAGATGGTTTTAAGTAGAGTGATTATTTGTTAGCAATTGTACTTCTAGTTCGTCGCTGTATTTAGGAACTACCGTGCATATCTTAGAACTTTTTATTATGAAGTTTAAGGCCGAGATTTCAGTTCAAAAAAAAAAAAAAAAAAAAAAAAAAAAAAAAAAATTGTTGGACGAGCAGACGAAATAAGCACCATAAATTGACAGTTGTGATGCACGGTATCACAATTTCATGTATTTTATATCTTTTTGGCCAGTATAGTTAATTATCAGTCTTTGTCCAATATTTTTCTCTTTCGGATTTCTTTTATAAAATTATTTTGTTTTTTTTTTTTTATTTTGACAGACGAGTTTGATTGATATTATACATTTCGATTAGGAATATTTACGTTAAAATACAATTCCTTCCAATTAGATGTTATTAGAATCCAATTTTTTATATATTTTTTATAAGGAGCAAGTCATAGTCATTTTTTAGTATCGATTTATACTAATCAATTGGACAAATACTGATGGGTGTGTTTTCTGTCTATGTTATCTTGTAATGTTCAGTGGCAAACCAACAGTTTGGTAGGTGGCTTTCTACGTTTCCAATACACGATTGAGCAGTTCTTGCACGGAAAGAGTATGAATGGTGTGTTAGTCAATTAAATCATGGACTAACCGACGGCCCAAGCACGCCATTACTCGTTAAGATGAGCTACTTTTTTAGCTTGCTCCCATTTTCTACGCCTTTCCGATTCCGCCCTTGAATGCCCAACAGTCTCTCGATGTGGTACAAAATCTGCCCAGGTGGAGCAGACATGACGTAGGCGATCTTACAGCCCTAAATTACCAGAAATTCGTCTGGTTTCTAAATCACCAAACATTAGTTAAATCCAATCGAGACGGACAATCAACTACTATTAGAAAAACGCGAGATGGGATCGCCTGTGCTTTTTGATGGGATCGCCTGTGCTAAAAAGCACAGGCGATTCCCTGTGGTTGCGATCTGGGCCGTTCATCGGTCCAGCACGTATCACGAAATTTTTTATTTAAACTTTCGTTGACTTATTTGACCTAATTCTATACATTTTTATGAAAAGTTATGAACTATAAAATTGTAGATTTGATGTGATCTACAATTTTGTAGTTTAAAGTTTTTTAAAAAAATATCAAACAATGTGTTGATCATCAATTTGATATATTGTTTGACATTTTTTCGAAAAACTGTGAACTACAACATTGTAGATCACATCAAAATCTACAACTTTGTAGTTCATAATTTTTTATAAGAATATATAAAATTAGGTCAAATAAGTCGACGAAATTTAAATAAAAAATTTCGTGATACGTGCTGGACCGATGAACGGCTCAGATCGCAACCACAAGGGGATCGTCTGTGGCGATCCCATCTCGAAAAACGCATACAATCAGAATAAAAGGGGTGAGAAACATCCAAGAATAACTCCGACCGATCAACGGAGACGAAGATCTCAGAAATGATGAGGACAAACGGAGACGAAGGTACGAAAACAATGAGGAGAAATGGAGAGGAGGTCGTTGAAAGCATCCAAACGGAAGGTGTCTCTGCCTCGATGTGCTAGATAATCTATCGCTTTTCTCCAAGATTGCTCCTATACGCATATTCCAGCCTGCAAAGCTTCGCCTCCTCCGTCCCTTCACCTATTCATTCATTCTCGGCGCCTCTTCGCATCCTCTCTCTCTCTCTCTCTCTCTCTCTCTCTCTCTCTCTCTCTCTCTCTCTCATCCTAGTGAAATTTATAATACGAAGTATATTTTAGTAGAAATCTCAAACTTCTAAAAAACTTCCAAATCCAATTTCGATCAACATTTTGAAATTCGAGTACAATCTTTTTATAAAAAAGACTCCTATTACGGATAAAAAAATTTTAAAAAAATTCTGCGATAAATTTTATCCACGTGGACTTAAATCTGAATGATGACGCTTTTTAAAACGCCTCCTATCCAATTAAACTAGCCGCGCTCGGCACGCATCCTCTATCTCTTCACCTATTCATTTATCCTCGCTTCTTCGCCTCCTCAGCCTTTTCACCTATTCATTCATCAATGGTTTTCATAAGTGATGACATATGACGAATAGCATTAGCAGATAGAGATGCTCTACGGCATAAATTCAAAATTAAAATTAAAATATACTTGGCATGATATTATAAGATGAGACGTGCTTGCCAGCACGGAAATAATACGTAGAGAAAATACGTTATGCGTTTCCGTTTCCCCGACGCGTCCGTATTGTTTTCGTATCAAATTTTTTGTGATATTAAGTATTTTTCTTATATATACTACTAAGCATGATGGTATAAGATTTAAAATAATCAAGATATTATATAATTTAAAATATACTGTATCAGCTAAATATATAATGTAAGTATGATAATATAGAGTCTTTATTTTAAATATATTAGCTAAATTTAAAAATAATTATAAATAAAATTAATATTTTTAAATAGTTAATAGAAGAAGATGGATGGACTGTGAATAAAATGAATGGCCTGTTGTAAAAATAAATGAATTTCTATATTAACGTATCAAACAACAATGAACATTCAAAGTTCTACTATTTGATTATAGTCCAAAACTTGTGTCTATCAAAATAATCTGGTATATTATTTTGATATCTCAAAAAAGATATCAAAATTATCAAAAAGTATTCGAAATTATTGATTTTTATGAAAATTATCCAAAAAAGCTCAAATTTGGATACAAGTTGACAATATTGTTGTGATTTTGATAATTTGGCTAAATTCATTTTCCCAAAATTAATTGGACACTGACCCTTGTAGCAAATATCCCGGAAGGCTATGCAAGAGTTATAAATTAATTACAAGCTAAACTTTATAATCAATACCCTTTAACATGTATACATCAGAAAGTGTTCTTACACATAAAACTTTGCAAAAAGATGCTGATGAAGTTACATTAATGGAGTAAAATTGAGCTAGGGATATCTAAACTTGTAACCAGAAGTAAAAAGAAATCTCTAAACAGAGTATGAATGGTCTCTAAAATAGACCTAGTTCCTACCATATGCTTAAACACGTGGTATAAATGATTGACGCCTCAGTTTAGAGATTTCTTTAGAGTTCCAACTCCAGATATACCCTTCATACTCGTCAAAATAATAGATGACATGTAGAATTATATGCATAAGAGAAAACCTGCAAACCTCCTTGAGACTCTAAACTCTTAACCAATGCTGGCAGTACATTCACAACTTAAATAGAACCGCGCGGGGAATCACACAGCAACGGCATCATCGTTACTAACAATGGTTTAGTTGGTGCCAAGGAGATTTTGTAATGACCTTCCTTTTCTGCTCCTGATCTTTCCAGCTTCTTTCAATAACTCAGTTAGCCGCCTTTTCTCATCATCAACGTCCGGGTTCGCGGTCCCAAGCTTCTCCTCTCTGATAGCAACAACATATTCTAGAATTGCAATGGCTTCGTCTAGCCTAAAAAAGGTAGAGCAGAAAAAATCATTAGACATACGAGAAGGAAATACGGAAATTTGCGTGCATTTATCGAACTGTTTGAATACATTTAGATCGTATAAAATGCTTAATAGCAACGAAATTTAAAAAGTTAAAAGCGTGTAATTTGAAGTACAAAATACCAGGTATGCTGTCTTTGTTACTAAAACTCATTATCCAATTCGGCTGTGTTTCATAAAAAGGCACCTAAATATTAATTGCATTTAGAACATTACATAATATCATGAACTTAAGATATTCAATATATTTTAAGAATAATATCAAAATGGCGAATACTTTAATTTTGATATACGTGGAGCTCTTAGTTTCTGCATGAATCATAGGTACTCTAGTAGAGTACAAGTGTCACCAATTTACTCGAAGTTTAAAAGTTACTACCCGCACACTAAAGAAACTCCATTTGAATGAAAAGCACGGCAATGTACTTTAATTGTGATAATGCCCCAACAAAATAGCACCGTAAGTGAGAGGGCATAATATGATACTAGTTTAACTTTAATCAAATTGGCACAAATATGTGCAAGCATCCCATGGCACCATAATAATTATCTAACATAGTCGCAAACAGATAACCATAGAAAAGCTATAAAACTAACAACTACTTCAAATACAGAACCTATAGAAAGGAAAAACAAATCCAAATGTAAAATAATAACCAAAGTGAACAGATGGTAAAGTCCAAGGAAAGACTTTTGCATCGACAATACTGCAAAATATTCATAAAAGGAGCTCTTGCCATCCAAAATGGAAAGGTACAGAAATTTTGCTCAAACTAAATTATTGAGTGTTTGAAACAAGACATAAGAAAAGTCTTACCTTCCCATTGCATCATAAGTTCCTGCAAGGTTGCTGTACACGCCGAGTGTATCTGGATGACACGGTCCACACTCTTGTTCAAGGATGCTTCTAGCCTCCTCAAATAGCTCTGCAGCTTCATTTAATGCAAATCGTTGCAAGCAAGCGAGTCCCATCTGGTTCAAAGCTATTCCAAAAAAAGCAGTTTTCTTCTCCCCCAAAGCCCGTAATTTAGCAACTGCATTTTTAAATGATAAATAAGACTCTCCATAGTTCCCGATAATATAGTGTAACACTCCTATCTGTGCCTCAATCCCGGCAATAGTACTTTGTTGGCCAGAAGCATTACTGTTATATATCTTCAGTGCTTTCTGAAGCAACTTTATTGCCTGTTCATCCTCATTCATGGATTCATATATGGCAGAGACATCAGCAAAGCCGCTTGCAATGTCCTCGGGAGAACTCCCAGGAACGGGTTTTCCATAAATTCTAAGGGCATCTTCACAATGAGACCTTGATTCATTGAACTTCCCTATCTTGTTGTATAGATCAGCAAGGCGTACATACACTGAAGCTACGGATGGGTGGTTCTCTCCCTTGGTGGATTTAAAAACAGCAGCTGCCTTCTGATAAGCAAATATTGCCTCATCATAACGAGCCAAAGACAAATAGGCATCTCCAATACTGCAATCCACTGAAGCCACATCAGTTTCTTGACCATTAGATGCCATTGCCATGCTAGCCATGACGAAATGCTCAAGAGCTGCCTTGTGGTCACCCTTCGTATCACAAATTAAACCCATGAGCCTCCTCTCAGCAGTCTCTTCTAAGGATGCTGTTTCACCTTGTTCCTTGTGAATATCAAGTGCTAATTGACATAATTTTTCAGCCTCATCGAATTGCAACGCTTGCACATGAGCTTCTGCTAAGTAACGACATGTCTCACCAACTCGAGGGTCCATATTGCCCAATGTGTGTTTTTGAAGATCTAATCCAGTCATATAACACTTCAACGAATTCTCCACCTGACCCAACATGGCATACGTGTCACCCAACTGCATATACCCAGAAAATATTGCAAGAGAATGCTCTTGCCCTTCATCAGGAACTGGGATTTTAAGTGAACGTTCCAGAATAGGGACAGCCTGTTTATATTGCCCTAAACTGCAGTTAATTGCTGCAACGACATGCAAGCTCATTGCAAGATCCAAACTAGGCTTCCCATTAGCACCTTTCTCAAATGCTTTTGCAGCTCGAAGAGCATACTTTAGAGCCCTCCTAGGATTATCGGAAGATATCAAATCTCTTGCATGCTTAAGAAAAAAAGGACCAGCTTCAGTTTTTTCAGACCCTACTTCAGATAGACTTTTAATCTTCGGTGGCCTCTTGGTCTTCTTGGAAGAAATTGAAGATATACTTGGAGACTGAGTCTTAACCGTATCTTTTTCAGTTTCATTAACTTCGTTAGTTCCACTATTCACTTCCTCCTCCTCAATGGCTCTCATTTCTCCACCAACAAGGTAACGTAGTTCGGAATCAATCCTTGATTCTTCGCCTTCAGATCCAAAGCTCTGACGAGATTGTGATCCTTCACTTGAGCTCTTCATCTCTCTTACATTATCGTAGAGTTGCTCAATTGTCGTGTCTACACAATTCTCCAAGGGAAGCTCAAGCACCTCAGTTTGGGTGCTCCAAGGTGTTTGAGACGTCCTGGGTGATACCGTAGACGAAATAGTTTCTTTTATTTGAGTATTATTTATCTCTGTTGATGCTCTATTGGATTCTATTCCATCCATTTTGATTCCAGGCATGGCAACAAAGAAATAATGTCTTGAACCCCAGAAAATGGAATTATCTGAGTTATTTTTCAAGATTAGAATTGAATTTAATGTTATCTTAAGTAACTGCCATGAAACAAAAATTCAATTCTTGTCAGAAGACTGAAATTTGAGGAGCTAAAACCAAGTAATCTACTCCCAAAAAGAAGTACAAATCTCTCCCTTTTGTCAGAAAAACTCAACTGAATGGAGCTAAAAGCATATTATTAAACTCCACACAAACAAAAAATGTTGCCAAAAAACAGATTTAAGAACTAAATGCAAGATTTAGCAATGGTACTATCTGGAGCAATTCCTAAGCCGCCATGTATCACGCGGGTCAAGAACTGGTCCTTGATAGAGCATGACTAGCGTCACTCTGAGTTTGGTACGTTGGTAGGCTCATAAAGTAGCCCAGCCATCAAGATTTTATTGGTTATCAGAAAATTACATTCAGTTCCTTTTCACAACAATGTATTAAACAGATCCAACCCTATGGCGGGATAGCTCAACTGGTGGGACGGCTTGCTCATGAACCATCACTCATTAGTTCAGGTCCTATCCATGCGGGATAGGAACTTTTTTGAGTTTTTTGAAAAATATTCTGAAAATTGCGGTAGGAACGTGCTTGTACTCAACGGCGTGGCAGAGGGCAATGCAGGCCCATGATTTTACTCCCAGATCATAGTCCAAGATTAGAAAACTATGTCCAGGAAAGTGTTTGCGGCACGGAAGATTTTGCTTCGTTATATATATATATATATATATATATATATATATATATATATATATATATAACTAAATGGCATCCATTCTACACCACCCAAAATATGAAATTTCTATAGCTAATTAACAGGAACTGAGATCCTACAACTCAAACTCCAAACAACATGATAAAAACGACAACTAAGAATTTAGTTTAACAATTCAAACGCAAATCCAATTTTGCGGCCTGATTCAATCAATGAACCGATACAGGGCAACAAGAAATGCAAATTTCTGAAACCAAATCGTAAGATCTACATTTATATTTGCTCCGAATAACACGCAATGAAAAACTCACCAACGGAACCAATTTTCGACTTCTCAGCTGAATTAATCTCACGAAAATTTCATTCATCTATCCGCGATCCATACCTCAAATCCCATTAGACACAAGAACTTTTAACATTCACCAAGAATATGGAAGGTGAACGACAGAATACTTGTATAACAACAAATCAATGTAGATAAAAGATGTCAAAGTTACCTCAAAAACTGAGAGAGAGAGAGAGAGAGAGAGGAAAAGAGTTGTATTTTGCGAGCCGGCAAAAGGGGGAGCAAGTGGGAGAATTACTTAATATATCTTGTGTCATTAATTAATTTAATCGTGGTAGGAAATTTTAAGAAGCACCAGGGCAGAATCGTAATTAAACGCACGAAATTACTTAAAATGAATAAAATAAGAATAATAATTAGTTTAAGAAGGTTTGGAATTGGAGATCAAGCAAAGGGCGAAGTAGACATTTCCACAACTGCCCCCTCACTTTCACATGCTCTCTTTTTCTTTCTAACTAATAATTTGTTATATATTCGTTGATGTTAAGAATTAAAGAATACCATATTTTGCACCTTACAAAATTTTAGAGTATAAGAGAATATAATTGATGTCTAGACCAAATTATCTAAATCATACCTCTGAATAGGCACTTCTTGAGGTTAAATACCCACAAACATGCGTGTGTGGCCATTCGTACCTGCGTCTAAGTATCTCCGGATCTAAATATTGATGTGGCGAAAAAATGCTAACATAATATGCCGGCGAAAAAAAAATGAGGTGGCAGAGCAAGCTGTGTTCACATCGTGAACATCAGTTAGGGCAGCAAATTGTTATGGCTACCGGTAGTGAGATCACGTCCTCGCATATCATCCAATAACGTCACGCCTCGTAACCGGCTCACTAGGGGTGGACCGAGGTACATGCAGGAGGTGGTGACCCCTCGAATTTTGCAGAAAAGTAGTATATATTACATCTAGTAATAGAGCAAAAAAAATTTAGCCGTCCAATATGTAAATTTATTAGCAGCATCTTAGCTCATAGGTAATAAATAGCGGCTAACATGTAAATAAAAGATGTCAAATTCCTTCTTTTCTTTTAACTTTTTAATTGTCACTTCTTTGCTTCTAAGGTTTTGTTTTTTCTTCTTGGCAATTTGAGACCCACCTCCTAACTTCACTGACATGAAGCTCTGCCCACAATAAGCTTGTCTCGTCTTTTTCAATAATTTATTTCTACTATTCAATCTTAGATTGTAGTTACTTATTATTTAATTTTAATTCTTGATTAATTGATTATGCAATATCTAAACTGTTTATAATTACTTTTTGTATAGTTAAAGTATGGAGGGAGTTCTATTGGAAGAAATAGTTACATTTAACAATTTCTTTCATCGCAAAAAATAAATAATTGAACACTCCCCTCTTGGATCCAAGAGAAATAAAGAAAAAATCAGATTATTACCTAAATCAAATAGATGAAATTAGCCTAGAGACCGATTATAATCAAGTTGTGTTCTTTACTTTTAGAAGTGAATAACATTGTTATACTTTATATGCTATTAATGAACCAACTTAACAAATTTTCTGAATCCGTCACTGCAACTCATGTACTCACGAGCTTATATGCTCAAAGGCTTGGTCGAACCAGCTCCAATTTTTCCAATTACTACTCGCCGATTAGTATAGCCAACTTGTTCAACATTAGAGTGCCTTGAGCATCAACCTCCTCCAGTTGTCGGCTGTCTTCGCTCCTTGCAGCACGAGCAGTTATCCTTGCAATTTTCTTTTAAGCCATAACTTCGAGATGGCCTTTTTTTTTTTCTGGACGGCTCCAATTGAAGGAGCTCGTCCTCGATCGATGTTTTAATTAATTGAAGACAAATTTGCTAAGGAGAACGCACAAGCAATCACACAAACGCCAAGATTTTTATGTGAAAATACTCAATTTAGGCCACTATTAAATTACAGATCATACGCAACTAACGAATGAATAATGCACCAAGAGAATTGAAAGGATCGAAGTACAACACACCTTCAGACTAGTTATCTCAATACAGAAAAAAAAAAAAGTCCCTTGTACAGTCGGCATTGCACTGTATTTATAGGCGACACTTGCGTCCATTTAAAAAGTCTCAAAAAGCGGATCTGGTGAAAATTCAAAATATCGATCAACACGTCCACACTTGCCACTTGTTGCTTATGGTTGTTCTTAACCGATTCTTCTGCACGGCTGAGCGACTATTCATATGCTTCGACTTGACTAAGGACCTCGACCTAATCCAACGTCCTAGCTGTCAGTCTCAGCCCGAATTGCAAAAAAAGTGGGTTTTCTATGATCACGTGATAGATCAGACACGGTGGTATATCATTTACATAATAGTTAAAATACTTATGATACGAATTTTGAGACTGGTGGTTGATTTGAATCCAAAAACTAATTTACAAACAGTTAGAAAATTCAGAAGCTAATTTGCAATTTTTCGTAGAAATCATCTCATGTTAGGCTTTGTGAATTCATGAAGGAGCTAGCCCACAGCCCGCGGGCGGGTAAGTCGCTATCGGGTTCGCTACGAAAGAGGCTAACTATCAAACATTCCCTCGTGATGTGGACTGATTTTGTTTTAAAAGCTGATGAACGGTAGAGATTAGCGTCTAGACATACATTGATAATTCGCACCATACAACCGACCCGCCGACATGCCAACCTATATTTGTTGGCTGGGTGTAGTTGTAGGCAGGCAGGCTATTTATTGATCGATTAGCTGGAAAAAGCCAGAGAAGTTTTAGGAAAATTTTGTATTCAATCAAATGACAAGAAATTTTTTTAAAAAAAAAAAAAAAAGAAAAAAAAAAAAAGAAGAAAAGACTTAAACTGACCTGATCTATGGTGGTTAAGAAATAATTGCAGTTAGGTAAGGACTACCCACATGGTCAATAAAAGGTAATCAAATGATCATTCAATTCTTAATGTTTAGGGGTATTTGTATATAAATGTAGTGGTATCATTCAATTCTTTGTGAGTTTTGCTACGCTTACTAAAAAAATCACACAATAAATCATATAGAATAATGATAATATTAAAGCCACATATCTTTTTTACAGATCATGAGGTAAATTTGAGGATCACGAGACGAATATGTGGCGGAGATTAGTTGTGTATAATTTATTGTGGGTGAGTAGTTTTTTCCTTTGTGTCTATATACATATAAGTTTTAGGTTAAAATACAAAACCAATGCCTTTCGGCCTCCCGCTTTATAAGTTCTCGAGCGACCCTCGATCACGGATCTAACAGAACGTGATAGCGCCGATGTCCTCCATTGGTCGAGCCCCCACATTGCAATCAACCGCATCCGCCGAGCTTATCTTGCCATAGCTGATCTTTCCGAAGCTGCGAAGATAAAATCTCGAAATGTGAAGGTCTTCTACCTTTTTGGCGAGTGTTACGAGAAGGGGCTGACGGATGAGACTAGGACGTACCAGACAGCCATGGAGATCTTTTAATTGATGGCCGTATTGGTCTGCAAAGGCTCATAAAACAGCATCCTGAAAGTATTCGATGAAATACACTAATGCAATGGTTGATGAAATAAGATAAAAAACAAATCCGACAAGATCATACGCGAATTGACCAGATCTGAACCAACTCGAATCGGGTTGGATCTGACTGGCCCAAACCAGAGGGGAGTTGAGTCGGATCAGGGTCTGGCAGGACCCAGACCCAACCCCATTTTAACCACCCATAGTCGAGGAAGGACTAGGACAGATAAATCCGTCTTACAAATCGTAGTGGCCTTAAAAAAATTACCGAGTTTACCAGCTGAGAATGTGACTAAATGTGAAAAAAAAAAAAAGGAAATTAACTCGTCAACAAAGTACTATTGCTTTAGAAGTTGAACAAGATCGGGGATGTAGCTCAGATGGTAGAGCGCTCGCTTAGCATGCGAGAGGTACGGGGATCGATACCCCGCATCTCCATTTTGTTGCTTTCTTTTTTTTTCTCATAATATTTTGGTAGAGAAAATAGCCAGTATATCTATATTTGCTTGTATATATAGTAATTATTGGTAAGCAGGCGCCCAAAATTAAATTCTCCCCTCCAGTTTTGATGGCGGAAAGGAATTTACAAAATCAGAGTCTTTTTCCTTCGAAATTGAAATTATTTCTTTAATTTCGGGTAATAAGACATCAGACAGTTAGCAGTCGGAATGTATTTTTAGAATTCCAGTTTTAAATCTCCCTTGTCTACATCCATGCTCTGCACATAGGAGCAACGTACATCTAAATTTTTACTCCGTTAAGATGGTGAAAAGGGTATTCAATTGGTTCAGATCGAATGAAGCGGACCAGAACGGAATTGAATTGGGACTTCTAGAAGTGCTCTTTCAACTCTAAATCCAATGAAGGAATTGAATTGTTGTGACAATTTGAAACCTTGGATATATATGGACACATTAAGAACTAGAGTACTAACAAGATGAATTTTCGGTCAACTGTTATGAATTTTCGGTACATCGAAATCCTTTCAACAAAAAGTTCTGATGCAAATGCTAGAATACTAACAAGATGTCAAACTATTTTACATTTATCAATTTTAAACTCAATCTGTATTAGTACGATTATCTAAACCATATAAATTATATATTGTTTGAAAGGTATTTGATGGTTCTTTTATATAACATTGATGGGGCTTTATTTAGATAGTATATGAGAAAGATATCGCTTTATTAGCGAGTAGATATCAGTGGATTACTTTAATTAAGCTTTATAATATACTTAATGTAATATATATACTTTTTCATGCTTAAATAAATTTATTAGTAATATTTTATTATCATTAAAATCACACTATATCTGTTAATCGTTGTCTTCAACTTCGAAAAATGATATCTCCGACTTTAAAAAGTATTATCTTTATCTTTACGCCGCTAGGTAATAAGTTCATATCTAATTTTTATTCTTATTCAATTGAGTAGACCCTATTGACCCTAGTGATTATATAGTAGATCAGACTATTACATATTTTTTCATTCTATTTTTTTTTTTAATTCTGTTATTGTTATTTTTACACATATATCTGAATGTGTCATCTTCTTGTATGTATTATATTCAAATATTGGTCAGAAAATGTCGCAATATTAGTTGAAAAGTTGATATATCAATTAATAGTATACATACATGGATATATCTATTGAAAGTGAATCTTTTTAATATAATTATTTATGTATATGACTAATAATAATAAAGTTTGAACATCTTATGTATTTTTATCCGTGAATTTATTTGTTATGACAGTCATACCAAAATAAACCGGCTATGGGCAGAATTTTTATACCAGAATTTAAAAAAAAAACATCATATGCATTTAATGAGCATCAAACTATATAAATGATAATTACATATCAATCCCATAAAGCCAACAATTACACATTTTAGCCTCTAAAAATACAAAAATACGTGATATAACAGCGCACGAGCGCTGTAATGTCTGCGCGAAAGTATATTTTCGGGTTCTGAATTGTAAAGTTTAAATTTTGGGGGCGATATGCAATTATCCTCTAATATAACCATTAATAAAGCCGTCTCCTCTCCACGTCTCCATCTCTTCTCCCCAAAGCCAATCCTAATCTGTTTATTTCTCTAATCTAACAATCATCTCCTCGGTAATCGCACATTAATTTCAGTTAAGGTACGTTGCGCTCTCCAATCCCTCTACCCATTATGTGGAGATCGCTGGTAATTTCCACGCGGAATGTAGAATATGTTCTTATTTCTGGTTTTGATTCCATCACACGATTCATGCAGTGATCTCCAAAATTACTACGTTGATCTGCCAGAAATGATTGTTGTTAACGAATATATGTCCTTGATATGTTTCTGAGGTAGATTTTGTTTTTTATGTATTATCTGCAACCTGAAATTGGAGTCAAATATGTTTAGAATTAGAAATCAAATTTTTTATTGCAAAATAGATTTGTTGGATAGCATATTATTTGATGAAGGATATCAAAACTTGAAAATCCCTTTTTAGTATGTCAATCGCATATATAAGGATAGCAAATCGTCTGTATTCAGGGAAATTTGCTTTATCCAAGCCTTCTAACTTTGTTGGTTTATGAAGAAAGTGAGTTTTATTTATTTAATGAGTAAGCTTTGCCTGTCTAATGATGTAGGGATCTGTTAGAATGGCGGAGATAAAGTCTGCTTTGAGGAAGCCAGTGTTTGTTAAGGTTGATCAGCTCAGGCCTGGCACCAGCGGTCACACTTTGACGGTGAAAATTGTGAGCTCAAACATGGTGTTACAGAAGGGTCGCCAGATGCGAATTGCTGAATGCTTGGTAGGGGATGAAACTGGAACAATCATATTCACTGCTAGGAATGAGCAAGGTATGGTTTTTTCGGGCATCGTACGCCCCGTTGATTTTATTCTATTTATTTCTAGTTCATAAGGAAATACATCTTGATAGAATAATGTTTTTCCATCATGACCAATGTATGAACAAATGGTTTCTTTAGGCCCCATTTTCTCTCTCTCTTGCATTTCTTCTTGTAGTGATGAATGTTTTTTGTCAGGTGCTGTCTTACATAAATTTGATGGGAAGACAAGGTAGATGTCTACTGCTACTATCATTATTTTATGAGAGAAAATGAACTCCATAGGCATTCTATCATCTCTTATTATTGAAACCCACTATGTTCCATGCTAATTCCTCCAGTACTGTCATGGAGACATGAGTTTTGCTCATAATTTTACGTGCTGCTTGCCATTGCCTGTGCCAGCGGCACGTCTCTATTCCGGTAGTTATCGGTATGACACGTGGCTAAAACCTTATATATTAGTTAGTAAATGATTTTTTTACTTTTATTTTTGAAAAATAATAAATAAATGTATATAGGCATCATCATCACGCATCAGGACCTGAGTTTACTAAAACTTAGTTCGGCTCGGCATTGAAAACCTTGGTTTTACTATCCTTAGTTTGCCTGTTTTGTACTTCTGATTAAGAACTAGGTTCGTTGCTTCAACGTATCTAAATTGGAACTAGTGTATCTCTTCCTCATTTGGATTTGTGGAAGTTAATGCACTTTGCTAGCACTGAAGAGATGCACTTCTTAGATTTCTAGTTTTATTCTTGATATTTGCGTGGCCTTCCAATGTCCTTTGCAAGTATTGAAAAGATACACTATTTACATTTCCAATTTTATTCCTCGTAGTTGTGTGGTCTTCCAATATCCTTCGCTAGTATCGAAGAGATACACTTTACAATCCTAATTTTATGCTAGTCTGTTTTTTCCAATTTACTTTCGCTAAAACTCTTTTTGTTTTCTTTGCAGTCGATTTGATGAAGACGGGCAACACTGTCATCCTTCGAAATGCAAAGATTGACATGTTCAAAGGATCAATGCGGCTTGCTGTTGACAAATGGGGTCGTGTAGAAGTTGCAGATCCACAGGATTTCACAGTGAAGGAAGAAAACAATCTGTCCTTGGTGGAGTACGAACTGGTGAACGTTATTGAAGAGTGACTAGCACACTTATGAGATACTAACTACCTAAAAGATCAAGGTGAGTAAGACTTGATGTTTATCTGAAAGATCGGAAAGCGGTGTTTTTCTTTTGTCTGTTGGGCTGGAAACCTATATGGCAAAAGATGGAGTCTTGCAGCCAATCACAAACGACTTTCCAAATTGACGCTCTCTCTCCTTAGCTTATGCTGTGTGAAATGGAAATGCTGCCTATTGCCACTCGTCATGCTACATGGTGATTGCACCATGCAGGTCTATATGTAGGCGAGGACTTGTTTATCTTTATTGAGGGTTCTTAGAATATATATTATGAATTCGGACTTAAGTTAAAGGTGCTCTCTTGTTTTCACTGAATATCATGTTACTTGTGTTTGTCGTCTGATGATTCTCTCACTCACAAATTTGAATGTTGGTACCTCGATTGCAATAGTGACTTAGTTCCTGGTGAAGCTCATCCAGGGTTTTACTCTGGATGTCGCAGAATTGGAAGACCAGGGTAAGATGATTCATCTTTTTGTTTGCTGAAAACTTCAGGTCGGATATGGAACACAATACTGTGAAAATTGTTTGTGATCTTAAAACTGAAAAGTGAGCATCGAGTATATGATGAAAACAGTTTTCCAAATGTGAAAAAAATGGAAATTGTGTGAAAAAAGCTCATGCTTTGCAAAAAGTTGACAAGAAAATATCTGCTTTTTTGAAGCAGGCTTGGAATTTGGTAGGTTGGCTGGTCCAGCTTATGGGCCTAGCCACTGGGTTTTTTCCGGTTATCTCAAAAAAGTACATACTAATAAAAACAAACGTAAGGGAAGGCAATTGTAGAGGCCAAGCATGGAGTCAAGCTCTATATTTTAAATATACCAATGCAGTTAAGTTGACGGAAAGTTCTTTACCAAAGAATGTAGGATCCTCTTGATGTAAAACTGCTTATGATGCAGAGAAGGTAGCACAATAATCTCAAATTTCTCAAAACAAATATCTGGAACGTGATTTTGTACCACATTGTAGGTTATCTGGCTTGCGCTATACATGAGACGCAAATCCTGCAAAACAAATACGGAAAATGCTTCATGTCACGGACCAAAACACGGAGGAAATCACGCATGCGCGTTTCCACATGCGGAAAACACATTTTACAGTGATAGGAAACACGTTTTCCACATGGAAAACATGCGTGCTTGATTTTTTCTGTGTTTTGGTTCGTGCACTCGAGCATCTCTCTTATAACAGAGTCATTTAGTCATTTACATGACTCCTTAAGCATGTAAGTCACTGTGAATCCGGAATATTAAGCAAATCCTAATGTATTGAGTTGACCACTTTGATCCGCGCTTTAGGAAAATAGCACGAATGAACTTCCTTTTTTCGAGAAATTGAAAAGGATGCTTATCACTTCAATTTGATAAGACAAAGTAAAATCTGCTAGTTACAGTATTGCTGATCTGATGGCATTGGATAGTTCTCACCAAAAAAAAAAGAAAGAAAAAAAAAAAAAGAACATGACATGGGTATTCATCATACAAGGCAACAAGAACTAGTGCAAATATCTGCTTGCGCAATTTCTAATGCCTCCGGTAAAATATCCTGGTTTCCAGCATTGAGATAGTAACCTTTTGTCCCGAAAGGAGAGGGTTGGTTAATTATAAGGTCATAGGTTCTTAACGATGCAAGTCAATTGGCTGCAGTTATCCATAAAAGCTAAGCTATTGGGTAATAATACTGTACTAAGAAACCCATTTTTTAAGACTATCAATGCTACATGTTGCGTTGAGCATGCCTCAACATAGCTTAGTTGATCATCAAATCATGAAAAGTTGATAGTATCCAAGAGAAGACTAATATTACATACGAAATGAACTTCATTAAGAATTAATCCTAATTATACATATTCGAGCGGAACGGTCTGATCCAATCTATAAAAAAAAATATTAAGTATATACAATAGGTTATACCAATTTCTATATTATGGCTCTTACTATTGTAATTATAGTAAACCAAAAGAATCAAATAAAGGGCATATCTTTGATACAGTGATTAGAGGGTAACAAACCAGCTTCTGAGTTGAGCAATGCTGAAGCTGTTGCACCATGCAATGATATTAAAGACTTGGCACATGCCAGCCAGGCAGCCTAACAATAGACCAGACACACACATATCTAATTTACATAAAACCTACCAGAATTCTTAACAAATGTCTACAACAAGATCTAATAGCAATCAATCTCCTATGATCATGAGTACTAAATAATATAAGGAATAACTTAATTTGTTTGGCATAAGCATAAGAATGATTACCTGGAGGAGGTGGAAAGCTAAGCACCACGGTTATGGTGATGAATTGTTCCATTGGCTGACAAGGTCTTCAGCCCGCCCTCTCTCTAGAAAGCCACCAGCAAATAGTGGGTGAGGGTTGAAGAGGTCCATCCCATCCCATGTGTATGAAACTTTAGAATATGAAGACTACAAAATGCAAGTGCATAACACTACTTCAAATGTTCCTCAGTCACCAGATCATGATAAAAACTCAAAGAAAGTAACCAGAACTGTAAAGCTTTATCAAGGGTAAAGCTCCTTGCTGATTAGGAGCTCCATAACCTTAACACAAAGGGTAAGGTCAACCCTTTTTGGTTAATTTTAATATCACAATATTTAAGAATATCATCCAAATAATATATATATATATATATATATATATATATTAAATGAATTTCAAATGTAAGTTTGCTCAAAAGGCTATTTGCTTATGCATTTGTTTAGACCGACTTTGGGGGCTCCTACCACAAATGCCACCTACAGGAAAACATCATTAGGGTCACGTCAGAAGTACTACCCATGATTCACTATCACCTACCTAAACCCTGATACAACAAACCAGTAAGAAACCTAAGCACATGCGAAATCTAAAGAGGGTAGAACATATGCAATCATGCCCCGAAATAGACTGTTTCTATAGAATATCAGCCAGATTATCAACTTAACATTGATACAGCAATCAAAAGAGTCATGCCAAACATTATTTTCTTAGATTTAATATTTTATATCTCACTTCTGCATCATTAAAATACAATTCCGAATTTCCATTAATCAACCAGAACATACTAGGTCTGCACAAAAATAATACAATTCTTGTTTCGTGAAAAGAAAACAGTACACATTGCAATAGACAAAATCCTTTTGGAGCTAAGTGGCTCACATAAATATTTAACATCATGTACCTTCTCAACTTAGCCTTTTCTCATTTGGAATTTCTAAAATACCCACCCCGCCGTTCATCAACATAGGAAAAATGAGTTCCAATTAATATCCTCTAATGACAAAGAGTTAACTGGATCTTTATTTGTGGAGAAGTTGCGAACTCAAAAACGATCAACTCATCAAGATCCAGATAGGCTTCTTATTGAAATTGATCAATTTGATTTATACGGTGAGCACTGGGCTATCGGTGGCAAGGCCCATTGTGTTTAGACCATTGTCTACATAAATGACTGAACCAGTCACTGCTGAAGCCAGGGAGGATACCAAGAACGCTGCTGTATTTCCAACTTCATCTGCAACAAATATGTAGATACCGTAAGCAGTTGCTCCTTTGACTCAAGGAAAGAATTTATTTATTTTTTCTTTTAAGATTAAGGTTGGACTTTGAAGCAATCACCTGCTAACAATTCTTTTTTGAGAGGGGCATTTGCATACGAGTATTCAATCATCTTCTCGATGAACCCAATGGCCTTTGCAGCTCTGCTTCCCAATGGACCTATAATAATAGAGTGTTAAATACAGAACAGCCGATTAGACTCTCGCACTGGTGCACCACAGAAGCATCATATAATGCGCTTATTAATTACAGTCTCTGCTTGTGATGTTGGTATGAGACTAAAGCTTGACCAACAAGGTTTGTCCATGCAAGTGGTAAATATTTTATCATACTAATTACACAAATCCATTTGAAAGGCTATGCCCTTTACTATTAGAAGCTGGTGCTAGCATGACATTTGAGAAGCGCTTTCTGCAACGTCCTCTTAGATGTAGTAAGAGTTCCTACTAGCCGGCGATGTATACTGGAATAAGTCTTACTACCAGTACCAGCGATCTAAGAGGGTGTGAAGTTCTCCTTAGGAAGGGAAGCAAGCACAAAATCTTTGTCCGCCAAATTAATTCAGGCTTCAATGTTAGTTAAACGTTTGAAGAGATTTCACAAAAGCACAATACTCAATGTTTTATGATATATTTAAGGTCTAACTAAATTAGCAGGGAAAAGTGATTCCAGTTTTTACTTACCAAAGTTGCTCAGTGTGCATCCTATATGACCCCAAAAAAAAAAAAAAAACTAGATTCTAAGAGCAAGTGCAAACAGGATTTGGTGGAACTAAATTGGATGCTGGCATTGTCACTCCAAGCAAGTGCATATACGATTTTTTATTTTCAACCCAAGATTGGTAGTTCTACTACCCAAAACCACAGTGTTCTAAGGGATAACCAAAGGATCCTATGTATTTGTTTTTTCTCCACAGAAACAGGTTCACATCGATCATCAATGGCTAGTACAACATTTAACAAGTACGTAAACAATGCTAAGGAGGAACGACGATGTACCTGCAGATATTGTGTTGACTCTGATTTTGTTTTTCCTTCCAGCTTCAAAAGCTAACACCTGCTCATGCAAAAGTAAGTCTATGTAGGAAAGATGAATATGATCAAACCATTTCAGCATAAAAATAGGATATGTAAGACGTATATGCAGAAGGCTCTTACTCTTGTATCACTTTCTAAGGCAGCTTTTGCTGAACTCATGCCTCCACCATAGCTGCACAATAAATCAGTCTATAAAACAAACATATAGAAATCTTATAGCCACATCACTGCACAGAGTGAAGTTCTAGGAGAGATTCATACCCAGGAATTGTCCTCTCAGAAGCTATGTAAGTTAACGAGATTGTAGCACCTCCTGCCAAAGGTAACAAGTGTTGCAATTATAATTGAACAGTTTAGCAAAGCTTTATTTGGTTCAAGAATAAGCACTTAATAAGCAGCTATTAGCAACATCTGGAATCCACATGCAGAAAATATTTGACATTTCCATTTACACACGCATAAGCATCACAAGCCACAAATTGTTGCTAAAGTTTACCAACACAGGACTGTCCTGGCCGCTTCTATCTATGCACTAAACTGTCAATTTGAAGAAAAAAGGAAACCCATGGATTGCTGGTTTGAATATTAAAAAATAAAAAATAAAAGATAAAATATTGAAAAAAAAGCATATACTATTCTATGACAATACCTGGATTCATAATTGGAAGAAAATGCTGAAGTAAAGATATGAATGAGTAGCTTGATGCTGATATTGCTGCTAGGTATCCATTTCTGGACGTCTCCAGGAGAGGCTTGGTGACCTGCTTGATGAAAGTTGATGCACATTAGCTAACGATGCGGAAAAGATGTTTGAGAACAAAAAGATGCGGGACAACTCACCTCTGGTCCATTGGCAAGAGAATGTATAAGGATGTCGATACTTCCAAAATCATTTTTCACGGCTTCAGCTGCTTCCTACAAGTAAAAAAGCTAAACAGTAAGAGTAGGCGTTATTTTCACGCTACAAAAGCAGCACTTGAAGTCCAAGTATCTTTAAGTCGGACAGAAAATGATTATGTTACCTCTACCAAAATCAGTCTGTGTATCATATATAGAGTTAACATACTTTACATGACAGGTCATATACTGAATGAAATATATGTTTGTCATTCATACTACATACTTTTACTGTCCAATTAGCAGAACCAGCATAGCGCTTGTTTGTTTTGACCTGCAAATAGGCACAAATACAGGTATACCATCAGAACTAACAAAATGTTCTACTTAACCAGTAAGCGTTAAAAGCTTTTCTTACATCTTCAGGTACATCTTCGGCAGTGTCATAGACTGCATCTAGTGGGTAAACTTTGCTGATTTCCATAAGAGAACCATTTGGCAATCTGAAACATCAATCATACTTCTTATCATGTTGCAAAACCAGTAGCATCAATATATCAAACTAATAGACACTAGTGATGAGTGTCAATGTAAGTACCAACCTCCTTGATTCATCAAATTTCCCGCGTCTTAAGCTAGTCTCAAAAATGTTAAGTGCCTTCAAAAGGAGAGTACTCGGTAAGTTCACAGAAATCAAGAGGCTGCATTGAAATGTTAATATTCACACAGCAAAAGACTTACAGGAACCCATGTACCAACTAGAATTTCAGCACCAGCTGCAGCAAGAGCCTTAGCAATTGCCCAACCATAGCCATTATCATCAGCTACTCCAGCAATAAATGCCCTTTTGCCTGAAAAACGGACCCGATACGAAACTAGTTGTCTTGATTAATGGGGAGAAAGAAATCAAGATTTAGCTATGAACAGTCATTTGGTTACTATAACAAAATTTCACATCAGACATTTTATTTCCTACATACAACAAAATTATGCTAATAAAAATTTCTACATACTGAAGGCAATAGATCTAAAGAGCAAGGATAAGATGCAAATTACAAGAAATAAGTTCATACATTAATATGTCGTTAGCTATCTATGGCAAGCTTAAAAATGTGTATTTCAATGTTTCAATCTCCAATGTTATCCAGACTTCATGAGAATGGGGTAAAATTATAATGATCCAATAGCATAACAGTAAGAACCCTTCCAAAGAGAAGTTTATGTAAGTCCCAGAAAAGTGAACTCAATAATGAAATTGCCTTGTAGGAAAGCCTTCTCCAGGATATAAATCCTACATGAACTTCTATAAGAATATCAACATTTATGTGTAGTGATATCATAAAATGAACCATCTACTGAATGGAAAGCAACAATTCAATATATGCTAGTAGAAACATTCAAGTATAGTCCAATATCTTTTGCTTGTAGATCCATGTAAAACAAGTATGCACTCTATGTCCATCGTCCATGTTAAGGTAGTGGTATAGAAAGACAAACAGATCTTCTACCTCTCAAGTCAATAGGCAGCCCTGAAAAACTTCCATTCTCACTATCAGTTGACATGGCCCTGGTAATAACCTTACTAAAGATCACAGGATGAGATATGGAGTTCTTGCAAATTGGAAGAGTGGTAGAGACAGAAGATGAGCTAGCAAGTTTAGATTCACTTCTCCCATTAAATTTGGAGCTTGATACAACTCTGCTCGAAATGAATTTCTTATGTGGTGAAAAGAAGCACGGCCCTGTTGTGGCCATTTGTAAGTACACGCCTGCCATTGCTGCCATCTTCTATAAAGCAACACAAATCTTCATAAGAAACTGTTTGCATACAAGGTAATCTAAAACTAAATAATCAAAATTTCATAGCTAGCTGAATAATAGCCTCACAATTATGTCCAGGAGAAAAAAAGGTTAAAAAGTAAAGATAATGATTTGTGAAAGAGAAATGCTATTCTTCAGGGTCATTTTGACCCTAAAGAAATCAGGGCTGATGTGGACAACGCCACATCAGCCCAAGCATTTAATAAAATACTTGGAAAGTAATTATTTTCACATCTCAATATTTTAGAAATATTCATTTTAAACTTATCAAAAAAGTCACATTAAAGGTGCTTCTTTTCAAAACATTTAATATTAAAAAAATAATAAATGATGATGTAGACAACGCCACATCAGCCCTGATTTTTTCAGAGTAAAAATGACCCTGAAGAATAGCATTTCTCTTTGTGAAAACACTAAATTAATAGAAAGTGAAATTTTTTTTGAAAATAATAGTAATAATTTACACTAATGCAGCTTAGTGCTAAATTTTAACTTTAATAGCACTCTGGAAATAATAATTTAACTCTAATAGCACTCCAAACAATGATGTTCGCCAATATAAAGCAAATTAAAAGTAAAGGAAACAGTCACGATTACTCAATATACTAATTACAATTTACCACGTCTAAGAAAAATGAAGTGATGTAGCTGGCAGGGTGTGGCAATGGGTCGCGGACGCTCATGAACCTTCCTCATCTGACTTTGGCTCTGCCTCGTACAAGGGAGGATAGGGATCTTTTTGAGTTTTCAAGAAAAGTTCTAAAGGTGGTGACAGGTACGTGCCATACTTCACGACGTATCAGGAGACAACACACGTCTACAATTTTACTTTATGACTGCGGTCACATCTACTATGTGGACTCGTAATGTGGTTAGAAACCTGCGCAAGTCGACCTGAGCATAGAAAGGTCCCGTCTCGTTATCTCAAAAAAAAAGAAAACAACACCGATCATTTCTTCTTAGTGAAGCTCACATCATTCATTTGGGGTTGAGCAACACTAGAAAAGCGTTATCTGATCCATGTCTAATTTGAACAAATTCTCAAAACTAAAAATGAAGTGCAGTAAATCTAACTTAATCAAACCGAATATACGGTCTGATCTAGTATGACAACCATGAAAGGATCCACTATTACTCCCCACTCAAATATTGTGTAACTACGATAATGGAAGGGAAACTGTTAACAAAATAAAAAGAAATTTGAAAGTAATAGATCGGAGGGGATCACCGCTGCACAAACGGCGGTCATACAACCCTTGCTTGGTGGCAGATCGGAGCCGGATGCGATGCGATCAACGCATGAAAGAAAGCAACTCTACTTGTTTATGAAATGCTATGAAGCAAAACATAACGTCCCACAGAGAAGAAAATCATCAAAATAAAGCAAAATAGCATTGATTTAACATGAAATCTGCACTGAATATTAGTTGGAACATATTTAACCTGGTTGTAATATTTTAAAAAATGCTTATGATTGGAAACAATCATAGATTCTATCAAACAAGAAATAGAAAAGAAATGCAGCAAATTGAAAATGATTTAATCTTTACCAGGTATTAGTTGAGCTCTCGTGGAATCTGGAATGAAATGAGAGATTATAGGATGGGCACTACAGTTGTATGAAGATTTACGATGAAATCGAGGGCGCGAAGCTTTGGCGGATCGAAGCCGCTCATTAGCCGATTCAACCCAAAAACCGAACCGCACTGAGACTGAACCGAACGAAGTGACCCGCAAGTCCGGGTACCTGGTGCGGTCACAACCAAACACACTTCCGATTCTTTTTTTTGGGCAATTAGGTGTTCTACATTCGGATCGGTCTATTTAATTAACTCCACAATGCACCTTAGATTCTCCCATAATTAACTATTTAATTAGATTATTAGTTAATTCGATGCCGGCTCAGCATCAAGTCCATCGAGATATTGATATCTCGAGTAATTTCATCCACTAATGTCTACAATGTTTAGTTTAATTTTTAAATAATAACATTTGTTTAATGAGTTTTGGATATCTTTTCTTTTAAATTTTAGAGAATACTTTAAATTAAAAAAATTTAACATAATACATCTATAGCTTTATAATTTATTTTATACTTAAGATTGATCAATGAAAATTTTGTTAGACGGGTGCACGAAAATTTGTACTTAACATGCTCTATACTTTACACGGCAGAAAATCAGCTGTTGATTTCTATTTCGATGGCGTTGCTAGTCCCATCAATTGCACCGTCACTATTTTTACCAAACAAGCAAATAGCTTGTTAAAATTCCAGAAAATATGCCCTTGCACTGGTATATATGTAGAGCATTACGTGTGAAAACGAGCCGAGTTGAAATCATATATTACTAAATTTAAGTTTGGCTCAATTAATTTAGCTCGAGCTCGACGAGTTTCATAAACTGAACTCGAATTCGACTGGACTGGTAAAATTTCAAGCTCGAGAGCTCGATTATAACAACTAGGCCGAACTTAAGTCGAATTGAGCCGAGCTCGGTTCGATTGTATGAATTAAATCAAATTCAATGACTTGAACTCGAATAAGAACATACTTAAATAATTATTATAAAATATATTTGAATAAAATAGAAAAAATTATTTAGACTTACGAGCTTAACGAACCGAACAACACGATGATCAACCCTAATAATATGTTATAATACTGCACGTCTAAA
Organism: Xerophyta viscosa; assembly: GCA_002076135.1. NCBI lineage: Eukaryota > Viridiplantae > Streptophyta > Magnoliopsida > Pandanales > Velloziaceae > Xerophyta > Xerophyta viscosa. The sequence continues at coordinate 2,026,342 of MJHO01000007.1, read as the reverse complement.
ATGAGTAACGGGTCGAGCCTAGGACCTCATTGGATTGTGAGCGAGGCAATATCCAACCAACATACTATTTAACGGACGAAAGTACCCCTCTTCATTCCGTCAGACACTAGTCACGCAACAAAACAAATAGGGGCATTCCAGCCATTACATTTTGTTCGAATAAACAACAAGGACAATTGGAAATTTGACCGTTGGCCAACGTTCATGAAGCTGGGGCAAGTTAGACGCTTCCTTTTGTTGTTGCTCTGAATTCATTCGCACGCGTCCTCTGTGAATCATTCCAATAATTTTTTTAGCTTCGAATTAGGGTCTGCTCGAGAAGAAAAGGCGTGGAGCTCGATCTTTGCTAGGGTTTTCCTTCTCTTGAAGATCTGACCAGCTTGAACAGTAGCTTCTCGATCACTGTTGCGATATTGAGGTGGTTTTTTTTTTTTCCTTTTTAAAACTTGTTTTAGTTCGATTTTTAAGTGTCGATAATACCTAAGTAATACTGATTTTTTTTTTTCTAATTGTTAGTTGTCATGAATTGTTTTTGAAGTTTATAACCACTGGTGGAAATTAAAGGCGGGTTTTCCTTTTATAACCAGTTTTAGTGGATTTAGAAGTTTGGATACCCCCTGACGATACTGAATTTTTGTGAACTATGTGGAAATTAAAGGTGGGTTTTCCTTTTATAACCTGTTTTAGTGGATTTAGAAGTTTGGGTACCCCCTGACGATACTGAATTTTTGTGAACTATGTGTCTAATGCTAAAGTTCCTTTCTTTTTCCTTCTTATTTAGAAGGGTCATGATCACTGTGAAAGTAAATGTGAATTTTTTTTTTCTTTTTTTTTTTCAAAACTTGTTTTAGTGAATCTTTAAGTTTCGATTTTTATTAATAGTTTTATTTATATTCTAAAATTGTTTTAATTTTTTTAAGTTCTTGATCAATGTTGCGTAATTAAAGGGTTTTTTTTATTCTTTTTCAAATATTGTTTAAGTTGGTCTAAAGTTTCGATATTACCTACTGATACTGAATTTGTTATTTGCTTTTCTAATTTCTAAAGTTGTCTCCTTTCCATATGATGCGCATTAGACATTGTTGAGGGTCGGACCGGTAGTTTAACTTAGCATAAGCTCTCGTCGTTAAGTGATTGGTCACGAGTTCAACCACTAGATTTGGTTCTTCGGGGATTCACGGCCAAGTGGCATCGTCTTAGCAAGTCCTAAGCTGCCTTGTATTATGTGTGCTAGGATCTAGTCCAATTTTGTGAAGCAGGGGCTAGTTCCATCCAGATTTGGCGGGTTTATAGAATCATAATGAAATTTGTCAGGTTATTTCTTGCCGTCGTTTTGGATGGACGATGTTGGATTGAGTGTTAGAAGAAAAGCATGCGTGTCTGGTAGATTCATAGATAGCTGTTCTTCAAAGCTTAGAATTTGTTAGTGCATCTTAAGTTGCTAGACTTGGAATTTCCATTTTTTTTTCTTTTAGTGGAAAGCTTGTTGTTCCTTTTAGAAACAAATGCTTTTTGATTCTGAAAGCTCTCACATTTGGTTTAAAGGGAAACTACCATTTAGTTCTTAAATTTTGCCCCCACTGTGCTACGTGTGTGCGCATTTTGTTAGGTTGAATATGTTGAAAGTATATAGATTACAGTGTGATCTCATTAACGCGTCATCTGCTGGGTCAACCTGTAAGATAAATAATTTCAAATAAAGAAATAAATAAAATAAATGAATATAAATATTTACGAGCCTGGTAAGGAGAGGCGGGTTTGGCCTCTGGGGTTGCCAAGCCGCAGGTCTCTGGTTTGATTGCCAATGGCACTTTTTCGGTCTATCTTGGGGCACATTTGCAGGCCCAAGTGCTACCGGTGCTAGCTGTTGAGCCGACATCTAAATGCACCCTAGTCCTTCCCTTGCCGAACTTGCAAAAATCTCTTCTTTAAAAGAAATACTAAGGCAAATTTGAACTTGTTGCTTTTATCCAATTTCCCTTGTAGACTATTATTTGAATGGGTGAATCTTACTCAGTCATTCATTAAAGTAATTTTTCGATTGCTAAGTTTTGTGAAAATTTTCTTTTTTATGATCATGTTGGGATTGTGTTAGAGTTGATTTTCTTACTTCATTCATACGACCTGTTAGTATTTCTTCTAAGATTTATATCTTACATCCTTGTTTTCGTAATAGGCGAAGGAAGCACAAAAGCTTTCATTCTTTTTCTACTGCTACTCAATAGTCATGGCTACTCTATCGCCGGGTGTTCTATTAAAGCTACTAGATGCCATGAACATGGGCACTAGCAAGCCGGTGGGTGAGCACCGTAGTGCTCTTCTCCAGGTAACTGACATAGTTCCAGCTAACCTTGACGAAAAGGACCTTTGGCCAAGGCATGGATTCTACATCAAAGTCTCAGACTCCTCGCATTCTATTTACGTTAGCCTTCCTTACAGACAAGATGACCTAGTACTGAGCGACAAGCTGCAACTAGGACAGTTCATATATGTTGATAGGCTAGAATCAGCATCACCCGTGCCCTTCATCATTGGGGCAAGGCCCTTACCCGGAAGACATCCCTTGGTAGGCACCCCAGAACCAATTACGAGAAGTAAACGTGCTAATGGGGATCGATCTGATGCTAAAGGTCATCGTAGAAGAGGTTCATGGGGACAAGAGATTAATAATTCAGTCGGTAGAATTGCTACTTCTCCTAGGGTGATTAAACCAACTGCGTTGGATTTTGAGGAGACTACGCCAGTCAAATCTGTTAGATCCTCGGTTAGTGGCATCGTTTTCTCGAAAATGGCGGATTCGAAGGCTGCGGGTTTAAGGAAGAGTTGTATTGCGACGAGGCACACGAGGAGTAGCAGCGCAGCAATTGACAGAGATTCTAGGATTCCAAGAAGTCCTTTTCCCGGTGTCGGTACATCTATTATCGGGCTTTCAAAATATCTTTCAATTTTGAAAATCATATTAATCTGGTTTCTTTTATGATGTCGTAGGAGAAGAGTTTAGTAACTCCTCCAACCAAGTTGAGAAGTGCCACAGTTGCGGAGTCCCCTTCAGTATCTTCACCTGATGATGAGAATAAGAAACTATCAAAGAAGATGAGTGCAACTGCGACATCTAAGGATAAGCCCTGCAATCGCGTCCCGATACCAGGAAAACTTAGTATGCTTGGAAAGGTGAGCAAATCTTATGTTCCTTGTTAAATTTCATCAGTAGTTCACTTTTAAGTAAATTTGGCTGTTTGCATGGTTTCAGGAGGCTCTGCAACACAGAGATGAAGCTCAGAAGATAGCTCTGCAGGCTCTAAGAGATGCCTCTGCAACTGAAACCGTTATCCGTCTTCTCAAGTAAATTTCTTTTAACATAGTTGATCACTTTTTTTAAGGCTCCAAGGTATTACCTGAAGCTAGGGCTCTGCCATATAAAGTCCCCATTTGGCTCTCCGAGGAGGATACTCTCGCTCTAGGAGTACCCCTTCGCACGCGAGGGTGCGCAAGTGTGCGTATGCTAGCGCAGTATTTGCAAATGCACAACTCGCCCATCCACTGTGACACCCCTTCACCCCGAGATAATACATTATTCTAAGTAATCAATATCTGTTAATTAAAGCTTGTTTCTTCTAACACTTAGGACTTTCTCGGAGTTGAGCGCGTCCGCAAAACCAGAAGCTCCTGCTGTTTGTTTCGACCAATTCTTGGGCTTCCACCAGGAGTTTTTGCAAGCAGTTATTGATATGGAGGCGATTCATGCAGCTACATCAACTGCTTCATTAAATGAGAAAGAACCTGCTAGAGAAAAACAAGATAACTTGGAAAAAACATCTATTTTACGTGAAATAAGATGCAACTCAACAGAAGAATGCGAGCAACAACTTCTTTCCTCATCCAAGAGAAAAGCAGCAGCACGGTTCAAATCTGTTTCATTTGCCGCAGATGGGAACCAAAAGAGCAATGATGAGAACAAAGAGCCTTCCAAACTAAGTACTTCGATATCTTTAGCAAAACAGATACAAAATGAAGCTGCGAATTGGTTCATGGAGTTCCTGGAGGCAACTTTAGATAAAGGGTTGAAGAAGACAAAAGGAACCATAGCTGATGATGGAAACATGGCAGGGTGCTGCCCTCAATCGGTAATACTGAAGGTCATAAACTGGATGGAGATGGAGCAGAATGACAACAGCAAGAGACCACTGCATCCAAAAGCAGCTCATATAGCAAGAAGATTGAGAATCAAAGCCAAGAATCCTTAGCTCTGATATCCTTACTCATGATAACATGTTCATTTGCCCAATTGCCCTTGCAAATTATTGCATCTTTTTTAATCCTGTATCTTTTGTAATATTTCTCTCCTTGAAAGGATATTTATATTATTTCATTTAATGAAGATATCCTTCCCAACTGCTGTCAATATTCTTATGTAAGAAACATAGCTTCTCAAATAAATTAAAAAAAAAAAGAAGAAACTATATCTGTGCATGTTTACTATAATTTGAATACATGAAATGATCTTATGCATGCAAACGAGAGGTCGAGAGCCCTAGTTCACGGATACTTGATGGAAAGCAATACGCCATTTCGATTTCGATTCATCCTTACCTACATAACAGTCAGCATATAGAAAACCACTGCTATGGTCTATGTTTCTTACTTTCTTTTCTTATTCTATCAGTATATATCAACTAATGTTGGTTCAGTTGGTTAGCAGAACTAGATATTAGTAGGCAACTGTGGCCTGTTTCTCGCGAATGGTAAGTCAAGATATTCGAATCATAGCAAATGTTGGCAGAAAAATATTATCGTTGCTTTGTAATTTTCGGTCAAAGAGAGAGAGAGAAGGGAGTTCGCATAGATCAACTACTAAGGTGTGGCCATAGTCTGGAATTTTAACTGGGCTTAGGAATGAAACAATTATGAAATTCAATATATTATACTACATTATGCTATGTAGATGTATGGTGAATAATGATGAATACATTTTATTTTTGGAAATAATTAAGTCGAGATGTTTTATGTAGCCGTATATCTTATCCATCAACCAGCAAGTATTGACGTGATCATATATTATCAAGACTTGTATAATAATGGACAATTATGAATAATTTATTTTTTTAACTCAATAATAATCTTATAATTTTAAAATTAATTTTTGAACTTTTTTTTTAAGTTGACAAAAATATCCCAGTTAATTATTCTTTAATCGAGTTCTTAAATCCTATTTTTATTTCACGGATCTGCGAGGCCATGAAATCGACAGCGAGGTGGCAGAAAGATCGCCGCCGCCGCCGCCGGAGGCTTGGAAGGATTTGAGACCGCGTGAACGGCGCGAATGCCGCTTTCGATTGCAAGGAGAAGGAAGAGTAAACTTGAGGGCTCTTGATGGAGGGATAATATAGGGTTTGGAGAGCAAGGTGAGGGAAGGCTCTTGAGCGAGGCAATTGACCAAGAGGACAGCTCTTGATCGAAGGTGATCGAGGCGTTCGATCTGGAAATACTCTTGATCTGGGGCGGAGAGCAAGGAGATGATCCCAACGGCAAGAAGAAGATGATCAAAAAGTGAACAACAGAAATCATTTAGTGAGACTGTTTAGGCTCTGCTGGATGATGATTATTTATTCAACCCTCCTCTTTATAATCGGATTCTCCAAATTAGTATCAAGCCAAAAGTCATCATTTTAATTTGACAATTTTATAATGAGAAGGGTTCTAATATTTGTCATTTTTATATTAGTAATTTTCTGAATAGTCAGATGACGAGCTCTAACTTAATATCTGATTTTCCATATAGTGATCAATTATTTGATCTAAATGTATGTGATATAATAGAAATATATTAGTGTCAATTTAAAATATAGAAGAGTTAAAATAAATAATTTTAATATTCAAAAGTTACTATTAAATTTCAAAATAAACAGATTAATCAATAAGTTTTTTAAAAAATAGAGATTTACCCATAATTTCTCAAATAAATAATAAATAGTGAGATGGCAAGGGCGGTGAGTGCAGCAAACTTTGCTTTCACACTAAACAAATAACTATCAATCTCATCTGACTCATATTAAAAAAGAAAGAGCTTTTACAATAGCTCTACAAAGGTAACCTTCTAATAAATCAATATTTGTTTCTAAATTAACTTCTGAAATTACAGATGTGATAATTTTATCTGCCATGTCATTAAATTAGAGATTGATTTAAAATTTAAGTTTTAAGAAGTTGATTTGCTGATATTTTTTTTAAGAAAAATACGAAATCAATCACTCAATTTCAATAGTTGGACAAATATAAGTTCCTCTTTAGAGTATTTTTCAAATTAATCTCTCTCTCTCTCTCTCTCTCTCTCTCTCGTAACATGTGCATAAAATTTTTGACTATTATATAAATATTTTTAAAAAATTATTAATATTAGCGTCATAGATTTTGATTACATCTATAATTTTTATATTAAATATTTTTTAAAAATAATTCTAAGTAGATATTTTGAGACTCCAAAGTCTTAACGGATTATCTAATAACCCGTTAAGATTTTGGAGTCTTAAGTTATCTTTTTAGAAATATTTTTTGAAAAAAATTTTAACACAAAAATTATAAATTTTAATATAATATATAATTGTATATAGAAATTTCTTTTTAAAAATATTTCTAAATATATATTTTAGGATGTAGGAAATTAATGGATTTTTCAAGGAGAGTTTATTCGTCCAAATTCAATATTCAATAATAGGACGGCTGATATGATATTGCCCCTTAAAAAATGCTAACCTATAAACATATATGTAAAAATTGTTGATGAAAGTCGTTATGCCACGTGGTATTTTGAATAATTTTTGATGTGCCATTTGATATTTACTCTTATTCTAAATAAGCCATGTGACATTTATATTAATTTATAGAAATTTATAAAACCATGTAATTTAATTGAAGCATATAAAAAATCTAATTTATAAATAAAAATTTAATTAAAATAATAATTTATAAAAAATCTAAATGCAGCATACATATAGTATAAAAGTATATATATATATATATATATATATATATATATATATATATATATAATGTAATATTAATTTTTATTTAAAATTTACTATGTATAAAATTTTTTAATCATATATATATATATATATATATATATAATGCCATTGAACGTTAATTTTCGAATAATTTTACATAAAATATTTGATATTTTTTTATTGTAATAATATAGTACAAATCAAATATACTATTTAAAAAAAAATAAAATTTATGTAAAATTAAAAATATAAAAAATAAAAAATTAATTTTTTTAGTATATATATATATATATATATATATATAAATTTGTGCATCGGATACGAAACTAATTTATAATAAATACAAACTTATGATTGTTAAATTTTTTATGTAGTTAAAAAATAAAAGTACGGTAGTTTTCGATTTATTTTATCGAAATTCCAGCCGCGTTGATAATTGTATCGTCACTATCGTGGTTGTGGAGGTAAAGTGCACGAGCATTGATTCCTGCCTCATCCGTTGATAATTATTCTATTTCATCATCTAGAGATACATACAATAATATAAAAATAAAAATAATAATGGCAGATTGGCAGAGATAATTCTTTGATTCTGACCTTATAATGGGGTGGAAGTGAAGAAGGTAAAGCCGTAAAGACAGCAGCTTGTTTTCTCTGCAGTTTATTATTATATATTCATAAAAGAAGGATAAATAAACTGCAATTATATAATAAACAATTTAGAAGCAAACCAAGCTCACCATTTCGTTGTTGTCACGTTGTTTCTGTTAGGAAGAAGAAGACTTTGTTTGTGGGATGACATTCCATGCCATCAACTCCTGATCCAGTTCCATAATTGTGTGAAAGGTGTGTTTGTTGGCTTTTCCGTGATCTAAAGCTGACTTTTCTGTTTTGCCTTTCTTGGAGAAACATCTAAAAAAGTGGATTTTGTGATATTGGTTCTGCTTGGTTTGGCTGGCCTTCTGGTGAAATGCTCGAAGAAAAGTTGTGAGTTTTAGCAGTTTCCACCCAAAACCTATGATTTTCTAGCATTTTCAGCAGATTTTTAGCTATATGACTGTCTAATTTAGAGGAAGTTTGGGGATTTATGCTCAATTTACTTTTTTTTTTTTATTTCCGCTGCAAGTATGTCATGTGGGAGTGTTAGTTGATCTTCAGATCTGAAGTTACAAACAGTCTATTAAATTTTGAAGATTTTCAAGTACAGAAGTTTTAGAGTTTTGATTGAAGATCCATTCATGGCCACAATTTTACCTCCACATCTTATTTCTTCTCCACCAGCACCACACAACCTTCTCTCTTCTGTAACATCTTGAGATCTGACGTTACAGTCACCGAAGATTTGAAAATTTGTAGTGGAGTTTTATTTGAAGATTATTCATGGCTACAAATTCACCTCCACCATCTTCTTCTACTTCTCCACCAACGCAACCTTCTCCCTCTGCAACATCTCCACCACCATCTTCTTCTTCTCCACCTCCACAGAGTCAGTCAAATGACACCTCTGCAAGTCCACCGCCATCTTCATCAGCGACTCCACCACCAGCTTCTTCTTCTGCCCCTCCTCCTGCTACACCCTCTGCCCCTCCTCCTGCCACACCCTCTGCCCCACCACCAGCTACACCTTCTGCCCCACCTCCAGCCACACCTTCTTCCCCGCCCCCTGCCGCAGCCACGCCTCCACCCCCGGCTTCCAATTCCCCTCCGCCTGGCCCAACATTGACCCCTCCCCCTCCAGCCTCATTGCCCGCCCCAACTACTCCTGTCACATCCCCTCCTCCGGCAGGAGCACCTCCGCCTCCTGGCAGAACTAGTCCACAACCTTCTCCAACAGCGAAACCGCCTACTGCTTCATCGCCACCACCACCGTCAGTTAAACCTCCCATGGGTTCACCTCCGTCCCCGCCTGCTCCCGATACTCCACCTCCTACCACAACCCCATCAACTCCTGCACCTAAGAACGCACCTCCAGGTGTCACTTCACCACCATCCCCTGGCTCTCCACCATTGGTGCCACCTACAACTCCACCGGGCAATGCAAGTGGTCCTCCAAGTAGTCCTACAGGAAATGTAATCCCCAATACTAACCCAAATGTTAACATCCGTACGCCTGCGCGCAGCAGTAGTCCGTCAGGGGTGGTGGCATGAATGCGGGAACCACGGTGGCCATTGGTTTAGTATCTACTATTGTGTTGCTTGGCCTGGTTGGATTGGTTGTGTTCTTGGTGAGGAAAAAAAGGAAGCCTGCCAATGGATATGCAGGGGCTATGTCATGCCTTCACCGTATGCTTCTTCTCAGATGTCAGGTAATTCCACGTACTCAATCATTTTAACTGAAACTTCTTAGGCTTGTGCCTGCCAAATTTAGTTGTAAATTTAAATGCAGTCTTTTCACCATGGATAACCTTACCCTAAATCAATTTTATTTGAGTTATTGCTAGATCACCTTTTTTTTTAAATCAATCCGGTTCACTTAACATGACATACGTCACTTTGAGCAGCATACAGTTCAATTCTTGCTCGAGTTTTGTGAACAAATTTTGGGCAACTTTTGGAGCTTTAGCATTTTTGCTTTTGTTAATGATAGTTCCATTTATTACATGAATTGACTGGTTCTTTGCCCAAATCAGAGACATCGTACCCGAGATCTCCGAGGGATCCGCTTATGCATCTTAGCTCCGGAAGTCACGGCTATGCGTACTCAGCATCTGACATGGGAAATTCGAAATCATGGTTTACGTACGAAGAACTATCTGCAGCTACAGATGGCTTCTCTTCAAGGAATCTTCTAGGAGAAGGTGGGTTTGGTTGTGTATATAAAGGACGTTTACAAGACGGAAGGGAGGTTGCCATAAAGCAACTGAAGGCCGGGGGTGGACAGGGGGAGCGAGAATTTAGAGCAGAAGTTGAGATTATAAGCCGTATACACCATCGTCATTTGGTATCGTTGGTAGGATACTGCATACAAGATAGTCAAAGGTTGCTAGTTTATGATTATGTGCCGAATGACACGCTTCATTACCATCTGCATGGTAAGCATTGGGTTTGTCATCCGAAGTTGCAATCAAGTCTTGATATGTTTTTTTCATCACATATATATTTTACATTTTGTTTTAGGGCGAGGAAGACCAGTTATGGATTGGGCTACCAGGGTGAAGGTTGCTGTTGGTGCTGCTCGTGGTTTGGCATACTTGCATGAGGATTGTAATATACCATTTTGCTCAGAGCATCTGTTATACTTTTATAATTTCCTACTTTGTTTTCGAAAAGTTCTACAATTTCGTATAACCTTTTTTTTTTTTTTTGGGAAATGTTTCATTACCAGGTCATCCACGGATTATTCACAGAGACATTAAATCCTCTAACATTTTGTTAGATAGCAATTTTGAAGCTCAGGTTTATACATGAATGATATTATATCGACTTGTTTTGTTCGCTTAAAGTTCCGCATTCATTAAATCTCATCCATTGATTAGGTTGCTGATTTTGGATTGGCAAGGCTAGCGATGGATGCTTTCACGCATGTGACGACGCGTGTAATGGGCACCTTTGGGTATGTTACACAATCATTGATACGATTATTAATATGAATGCTTTTCTTGATTCTGACTTGTAACTATACTTGCTCAGATATTTGGCTCCAGAATATGCATTGTCTGGGAAATTGACAGATAAATCGGATGTGTACTCTTTTGTGTAGTGCTTTTAGAGCTTATTACTGGACGGAAACCTGTCGATGATTCTCAACCACTGGGAGATGAGAGTCTCGTCGAGTGGGTAGGTGTTAGATCTTCTACTGATTCTTAAGTTTTTCACATGCATTATAACTGGATATTCGGATAATCTCTATGCTGGGAAGGAAGATATTCTAAGTATTTGGATACAATTTCAGATCTCTTTGTTAAACATAGATTGTTTGATCAAGAAAATGAGCAAGTTCATTGTAATTGTAACTAAAATAAGATAGAGGGTCATGCTTTCTGCTTCAAATGTCTGATATGTTCATCATAAAAAAAGCTTCATTTCCTATTGCTACAATCTGCTAGATACATATAGAGAGTTGAAATCACATGTCTTAAATTTAATCTCGGTAGCTGGAAAAGGTGTTAATAGCTCCTTGTGATATTTTTGGGATATGTTTTGTTACCGCTATGTCTCTTAATGTAGGCATAGATCCAGAAGTGTTAATAGGTTGCTGAAGTACTCATGCCCCTATCTATCCGCATCATAACATATTTGTTTTTGGTCTTCCATGAACTAGAGCATTCGTAAGGTGGGATTTTAGGTTAGTATATGAAATTGTTCAAAGCTATTACATAGAACTGAATTTAACAAATCTGATGGTCTACTAGTACTGATTTGTTTACGGAAATAGGAGAGGTTGTTTTCTGAAGAAGTCTAATTAACACCCCTTTAACTAGTACTTCATCAGGACAATAAATGAAAACTTGGACTTGTATTTTATGCTATTCTCATTAACACAATGCGTGTGCAAGACGAATCATGTGCTTGTGAGCAAGGTTCGACGCTTCGGTCAGCACACCTTGTGTTGACCGAAACGTCTCGAAGCTGGCACCGGAACGGTGCCGGGCCGGCCAACACAAGCTTCTTTTTTTAATTGATACTGCTCATCTTTCTTGATTTCGCGAGGAAGATGAACAGGTGCGACCGGCATCTGCCAGATCCATCCTTTTTTTGAGGGCTTGGCCAGTGGGGCGGCCGAGGGTTGGTCGGCCAGCTATGGGTTGGGCAGATGAGGAGCATTACATGGTCTATAATTATTAGAAACTTCAGTTGATTCATATGAGCAAACCGATCTCACATATCCGATTGTGATATTCAAAACCGATATGTTAGCCAGATTGTAGTGAAACTTTTCTAGACCAGCAGATTAATCACCCCTTTTTTATAAGATAATACCTATTCTTTTTCTGTTAGGCCCGCCCATTACTTGGAAATGCTCTTGAATCCCGAGACTTTAGCGAGTTGCTTGATCCTCGTCTTGAAAACAAGTATGATGAAAAAGAGATGTTTCGTATGATTGAAGCCGCTGCTGCGTGCGTGCGCCATTCAGCAACAATGAGACCTCGCATGGGGCAGGTAATTCTAAACTGAAAAATTACAAAAGGGATCTTTTTAGTTTCTAGAAGAAGTTAATTTTTTTTAAAAAAGAGCTTAACGAATCAGTTTAATATCTCAGGTAGTGAGAGCTCTAGAGAGTTTTGCTGATGTGGATATGAACAATGGTTTAATACCCGGACAAAGTGAGCTCTTTGCCGCCCAATCTTCAGACATTAGATTATTTCAAAGGATGGCTTTTGGCAGTCAGAATTTCAGCACTGATTTTAGCCAAGCAAGTTGGAACCAGGCCTGGAGTCAAAGCCGCAGCCAGAGGAATCTATAAATTCCACCATTAACCTTGTGATTTTCTTTTCATTTTTTCAACTCTTTTGTGCAGTGATTCTTTTTCCAGAACTGTAGGAGTTCCGCGTGATAATCTCTTAATTCTTTGTAGAGTGGATTGAAATTTTGTATGTGTTTCCCTATTTTCCTTGGAAGTGTTGAATCCTTGTTCATATTTTCACTTTTGGTATCTTGTAAATCTTTTAGACGGTTGTTCCACTTACAGAAATTTCAGCAGTTTTAGAACCGGAGTTGCACGAACTCCAGTTCCAGGAATATCTTACTTCCAAGCTTCTGATTCATCTAAACTAAACATGGAATTTTTCAGAGAGCAATTCCCAAACTGAAAGAAAATAAAAAAACATTGTTGTCACCATTGTTGTTTGTCTTAATTGGTTTCATGGCTCCTTAGCTGCAATACGAGACTACTTATTCTATGCTATGGACGATACATTTTTTAAAATTTGTAAGACTATTTGGAAATTTGCTAAAATATCTCTGAAGGCATAGTTTAAAATTATTTTTTAATTCAAGATCTTTTGTAGCATCTTAAATTATTTGGAATGTGTTGCTTATCGTTCTATCCAACACTCTGCAGTTAGTTTACTGTAGATATTAATACAATATATTGGTATTAGGAATAGTAATACTTGAATATGTCACTACGGTAGGTCTCTTAGCACTTTCTTCGAAAAAATGGAGTTATAAAAAATACAAATGAAATATATAAATATAAATTATTATCTATGCCTCGGTTAGCAAAAACGGTTTTTAAGAAAAGCAAGCTATAATGCATCTCGCCTATAAATGGGCGTCAAATTTTGGTTGGTTTTTATCAACCATGATTTTTTCAGATCAAAATAAACATGAAGAATTGTTTTTCTCGTCTCGTATTTTAATCACAGGCCTGTGTGTAGGTCACACAGCAGGCCCAGAATACTGTATCAGCCCAGTCCGACTATTTCACGGCCCTCCTGAAGCGATATTGGTAGTCACCACTTCTCGCGATTTTAGAGCTTCGTCGTCGTCAACTCGCTCGGGATTGATCCAATCGGACCCTAATTCCAATCTCCGATGGCGCTCGTTAATCGCATTCGATCTTCGATCCCTCTTTTCAACCGCGTAATCAACTCCCACCTTGCTCCTGTAGAGGTATTACTTACTTATCAATCTCCGATGACGTGTTTACTTATTTATGCATCTATTTATCATGATGCAGGGGTTGAGGAGCTTTGCAACGCAGACGAAGCAGACAGAGAGTGATGTCAAGGTAAATGATTTATTTTTGGGAAATTGTATTATTGGATCAAAGTATTAGGGGATTATCGTTGATTCTTAGATTATATGTTTGTCATTGGTTTATTTCCTGGAGAAATGTGCTAAAAAATGGAGTTGGGTTTTTGGTATGTCAGTTTTATTGAGTGAAATTCTTTGTTGCGTGTCAATCGTTCTAAACTTCGCCTTCATGTTTTAGGAATTCATTATGGTCAATATGGAGATTATATGTGAACCTTGATGTCGTATATTTGGATTTATTGAGTGAAAGCATCCCACTGAGGGTGCTGGAAATGCTACTTCCAATCTTAAATGGTAGTGGCGTGGACTATCCCCATATCTGATGGCCATAGGGGTCTTATATGACGCAGTTTCTTGTGCGATATGCAAGTAAAAATTTATTTATTGCATATGGAAATGACTTTGATTTTTTTTGGCTTCTAAAAGTAAATCGTCACAGTTTGTACGGCGTAGTTACCTTGTCTGACTTGTTCTTTGTAGTCAGTTCTATACTCTTGTTTAGCAAAAATTTGAATGCGCCACCATCAATGCTTTTGTTTCTTATTAGTCCCTTTGTTGATCCCTTACTGCGTTGTGTAAATTTCCGCTGAACTTGGGAATTAGCTGATTTTGCTTTTGTCCTTCTCTTTTGTCACTTTGTTATTTCTATACAAAGAAAGAAGCACTAGGAGAACTGTGTATTTAAGGTTTCTAACTTCTAGTGCCTAGCCTACCTATTGTGGTTGAAGTTAAATGACGTTTACATTATGAAATGAGACCTTTTCAGATGCTCTTTTTTCTCCTAAATTTTTGATGACCTAATACAATATAGATAGATTATTATTTCGCATTATCTAGGTCCACATATTAGATTAATTTTTTTTGTTAATGGACAATTGGATATGCAGCCTATACGTATCAGTTGTTCATGATTGATTTTGAAGGTTGGGTTACTTACATGCTGTTGATATTCTTGTTGATGTTTGAATTTTTAGCATGATAAGATGTAAAATTAAGTTTGAACTGTAGAGGTTCTAATAGATTTTTTTTACTGATAGTGAGACTTAATCATCGTATCTGAACTGTCTATTAGAGATGTACTTTTTATATGAATTTGTTGTTTGAGATCTTTAATGAAGCACAAAGTTGTCAAAGGCACGTCTGGCGTTGGCTGCCAGCCGGGCACTCCTACCTAGGTGCTCACCTCGCATCTGACGCACTCGACCTAGGGTCCAGATCTAACGATGGCGTTTTCACCCTAAGTAGAATGCTCATGTTTTCATTAAATCCATTAAATCAAGAAACTTGTTGCTTAGTATGACGTTATGATGCACAGACTCGTGGATGGTACGGCATGACTCGGGCACGTCGATCCAGCAATTGTCAATGCACTTAAATACAACACTGCTAGGACACGTATTTAATAAGTATTCAGTGTCACTCAACTCTTATGCCTATAGTTACGTGTTTCTAACATGTCATCGTTCGACTACAAAATACAACTAAAATAAAGTGAAGACTACTGGTTGATGCCCAGAGGGCCATCTTTTTATTAAAGGCCATTGTAATAGCCCCAAGTTGTTTAATAGGATGCTTTGGGGTTCTACATGTTTACCTCCATATTCCAACTCCTGATGATCTAATCACCAAATCTCTTGCAACAGTGCTACGAGATTTCATTGTAGCACGTGGAGGTGCTGCCTGGGAGTAGATGAATCACGTAGATCAAAGAAAGAGGTCTAGCAGAAAGGTGGAGGAAGTAGATGTTATGAACCGACCTGGTCAGCTCCCGTTGGTGGCCCGGACGCGGTGAGAATAAACACCGGCGGCCTAATGGCGGCTCTACAATTACTCAACTCCTAAGACAATCTAAAATAACTATTTTCTTCCATAATCCAAATTAAATGATACATTGTCTATTTATAGATGATACCCATCTAGACTCCTATATTTTTCTCCTAAATATTCTCATAATATATCTATTTCCTAATAGGAATATTTTCTTATTTTTCTACTTTCCTATTAATATAATAGTCCTATTATATAACATTTCCTACTAATACAATATTTCTTGTTACATAACAGTGAAAGCCGAGGAAAAGATGATTAATACTTCGAGGGGTTACGACTTGCTAACGCGTTGAATTCTTATGTTGTTCTTTTTTTTTTTTTTTTACCTCAGTACTTGGCTGGACGCATTCTGGACGTATCCGATTCCGGCCCACATCCAGAACCCTCCATTCCCATGTTTGAGCTGGACATGGCCCAGTCATGTTAGATACGAGTCGAAGATTTTGAAGTGTTGATTCATCATAAATATGACTTTAAAAGTTTAAACTTCTGGACGTATCCGCTTCCAGCCCACATCCATAACCCTCCATTCCCATGAATGATTTGTATTTTATAAGGAAGTGTGCCTCGCTTTTATTAGTCTCGCACCTTTTTATGCTTTTGGCGCCTTGCGCCTAGGCTATGAAAACCTCCAAACGTCTTGGTCAGTCTTGCGTCTTGACAGCCTTTACCTAGCATTTTGATGCGGATTCTTAGATATCTTAGCTTTTGTTCAGGCATCCTAACTGTATTCCCGATGAGCCTTGGTTATCGGATATTTTATAATGGTATGTATTTGCATAGCTGCTTTCTTATGTTAGATGTAATGATACTAATGTTATCTGTAACTTGGAGTTAGTTTGGTTAAATTATTCCAGAAGTTTTAAGTGACGCCTTAAAATATTATTTATTATGAGGCTTGCTTCGTATTTAGCTTTTGCAATATGCATTTCTTGGTTGACCATCATAGGGCATTTTTGAGCTCCAAACTTTTAAGATTGAATCGTGGTCCATGACCAGTCAAATCTCAACTGTTAGTGAACAATTCCATCTTTTGAATTTAAGGTAAATATTGAAGGCAGAATGCTCCATGTCTCAGATGCTTAACAAGCCATAAAAAGTAGATTTGAATGATATTGAGACATTTATTCACGATCAATATAAACGTCAATGCGACAAAGACTATTCATTATTTAAAATGGTTGTTGGAGTAGCTTTACAAGCTGATATTCTCTCTTTACAAGTTGAAATTTAAGGTACGATCTTTGCTTGAGAGTATCTAACTTTGTCCGCGAGTTTAATATGTTCATGTATCCTTAGAATATGAGTATGAACACTTTGACATGGCATATATGAAGCAATCTAATTTTGACTACATAGCTATCTTGAATGCATGAGATTTTATAGTTTGACCTTCACAGTTTGAATTGATAGAAAGTATAACTTGATGACCAAGGGTATCACAGAACATTTGAAAAAAAATCGTGGATCATGGGGAGGACTAAACCCCTTGTTTCACGTGTACCCACGTACTCTTTTGTTTCTAAATATATATTTTATTGACTTTTTATTTGGTGTAAGATGTCTTTTTTATGCTATACTTATTTGATTTGGTATTAGTTGCTTGCCTATGACTAGAGCTTAGGAATTTTCTAATGTCATGTTTGTGTTTTTTTTTTTTTTTTTTTTTTTTTTTAACACACTATTTAGGTACCTTTGTCACTATTTGGAGGATCAGGGAATTATGCTTCTGCTCTGTTCCTAGCAGCCTCTAAAGCTAACGCCCTGGACAAGGTTGAATCTGAGATTCTTGATATAGTTGAGGCGTCCAAGAGGAGTCCTTTATTTTCCCAGTTTATCAAGGACCTATCTGTTCCTAAGGAAACAAGGGTTAAGGCTGTACATGAGTTGTTTTCTGATGCTGGTTTTTCAGATGTCACTAAAAACTTCCTGGGTACGCTGCACGTAGTCAATCTGGTTATGCATTTTTCTCTGTTTCAGTACGGTTAATTTAGTTTGACCTAGTTGCGTTAGAAATTAACATAAACATTCGACCTCCCCTTTTTTCTTTTAAAACTTGGGGACGATTTGACCTCCCTTTTTTTCTTTTAAAACTAGGGGACGATGATTGTATTCTAATACTTATCATTCTTGTTTCAATATATTGCATTGATTTCCTTGATATAAATGCATGTCATTGTTAATTTGTTATAGTCTGACTTTTTGATATTTAAGGTCTGGCATATGTTGTTGCATTTTCTGTGGAATGAATGTCATAATCATTTTCAGTAGGGTTCCACCACTATAGGTGTCTCCGCTTAGGGAAATTGCAGACAAGACATTTGGGCTGATTTGTATTTTGTGCTTTTGGTGTTGCCTTTGATGACAGTTGTGTTAAGTGATCGTGTTGCTCGTTTTATCTTCTTTATTTGGTACTCTAGCCCGACATCAATTTGTGCCTGCTTTGCTCATGTCCATTTCAGAATTGTTCTAGTTATTTGCTTTGATTTGTATTATGTTTTCTTGAGAGAAGCTCCAGTTCCTAATAGCTTAACAGTTATTTATGGCTTATTATGCAAAAGCTGTGTTGGCTGATAATGGACGGCTTCGATATATTGACAAAATTGCAAGCAGATTTATTGAGCTGAGCATGGCACATAAGGGCGAAGTTAAAGTTGTTGTGACGACTGTTATTGTAAGTTCTGCAACTTCTATGGAGATTACTGGATTCATATTAGATCTTAGGTCCCCTTCCTTGCCATTTCCTTTTCATCTAAAGCAATTAAGTGGGAACAACCTTTTGCATGAAAGGATTTAGTTCTGCTTGCTAAAAGTTGTTTGTCATGTTTGTGTTGCAGTTGTTGAACTTCTAATTAGTTCCTCATTTTGTTGTCAGCCACTTCCTGCAGAAAGGAGAAAGAACTGAAACAGACATTGCAAGACATAATTGGAAAGGGCAAGTCTGTAAAAGTTGAGCAGAAGGTATTAAATTCGTGATGTTCCTTGTATCCTGTTGCTCTTTCATTATTTTAATATGTAAAATCTCAATATTATTTGATGTTTTATTAGCTTAGGGTGGTTTCAACATAATTCTATTTCCTGTATTCATCTAGTCCATACGCAACATCAAATTGAGAAGATGATATGCTGGTAGTATGTGGGCTGTTAAAAACTTTCTTGAAAGAAGAACCAACAGACATTTTGATCCTTCTTACCTAGTTGCCCAGTAAGCTAAAATATATTTAACACGTATATTTGTTTTTAGACTGCTATATCAGTAGGTCGTGCTTTGGATCGCAAATATGGAGTTTTTGATCATGAGAGTGAAACTAACTTGTAGTGCAGTGGCACGGGTTTCTGCTTTAAATCATCCAGTTAAGAATGCTGAATGTTGAACCTGTCAATCAAATCCCTTTGTTTTCTTGTCAATCCTGGTAGTTATTTGTGGAAAGAATAGTCTCATGCATGTACCACTTGATTCACCATTCTCACGCTGACCCTGAATTGCACCCATCCCGACCATACGCAGCGTGTAGGACACTAAGTAGGCGATGAGCGGTTCAATCTTTTGCATGGTTCTTGTATGATTCATTTATGCAATGTGTGGGCTTTTCTTCAAACTTGCTTCTATATTGGTAACTGATCCACTCCGTGCTTTATCAAATAATAATCTGCAGATAGATCCCAGTATCATGGGCGGACTGGTGATCGAGTTTGGTCAGAAGGTTTTTGATATGTCCATAAAGACGAGAGCGAAGCAGATGGAGAAGTTCCTTCGTGAACCCCTCAATTTCGATAAGCTCTAGATGCATCAAGTCCTCGCAGGAACGAGCTGCCTGGCAGTGTTATTTGCCCAGATTATGAGATGTTACTTTCAAAACATTTTACTTCGTCAATTTTCTTCTCACTTCGCCGTGGTGATCGGCTAGAATAAAAGATGTGGGTGAACTTTAAATTTTTTCTTTTTAATCATTGAAAAGCTAATATTACCGAGAAACTTGTGTATGTTTGAACTTTATCAGCTGTTTTCATGTTCTGGCCACAGTTTTCCGGTCAACTCTACATGTTAAAATTTGGGACTTTTACAGGACAGCCTCTTCAATTTAGCCCCTGAAAACGTCGTTACCCTGCCACGTCAGAGGGGGCTGTCCTGTGATTTTCCCTAAAATTTTCGTATCAGTCAACTTCCTACCATAACAGCAACTATTGCAACGCAAATCACTTTCAAATTTCATATCAATGGGATGCCTTTATGCAGGAATTTGAAAATTCTGTTTTATTTATTACATTTATAAAAATGCTACTCATGTATTTTCTGCTTCGTGGAATAACCTAAATGCGATTATTTGAGGTATCACTAATTAAGAAAGAAATTTCAGTTTTAAAATAAGATGGATGTAAATTAGAAAGAGGGAGTTGTGTATCATCCCTTTATTTTGTAGAAATGTATAAATAAGTTTGAAAACAAGAAAACGGTTGATATGGTGGCGTGAAGAGGAGAAATATGTTGATGTGGCTAGACGTGAAGAGGAGAAATATGCTGATGTGTCGAGACGTGTGTGTTGTCACGTTAGTCCTTTTTTATTTTTAAGGACTTATTTATACAACTTATAAAAATAGAGAGATGATGCGCAATTAACCTTATACGAAAAGCTATTGGAGTTTTTTTTTTTTTTTTAAAGATGTTGCCGATTCAAACAAAATGTCAAAAATAGGATTGGAGATTAGTTAAGACCTGGCCTAGAAAGCACAAACTAACATTTCATCCTGTGCAGTATCCAACACCAATTATCTAAAGACACATCCGAACATATATCAGACTTGTCTGAAAAGTGTCTAAAAAATAAAAATAAAAAGTTAATTTCGGGCACATGTGTTGTACATAACAGCAATAGTATACAACATATATTATTATTTTTCAAGAGAAATAAAATATTGTATAATACTAATCATATATAACGTTAACTAATGTAATATAGTTATCTATTCAAATACTATTTTTTTTTTATAATTAATATTATTAGTTTTCATTGTTTAAATGTTTCTTAAATATGTTACTTACATATTATATTATTGATAAACTTTGTTATTAATTTATTTGAGGCAAGCATTTTCGGTGTTACTGCACCACAAAAGCAGGGGGTCTGCTCCTGCTTCGATTCATTTGGAGGTCCATTAGTTAGCAGCAAGTATTAGTTACCCTACATTGTTTAGAAGGTCAGTGACCAACTTAAAAACAAAAGGGGTTGATATAAGAATAAACAAATTAAGTGGCCAGAATAGTATTAAAAGAAAAAAAAAAAAATCTACAACTCTCCTTCATTCCTTTCTTTTACTCGACTGATAAACGAACCGACATTTGCATAACGTCCCTCTGTATGCACATCGGCGAACCTGAACCTTCACAGGTGCAATTCTAAAGCAATCTAAGGGAACTACTTAACTGTACAAAGATCGAATTCTGATACGGGCAACTACGCTTAGTGAATTGCATCGTGTACTTTCCTCTTGATATGTTGAAATTTTGCATCTACACGGGCCGAGACACCAACAGTTGTCGGCCTGACTGATCTCTGACGCACCACTTGGCAAAATTCCGGGTCATCCGCCCGTCCCTCGTATCTGATCCACTGTATCATTTGGTGGTACATCGGGAAGAACCGTATTTGAATTGCATTGTAAACAAAGTTTGGGATCAAAGTAGCAATCACCACCAACAGCGTAGCTATCCAGTACGAGGGCGATGGTGCTAAATTCTCGATGAAGACCATGAAATACGTCGTAGAGAAATTTGGGGTTATAGCACCATAAATTAGCAAAAAGGCGTACCAGAGTGCTATACTACCCCAAACGAAGACGTGCTGAATAACGGTGAAGTAGGTTATAGAGAGAGCCATCTGTAGATTTACCACCCATACCACGCAAGTGTACATTGTAGCACCAAAGATCGAGAGGTCAATGATCTCACCGCCCTTGCGAAAGGCCTGGTGTTGAAAAACGGCCATGCAGAGGTAGAAAATCGATACAGCATTGCAGGCACCGTTGAGGATCCAGCGGATTATTCGGAACCAGCTGAAATAGGACTGCACCCCTTCTTGATATAGCATTGGAAACTGCATTTAATTCATATTTAGCTAGAAATAAAAAGTAAACTTATATCTTTGACTTCTAGGTATTTATTTTTAGTGGAAATACTACAAAAAAAAATTCAAACTAATTTACCTGCAGACAAAATCTTGCGGAAACATCCTGATCGAACACCCCAAGAGCAATTGCAGGGAGGGAAGTGAAGAAAACATTGTATGATGACATCGCCCAATCATTGTAGGCAGCTTGCCCCGAGAAAGTTGTATATGCCTCGTAGATGAAGAGGGTAATCCCGAAAGTGATATTCTTGTAGAAGAAGTAACAGACCTGGAAGATAGCATAAAGAAAATTTAAATTGAGAAAGTTGCAGATAATTGTAGTTGAAAACATAATTAAAATTAAAGTGTTGCCTTACCATCGACGAAATTCTTCTGTAGCACCAATGTCCATGAACAAGAAGCAATCTTTCGAGAAAACGGAATTGAGCAATAGCAACATCACTAGCCATTACAGCCTGAAACACGAGTCTTTTGGTCGTTATAAAATACAACAAAATGAAGATAATATAGTTAGGTTTGGCCTATTAGATATAATTTGCTGCAACTATTACCTGCATTCCTTCGGCGCCACTTATCCCGATACCAATATCTGCTTCTTGGAGCATTCCTACATCATTGGCTCCATCACCAATTCCGAGAGTAACTTTACCAGTGCTTTCTTTCACCAATCTAGTTACCTGAGTATGGTATAAAATAAAATTCATTTAGAATTGAGACTAAGTGAGTGAAAGAGTGGCTAGCTGAGTTATAAAAGTGAACGTCAAACTCTCTCTCTCTCTTTTCCTCTTTTTTTTGGGAGAAACAGAAATGAATGACAAACTCACCAGAGCCTTTTGTTTTGGAGAAGATCGGCAGCATATAACTGATGCACATCGAACAGCTAAATCCAAGAATGAGCCCTTAATATTATCCTCCAGTGCATATGTTAAAGATTTTCCGTCAATTATCAAAGCAAAAGACTCGTTGCTTGAAGAAGCTGCCAGTGATTTCCCATCCCTGATCTGACGAATGATGCTTTCTCTTGATGCCTGAGTATCAATAACATATTCTCTTATGATGATCATGATGGATATAATTTTCATAGATCATGGACTTAATTGACCTCTGAAGCCGCATGACTAATTTTATACCCAATTTAGTGTAACAGAAACAAAATATCTGAGGTTATATGAAGATTCCCTATAACTGAGCTTCTTACGTATTATTAATCTGACAATAAACACGCCACGGCACCTACGTGCAGGTTGATCACGTTTTCATTTCTCCCCAACTAATTATGCTGATCGAATAAATAATGACGGTATAAATGGCCATGATATTTACAAGAAAACTCATTGTTAACACCTCGTAACGAAGAGATTTTCATAAATGAAGGCATTCTCTTTCTTTCTCACAAAGAACAAACAAAAAGAACCATGATAAAAAAAATTAAAAGAGGAATATACTTTCAAGCTAGAGATAAATACTTAAAGCTGCTCTGACCAAATTAGCACTAGGATGTGAGTTACGAAACATTCGAGATATTCGGCCAGCATAGAATGTCTGTATGGAAACTATGAACTGATAATGCGGCATTTTACCTTTCCAACAGCAGTTTTGTCTCCCTCTTTCTCCAGCCGCATAATTTCTGGCTTCTCCAATGTGATGATGATTTGCTTCATTCCTTGCCTCAAAAGACTACATGCAAAGCTGCAAATAGGAAGATTTTGAAAGAAAAAATTGTTATAGCAAGCTTCATGAGGATATATGCCCAATGTGTAAAGAACTTAATTTTTTTTAATTAAAACTTCAAATTAAAAGCAGACAATTACTTGTTTGTAAGAGTCAAAAAAAAAAAAAAAAAAAAAAAAAACGTACCCAATATTGATGGCAGTTTCCATCTTGTCGCCAGTAAGTACCCATATCTTTATTCCAGCTTGAGCAAGTTTGTCAATACATTCAGGGACCTGAAACAATGTATCAGGAGATTCGCATATTATTTTTCATTTGTTTTGTAGGAAAAAAAAAAGAAAGGGAAAATAAGCCATACACATAAATAAAAAGAATCCTTTAACAAAATCTTCTACATACCCCATTCTGAAGTTTGTCTTCAACAGCTGTGGCACCAAGAAGAATTAAATCCTTCTCTATTTGTTCTGCAGCTGCATCTATTTTTTCATCTCTGTCTGCACTAACTGAATTTTTGGCAGCCATAAATTCGTCATTGAATTTCTCATATTCTTCTTCATCAAGCTCACGATAAGCAAGAATCAATGTTCTTAAGCCAACATCAGCATATTCATTAATGTGCTCCTTAGTCTTCTCTTCGAACTCCCTTCCTTCCTTTGACAGTCTCTCAAACATCACACTGTTCATTATTGACATACATAAAATCAGAAACTAAAGCAGGTAAACTATATTTATTAACAGCCAAAAAAGTGAATAAAATAATATGATCAGTACCTGTCAGCACCTTTGCTGAGGAGTAACAATTTTCCCTCCTCATCTCTTATTATAACAGACATCCTCTTCCGGGTGCTGTTGAATTCTAATACATTTAATAGCCCATACGACCTGCAGTAAAAATTATATTACCTCTAGATTCATAACTTATATTTCATATATAGATGTATATAAATAAATTACAAAAATATATATAAATTACAAATATTGGCTCACCTCTCAACCGTGCGGCCTGTCACAGGATCCAATTCGTGAAGTGTGATACTTGTCTGAGTCCTCTGATAAAATTCAAAACCTAGTTCTCTTGCAGCAACAACAAAGGCGGCCTCATCTGGTGACTCTGCTTCATATTGTATTTTACCGGACTCCTCATCTATATCCGGTATTGCGGTGTGACAAATAGCCAATACTCTAAAGAATTTCTGAATCACATCTGCACGTGGCTCATTTACCCAGTTACCATTCACAATATGATCATCCTTGAAATTAAACCCTTTTACTGACGGTTTTGAACCTGCATGCTCTTCCTCTGAATCTCTATGCTCTTGCTCGTAAATCAAAGGCGAGCCCTTTCTTCTCGCCATTGCTTTCTCAACTTCTGTGACCCCACGGCCATAAGCATCCCGGCAATGGAGCATTTGATGAATTCCATGGAATTACAAGTTAGTGTTCCCGTCTTGTCTGAGAGGATAGTGTCAACTTGACCTAGTTCTTCGGTCAAGTTTGATGTCCTAGCATGAGCAGGCGTATCTGATTCCTCATGATACATTTGCACATCTCGATTGATGAAAATAGCCTGGAGAATTTTGACTATCTCAATCGAAATGTACAAGGAAATTGGAATGAAGTAACTGTACAGCATCATGGCTGTTAAGAAATGTAGTATCGCTGCAACTGCAGATTGTTTAGGATCAAATTGATTACTAGTGTCGTCAGGTCTCAAATACCACCTCTTCATCCTGCCATTTTGCAAATCCTGATCTGTTTTAATCCCAAAAACAATTGATCCAACTGTTGAAATCACTACCAAAGTTGCCAAAAGAAGGTAAATAATCTTATCCATTTTCTTCTCTATTTTGCTCCTCTTGGACGGCGGTGCTGTGGCATTCTGCATCACTTTTGTATCGTGACCGGTGAAAATTACTGCACCGTAAACATAATCAGTGTTACGAAGCTTTGAGTCTCTCAGCAAGACTTGCTGAGGTGAGAGAGGGTACTGTTGACCTTCGTATTGCATGCTTCCGACGAATGTATAAAGATTGGCATTCGGATCCTCACATTTAATTACTGCTTTAAAATGCTGGAAATTTGAGTCATCATGTAAAGTCGAAGTAACTTCCAGTGATTGTTTCAGCTTCAAATTCGTCTCTCCATCAAGATTCATAGTCTCCACATAACAAATTGCATCTTCATAGCTCGAGGAGAGCAAGATGAGATCAGCAGGGAAGAAATTATCTTTTTCTACTTTTACGACGTCACCAACCCTCAAATGCTTCCATTCTGTATAATCAAATTTACCACCTCCTCGATGCACCTTGACCTTTCTGTTGTTCACTTCGTTATCCTGAAAATCGGCTATTATCACATCAAAAGCTACTCCTAAACAAGCCGAATCTAATAGAAACAATTCTTGCAGAATATCTTAAATCCAAGAATCTAGAAAATTCCTAAGTGATAATAGGCCATTCTAGTAATAGAAATCCTTACACACTAGCAGCTTAACTAAAAACTACTCCTAAAAACCAGGTGATATATCAAGTAAACAATATACACTTCATGATTAGAACTCATAATAAATTCCTTATTTTTCATGAGAAAAATTGCTAGAAATTACCTGCTGTTTCCTCCTAAAGTCTTCGATAGCCTCCTTTACCATGCTAGCGCCAATGACAACCACCAATGGCAATATTGCGCTGCCTGCGCTGTAGGGGGCTAAAGCGGTGAAGGCGAGGCATCCGGTGACTAAGAAATAGATGTTAGCAACTCTCCTAAACTGCTCAAACAAGGACTTGGGAACAAAGGTAGCTAGATTATACTTGGTGGTAGATACATGATTATCTGCGTATCCCAAATTGGTGGCATCAGGACACTCGGGGTCATTAGCAAACACTACTCGAGAGTACCCCGGCCCACCGATATTAGAGTGATCGTCATGAGCAGCCGGCTTTCGGCAAGAATAACTGTATAATTTGCTCAACAAATGCTTCCTTCTCCTTCCACCACTCATCTTCTTCTCTTAATAAAGCTAAATAAGGTAACTTTTAGCTTAAAAAGAGAAGAAAATACTGTAAATGTTTGTCTGGTTCGCAAATTAAGCTGTAAACAAATCGACGAGATCTAGAATCTTCTTCTATTCAACAAACTCCCTTTCTGATCCAAGAAGAACAAAAATCCGATCTTTTAGCAAAACCAGCTTCCAACACTTCATCAGAGAAGCTAACTACAACCTCGCTCAGAAAAAAGAGAAGATTCACAGAAACAAAGAGATCACCAACAAAACCAATACCAAAAAATAATAATAATTTGAAGCACTCCGCCAAACTACAAACACAACTTTTTGATCTTCTGAAGATTTAGAGCTCCTTGACAGGGTTGAATTTTGGACGCATTGATCGAACAGAAGTAGTTGTATTGATGTTTCCCGGAATTTCTACCAAATAAAAGTATCAAGAAAAGAAATAGAAAAAAGAAGAGCATAACCAATTACGTGTACCGTGGCGTGGAAAGATGGAAAGAGAAGCTAAGAATTTTGTAGCAGCGGAGGGTGGAAATGTAAATATGAGAATTCTAGAAGGTCAATGTAGGAAACGCGAGCAATGTTAGAATTTCGCGCGTCGTCTTCGCCATTTTTCTTCTGTCTTCTTCTCCGAAGGTTTTATCTTTCTTTTTCTTCTCGATTTTCACCTTTTAATTCTAGGTATTTCAATTTCATGAATCTTCGTTTACGAAGTATTAGAGATTTGTTTAACGAGAATACGAGAAAATAGAGAAAATTACGCCAAGTGTTTGCCTTCTGTGAAGCAAAGCTAATTATTTTTATGGGACTTTTTACCGATTTTTAATTGTAAAAATCATGGTCAGATAATATCTGGTTCTAAGAAAGGTTAATAAAAATACAAAATAAGGTTCTAAAATGTCTAAGTGGGGAATCGCATAACATGTTGGGTTAACTTTTGACTCTCAGTTAACAAAAAATTAGGTCTCTTTTTTAACTTTTTTTGAGATTTAAGACGGCAAACCATATTTGTAATCGGTATTTTATACAATTATAATATATAATTTTAGATAGTGCTTATTCTATTTTTATTATCGGACCTTCGCATCCATTTATTCAAACAATACTCATATATTAGATAAAAAATTATATATTTTTTATAGTATTATTTAGACTTTTTACAGACAAATGTATGGCCTGAATTCTGTGGATTTAAAATTTTGTTGATGTCGGAATTCGAATTCACGATCGGATGCTCGCAAGACGAGCATCCAGCCGCTGGACTGCCCAGTGTAAGGTTTCTAATTTCATTTCACTACGGTCCTTGAAATTCTTAGACATTTTCTTTGATTCGTGAAAATATTTATTTTGAAATTTTATTACTTTATTTTAAATTTAGGTAATCTTATTTTTAAAAAAAAAATTATTTAATTCAAACACCTTAAATAATTTAACAGAAAATTACGTATCAGTCCTCTTATTTTTGGGGGTCGTAAATCTCTCCCGAAAATATATTTTCGGATAGCTGATTTGCAAAAAAAAAAAAATTAGTTCTTAAAAACGCATTTTCAGAAGCTGATTCGTACAAAAAATGAAAACGGTAGCTGATACGTAAAAGCCCTATAATTTAAATAACTTCAAATTTGCAGTAGAGAAATACATTATGAATTGAAAGTACGTTCTCATCTACGTGCTAGATATGCAGTCTAATAAAACTCACGCCTATATCTGTGGGAGTAGTCGAGAGTGGCTTTTTCCGTCTTTTTTTAAATTATATGATAAGAATTATTTAATTAATTAATTAGCCTTCTTTGGCATGGTATTTTTTGTTGCTTTAACAACATATAAAAAACTAAAGCTTTTAATATATTTTGCACTCCATTTAAAATGTTGGTGTTCAAATTCAAATATAAGACATCTCGGCTAAAGACGAGAGTCTGCAATATTAGCCGTAGTTTTTAGGAAGCTATTTTATGCTTAGATTTATGGTGGTGGTTTAGTTAGACACCTACTCTTGGTATCTCATATTTATATAAACAAATGATAAAATTAGGGATGATAACATGAAAAATAGTACCGATCTTAAATATGATCGAGCTCACACTTGACCAATATCTTTAGTATTCAAAAATAGGAGTCGCTAAGAAAAGCTTGCATGTAGTCAAAGAGAGATACATGAAATTTTATGTAGAAATTCGCAACTTGAGCGGAGATAAAATCATAGGCGGTATGAAATTACCGAGTAAATATGGATTACGAGTCAATGGTAAAAAGTACAATAATCTTTCCATGTCGGAGATCTTTGAGTAGTTCGGACAGATTCTCACGATCCCTTTCAGTATTTTTCTGATCCAAAGAAGGGAACACCCCTTACACTGGCAATCAGGATGATTATTATAGGCCTGATTGAGGCCTTAAAAGAGTAGACAAAATCTTATCATGGAGATCCGTTATTCTTACTGATAATGCATCTTTTGTTGTCCATGTGCTGCCAACTCGACTACTTCTAACCAATTCATTCGCTTGTGCAACCGTTCATCCATCTGTCCAATTGAACTAGCCTCGACTAAGTCGGTGGTTCGAAACGTTGGCTTCGACGACAAATACCTACATCCTGAACCCACAATGTATCAGGCCAGATCTGCGGCTATATCAATACATATCCCGGAGTTGTAAGATACAAAAAACAGTCTCTATATAATTATAGTTCTATATCCCTGCAGTTTTACCGTGGCAAGCATCCGTAATGAATAGTATTTTATAAAATAATATCTTTTACTAGTCCATTTTCACGGTTGGTAGATTCACAGACACTCAGGGATGCAGATCTCCTGCACACAGGGGTTGCACCCATGCTCAAAACGCATACCAACTTGTATGTTTTCGAAAAAAAATTCAATATAAAAGTTATAAATTTTGATATTATCTATGACTATTATGTTAAAAAAATTTCAAAAACAATATGTTTTGCCCCTAAGTACAGCAAGTGGGTGTAGGTGATCTACATTCGAAACTCAAAAATCTAAATAGCAATATCACACTTTATACATTATTTTCGAAATTTATATACATAAAAGAAATAAACATAAAAAGTATAATATTTTTGAAGCTTAATTGAGAAACCCGAATTTGTAATAATGTGATTACTACAAGAATTGTGAGACCATATCATGGTAAAATTCACAGAGTTGCGGTTTCAATATGGACCGTCCATCGGCCTAGTTGAATCACATAATTATTTTATTAAACTTTCGTCAAGTTATTTAACCTATTTTTAGATATTTTTATAAATATTTTTTAATTAAAAAGTTATAATTTATATCAAAATTTACAATATTATAATACAACGTTATTTGTAAAAATACTTAAAATAGGTCAAATAATAGACAAAAATTTAACTAAAAATCTTATATTCATACTGGCCGATGAATGGCTCAGATTTAACACCACAGGATATGAAAGTTTAATTGTACATGAGTTGATACTTGATAGCAAGTTATTAATCAAACATTTCATCGAGTGCATGAAAGTTCTTTTAACGGGACATTTATAGATGAACAAAGTCAAGGTCATTATAGTCAAAGCAGGACCATTTATCATTTTTGCTAAATAAATTTTGTTAGATTTTTATTGAATAATAGAGCAATACAATAAGCAGACGTTAAACTCAGAAGGCACGTACACACTACACTTACGTGTCATATAAAAAAAAGAGCTATGTAAACATGCTCCTATTTTCAAACATCTTCTAGTTACACCCCTAATTTAAAAAAAAATTAAACAGAAAAAAAACAACAACTTGTTCAAATTAATCCCTAATTAAAAACTTCGGTGTTTCAACGGACTAACGTAGTATTTGTTGGTACTTGGTAGCAGTGTGTCACAGCGTTGGACATATAATATTCTAAATAAACTATATCAGCATTATTAGTAATATACCGTATTATTATACTATAAATTATGATAGTATTATAAAATTATATAAATAAGTTCATATTTTT
Source organism: Xerophyta viscosa (assembly GCA_002076135.1). Classification (NCBI taxonomy): domain Eukaryota; kingdom Viridiplantae; phylum Streptophyta; class Magnoliopsida; order Pandanales; family Velloziaceae; genus Xerophyta; species Xerophyta viscosa. The sequence continues at coordinate 1,996,029 of MJHO01000007.1, read as the reverse complement.
AAACATCTTTAGTGTGAACTCTGTTTTAAAAAAAGAAAAAAAGAAAAAAACAACACTTGTTCAAGTCAATTCATATTTAAAAACATATACGCGTTTCAACCGACTAGCGTAGTACTTGACAATTGGATATGTAACATTCTATGCGAGCTATGTCAGCGTTGCTAGTAGTGTACTATAATATAATAATATTACAAAATTAAAATTTAATTATAAAATAAAATTAATATTATGTAATATTAAATTATAGTATTGTCAGTTGAGGGGCTGATTTAAGAGGAAGAGTGAATGTAGGGGTTGAATTAAACAAACCAAAAAAAAAAAAAAAAAAAAAAAATGAGCTGTAAAAGCTAAAAAGATGAAATTTGACGTTTGCATACAATTTCCCTTATAAGCACTTACATAAGAATCATACTTATGAAGTTATGATTATTCCGCGTACTAAAATAGTAATGTTCCATGAATTATTTCTTATTTTCCTAGATTAAAGAATATATAGTGATCTATAGAAGCTGCCAGTAGTTGAGTGGGAGATTTGTATATCAACTCCTCCTCGAAACTTACTTTACGATAAATAATTTGTTTATAATCGGTTATTTTTTCACTCTAGATTTATATAGAAATGAATTTCAGAACTTTAAATATAAAAATTATAAATCACCTCAAAATATTTTTATATTTATTTTTTTTAAAGAAAATTGCTTTGAATAGATCTTTCGAGGCTTTCTAGTTTTTAGCTGCACAATTTTTAAGCCATTAAAATTTTAAATCTCAAATTATTTAGAAACATATTCTAAAGAAATTTTAAATATAAAAATTATATATTATATTAAATTTTGTATATTTAAATATTTTTAAAAGATATTTATATATTAATAAAATACTTCTAATATAAATATTAAGCTAGACGTTAATTATAAATCATTTGAAACCAGAGATGAATATGCTTTAATTTTAAAATTAGGGCGGATATATTACTTTCCCTAATTACATTTTCTATGGTTTAACAAGTCATTATCAAAGTCAACAGAATGACCTAACAATTTTATTCATTATTATCTGCCTGATAATTATTCGTCATCTTCTATAACTTATAATTTATATTTACCGGTGCTAAGCAGAATAAATATAAATTTATATGTAATTTAGTTTTAAAGTTAAATATTGTAATTATAGACAAAACAAAAATATAATTTTAAACTTTATATATTTATAACTACATATAATAATGATAATGAACCATCAACTCGATCACAATTTTAGTGGCTCTCAATATATTTTTGTTCTAAACTAATTGTGATTGGCTATCTCTATTAAAAAGGCCGGTTCAACCAATTAAATCTCAACTTTTACATTATGGCATGTAGAAATTGCCAGGCCGGTAAAAAATACCTAAATGAGTTGATTATTTAAATATTATTTTTTTGGGGTTTTTATAGTTTTTCGAGGATTTGATGGATTTTGAAGAAATTCCTTAGAATTTACCTACACACCAATAGTTAGGTATCGGAATTAGCGAAATTTAATCGTGAATATTAAATTAGTATGTAAATTTTAAGGATAAAGATAAATTTATTGTAATTTCTTAGATAATATAATTTAAAATAATTTGATCAGTCACGCAGGGTATATCGGTAAAATGAATCAAATGATAGAGGTTCTCCGGGTTGCAGATGAAAAGCGTGGGTGAGTTGGCGTCCCAGCTGGCTGGGTAGATGGGTAGCAACCAAGTACCAACGACCAAACAAAAGGGTCGTTAGGGGCAGTTTAGGAATCAAAGATATAAAGTTTATGGGATAAGTAGATAACTATAAATCCATCTCTAGATTATTGTTTTTTTCTTACATAAGCCAACCTCTATATCTTATAGTTACTGTTTAAACTTACAAAAATTTTTATCTTAATATTCGTATTAGAGCTGGTAAATATTATACAAGTATTTTTTGAAAAAATTTTAACATTAAAATTATAAATTTTGATGGAATTTACAATATTCATGTTTAATATTTTTTCAAAAAAATACTTTGAAATAAATATTTTGAGTTTCAAAAGTTTAGTGGGTTTCAAGTTAATCTATTAATTATTGAATTTTAGAGTCTAAAAATATCTATTTAGAAGTATTTTTTGGAGAGATTTTTTAGTATAAAAGTTAAAGATGTTATTAAATCAATAATTTTTATGCTGAATATTTTTCAAAAATATTTCTAAATAAGTGTTTTACGATATTAAAGTTAACGGATTAAATAAAAATTTTATTTTATAAAATTTAATAATGGAGGACTGATATGTAAGTCACCCAAAGTTTGTTAGATGAATGTATAAGCTCTCTTTGGTTAAGTTTCGTTTCAGTTCGTTTCGCAACAATAAATAAATCAATTGAATATAAAAATATAGTTATAATATAAATTCTTCATATGAATGTATAGTTGGGAATTTAAAAAGAACCTAGCTGACAAATCAATTATTTTACATATATAAATAATAATAATTAATTGAATATAAAAATTATAAACCATAAATCAATTGATTTTTATCATCGCGGTGGTGCAAATGATAGTAATAATATCTTGAAACAGCACATTAAAAGATGAAGGGAGAGATATTTAAATTCAACACTTTTTGCACTCATTAATCTAATTCAAGTTTTTTTAACATTTTATTCACATACATACTTAAGTTATAAACATCGACACTCTTATATCTATTTATCGTAAGAGAAAGGTTCACATGAGCTGAGACTTATATCGTTATAATTTTGCCTGTTATCGAAATATCTCTATAACTTTATTTATTGCTCTCGACATAATTATCATACGAACAATTGTTAAATACTCGTTTTATTGAAATTTTTTTAATATTTTGAATAAGCTTCGCAGCCTATGCATCAAGCATATCTCACTCATCTCACTTCAAAATTCATAATAACGCATATCTTTGTTGAATAATATTCTCTATAACGAAGGAGTGTAATAATATTACCAAAATTTCGGAACTCCTAAAAAAAATCATAATAATTTGTATCTCTTATCTTTTCATTCATTTTTTTCCCCAACTCAATATTTGTTATTTATCTGATAACAACCATTCTCATTCCGGAGTTTCGCATAAGGAAAATATTTGAGTGCACAGTGAAGCATGGATATGAAACTTATTTTCCAAGCACGAAAAACATATTTTTTGCATATTTCGTTCTTAAATCCGTGCTTTGTTCCTTGCGTTCAAGCATTATTCTTCGCATAAATCCCATCCTACCTTAAAAGGTTCCATTCAAATATCCACTTAAATATCACGCTTCGGGTCTACCACCTTGCGGTACTTCCTCGCACCACCTTCTCTCTTTCTTTGCCGATGAGCTCTCTTCTTTCAGTGCAAACGCAAGTTCGCTCCTTGATGGAGGGGTTTTAGTGAATCGGGACTAAGACTCACAGTACTGTGGAGACGATCGTCGGAAATAAATTATATAGAATACAGAGATTTACGTGATTCGATGATGACGTCTACGTCTACGGAGAGGGAAGAACAATATTTTGTTCTATGCTAGTGGTAAACTGGTAATATAGCCAAGTACATTCTATCCTAGGGACGAGAGACGAATACCTTATATATTTCCAGGATCTGCCGTCCTTAACCCTCCGTTTCTTATTCATTTATTTAGCAACTAAATACATAAAATAAAGAAGGCTAAGTCAAGATTCCTAATGCTGTTAGCGGCTGCTGGATTGCTGGATACGGTCCATTAGTTTGGTTTCGCTAGCTACTATTTGTGGAGACACTATTTGTGGTCAGCACCAAAAGCGCAGTTATTTTGGAATAGAAGTTGGTGCTAATTTGTCTCCTAAAAGCTGCTTCCAGGGTTATCTTCAAGTACAACTACTTGTCTCTCGAACTTAACAGTCTATAATGCTTCCATAAGATGACTCACCAATTTTTATTTAGATGGAGAAGTTGCTAATTTGTGTCCCTCCAAAGCCCAAGGGTCACTCCTAAAGCCACTCTTCATCAGCCCTCAATGTTCCACCACCCAACTCGATAAGGTTAATCTCATCCATCCCTGGCCTAGGAAGGAGCGGCGCAAGGAGCGACTGCTGGAGCGTCTCATATTATTATTCTTTTAAATAACGGTACGAAAATTTTTTAGTACAATAATTCTCCATATTACTAAAAAATATTATTTTCTAATACGATCAATCAGTCCGTATGGACAGAAACCACAGTCAGAAAGTAAAATTCCGATCTACTCGAACCAGGCGTGAGTATGACGTCTTATTCAGCCACCATATTAATAATCACAGCTGAAAACTTTTCAGAATTGTCTATTTTTTATTTCAGAACTATCCGTGGATTCGAAACAACGACGTGTATTTTATAAAACATGCGCCATATTACTAGATATATAGGTGGGGACGCGTCTCATATTATTGCTACTTTATATAAGACGGGGATCTGCAATCAGAATATGATCAGAGATTCCAAAAAATATGATGTAATATGAACCCATCTGGTCCTAAACGTAAACATCACATGACGCCAGACAGATGTATGTATACTTTCTATGATGGGATGGCTACAGGCCGAGCCCCAGCTCAAACAAAAAAGAATGTCTTATTTCATTCAATAAGGAAACAAAAGTAGTTTCCAAAATGGAGCTAAGACAAAGATCCGGACGCTGAAAGTGGGAGAAGAGAAAAAGATGGCAAACTTCGAAATTACAAAAATTAGATACAGATCCGAGTTCAGAGCACCCTAACATTTATCATAGATGGCAAACTTAAAAATTACTACTCATAACACTACGTCATAGATGCCGTACCAGACAAGGGTCCGGAGCTGTATTTGACAATGAGAGAGTGGACAAATGCCATCCGAGATTTGATTGAACTGAAGCAATGAGCAATTTAACAAACAATGTTTGGATTGAACTGAAGCAGAACATTTAACTAACAATGACTATTCTTTGAACTACTAAGACGAACTCCTACCTATTAAAACGAATCTCGAGGCAGGAGAAACGTGCACAGATCCCGAAGCAATCGAAGAGTTTATTTTGTTTTTCTACCTCTTGTTGAGGAGGGGAGGGAGCGGAGGCTGCCGGCGTCGACGGCCTTGTGTTTGCTGTTTGCGTGTGGAGGTGTCTTCATTTCGCTCGAATACTCGATCGGTGTGCTCAATTAATTGAAGTCCTCCGTGTCATCAGCCATCGCTGAGCTCAGCCGGACCTCCACACGTCCGACCATCCTCTGTGTGCGATGCTTACTTCCATCCTCTTCTTCCCCGGGAAAGAATGAAACAAGCAAAGATGATGACGATGGTTATTTATGGGCCGAAGAGCTGCTTCTGTTAAATGGGCCTGCGAAAGTTGGGAGTTTGCTGCGTTTACTTAAATGTAGAGAGAGTAGAGGCAATATTAAAAAAAGGGATTTATTTGGCTTTGCCGTGTCAGCAATTGTTGTGGGTTTTACTATGCTAGTAAAAAAATTTACACAATAACTTATATAGTATAAGTGATAATATCAGATCATATATTATAATGAATATAGTTATAACTAGTTTTGCACCTGTACGATGCACAGATGGAGGTCATAAATACAAATAATTATAATTAAAATTTTAATTTTTTATACTTTTAATTGTATATAAATTAATAATTACGTTATTAAAAATATTATATTTATATATTATGATAGCAAGAATAAATATCACATGGCATGCATAAATATTATTTGAGATGCATTATGAAATAATGGTGATATGAAGTTACATGCATATTACATACACACGCATATATATAGTTAAATCATTATATTTTTCAACTTACTTAAAAATTCTTATCTCAATCATATCATGTGTCTTTTTTTATATGACATAAAAATAAATGTCAAATTGCATATAAAAAAATTTATTTGGGATGTCACTTAAAGCAAAGGTTTTTATAACCAATTTTTATATAATTTTAAATAAGTATTTTGAGACCTTAAATTTATAGTGAATTAAAATTAATTCGTTAATCCACGAAAGAGCCTCAAAAATATTTATTTAGAAGAAATTTTTAGAAAAAAATTAAAAAAAAAAAAAAAAAAAATTTTGATGTGATCAATAATTTTTGCATCAATTTTTTTTTTCAAAAATACTTCTAAATAGATGTTTTAAGTGTGAAAAACAACGGATCATAAATGACGAATTTATTTAAAACACGTAAATCTATATATGGCTATTATGTAACTATCCCAAAGTGTATCTAGGATTGGTCAGAATTCTTAGTACAATCTCCTCTTTAGCTGTGGTGTAAATTGCCACGTACCCAAATGCCTCATAGAACATGCATATTTTCTTGCCAAAATCTCTCGTCAGAGCACGTCCAGCAACGTAATCTCAGTGCCAAATAATAATAATAATAGATAAAGCAACTGATTTAAGCATCGGAGTCGTTCCTGGAAGTATATAATGAAGTGGTTATGAATCTGAAATCATTGGCCTATCTGTACTCTAAAACTATAGCATGAAACTACACTAAAGTTGCCTCAACTATTATATTAATCATGTGATTTCTCATAAAAGCGCGTCCACGAAAGTTGCACGGAGTTAGTAAGGCGGGAGGGGACCCCTCTCAGGACTCAAATTCTCTGTCCTAACTCTCTATCCCGTCCTCTGTTCCAAACCCTCAAAACATATATTTACAAGTATTTTGTGAAAAAAATTTCAACATGAAAGTTGTAGATCTCATCAAGATCAATAACTTTCATATTAAAAATTTCTTCCAAAAATACTTCTAAATATATATTTTTTAGGTTCCAAAATATTAACACCTTAACGGATATTAAAACTGTTTTGAAATCCGTTAACACTTTGAGGCAATTACAAGTAGGTGTGACGAGTACTGGATTTGACTATTTGAGTTGTTGAGTGTCTGCTCTCTAATTCCACCGAGTTTAGCTGGGCTTGACTTTTTCCGGATTGGAGGCCCATGAGACATGGGCCATGAGGCCAATGAAGAACTCCTGTCTTCTCCGCATACATACAAAAAAAAATAGTAGTAATAGTAAAAAGAAAAGAAATTATAATAGATCTACTTATCTGAAAGCATACTCTTACAACATTAATTGTTTAGTGTGTGGGAGATCAGAACATATGCGCATATGAGTTCTTCATTTTATGTCGGATATTCCTTGAAATATTGTGTTAAATCATGTTAGGAATCTGTACATATTCCTTCAGGAATCCTGTACCTCATCTCAAATTCTAACTTCATCAAGAAGATGTGAGACAAGTATATATACCTACATGTTATTTATAACTAAGTAGGAGGAATACGACAGTGAGGTTTGATGTCAGCACCTGGAATCTCCGATTATAAACATAATTATTTAGGGGAGGCGGGGTGTCACAACGGATTGACGAGGCTCATGAACCCTTCCTACCTGACTTCGAAACTCCATCTGTAAGTTTGAGATCCTAATTAGGCGCACGCTGACAGTAACACGACGTGCGACTGGAGACTTCCAATAGGTTTCGGAAACATGGTAGTCTCCTTCAGGATAGAATAGGGTATGGAATGACGTTTTTCAAAAAAAAAGGACCAGAATTATTATGTCGCCCAACAAGCTTTAGTTAGAATACAGAAGCCACATTACAGAGAATTCTAAGAAATTTCCTTGCTGAAATTCTACAATATAAAACATTTAATTTACAAAATAAAAAGGGGAATAAGAAAATCAAAGCTGATAGTTATTCTTCAGCAGCTTGCAAGCTTGAGCAGTCATGTATTTATCAGTCACAGTTTGCACCCAGAATCATGTTATGAACTTTCTTCTTGTTTTGTTTTTGACATTATCGTGGGGAAACTTACCCGTAATCGGTCCACTTTTGTACGACCATCGTAACAGATAAACCCATAGGTAAGAGCTGTTATGAAGATTGAGATGTCAGAGTTATCATTTGTGCATGAGATGTCATTTACAACATCCAAATTGATCATCAAGCCAAAGTTGTCATTCAATCAAATTCAATGGTATTGCAGCAGTATAAGGTATATAAAGAGTGTTCTAGCCATTTGGAGTAGATCTTAATGGTTCTATAAAATCAAAACTTGTACTTATTCTCAGTTTACTTCACAGGAAAGCTAGTGTACATAGATGGTGAATAAGAATATTTCGTAGAAGCATAGATTGTTAGCCATCTTGCTTGACTATATAGAAGAATGGAAACTAGTTCTTCTGAAGCTGATTGAGCTTGATCTCGACATGTGTAATGAATATTCAAAGTTTCTGAAGCTTGGCTAAGAAGTAAATGCAAACAATCATACAAACAGGAGGTTTTTACATGAAAATTCTCGTCTAAACCGAGTAAACCACGGATGTGCATGCAGCGACAAAAAAATTATTATGTAGAAAAAAGTAGAAAATCTCCCTCGTTTCGCTCTATGGACAGAGGTCTATCTCAGTCTTGAATCTCTTGATTAGATGAACTCTATCTAAGTTACTAAATTCTCTCTTAAATTGCTTAAGTCTCGAAATATAGGATCAAGTGTTGGATATTGGGATCCCACGCGCTAACGGCCTAGCTTGCTATTTATAGATGTTGATTGCGGTATTGTTGACGTTGTGATCGTAGGGAGAATGTGGATCTCGTAGGAATTATGGGTTGAACGGTCAACATCACCCTCTACTAGCCACGTGGAATTCCATATTCTCAGACAGTTGGCTTTCTGACACGTGTGGTCCCACGACCTCGCGGAGGGGCGATTGCTGACTTATTCCTCGAAAATTCTACATACTCAAGCGGACTCGATTTAGCTTTAGACTTCGGTGAGGAGCGAGTCCCACCTCGGTCCATCTTTGAGAGATCTGCGTTCCGTTTGATTGATACGTGGCAAACTATATTTGTGCCATATGAGAAGCTTACCAGTTACCACTAGCTTGTATTCATGCATCACGTTTAGGACTACTGCATATGAATGTAGAAAATACCCTTAATAAAGCTCATAGCTGTTAGATTATTCCAGGTATATTACAAACTATGCTCTGCAGCCACTCCATTAGTTATCTTTTTTTTTTTTTTGTCCTCAGGAATATCCATCAAATCACAGTTTATCATAGTATATGGAATACGAATTAAGCTCCTGCTTATTCCGAACGCATCGTCAACTGCAACGACAAAACTTTGCTGATGCTGTTGAAACTGTAGTTCAATCGGATGCTTTATTCTTTAGTTTGTTCCTGAAAGTCACTCCTTATCAATGAGGAACCTCCATTTTCTCCCAAAAAAAAAAGAAAAGAAAAAAAATAATCCAAGGAAGGAACTTCATTCTGAATGGTAGACTGCGTGTTTTTTTTTTTTTTTTTTTTTAAAACATTGTTTATATTAAATTAAACGGAAAATTATGAATAACTTCTAATTTTTCTGAAAAATTATTTTTAACCCCTATGTCTTTTAAATTCAATAATAAACCCCTTATTTAATATTACTTATTTTTTAACTCTTTTACGAGTCTTTAAGCTTTTTAAAGCATCTGACAGTGGTACCGATTAGCGCACATTCTCTCTCGATCTCTCGCCACGATCGTTCCCGCTGAGATGGTTCCTATCCAGATCGTTCCCGCCGAGATCATCTCCGCCATGATCGTCCATGCCACGATCATCCCCGTCAAGATCGTCTCGGCCACGATCGTCTCTACAAATATCGTCCCCGCCAAGATTGTCCTCGATCTTCCCCGCCAAGATCGTCCTCGATCGTCCCCGTCACAATCGTCCCCGCCACGATCTCTCCACCATAGTCATCATCGCTTTTTCTAAGAGTGGTGACATCGCGATAGCGATATGTCAACGTTAATCAGCGCCGCCGCACCGGAGGTTTCGAAGGTTTGAAAATTTTTTAAAAAAATTATTAATGATTTAATTAATATGGATATTAGTGTTTAATTAAAGGATAAAAGGGTGAAAAAATAAGTAATTTTAAAATAAAAAAAATATTATTGAGTTTTAAAAAATGAGGGGTTAAAAAATATTTTTTTAGAAGTATATGAGATTATCCATAATTTTTTTCTAAAAAATATAACATTAATAATAGGGGTATTTTCGTCAGAATTTAAAATATGGTGGTTATTAGGATTAAAAAATAAGAAAATTGAAAAATAAGGGTTAATTATTTAAATCTAAATCTGGAGGGGCTAAAAAATTAAATTTTACAAGTCAGAGGGGTGATCCATAATTCTCCCTAAATTAAAACCATCAAGTCTCGGCATCACGATGCACTCAATACATAGTGATTCTCACTACAAGGTTGTACTCAAACTAAGATGCAAAATTCTCAACAACATACGTAAGGGATCACTCTTGGCGGTCCTGAAGCCGGAGAAGCACCTGCACAATTTTTTAACGTTTCCCACGTAATCGATGTCCTGCCCAAGATGTATGAGAGAGATCATACTGTTGTAAACCCAACTAGCATTCAGAGATTTACGATGAAAGACTCTACTGTTGCAGAGATTATGCGTTAACCCACGTCTTTGGTTTAACTTGACATCAACTATTGTGCTGTTCTTTTGAAGAGTGAACATATTCAAGAAATTGAAGACTTTTTAATTCCCTTCATATCCTATAAAACTTCATGTACTGTTGCAGTGCTATTCAAAAAACCTTCCTCATAGCATGTCAAAATTGCTCGTTTGCAGTAATTTGTTGTTCTTGAGAGGCTAAGGATCTTACTACCTTCCGGGCAAACTACTACAACTGACGCAAAGCGATCAATACCAGCGACTTTCTATCCTCCTATTGTAATTTCTTTTTTCTTTTCTTTGCGGGATAGCGGATTCTTTGCTCCTAATATTTTGTTTGTAAAAAATGGATCAGTGCAATCCGTCGATTTATTTGTAACGATATTTGCACAAATACGGTTATTGATGATTTGCCAAGGATAATCTCAAAAACTCTTGTATGCTTCGTCATTTGTTTTTTGAACGAAGCACTGCAGAGCTTTTCCTTCACAAAAAAAAAAAACAAAAAAAAAAACCCATATATTAATTGTTGTTCCTTTTACTCACTAAAGACATTTAAATCCTAAAATTTGAAAATATATTTTAAAAAATTTAACTAGAAAAGATGGATATTAGGATTCCGGGAAATCTTAGTACAGTCTCCTTTTTAGATGTGGTAGTAAATTGCCACGTACCTGCGATGATCTGTACAAAATGCATTTTATCTTGTCAATCTCCATCTGTAGAACAAATCCAGCAGCCTAGTCTCTGTGATGAGGTTCCAAACATCAGAATTGTTCGTGCAAGCATATAATCAGTCTTTACAAATCATTTCTTGGTGTTCTGTATCATGCTCATAATTCAATCCTTTACAGATCATTCCAAGGTGCTTGTCAGCTCCCAGCATGTTGTTGAAAGATGCAAAGGAGGGATGTACCTGGAAATCATTGGCTTAAATACACTCAGAAAGTGTAGCATGATACTCTAGTGAAGGTGGCTCAGCTAGTAGCTTTTTTTTTTTTTTTTTTTTTTTTTTTTTGAGATTAACGAGGAGAAATCCTCGTCTGTGTCGGTATCATTTATGTACCTATAAAGCAGGTAAATTCCTCGGGTGGTGCTGCAGACCAGCGCCCGTCCGCATGCCGTAAGCCTATTGTATCTATCATACTGAATTCTCGTAGTAGAACTATTTATCTTTTTTTTTTTAATAAGTAAAATGGAAATATTATCTGAAAGCATATTCTTGCTGCATTATTGTCTAGTTTGTGGGAAATCAGAACATATATAAATATGGGTTGAAAACACAAGGCTCTGCCGGCCATGGTGAGGGTGGAACTTCAATTTTATGTCGAATATGCCTCGAAAGATTTTTTATTTAATGTCCTTGTAAGGAACTGTGTATCTAACTTCAGGAATCCTGTGCCTCATCTCAAATTCTAACTTGATTGAGACACCACTTGATATAAACATATGAGCCATTTCTCAAAAAAAAAAAAGATATATATATATATATATATATATATATATATATATATATATATATATATATATATATATATATATATATATATAAACATATGAGCCAAGTAGGAGATATCCAACAGTGAGCTAGCTTTTGATATCAGAAACTGGTATCTCTATTGTTACCAGAAATTATTATATCACTGAAAAACAAAAAAAAAAAATCAAAGTTTATAGCATTCCTTGAAATCTGGCAAAGCTGAGTGCTAATGCAGACATCAGTTACAGTTCATACACCAAGAACTACCTTAAGGACGTTTTTTTGAGACTCGGCGGCTGGGGCCACCTCCACCCTACCAAATTCCGGTGCACTTCCCCCTTGGACCCAATTCCTGATCCAGGTTCTCCAGACATCACTGTGCTACACAACCGCATCGAAGCAGTGCAAACGGAGGAGCACTCGCTCAGACTGTAACAAGCGCGGAACAACCAAAAAGGAGTAATCGATACGGGTGGAACTATTTTACATGGTCACAATGGTCCGTCTTTAGACGACTAGAAGGTACATGATATGTATGCTAAAGTGATCATACGAAAAGGGGTCTAGCAATGCGGTGAAATTGTGAGCGCTCGATATTTTTTGCTTTGTAATACTTTTTAGCAAAAAGCAAAGCTGAATTACTAGGACCCTAGGTTTGTCCTGGTATAGGCAATACTGAAAGAATAATCAAAGAAGATTCTTCTGAGATAAAGCAAGAGAGTGGCAATGAATGATATGCAGCGTGAAAATCATAAAATGATACTAATGATGACTATTTTGTGCGACAGTCATATAGATAAATTTACGATATCATATATTCATGTTACACCAAAAGAGGAAAACCCGGCTTGAACGCTTTCAGTATGGACATATCCAAATGCCCATTCTATCGTTCAAGGAACACAGAGATAAATAAAAGACAAACATGAGAGATATCAACTGGTTCATGACGCAGATCTAACAGGTTGTCCTAGACGCTTCATAATCCTAATAACAGCTTTAATTTACCTATAATTCCTATGAGCTTTCAAGTACATTTAAATATTTCGAATGCATAAACTGATTAGGTATAGAGTAATAGTTTGAATACTTCAGGCTTTCCCTCTTCACTCCATTTAATCTCAAACTTTCATCTCCTAACATCTATTTCATCCATATATCTCACCAAATTCTACCCTTATACCAAAGTGAAGTGAAAAAAAAAAAATTTAAAGCGATGGTTGCGGCGAAGCAAAGTAGAACTGGAGTAGAATATTTTTGACAGTTCTCATATCTTGCTATTGAGAATTTACCCCGCTACTATGGGAGGGTAACACAAAATCTTCGGGCCTATCAAGACTTGAACTTTTTGGTTGGTGGAATATGCGTTGGTGCAAGCTATGGTTTATCTATTATGACCGCACACAAAAGTTGACCGATTATGGATAGAATTTTCTTAAGATAATCTCAAAAAAAGGGTTGTACATATAACGGTACATTATGACAGGAATTACAAATCTTAATTACTAGTAAACAACAGTGTAACGATAGAAAAACAACAAAAATAGTAGTAGTAGTAACAATAATAATAGTAATTATTATTTATGGTGCATTGTTTTGCAGTAGTTTAAGGTTCAGAGGTAAATTTGGTTTCCAGAAATTGATGGCACCTACTTTCCATCTTATGCATCTAGAAACCATCAACCTCCCTTGTAACTATTTCAAAAAGGAACTGAAAGGATCTTATATCTGCAGTTACCAAAAAGCACCAAAAAAACCAAAAAAAAAAAAAAAGAAAAACGAAAAGATTTTAAGACCTCTTGACATTCAGAAATAAGATTAATCTTTTCGCGTTCCATTGATCTTTCCCTTGCATGTAATCTTAAAATCATCTTCGACATCACAGTATGAAAATGACTTCTTGTCATTTACTTATTTTAGCTCAATTCATTTTCCATACAATTTGGTTACTGATGGTTCTCCTTTTCAAGATTCCATTTCAAATTATAATGTTTACATACATAATCACTATGTTCAACTCCTACAAGTTCTCTGCGAACATACCGGATAGTAGCATTAAGTCCTGCTCCTAGCCACAACAATGTCATAGTGAACATCCCAAGGGACTGACCCTGATCTGTGTAAAACTAATATTAAGCCATGCAATAGTCTAGCAATTTCACACTTTGTCAGCTTCATAATTGGAATTGTGCTTCCCATGTTGCAGGCTGCTAACAGATGTGGAAACTGAAGGATGAGAAAAAGACTTATCGTAGGAACCTTGATTATTAGCCACCTTGCTTGACCACATCAACACTACTTTTGAATGCAAATGCAATGTAATGTAGAGGATCCGCGTTTCATTTTCTCCTTTTTTTTTTTTGGTTGGAGAAGTCAGCTCCTATCCTCTAAAAAGAGTTGAAGAGTTATGACATTCGACCCCATCTGGTTAAATGAAAAGAAACTTACACAAGAAGAATCTCAGTCTTATAAATGAGTGAGATGTAAAAATAAGAAATAATCTTGAAATTTCGTTTAAAAAAAAAACAATAATCCAAACATAGAAAACTCGTGATCACGTTTCTGATTGATGCAGACTGCAATGTAGAGGATCCCTTAATAAATAATGCTCTCAACTTGTAGAAGATGTCATTAATAAAACTCCCTAACTTGTTTAGTTACGTATCGTTCTTTCTACTTGGGTAAGAAATGGGACATTTGTATTTTTATATCTCTAATAATTTAAAATCAAAAAAATGTGCCCAAATAATTTACAACGACGCTTTTATTCTCCATTGTTCTTGTACAATGATAAAACTGTTATTGTCAAGTTAATTGCTCTCTTTTTTTAAGAAAAAATGACGAAGGCAATAAGAATATAAAAGCATTATTTTGAATTAGGGGTATAAAAATATAATTTCAAATTATGGGCGTATAAAAATGCTAATGCCCTGTAATAATATTATTCCAGGTATATTACAAACTATACTCTGCAGCTGCTCCATTAATACTCTTTTTCTTCTGGAATATCCGGTCATAACTTATTGGAAATACAAAGTATTGTCGGTTGCTGAAAAAAAAAGTTTTGCTGTATTCCGTTGAATTAATCTTACTTCAATTCTAATACCCTTCACTTGGTTCCTGATCACTCCTTATCAATTTGGAATCTAAGATAAGAATTTTCATCTGAGCATCAGAATAGTTTGTGGTAGAATATAACTGCACACACGTAACAGTACTTTCCTACATCTAATGGACCCTCCAAAGATGTGGAGAACATAGTGGGAAAAACTAGGGTCATGCAGTTTGAACCAAGGTTTCAGTGTCGAGTTGAGCTGAAGTCAATAAATTCAGATCCAGGCATATGCTGACCATGTCGTGCCGATACATATTTATTGTTACTTTTCAAGAATAAAATAAAAAGTTTACTATTAATTTATAATTTTAAATATAATATTTTCTTGCACGAGCTGTGCCGTTTAGTACTCTGTCGATAACTGTTGGAACATGCATATACAATACCACACAGGCGGTGCCAATCAGTACATAAAATCATGATTTGAACCAGCATCTTGATGCCATACCACAGGCCGTACCAATTCGAAGTGGTTTGACGATTTCTATATCTTGAGAATTTGGTATACTTTGTGCTATATACATCAGTTTGGTCCAAGCTCAAAGGTCCTTATCATGTCTCCACAAGTATAAACTGCCAGACATATATTCATGGATTTTCTTTAATTTTTGGAGTCATCACCAAAGGACTAATGGGGAAGAATGCATTCCTACTCAGATCAGCATATAAGAGGCCTATCACTGTCTTTGGAAAACAGCTATTAATGCCTCTACAAAAGCCTCGCTTTATTTGTCTAAAGACCCTCTAAAATGGTGAGCATAAACAATCTATGAACCCTTTAAAGATTTCTTCTTTTTGTACAAATATAGATCAAAGATTTAGATTGCTTATCCAATTAATCTGCCAGACACGGTCTTGTAGTCGCATATCGCAGAAGTCGCCTTCTTCATAATGTTAGATTTATGTGCTTTTCTAAACTTTTATGACTAGCTATCCTCAACCTTATACAAACAAAAGGAGAGAGGGTCCACATAGACAAGGTATTGCACCAAGTCTTTTATGTTGTTGCCTGATAAAAAGGTAAATGTTTTTAAGCAGCATTAAAGGTGTGCCTCATTGGTTCCAATTGAGCAAACATAAAATCTAAAGTAATAATTTAATATTATAATTGCATTACATATACATGCAGAAGGATCCTTGGGTAGGTGGTGTTAGTAAACTACACGGTTCACGTTCTGTTAGTGGACTACGGCGATGTTTGTACTTTGATCGGCATAACACAATTTAATCTAAGATTTAAGGCAGCATTCATTTGTATCTTCATAGGATTTTCAGATAACTACTCTAAGAAACATTGAAAAAAGCTGCTATTCTAAGCAAAAACAGACGAAGAGACAGCGTAGAAGTTACAGATCTTTGTAACAAGGATACACAATCTAAAATATCAATGACTGCTTTTGTGATGTGCTATGAAAATAAAGTAGTTACTGCTCAAAATCTACACTTATTCAACTGGGGCTAAAAAAGAAAAAAAGGTAAAGTTAGGACCTGAATTGCTTTATTTTTTATTGTCCTACGATCTTCTGCTTTCTCAAGTGGCCAACATGATTGGGTATTTATTCTAGAACCTGTCTGCGGATTATCATAATCATTTTTTTTTTCATTTTCTTATACTGTATAGGAGGATGTCCCTGTATGTTTACGATGCGAACAAATGGGTACCTTATGAGAGGCAATTTAGTAATTCCATCTGAAACCGACAGAGGTAAATATATGTAACATGTGAAGGAATGAATACCTACTCATCCGAAATTTTGTACAATAATTCAAGGGGGGATTGTTTTGACATAAATCTTTAGGCATCTAATGCTGTGCAATCTATATATATATATATATATATATATATATATATATATATATATATATATATATATACTTTTCAAATGTGAGAAAATCCAGATCGATTATCAACTAGAGCAGGCGCCTACAAAGAATGGCGTAAATTTGGAAAATAAATCCTATCCAAAAGGATAAGGCCTTTACAATGTTTATATAGGCATAGAAAAGAATCATTAAAACAATAAGAAGAAAGGGTGCGGCCACGCTTAGCTAGAGAATCTGCAACAGTGTTTACCTCTCTGAAAATGTGTTTTAAGATCGCATTAGATCTTGTAAGCATTTGCTTAGCAGTTTTGACATCATAATATAACTCCCAAGGAACACCTCTGCCATGCGACCAACCAAACAGAATTGACAGAATCCGTCTCAATCTCCAAAGGGGAGCAACACAACTCATAATATTGCTCTATTGTTCTTTTGTTTACATAGTTGTGATATATAGTGAGTATTAAGTCACATAGCATAATCAAATATTGACACACAGACCAAACTCGGGTACATACAAAGCAAAAATAAAATGAACGGTTATGATCTTAATTATAAAGCCTCAACCTTCTCTTGCCACTTGATGGTAATGGTTTGCCTTCTTCAATTCTAGGATGATTTCAGATTTCTGTATCATGTGTTGCTTCAGTGTTCCTGCATTGCGAAATATTGAATCTCTATGGCAATAACAGGCTTCTATGAGATCTCTGAGTTGATAACAGACTACAGAGTTACAAACCATTGAGATTGGACTTTGAAGTACTTATTCGAAGTTCTTCATTGTCAACTTTGCCCCTAGTTGGAGAAGTAAAAGAAGAGTTTATTCTCAAATCCTAAAGTCAAGATAAAATGCTTATATATAAAAAATTTTGGATTCCCACTCCCTTCAATATGCAGCGAAAAATTTGGGGGGACTCCCCAAGCCGCAGTTTATTCATGACCAAACCATCCAATAGTCGGCTTAGAGGCAAGATTTCTCCTAGTTTTCTATTAAAAAAGGTTATAAAATGCATATTTAGTGCAAGTTGGCAAGAGTGCAATGCAATCCGCAAATTCAAACTGATTAGTGTTCATAGAGTTTATAATTTAGAAGATAATGTATTAAACATAAAGTTAAGCTGCATTGTCTACGTAGTGGGAAATTCTCTATTGTGAATAATAATAATAATAAAGAAAAAGTGCTTATATTCATGACAGTGCAAAATCTCATGAGCTCCAATGGAAAGAAATACCTACAAGAGAATAAATAGTTAGATTTACAGCTTTCAATCACATCAGTGTCAGATTCTACCCTTATATTGACTGGATAAATAAAAACTAATTCTAATAAGTTATATATCTGCGAGTCAGTAAAATTGTTGGATTAAACTACAGAGAACTTCTTTTTGCATCATATAATGTTATGTGACTAATTGCCATTGATTTAACAAATACTGGGATGTTAAGGCTGTCTTTGTCATTTGGGTACATCGTGATTTGGTATAAACTTCTACTGTTCTCCATACGTTTTGGCATTTTATGCATGCATTTTAGAAGCTCCAGAAGTATAAACTTCATTTGTGCATAAGCTAATTATTGACATAACACTCGGCAAAAGTTCAGTTTTGCAATCCTCTCTCCCTAATTTTGGTTACGCGTGACTTTTTTTAAAGATTAGTTAAGCAAGACTAACAGCAAGGCAGTAAACTGGTGGTTTTCCGCAAAAGCTCGATAATGTTAACCTGATCAACTTCTGTGCACCCAATCCACCAAGTGTGTTTCCAAATCCCCACTTTGCTGGACCCAGTTTCAAAAAGCCACCCTTCAAAGCAACTAGCTAGTTAAATTGTGGCACTCTCTCTGTGTCTCTCTCTACCATGAGAATTCTTTCAAGTGGCGAAAAGGTTCTAAGCATAAGAGCAGAATAGACTCTGCATTCTGCAATGATACTTCAGAATGTGCTGTCTCCCAATATCCCATTCTAATTCTCTCTAGCTTGATCGCAATATATAACAATGCATGAGCCTCAGCAAAGAAAACACCAATCCATACAGAGGAGATAAAGAGCTGCTGCAAAAATGGTGAAGTTCTCCAAGCAGTTTGAAGGCCAACTAGTGCCCGAATGGAAAGAGGCCTTCGTTGACTACTGGCAATTGAAGAAAGACTTAAAAAAGATGACCATTGCCGATCCCAGTAGCAAACTAGGGAAGCCTCCTCTGTGGCAGAGGATAATTTCTCCTTTGTCGAACCTTCCCTCGATAGCAAGCGGACATGACCATAAAGACCATGGTGTCATCCAGGCATTTCTCTATCACTAACAAAATTATATTAAAACTAGTGTGATGAATCTAGTTGTTGTTTAAGGGAGTTACTTATAAGGATTCAGCTGAACTACATGCTTGTACAAGCTCTAATGCATAATTTTAAAAAAAAAAAAAATTAGGAAAAAAAAAGTTCTAATGCAAACTTATGTGCTGGTTCTTATAGGTTCATAGGAAGCTCGCTGCATCAGCAAGCAAGGGGGACTTATATGAAACAGAGCTGCTGGAGCAATTCGCTGAAACAGAAGCAGCAAGCGAGTTCTTCACAAGACTCGACCAGCAGCTCAATAAAGTGAACCAGTTCTATAGAGGGAAAGAGAAGGAGTTTGTGGAGAGAGGGGAGTCTCTGAAGAAGCAAATGGAGATACTCCTAGAACTTAAGGTTGCACTTAAGCAGCACAAGGCCAGATGCTCCTCATCAATGGATGATCCCTCCATTTCTTGCTCTATTACATGTGGTGAGTTGCTGCTTATTTTCTGTTGTATTTTACAAGATAGTTTCTACTTAAATTCCTCTGTTTTCACTTTACTTTTGTTGTAAGATATCCCATATGCCCGTAATATTTGCTTGCATGAATTAGAAGTAAATCACCAATTAATACTGCAAAGTTGTGGTTGATGGTTCACAATTTATAGTTGAGAAAACTTTGGCCGACCTTGTCATGCAGGCAACGCCTTACTTGAAGAAAAAAAAAATCATAGATAAGTTTCAAGGAATTCGTAAAAAGTTTTTGCTCCATCCACCTCATGTTTGGATGCATAGAACATGAATTTCTTCATTAAAATATACGAAGAACAAAATAATTTGCAAAGTTTTTGATAAAAACTAATCTGACTCTCACCTTATCGTGCTCTGTAAAATGACAGAGGATGAGTCAAATAGAGGCACAATGGAGCAGGACAGCATGCAAGATAGCCCAAGGTGTGACTCTGAGAGACACGAGGAACAATTTAATGTACCCTCTTCCCCTCAAGGATTAGATGTTTCAGGGAAGCTGGTGAATGCCAAGAGTAGAGAAGAAAGCAAGCTGAGGAGCTTTTCTGGGAAGGTGATCAACTGCCAGGGGAAGAACCTGAGGATCAACATACCCCTGACAACACCAACAAGAACTATATCTGCTCTCACATACTTAATTTGGGAAGACCTTGTGAATCAGTCAAAGTCTAATGGGAACAACAAGCTCAATATCAACAAGAAGAAGCTCCACCATGCAGAAAAAATGATCAGGGAAGCCTTCATTGAGCTTTACAAAGGCCTTGGCTATCTCATCACTTATCGGTATAGTCTACAAGCAAATTTTTAAAGTGTTCTATCACTACGGTTATTCATTTCGCTTTAATATTTGAAAAAAAAAAAGAACTTAAATATGCTCTTGTTAAATGCCTCTCTTGTTACTGTTTAAATCTTGCTTGGGTAAATTTTCTCAAAGGTTTGTTTAAACAACCCAAAACCTACTCTTTCACATCTCAGCACATTTTGTATTGTCTAAAGAAAAAGGAAAAAAAAGGTTTTATAAGTTTATGGCTAATCCTTCTGTTTAGTGTTCGAAAAAACATAAATATACTCTTATTAAGTGTCTTCTCTTCTTGTTACTTACCAAATCTTCACTTCTACCCCTTTTTTTTTTTTTTTTTGAGAATAAGACATTGCCTGTATTAAAAGAAGAGATCAATAGCCTAAGCTGACACAAAAGATGTACATGAAGGGTATTACACTCAGAACAAAAGTAGAAAAAGAAACACTTGTAAGAGGTTTATTAAATCTTCACTTCTACTTGTGTCAAAGTTCTACATAGGTTTATTTAAAGTAAATTCCAATCCTACTCATTATATATCTTAATGAGTTACTGTATGACAAAAAAGTTTTTCTTATAGTAGGATTTCTATGCAGGAACTTGAACATGCTGGCTTTTGCGAAAATTTTAAAGAAATTTGATAAGGTAGTCATTAGCACCCCTCTGTTTTCATGCATCAGTATTATATATATAAGTTGAGTATGTAACTTCACATTTTGCTCTTTCAGATGACCGGAAAACAAGCCATGCCTATCTACCTTAAGGTGGTTGAGAGTTCCTACTTCAATAGCTCAGACATGGTAAATCCCTTTCACACATGAAATAAGTTAAAAGTAACTCAAATTTTCAAACAAAATTTGAAAATTAGAATGAAAAGTGCCATATAGTTTAACGAGTTCATTACAATGATAGGCAATCAAGTTAATGGATGAGGTAGAGGAGCTATTTATCAAAAACTTTGCTGAAGATGATCGCCGCAAGGCCATGAAGTACCTTAAGCCTAATCAAAAGAAAGAGTCTCATGCTCTGACCTTCTTCATAGGTAATGCTTCAATAACCAAATATTGAACCACAGAGACAAGAGAAGCAAGCTGCAGATATTTTTTGGGACTAAAGAAGGAAAACAAAAAATCTAACTGATGATTTGTTTGATCAGGGCTTTTTACAGGATGCTTCATTGCATTGTTTATTGGATACTGTATCATGGCACACATTGCCGGAATGTATAACGGACGGTCAAACTCGATATACATGGAAACAGCGTATCCTGTTCTAAGGCAAGTCATCATCCTAACATAATCGCATTACCGAATTTCAGCCTCTAACCGAAGCGTGAAAAATAGAAGTCCATTAAATATGTTCTACTGTTTTGCAGCATGTTTAGCCTCTTGTTCCTTCATTTATTCCTATATGGTTGCAACATCTTCTTCTGGCGTAAGACTCGAATAAACTACACCTTCATATTCGAATTCTCGCCTACAAAAGAGTTGAAGTACTGGGATGTGTTCTTGATCTGTGCCACATCAATGACTATAGTGGTGGCTGTCATGTTTGCCCACTTGAGCCTCATTGTCAAAGGCTATTCGTCCACTACCATACAAGCAATCCCTGGCATCTTACTTCTGGTAATTAAATTGTTTGTCCTTGTGCTTAACCCTTTCTAGTTTTATGGCTTGGTTTCTATGTGCCGCTCCACAATTTGAAGTATGATATTCCATAGAATAACTGTTGCTTTAAGCATCTGAACAATCTCAAGTTCTAGATGAAAATAAGGCTCTAACAAGACGGCTATCTTATCCTGTAGATGTTCGTGTTGGTACTTGTGTGCCCATTCAACATCTTATACCGATCAAGCCGGGTCCATTTCTTGCGGATCATTAGAAATATCATTCTCTCTCCCCTTTACAAGGTACGCAGAATAAATCAATTACAAAAAAAACATTTTATCTCTTTTATTTTATCCCCCCCCTCCAAAAAAAAAATAATAAAAATAAAATAAACGCACTTTTCTTACAATCCTATGATGATAGGTGGTCATGGTCGATTTCTTCATGGCGGATCAACTCTGCAGTCAGGTACTGATCTTTTCTAATCCTAATCCAACTACTCATAGAAGCCTTTTTGAATTTACCAAATTCAGATGCTACCTCTACTTGGAAGATAAGGTGTGGTGTGTAAACGATTTCACTAAGCACATGAAACGAACACAGGTTCCACTGCTCAGGAATTTGGAGTATGTGGCCTGCTACTACATAACTGGGAGTTATAAAAGGCAGGACTATAGCTATTGCACCAGCACCTCACACTATAGGGACTTGGCTTATGCTGTCTCATTCCTGCCTTACTACTGGAGAGCCATGCAGGTATGTCGAAATTAAAATTCTTCTATTAGAACTTAATGAAGGAAAACAGCCTTCTCAACTTTGGTGAATTTGGATCACAGTGTGCAAGGAGATGGTTCGATGAAGGGGAGATAAGCCATCTTGTGAATTTAGGAAAGTATGTTTCAGCAATGCTTGCTGCCGGTGCAAAAGTCGCATATGAGAAGGAGAAAAGCGGGGGGTGGCTCGCTCTTGTGGTTGTTATATCAAGCAGTGCAACTATGTACCAACTGTACTGGGACTTTGTCAAAGACTGGGGTCTGCTACAAATTAACTCTAAGAACCCCTGGCTTAGGAACGAACTGGTCCTTAGACGCAAGTTCATCTATTTCTTATCCATGGTATAATATCTGTAACTACAATAATCATTCAAAAGATGCAATCCCGCCGAATCCATGTTTACATGCCCCAAGCAACGATATCATTCTACTTCAATTTTTGGTTTGTATTTTTCCATATCCAACATGCTTTGTGTCTAATTCAAATTGGGTAAAGGAAAAACAATAAACCAGAAACAAAAGTGTTGCTTACTAGCCCTTAATTGAAATAAATAAACTGCAAGACATCAATTCCTATACAAAAACAATAAATAAATAAATAAATAACTGTAAGATATGAAGTAAAATTTTTGTAGGCTATAAAGTGTTAGCATTTTGCATTCAGACATCAAATTTTTTTTTTCATTTTTATTAAACCAGTAGATAAAAAATTTATAAATAGTTCAAATAGCAATTAAGACATTATCTTATCATGATACATCTTTCCTAATCTTTCAGGGTCTAAACTTCATTCTGAGGCTGGCATGGTTACAAACTGTCCTCCATTACAATTTTACTGGGCTCGACTATAGAGTTACTTCATTTTTCTTGGCTGCTCTGGAAGTCATTCGACGTGGACAATGGAACTTCTATAGGTAATTTTGCAGTTTTTACTACTGGTTTTTCACAAATGTCCTGGCCTTCGAAAGCAATTAAAAAAAAAGAAAAAAAGAAAGAAATGGCTCATTTGGTGCAGTTCCAGTTTTCTGGAGGCTTTCTGCCATATGTGTTTCTACAAAATTTAGAAATTTGAAGGAGAAGCTTAAAAAACGGAAAGCTCACAAACTTCTCTGAAGTGTGCTATCAGCTTTAGCAATTTTGCTTCATTTTCTTAATGAATAGTGTTTTTTTGCTCCTCAGTTTTTTTAAAAAAAAAATTTACTCTACAAAACCGTGCTAATGTACTTTACCGACCTTGCAGACTTGAGAATGAGCATCTTAACAACGCCGGGAAGTTCAGAGCAGTTAAGACGGTTCCACTACCTTTTGATGAAGTGGACCAGGACTAACTTCAAAGAATAACAAACTACAGCATAGCACAAACATCTCGGTCAAAGCTAGACGGATTAGGCAGAGCAGCGAAACGGATACAGGCAATGCCAGCGTTAATTTCTGTTCAAAAAATGGTAGTATATACCTGTGTATACCATGACTCATTCAAGGGGCTGCACAACTATCTTCTCCATGTTATAGTTCTTCTTATATTGTCAATGATAGTAGTGCCATCCAGCTCCAGCGTTCGAGAGTTCCGAAAATTTGTCCCAAATCATGCATCAATTGTATGTTTGTGGGGAGCTTCAGATATGATTCTGTAAGGTTAAAATTTGGAATATTTCGGCGTGGTCGAACCGGTTGATTAAATCAAACCGAGTTACCGATTCTATGGCACATTTTCGCTGGTCGAAGTAATGATAAACCCAAACGTTTCCACTTCGAACTCGAAGCGACAAATTTATTATGTCTATAGTCCATGCACAAAGTTATTGTGTCTATAGTACATTTTAATCTGGTTAGAATTTGGGAAGAGCTTTTCTTTTTCTTCAAAAAAAAAAATGTTAAATGACCACAATTTTAAAAAGATTGTATAAATCAGCGCATAATCTTAAATCTTTTATAAATCGACATTTTCTTTAAAATTTATGTTATAAATATTTTAACTATATATAAATATTTTAAAAATTTTTGATAAAAAAATATTGATTTGATTTAAACTTCGTGTTAATTTTTTTTTTTTTAAATAATACTACTAAATATATATTTTGAAGTTCTAAAATTTTTACGTGTTAGTAAATAATTCGTTAAAAAATTTTCCTGCAACATTTTTCGAAGGACTGTACCCGTGGCAGGAGCCCCCGTTAATGGATGGTCTGTACTTGGATTCCAGAGCGTCGGTCGGGTTGGACGTAGGGATTTTCCGCGAGTTTAAGATCCCTACAGGGGCATGCGCTCACATTACGGATTCCACCACTATAATATTAAAAAAAAAAATTAAAACTTCAAAATACATATTAAAGATATTTTTTGAAAAAAAATCCGAATACAAACAAATGAGATTTCAATATAATTTATAATTTTTATATTAACAAATTTTAAATAAATATTTTAGAACATAAAAAATAAATAAATTTAAAATAAAATTTTATTTGTACAAATAAAATAGTGGTGGGCTGATATACAAGTTTATGAGAGAATTATGATTATAGAAAGTATACACACGTCGAAATTTCGTCCATATCCGTACACTATCTGACAGGGACACGTCATAGATACGGCTGTACACGTGTCGTAAATATCAAAGAAGTGTACGAAAATTAAAAAAATTCAAACATGCGTGTCCGAGATGCAAAATAAGAGTGTCCACTATGTGAGTCCGAATTTTATTTTAATTTTTATAAAAAAATTTGTTTTATTATTTTTTAAATAAAAATATTATTATATAATACTAGTAGTATATAATAGTAACTAATATAACTTACTTATATACTCACAAATTATATTTTCTTCTTTTTATTAATAAAAATATATTTTGTTGTTTAAATTTAATTATGTCTAAATAACGTAAAATATTATATAATGTATAGTTTTGTTATTAGATTTTAAATATTTAACATAAATTATTTTTTATTATTGGGTCTAAATTATATCTATATCTTATTTTTAAAAAATTATTATATTTTATATTTACATTATATTATATTTCTATATCAATATCGTGTTTATATTTTTAACCTCTCCAGCATTTTTTCTCTATCCTCGCAGTTGCAACCGTAGAAACTGGAGGTTCCGCCATAGGTGAAATGTACCTATCATAAAAAGCAAACTGGAAATTGAAAAGTTTGATCAAAAGCAAATGCCATATCAGCTTCTACTCTCAAAATATTTTACAAATTTACTCCTTTTTTGATCTATTATTTTCACACCCCAAAATATTTATTTAGAATAATTTTTAATATAAAGTTTATCGATTTTGATAAGGTCTATAATTTTTGTTGAAAAGTTTCTAAAAATACTTTAATAGGCGTTTTGATACTAAAAAAATTTAACGAATTAATAAATTAATTTCAAATTCTACTAGAATTTTTAAGTTTCAAAATATTTAGTTTGAAAAATATTGTAAATTTTTTTGAATAATTAAAGTTATAAATTTTAATTTATAATTTTTAAGTTAAAATTTTTTCTAAAAAAATATTAATACAGTAGTTAAAATAACTCTAACAAAAAAGCAAGATTTTTTTGTAGCTATTACAAATAATAAATTAAGGACATTGGGGCTGAATTGTATGAATAGGGACAATTTAGGGCTGATCTAGCATTTGCCTTTGAGTAACTCCACATTGGAATGGACAGTCCGAAGCTCCCTGTCCGAACGAAACCGCGATAGTTCAATTTCAAGACTTGCATGTCAGAGCTCTCGTGTTCTGCCTGTAGCCAGAGCTCAATTTTCATTGTTACGGAGGTGAGTTCAATCTATGCTTCTCTAATTTCCGCACTTAATTCAGGTTCCTTATATTCTGTGTAATTCTCATGTTCTGTTGGATTCATGCTTGTTTTCGAAGATTCGCGCCTAATTTCAAATCCCAGGAGTTAGGTTGAAATGCTTAACCTTACAGGTGATTTCAAAATTATTACCTATGGTGCTGTCTGCCGAGTGTCCTAGGAGGCTGACTGACGGCGGAGCAGGGGAAGCACCACCGTGGTTTGATAGATTGTCAGGCTCACAGTGGGTACAACCACCAAGATTTCCTCGGATATTTCCCAAACAAAGTTACCATAAAGTTTGCAAATTTTGCTCGATGTTGTCTTTGTCAGAATGGGCAACACGGGAAGCTATACTTAGTGCAAGATGTACATATTTTAGTTAGATTTTCCCCAACCATTTTGATGGTCCACAATCTATCTTTTTTCAATACATGGCGCTTATAGATCTACTGTTTCTCCAAGTAATTTCTGTTGGGTATTTCCTGTGAAACAAATACTAGCGTCACCCATCTGTGTGTTGGTGGCGGGAGTGGGACGAGCTCCCCTGATGCTTTAGCATCAGGAATTAGGAAACGGACGGCCGAGATCGGCCGATCCGAAAAAGACGGATCTCGAGATCTCGTATAAAACTTTCGTCGACTTATTTGACCTATTTTTAAGCATTTTTAGAAAAAAACTTTGAATTACAAAGTTATAGATTTCGACGAGATCTACAACTTTGTAGTTGAAGATGTTTCGAAAAAATGCCAAAAAATATATCGAAGTGATGATCATCATTTCGGTATACTTTTTGACATTTTTTCGAAAAATTTTCAACTACAAAGTTGTAGATCTCATCAAAATCTACAATTGTATAGTACAATTTTTTTTCCAAAAATACTTAAAAATAGGTTAAATAAGTCGACGAAAGTTTTATACGACATCTCGAGATCCGTATTCTCGGCTGTCCGTTTTCCTGATTCCTGATTCGGCCGAATCAGGGGAGCCGGGTCCGGCGGGAGTGGATAGTTAGGTATGGACAGATAAGAGGAGATGGAGTAGGATTGACCCTGGGACTGGCACAAATACTTACTTTTCTTTGTAAGTACGGATGACTTTGTATTTGTAATTATCTTGTCATGTAAGATTTTAATGTGTATAACTAGAGTTTGATGTGTGAAGAATTTCTTCTTATTTTAATTAAAGGTTGTTTACTTGGCAGTAAATACTGAAATCCTGTTTTTAGCT
This sequence comes from Xerophyta viscosa, assembly GCA_002076135.1. Lineage (NCBI taxonomy): Eukaryota > Viridiplantae > Streptophyta > Magnoliopsida > Pandanales > Velloziaceae > Xerophyta > Xerophyta viscosa. The sequence continues at coordinate 1,968,124 of MJHO01000007.1, read as the reverse complement.
GTAGTATTGCATTAATCTAAGAATACCCATATTTGCGACTTCACTTTAATTTGGGATTGCACTATTTACTTCTTTGTTATACTTTTTTTTTAATCCTATGCACTTGAAGTATGATATGGTTCCTATTACAGTTTAGTGGCATACAAGGATCCATATTGCCGACCCCATCTAGTGGCACAAAGGCTTGGCTGCCGCTTTTGTTGTTATAAATTTTTTATCAGAAAGTAGTCAATCCAACTTCAATGATGTTATTGCCCTTTTGGATATATTTAAGGGAATGATAGCTCCAATTCCAACATTGTTGCAGTGATCTCTGTCTCAGCAAAAATCACCTAGAAATCTGATGCAAGGACACCACTGACGTGCTGGATTTTGCTGGAGTTACCCACCTAGACATTTGGTAGATTTTATCTTGGCATTGGAAGTGTCTTTATTGTTTTATCATATTACATCATTACAGCTCATTGACATAACTCTGAACAGTTTCAACAGATGCAGCTCAATTCTTTTTGTTTGTTGGTGGTCTAAACTTTGGAAAGTGATGGCTTCAGCTGATTTCATCAATCTTGATTCATCTTCTGAATCTGACCAAGACAATGGCCCAGAAACATTGGAACATGTTCCATCTGGAAAAGTTTGTCAAAATAGCATATCTGGAATGTATGAATCTGCAGATGATACACCCACTATGGAGAAATTTGAAGCATTTGACAAAAATGGTGGAAAAGAAGGTATCCAGTGTATTCATTATGGGTTGACAGAAGTCAGTTCAATCCAGGAGCAACCCTTTCTCGGAAAGAGCATTGACTTGGTTCAGTCTGTGGTCACCTTGGGGAAGGTCAATGACGCCGAGGCAAATCCAGACAGTGAGAAAGGATGTTGTGTCATTCCGCGCACTGCAAACATCAGTAAATCTTGCATAGATGAAAGTCGTATCCTACTTTACGTTTTGTCTTGCAACTGCTCTCTCTCCTGGTTCTCTTTAGCTCTCCATATATCATATGCAATCTTTAACATTTTGTATTCACCTCAAATATTGCAAGCATGTTTGTGAATGAAGGCTCTAATAATTGAAGTCACTAATAATCTGTGATGTATTTAAGAATGCTTTACAATTTCCTAAGCAATCGTAGGCATTGCAAAGATGGGGCACAGTTTATTCTTCATTCCTAAGATGTTTCCTGTTGTTCTATAACTTCTAAAGCTCAGTTATTAAGGGAATGAAAAGGCCTAGAACATCATTTGTTGAGGAGGGGCCATTTATACGTGTAGTCTATAATTCCTTGACAAGGTACGCAACTATTTCTTGATTGATAAAAATGTCTCCAAGCTGCCTATCTAGGCTCAAGGTATACTTCTAATGTCATTTACATGTGCGATAAACTTGCAGAGCTTCTTTACCATTTCAGTGTGCTTTCTGACAGTATTCTGTTTCAATTTAGAGAAAGCAAAAAGAAGCTTATGGAGCTTATGCAGCATTGGTCTGAGTGGCATGCTCAAAATCAAACTTCTTCCAGTGTAATGATTTTTCATTATTCGAACATACCTCCTACATAGTGGTTTACAGATGCTCCTAACGTGAATGCAACTATTGCCTTTTGCATAAACTTCTGCTGGTTTGCCAAACCTACAAGTTTGCATTCTTAGCATAGTTGTTAACTATTTTATCTTGAACTAGGGAATAGTTTAACTGAGAATTGATTTGCCTTTAATTGTTAGTTCAATATTATATAGCGATTTGTATAAGTGGCACAAAGAAAATAGGTGCAATTCAAGCTTCTGATTATGGGACCTTATTTCCTCTATTTTTTATTCCTGTGCTCTATCACATATATCCGAATGCAGCATATTACTTGCACTTAATAATGAATTTGTCAATCTTTGTGATATAAGTTCTTCAATAGTAATTTCTCGTATGAAAATTGTTATTGCATCATCTTCTGTCCGTGTTTTTGTTTGATTAGATATTATACATGCGTAATTTGAGTAAGATTCTCCATTCAAATTTGGTTCTTTGCTTGTTAGCAGGAAGCTTCAAAAGAAGCATTGGAATCTGGTGAAGAGACATATTTTCCAGCATTAGATATTTCCGGAGGTGGCCCTTCTACTGTGGTATGTGACTTCATCTCTTCTTGAAGTACACAGATGTTTGCACATTTATTTATGTAATTTCGATAAATAACTGCTTAAATAAAATTTCAGACTAATGGTATGTCTAGTAAATTCTTTTGGTTTCCGGTATAATGAGACCTATTGACAAAAAGCAGTAGCAAGTTGAGTTGCATTTTGGAAAGGCCCAGAATATCATTCTCTTTGTTCTTCACTTTGTCTATGTCGCAAGAGAATCATTAGTTAATTCCATCCTGTTAAAAAACAAAGGATTCTTCTGTTTAAGAACTCATGTTTTAGAAAAATTCAGGCGTTAGATATATGGATGTCAGTTACATTTGGTTGATGCTTTTATTAATTATCAAAGTCTTAAGCCTTTAAGTCCAACAAAGGCTATTGAATAGTAGATGATGCAAAATGGAATTTTGTAGTGGTTGAACTTGATTGTCCTTTAGTATCTTGACCAGCCCCTTTTATATAATACATCACCTTCCACTATTCATTAAAGATGATGAATGCAACATGCAATGAACGGAATATAGCCATGATCTCTATATTTAACGTTCACCTTCCACTATTCATTAAAGATGATGGATGCAAAAAAAAGACAACTCAAGTTATCGAAACTTGAAGTGCCCATATCATGAATTTTGTGTCTGTAGATTCCACTATAGTCGTTGATATGCTGTAATTGCTGATAGCCTAAAGACGCGCATATGACTATATGATTGGAAGCTTATCCAGGTCCTTCTTGCTGTACTATTGCTTGGCAGCAATGTATGGTGCACATTAAAGGTTGCCAAGGAGAAAAGCGGGTTCATTCTTCCAGTGGGCAGAAGTAAAACTGGCGGAAATCATATATATGATTTCTGTTATTTTTGGAAGTTTGAAAGTTTAGTCTGTCCATTTGTGGAAACTTGACGAGAAAAGAGATCTACAAAGGACCTTATGGTAACATTCGAATAGTCAATTTTGAGAGCACATATGACATAATAGGGAATTTAGGTGGGATACTTCAGGTTGCTTTTGAGCTCGGAGATCGGAGCAACGTTGCAGGAAGATTTTAGGTGGGAATACTTCAGGTTGCTTATGAGCTGAGGGTTATAAAATGAAGAGCATGCCATACAGCTAGCCTCTATGATTTATGCGAGACAAGACTGAAATGTAGCCTGCATGTCATAGATGGTTTAAACGGCTAAATACAAAATCATCGTATATTTGTTAAGGAAAAGACTTTTGCTGCCTCGCAAAGAAAGTTTAGTTCCTTTCCACCTTATCATTAGGTTGCTGAAAAGTATATAAAAGACAAGCATATGAAATTGGCCTTTTGTGCAAGGATATTTTAGAACTAATCACTTCTGTTAAGTTTTCGCGTCAAAGATTTTGATCATCAATCAAACGATTGGACATTTTATATTTCGGGGGAACCTAATCGTGATTTCACTATAACCTACAAGACCTTTCATATTGCACCTAGTTGTTGGTTTTATTTGAAGTTTTTAGTTACCACAAAAAAGAAATCAATGTTTCAAATATATTGTGTCACTTTCCTTATATTCTCTCTCTTTGTTCTTTTTGTTTATGAATATGATTAGGAGTCCTTGCATGGCGTGCTAATAAGTGTTAGAAACTTACCTCGTATTTCACTTTGATTGAAGTCATTTTGGATAGATAACAAGGCTGGAATCAAGGAAACCACCGACATCAAATTGGACGATGACACTGTCCCTCTATATGATCGTGGATATACCCTTGTTTCAACCTCAGTTGATGGCTTAGCTAATTTTGAAAGGTATAGCTGCTCATCCATAGTAAAAGTACCTAAAAAAGCTTTGTCCCACAGTGTTAGTCATAGAAAACAAAAGCATACTCAACAAAGTATTTTGTTGGATATCATGGTGATATCTTTGCAGCAGCCAGAACTCAGTCAAAGTTACTTTTGATGTTCAGTCAAGGAATAGGAATGGAAATTAAAATCTCTACTCATTCGCGAAGGTTACTACATTAATCAAACCTCATTAATTGGAATCATTCCCATTTCCAGTGGTTATTTTTTCAACCAAATGTCACATTTGTTCTTTGTTTAACCTCTGTTGTCATCCATCTTCAAAAGGCTGCCCTGATGGTTATGTTACTAAAACAAGGTATGATTTAATCGTAGAGGTTCACCCATTATAAATTTAAATTCCATCAAGTTCCTGCAATCCCTGTTCAAAAATTCCGTACTTATCCCCCTAGTTTCCCCGTCATTGCTTCAGTTCACGTGATCTTCTTCTGAATATTTAGTCATATTAAGAGTAAAAGTTCCATATCTCTCACAGTTTTCTCGTGGAAATAATCTGTCTTTGTTAACTGTGATACTACCCACTTGTTATGGTCCTTGACTGTTCAGATAATCAGTGGGTCAGATGCTCAATAGTCTTCAAACAATTTATCTTTGGGTTTATATTTCATACCATTCTCAACTGTCTGATGAACTATCTGATGTTTACATCTATTGCTTGATAGTGGGGTACGAACAAAAGAAGCTTCTCGCTGTTTTAACTGTGGATCCTATAGCCATTCATTGAAGGAGTGTCCAAAACCTCATGATAATGTTGCTATTAGCAATGCTCGTAAGCTGCACAATGAAAAGCGAAATGCAGCTTCTGGATCTCATGGACAAACTCGTTATTACGTGAAGGCTACTGGGAAGTTTGATGATCTGAAGCCAGGAGTCCTTGGACCTGAAACAAGAGAAGCCTTGGGTATTGGGGTAATACATGAATACTTTATTCTCTAGACACGGGTTTGTTATACTTTGCTTATTCTCCTAACTCGACTTACTGAAGAGGCTAAAGGTTGTAGATCTTTTGCCTACATATTCTATCTTGTGATTCTTACATGCTTTAGTGTTGCAAAATCATCCTAAAATGAACTCAGTGTTATAAGCATGGTTTTAACTTTAAGTGCCGGGTGGTACATGCCTGTTCCGGCATTGTTGGCATGGTACGAAACGGCACGGCCTGAAAATCTTATATTTAAATCTTAAATTAATACTTTGCGATTCTCTCAAAAAAATTTTTAATATTTTGCACTTTTATTTTATTTTATATATATAAGTATGGTCGGCACGGCACTATCAGCAGGGTCGGCACGTGCTGGGATTTAAGTTTACCAAAATTCGACTTGGCACATAAGGCCTTCATTATAAGAATGTAGTAAAGAAAATACCACATCATGTTATGGTGTAACTTTGTATTAGTAAAATATGTTCTAGTTTAGATCAAGGTTTTAAGTGCCGTTTCGTGCCGAATTTCGGTAAATTTCAAATTCGAGACGTGCCGATAATAAAAAAATTATTTTTTCTATTTTATTATATACTTTTATATTTTATCATATTTTAAAAAGATTGAATTTTTAATTTTTTAAAGAAATTATAAAAAGGGTCACATGCCTAAAGCTGCCGGTCGTGCCTGTGCATTTAAAAAAAAAAAAAAGAAATGCCAGTCGCCCGCGTGCGGCCGACCCATCGTCTTCCTCCTCGCAAATGCGAGGAGGAAGGGGGGGGGAACGGTGCGGGAGTCCGGCGGCTCCGGCACGTGCCGGGTGTGCCGCCTGGCTTTTTAAAACCTTGGTTTAGATGCCTAAGTATTGCAAACGAATTAAGAAGATTTGTTTACTAATTGCACAACATTGGTTTTGTAAAAAGTGTATTAGTATTACCATTGGTTGAGAATATTTAAGTCGAAACATATGAGAAAGTAGGACCAATTGCAAAATGGCTACTGTCGAACACGTGCCTTACATGCTACATACACTTTGTTGCTAGTTGATTTGTCTATAATCGGTCATCTTGAAGTGAGGTGTTTATTATGCAGGAATTTGATCCGCCCCTTGGTTGAACCGAATGCGTGAATTAGGTTATCCACCAGGATATCTAGGTGCGCACCATTTTTTTCCTTGGTTCATTTTCTGAATCTCTTTAATCTGAGTTTCTATTCAGTTTAATGTTAATTTCCAAAATATACCTTTTCTGAGTGGTAAAAAGTAAACATATTGGAGGTTTCATACTTTTGATAGTGAATATATACTCGAGGTTCATATTTATTTGTCCATATTTATCCCAAATTCAATATGCTGTTAACTTTTCCAGTAGCTACACTGTTTTGCACATGTATTAGTAGTTGAAATCCATAATTTGGAGCTTGAGTGCTGTTCAGACAATGCAAAATAACAGGAGAAATAATTAAACAAACATGTATTTTAGCTTCCATAGAATCTCATTTCTGGATTGATTAGAAGATTTTTTCTATCCTGTCTGTCTTAGTTTCTTGTTGAGCTAGAATAAGGTGCCATTTTGAGAGGGTTATTTGTGAAAACAATGTTATCAGTTCTGGAAGTAGTTTTGTAACATCTTTTGTTAGATAACTTTAGATTGACAGCTAGTCTGGAAGTTGAGGTGGGCAAGGTTAAGAGTGGAAGCTTGCTGAGTTTCACTAGGAAAAGATACATTTAATATTTGATTTGGTTAGTATTACTAAATAGTTACAAGTGGATGTCCATTTGCTCAAGAGGTTCATGTCCGTCATCTGCAATGTTGGAGCTAGTATGAGCTTTCAGAAGAGAAAGACCATAGTGTAATGATGCAATTCTGTTGCTAATTTGATTCATGGTCTTCTTCATTGATAGTTACTTGGATCTAATTGCTTTAACCAATTGATATGTATCTTAAAGGAGTCAAAGAAGTAGTTTGAACACTGGGAAAGTAGTGTTTACCTTTGTATTGAGTTGAGATGAAAGAGTTCTGCATTGCACCTCCAAATTTTTACTCCTCTGTAACTAATGAGGATACAAGGCTCTCTACTTGGCTGGTTATCCATATAATTGCATACATAAATGAAAAATAATAATCTGAATTGAATTCACATAGTGAAAACCATCTCCAAACCGAAACAGCATGTTATCTTTTTAGTGTTTTTATGTCCCAGTTACAGAGTTAAAGCAATCAAATTGAGCCTCAACTTAGTATATGTTAACCACATCATTCCCATTCTTGTTCTTAAAATGACACTAACTTTGGTATTTTCTTATATTTATATACTAAAGTTTACCACTAAAGGAAAAAAGTTAACTGTTCACATTAACATTTTCCTCGATTTTTTATTTGTTTTATATTTTTTTTTTTTTGACAATTTACCAAATTATACCGGCCTAATTATTTTTCTGTTGTACAGTAACATTTTTGCTTTTTTTTTTGGCAATTCGCAACATAAGGCCTGTATAACTATCGATAGCATATTTGAACCCTTTTGTCTCTTATTGAGATAATTTTTGTGTAATGTTTTTATTTTTCTGGTTTTTTTTTCCTGACAACTTGCAAAATTATACTAACTCAGACCAGCAAAAAATACCTTTTTATTTTTTCCTTTTTTTTGATAATTGAATAGTAATTTTTTTTTTTAATTTTTAATTTTTCTGTTTTCTATCTACTTTTTTTAATAATTTATAAAATTAGACCTGTATAATTATGAATGTATGATTTGAACCCTCTTACTGTTTATATTGAATAGTAACCTTTGTGTTTTCTTTTGGATAATTTACAACATAAGGCCAATATAACTATAATTGCAAATTTGAATCCTTTTGTCTTTCTTTTTTTTTGGAATAATTGTTTTTTGTCTAAGGAAGACTTTTTTTATTTTTTTTGGTCTTTTTCTAATAAATAGCAAAATTATTCTAATCAAACTAATATAAAAAAGTTACCTTTTTCTTTTTTATTATTTCTTTTTTCTCTGATAATTTATAAAATAATGCCAATATATTAACAATAACTTTTTATCTTTTTTTATTCTCCTTTTTTTACTCTTTTATCTCTTTCTATTGAGCATTATTTTATTTTGTTGTCTTTTTCTTCTTTTCTGATAATTTGAAAAATAAGGTCACTGTCACTATGAATGACAAATTTGACCCCGTTGCCTCTTTTGGGATAATTTCTTTTGTTTAATGAACACAATTTTTTTTTATTTTCTGATCTTTTTCGGTAAATCATACCAGTAAAAAGAAAAAGTTGTCTACCATTTTGTTTTTTTATTTTTTATTTTTATTTTTCGATAATTTATAAAATTAGGCCAATACTTAATAGTAACTTTTGCCTTTTTCTGTTCTTTTTATTATTTTTTTTTAGTTTTTTTTTGATAATCTAAAATTAGGTCAGTACAATTATGAAAGTAAGATTTGAATTCTTTTATCTATTTCTATTAAACATTAACATTTATTTTATTTTATTTTTTGACAATTTGCAACGTAAGGCAGCATAACTATTAATAGCATATTTGAACCATTTTGTCGCTTTGTGGAATAGTTTATTTTGTCTGATGAACACTAATTTTTTTCTTTTCTTTTTCTTTTAAATAATTTGCATAATCAGGTATGACATATTTGAACGTTCTTATCTCTTTTTACTGTTAAATGAATGATCAAAAGAAAATTTTAGTTCATGGCATATCTGTTCAATGAAGATCCATTTAACCCATTCCCATTACGTATTATTATTATTATTAACAATAATTTTTTTTTGCTTTTTCTATACTTCTCTTTTTTCATTTTTCCGACTCTCTTATTTCTTTCTAGATATTTCTTGTTTTGCTTCGCTATGGATAATTATAAAATCTGTCATAGTATAATTATGGATGGTAGATGAATCTTGTCTTACTAAGTGTAGTAGTGAGCATGCCGTATTTCAGTCTTATATTTTTCAAATTAATATTGTTTGCTGAGTGTGGTAGGGAAAAGTGACTTATTTTTTACCACTAAGTATATAGAAAGATAGCAAAAAATTTTTTCCAAAAGTTAATATCAATTTTAACTTATTGTTTTTCCCGAAATTTTCAACTTAATATCATTCCTTCAAAATGTCTTCCAAAAGTTAATACTATTTTAACTTAATTATCTTTGCCAACTATATAAATACACAAAAATTCTTCCAGGGCTACGGCAGCGCGCGACGCGCAAAATGATTGTTTTGCACAAAAAAAAACACGCAACACCTGGATGAAGCTTTTCATTTTCATGTCCATTCATTTAACTAATTCAAGCACTTTATAGATATTATCGAGGATGAAGATCAACCATCTGGAATTATAATTTTTGCTGATGAGATCAAGGAAGAGGATGAGGAAGAATGGGAATTGCCTGAAAAGGTAGAACCTACACCACCAGAGAAGAGGAAAGACTGTCGAATTTCCTGGCATCAATGCTCCAATACCAGGGAATGCAGATCAGGGATGTTGGGATCCCCGACCAAGTGGGTCCTATAGGTCCAGTTCATACAAGGGTCACTCAAGCGTGGGTCAAATCATTCATCTGTGCCTAACAGAGCGCTTTACACTGAACATAGACGATCATCTGACTTCAGAGACGATGGGCCCCCTGGATCGGAGCACGGGCTTGCTGCCTTGTTGCCGCCCTACTCGCCTAGGTTCAGTGCAAACGATCACAACATAGGAGGGCGGAGTCCAAATTTGGGAAGATCTCTTTCAGACAGAGGTTACAGAAGTCCCCTTGGTTACAATAGCTCACCTGGTCACGACCAATATGGTTCATACCCCTATAATTCTGGCGCAACTCGATGGTCAACTCAGCATCTCGGCCCCTATGAATCAAGTTCAGATGCATCACAGTCAAGGAGAGGCAGCCCACATGAGCATCGATGGCATCATAGTAGGAAATGAAGTGATAAGTTGGCATATCAAAACTCAAAAGTCTACCTCCCAACTTTACTTTTACTGCTCATTTCGGAGTGTATCTTTGTGGACGGTCATTTTGTAGAATCAGTAGTTGTTGTGATCGCATTGTGAATTATTGTTACATTTGCAGAAGTTCTTTGTAGCTAGTGTGACGTCATTGTTTGTGTGAAGAGTTTTTGTCCTTCGAGGGTTTGACTAATTTCAGACTTGCATTGCTCTGATTTTATTCTTCTACCAGTCATGCATTAGGCTGCGGCCTGTAGGTGCCTTTGATCATTAAAGGAGAATGCGTACAGTTTTTGGACTTGTGGTACTGTACAGCTCTTCATAGATATTTATGACGTTGTACACAGTTTGTATATTTTTTTTGAGATCTTCATGGTGGAACTCGAAACGCGAGCGCACACTCCCGAAGGGACCGCAAACTTGCAGGTAAACCTCCATGGGCGGTCCTGTCCCCAACCCTGTTAATTGAGGAGCGCATGGAGGCACTCCATGGAGTATGCACCCACAAATGTGCTGCGTAGGATTCGAACCCGAGCGGGACGCACGCTTTCGGAGGCACAACGCCCCACCTAGGCGGCCCAAGCGCGGGGGGGGGGGGGGGGGGGGGGGGCTACACAGTTTGTATATTATGTAGCTACTTAAGCTGGTTTGGTTGAAGATTTGAGGAGAAATATCATTTGCATAACTCTTCTTGGGAGCAGTTAAAGAGTGTTTTTGGTTTCATATATTTCGTAAAATATACAATATTTCAATACATTTTTAACGGTGGATTACATAAAATTATATTTGGTCAGAAAAAAAAGAGCATCATGTAGTACATTCTGTACATGGTAACGAATGTAAAGAGGCTATGTTATGTTATATTAAACCAAGTACACCACATTATAACATTTTATATCAAACCAAATACACCCTAAGCAATCTTGTGGATCTCCCAATTTTGTAGCTTGCATAGTTGACCCATACAGAATAGAGCTCCTTCTATGTTCGGATCTTCCATGTCTTATGGACGAATATAAATTGAAATTGGAGTTCTATTCTGTATATAGTAACGAGAAATGCTAAACTATAAAATCTTCCTTGCATTATAAAATCGAGAACTTGTAAATTATCATCGCTGACTAAGATTAATCATATTTGGTTGCACGAATAATGACCATCATTTGTAGGCATGCAACCCACTACTATCACATGAACATAGAAGGAAGAAAAAGAAAAAAAAATTGTAGAACTTTGAAATGATCATAAGCAAAACAAAGTTGATGGAGCAAAGTTGACTTCTTTCAAAAGATTTTAGAAGTTGAACTTTGTTGGATCAAACGTCAGCATATTGCTGTCTTTTCATTGATCTTCAATGGAGCAGTTGTTTGTTATGGAGCAATTCTTTATGATCCATGACCATTTATACATATATATAAAGAATATTGAAAAAACGACAGGAAAAAAAGACGAGTCCAAGTATAAGTCACTTGAAATAAAATTAAAGAAAAAAGAAAGGAACAAGTATGAGTCACTTGAAGGCTATGACCTGACGAGTCTCCAAAAAAAAAAAAATAGTATAAGCCAGAAACATACAAAAAAAAAAAAGAGATGAACAAGTATAAGTCACTTGAATTAAATTGAAATTAGAAGAACCAAATTACATTTCTCGAGATCTGTGCCGTTCACATACACCATTAATGGATAGGAGGAGAAGCATGATGATGAAGCAACACGAGAGGTGGTAACATGTAAGAGGAGGTGAGTAAAGATGAACTACAGCTTTGCTTGCGACGCTTTGTTGGGGTTTCCTTGAACAGTTGGGTAGAAAACTTGAGCGATCTGAAGTATGTTCTCTTTATCTTCTTCTTGTTTATGGGTTTGCATGGGAGCTTTGAAAGTGTAAATGAGGCTTTTCATATCATAAAGGCTAATCTTGTTTGTTGGAGGTAAATCTAATAAGGGCAGTGCCCTGCCTAAGGATATGCTAGAAGGCGGCTCTGATAGTCGTCCTCACCACCAGTGAAACCGCAGGAGCTTGTCGGAGCATCGCTAGCGGACGTGAGCACGAACGCAAGTACTTATTCGCTTCCATAAATAAAAATTGAGATATTCCTAGATTACGATAGAAAGAATGTCTAAGGATTTCGATTTCCATCACTATCTTTACTGGTGCTTAATATTTATTATGTACACGACCGGCTTTAGCGGATCAGGTTCATTCTCTAAGGGATTTGGGATTCACAGGAGAGATGAAATGATGGATATCATGATTTGATTTCCAGTATGGCTCTAGTTCAAGTCTACATGCAAGATGCTTTGGATTCAACTTTGTGGGCAGTTCATCCATATAAATCCTCTCGAGTGATCTAAATTCAACTTTGCTATCCGACAAACATTTTGTAGATATTTTGGACTATAGCCAGATCTATGCACAAACTCTACTTGCCACTTTTCATGTGGGTTCTCACACTTCGCTATGCTGACGATGATGATTTTGAAATGATGATGATGTTATTTTTGGTATTCGAAAGTTGTGACAATACCATAATAGCCACATCTTCTTTGACCCACCCCTAAAGTTTCCAATAATGAGAGTTAGTTGTGTACATCACCGTTGTAGAACTTGTATTTTATGTATAAAAGTACTACTCAAATTTAAATATAACTGATACAACAACATCATATTAACTTTTCCGAAAAAGAAAAACTTAGCAGATTAAAAAGAAAATGAAAAAGAAAAACATGCGTCTGCCGGGAGTCGAACCCGGGTCTATTGCTTGGAAGGCAATTATCCTAACCGTTGGACTACAGACGCAATGCTGCTGAAGAATTTCATTCTTCACATAGAGCTTTTTTCCACTACAAAATCATTCCATATTTTGTCGCCGAAACCCACTGTATGTGGGGAGACGTGTAACATATCACATTGTATATAGGAAAATTAGGATGCCATGCATGACATGAGTCCATTAGTCTGAGGTTGGTGTAAGGAAGGTCGTTCTAAATTTAGTAAGTTAACAGATTCACAAAGTGGCTCCATTTTCGGTCTATCCTAAAGAAAATGTGTTTTACTTCACCATCTTACCTACAATTAAGAGTGAAAAGAGTGTTGAGTCTCTAGCTGACATCTTAAGAATATAGATAATGAAACCAATTTATAACCAAACTTTTAACTGTGCTCCTCCTATCTTTACTATAATCACTCAGTTCGTAATTTACATTAGTGTTGGTTTAGTTAAAGTCAACATTATTTCTTAAACAGTCGCTTGAGTCAACCTTCATTAAGTTAAAACTATAGTGCTACAGTAGTTAAATATATTACAATTTTATTTTAATTCAACGTTGTTTCAATTGAACTAGAATGAAACTAGGACGAAAAATAGAATGATCAAGAGAGATATATTGTAAAATAAAAAAAAAGTTCTTGAACTTATTTGTAAAATATACTGTAATACTAAAAGGACAACGATCAAGAGAGATCCACGTACACTTTAGCAGCTGAATAGGCAAGATGGAGATTGGCACTTGTACATGACCAAAAAGAATGCACTTTTATTACCATGACGATATACTGTTACAATAGATAGCACTTTGGCAATTATTCATCGTACAAGAATAAGAGTTCTGCCGGCGGCACGGTATAACCACCTACTCTGTAAAATTGCGGAAGACATTAGTGCTACCAGTGCTACAGTGTCCTATTGTGGGTCAGATGCCCGCTTGCGGAACTTATTGTATGCTAAACAATAAACAATGACCGTAGATCCTAACTCCTCCACATCCAGTGTATTATCTTCCCAGAGTCGCTAAGAAGTTAGACTGGCTATCCTAATCTAAATTATGTTGAGAAAACATATGCACACTTGCTTAAACACTTGCCTGAGTACCCTCTGGATGTGCAACTCCTGCTTTACAAGATTCCACCATATATGCGTCCTTTTCTGGTGCCCGATAATAAAGTTACTTTTCTCAAATTACTCTGCTGTATCATTTTGATGTCTAATACTGTCTGCCATTGCAGCTCTTCTGCGAGAATCAGCTTGTGACTGGATGTTCCTTATGTGAACCTTCATATCCCTGTAGCGTATGAACACTTCAGTTAATATAGGGAAGAATGAATTGGAAAAAGAAGAAGAAGAAGAAGAAGAAGAAGAAAAAGAAGAGTGTTAGGGAAGTAATACCTGCACCGCGGTGCAAGGCACTCGGGATTTCTACAAACACGAGCATGACACTGCACAATTTGCCACACTCTTTTGCACATAGTACAACCTCCACTCAAACGGACTTGGCACTTTGCACCATGGATGAAAAGAAGTTTAATTTTACGACAAAAAGGCTCGGAGCATTGACGGGATGAACAATTACTCGCGTGCGTATAAGCATTTAGCAAAATCTGCTGAGCAGAAACACAGATGTCAAACAAATGACACAATTAAGAAATAGCATGTTAGGGTTCATGAGAAACACTATTCTGGCGACATGGCATAGATAGAAAAAATGGAAAACGAAAGATGAAAAGCGAGCGGAAAAAAAAAAAAAAAAAAAAACACCAAGGGAAAAGCAATCTAGAATCAAATCTTACATGTTACAATTGAAATTTGTATCACAATCAAAGTTTCGAAGGCCCAAGGAGCAATGAGGCGCAGCGGCCTCCTGGAGCCAGGCGCAAGGGTACAAGGCGCGTGCCAGATAAAGGCGAGGCGCTCAGAAGAACAAAAGAAATTAGAGTAGCAATGACTAGGCTTTCTATTTCGGTACACGCTTTTTTGTTGGGTATTGACTTTTCTTCTTCTCTTTTTTCTTGAAAGCTGGGGTCTCACCTTTATAGTGCGCACTTAGGTGTGCCCGGACACCTCTAAACACGCAACTAGACGGGGCAAGACTAGACTTATAAGGAGAACATGGCCTCAATCAGTGTTATTAAAAGGCGCCCGGGCGCTCGCCTAGACGCTAAGGCGAGGCGAGGCGAGGGCCGGGCGCCTTAAGAAGGTCAAGGCGAGGCAGAATTAGTAAGGCGCTACTAAGGCGCTCGCCCGGGCGCCTAGGCGAGCGCCTTGGGTGCTCGCCTAGGCGGCGCCCGGGCGAGCGCCTTGGTTATATGTAAGAAAATAGTGAGTTAAAAATAATGTGCCATTTTTACCCTTCTCTTTTAAGGGCTGAAAAAAACTTAAATGAAGAGTAAAAAAGTAAAAACAAATGAAAGAAAATATAAATGCTTGAATTATCAAGTTATTACACGACTTAGTCTATGTCAAGTATAATCAAGCGCTTAAGGCTCGATATGATTTACGAGATGTTATTGATCCTATTCGATTATATGATATTAATGATAGCAATGAATGGATAGTTGGAGAGATAGATGCCAATACATCCAATGCAGAAGATGAATTGGTTTTTGAGGATGACAATTTGATTTGGGAAGATGTGGTAAGGGCAAGTGGAGCAGGTTTAAGAAGAGCAACAAGAAGTCATGTCCAGATACAATCTCAAAAAAGTAAAGGAAAAGCAAAGCCTTCAAACTTAAGGGATGAAGAGATTGAAGAAGAAACTAACTCGGAAGACTCTAAAGAAGGGATTGAAGGTTATCTATGCAATGATGGTGAAGATAAATGTTTAAATGATGCAAAGATACTTTTGATGAAGAATATAATTAGATAATCCCGTATTTAGTTATATTTTGCTTAGTTCTCTTTTTGGACATTGAATGTTAGTAGGTTGAGTAACTTTATATTTTGAAACTTGTTGGAATGTTTAATATGCATAACTTTTCTTTTTGGAATGTTTATATTTTGTTTTATTTTGTAAGTTCTATATTATTTTGTATTTATGTTATGAATTTGACATGCATCTTATTTGTTGAAACCATTGAAGAATTTAAAGTATGATGTTATATTAGTTTCATTATTTCTCTTATCCTAGTTCTATATTCATGATAAACTTGTATTAGCGCCTCATGTCGCCTAGGCGAGCGCCTCAAGAGCGCCTTGGCGCCTCGGGCGTTTTGAGACCTTGGCGCCTTATAGCGCCTTTCGCCTTTAATAACACTGGCCTCAATCCGAGACAGACGCACTTTTTCTCAGTGTGCCTGGGCGCGAGGTAAGGCACTGCCTAGGCGCGCCACTGACAATACTAACCACAATATAGCTTAAATTTGCCAAACATATCTCTTACTTAAATCAGCCTCTAGCTCGTAGCGAAAAGATTTCTAGTTCTCAGTCCACCACCTTTACTAGCCCTAAACTTCTATCAGTTATGAAAATACAGGATTAGCATCAACCAATATCAAGACACGGTATCATCATAATTGATACCACACCATAAAACAAAAACCTTAACCTGATTTCAGCTACAACCTCTGGCACATATAACTTCTACCACGTATGAAGGTTATAAGTGATATCAGATGAAAAAGGAATATACTGAAACAGCACATACAACATGCACGTCATTAAAAAAACAAACCAGATGCGCTTTCTAGACTTACAATATTCATACTTTTAACTATTCATTGTAACCTTAATGCTGCATTTAGGCGTCGCATAATCAGCTGGCTTAATTGCATTACAAAACATTACACAAGATACTTGAAATAGCATTTCATAAGGGTAACTACAGAACCAATCTTAAATACGATTAAAAAAAATAATGTGATTCAAACGACCAATATACTTTCCTATTTTTCTTGCAACGCGGTTATACATGACATGATAGTAACACACTATCTTCTCATGTCTCAACCTGTAATCAGGAATTATACAATATGCAAGTATGCAACAGAAAGACGTTGGCATGCCGTGTGTTCAGTTTTTGAACATCAACTCAGAGGATCAATTAATCCTAACAGGATATTTTGTAACGAATATAGCAATACCATCAATAGAGTAAGATTAAACACACGCAGTAATAACAAACAACTAACTTCTGAAGGGCTACAAATGCATGACTATGGTACCTGCAAAGGCTGTCTTTGACATTTCGTTTGCTGCAAAACCTCACAATTGGCCTTCTCGGATTTCCATACCAACTTATGGTGGTGCCTGCTACCTTGTCTTTGGTAGCAAGAGTCACACATGTCATAGTCAGAACAGGTCAAGCAGTGCCACCACTGAGAAATTTCAATGTCACTGTGACAATTAGCACAGGAGGAAATACAAGCGGGTGCAGTTGGACTGTGTAGATTATAAAGGATCATCATTGTTGAATACTTCGCTCTACGAAGGGTGTCAAACTGATATTTGTTAAGTTGGCAGAAAGTTAGAAAACCAATCCGAGTATCAAAAAGCTCACTCGTGAAATCCTCATCCTGATCGCTAGTATCTTGGGAAATCTCTTCCACATTAACCTGGAATGTTATCAAGGGTTGGTCAAGAAACATTAAGATGCATTTTATAAGAACAAACGAGGATCTTTGAGTTCACCATGCAGAATTCATGCTTCTCTCTCACATGAACAGGGTGTCTCTCCTTGTTGTCAAGATTCTTCTCAATAATGTAACATCTGCATATACACATTAACGTCAACAATAAGCTGCCTCCAGTCTTGGCAAAGGTGGATGATCAAAATCAAAAGCAGGTGAATGTCAGATAGTGATATAAGTAGTTCTCTTAGAACATGATACTGATGGTTTTGACAAGAAGATACTTAATCAGACTGATGAAGGAAATTATAATCAATTATTTCAACGACATTACTACATGCTGAGACTCATGTAGAAATCAAGTAAACCTCAAGTTAATGATGCTACATGCTTCAATTCAAAAAAGAAAAGCTTCAACTGAGCTTATGAAACTGAAAAATCCTCACTGAAGCAGATAAGAGCACATATGCCAAAATAGTAAAGAATCTCCAGGTACATAAGCATTTTCACCCTAAATATATGTGCTTAATTTGTGAATCTACCTTGAATTTTGTGGTATATATATATATATAGAATAAGCGAAACACATATGGAATAAGGGGTATATACATTCATCGAAATAGAAGTTATTCTTGCTTTATTCCGTAAAAGAACACAGAACATAAACCTAGATATTTCCATCTCTGTACAAGAAATATATAATCGTCATTTTATAGCTGAATCTTTACAACACATTTTTACATGGACTAGTAGTATTAAGGCCAAAATTTATTTTTTGTCCCTCTACTATATACTTTTAGTGATTCATGCCCCTATATTTAATTTGTGACCTCGATATCTCTTTATTATTAATTTCGGAACGCGATATCCATAAAGTGAATTTATGCTTTAATTATGGTGGCATGTCATGTAATTAGAATATTTGATAGTATTTTTTTATTTTTTTATTTTATCACTTAAAAAAAAAGAATTTTAAATAAAACGAAAAAAAAAAAACCCGACGTCGCCGATCACCAAGAACCTGACAACATGCCGGCGATGAGGGTCTTCGCAATCGATGGTAGACAGCAAGGAGATGGCGAAGATTGCGGAGGCAGTTGCCCTCCTGCAGACGCAGGCAGCGAGGAGGCAACGAAGAGCGCCGATGGCGCCGCCTTCTGCTGCGACTAAGGCGTTGCGCGAGGGGTTTCTCCGGCGGCGTGGGCAACGGAGGTGGGGAAATGTGAATTTTCACGAATCCAATTCTCAAGCTAAAGGAGAAGGCAGT
This sequence comes from Xerophyta viscosa, assembly GCA_002076135.1. Lineage (NCBI taxonomy): Eukaryota > Viridiplantae > Streptophyta > Magnoliopsida > Pandanales > Velloziaceae > Xerophyta > Xerophyta viscosa. The sequence goes on along the minus strand of MJHO01000007.1, from coordinate 1,949,676 downwards.
GAAGATACGGCGAATATTCGACGATTGGACGAGGAAGCGACGAAGATCCGACGACTAAGAGGCTGCGAACATCCAGTGACTATGAGGCGGCGAATATCCGGCAACGAGGAGGCCAACAAATGATTCAAGTGGGTTGGAGAAAGCACTGCTCGGCCATGTGGTTTGGCAGTCCGAGTATTAGCTATGTCGACTCTCAACCGCCGCGACATTTTCGCTGGAGACACGCCGCTGGATCTTGTCATCCGCCTAGACCTCTAGAGCTCCTTTTCTACTCTTGCCAGCGCCAGAGGAAATTGAGGTGACGGCGTGACGGGGCACGAAGAGGTGGACAGATTGAGGATCAACGATGGTGAATAAAATATCCTGGAGATAGTTCGGCGACAGGTCGGAGACGAGCACCCGGAGGCACTGGCGAAAATCCTAGCTGCCAGAGACGATCCCGATGCTGGAGCCGGAGGCTTCACCATAATGTCAGTTGTGGTAAGGAAAGGAAACATCGGATGCTCCGAGGAAGAGAGGAGATGATTGTTGCCATTGCCAATGCCATGGTGTGGTGATTGTTGGCATTGTTGCTGCTGTTGCCTGGCAGTGTTACTATGTCCGGTGGATCCGACAGAAGCGGTGGAATTATTGAAGCCCAGTACAAATCATCGATGCGATCGGCAGCGGCGATAGAGGACACCACCCAATCTGCAAAAGCTCCGGTATTCGAGAGGAAGTGCCGTCATTGCAGATTTACCGACCGCCGCCTCGTCGTCGCCGGCGTCACCCAATCGTCGTCGCCGGTGAGGTGACCCTTTTTTAATTTATTTTTATTTAATTTTTAAATTTTTTTAATTTAAGTGATATAAAAAACATTAAAAAATGTTAAAAAAAAGTGCCACCTAAGCTAATTACATGCCACATTACCATAATTAACACGTAATCGGCTCCAGGATATCGCGATCCGAAATTAATAATAAAGGGGTATCGAGATCACCAAATTACGTATAGGGACATGAATTCCCAAAAGTGCATAGTATAGAGGCAAAAAGTAAATTTCGCCCTAGTATTAAAAATACATCCAGTGCGTTGAAATTGGAGGCTGCTATTTGTGAGAAGCAATAAGAATATTGCAGCAATGGATAGAAACAAAGCTAAAATCTAATGCAAGAAAAGAGCATAAATCTTTATCTTTCTATGATCAATGCTTATCTAAGGGGTACACAGAAATTGTATATGTTAACAAAAAATGAAAGGAAAGCTTACTGTTCGCAAATATGAAAGTTCTTGCAAACATTGCAACCCAGAGCTTTCCTGTTACTATTGGCTGACGCAATGCTTGCAAGTATGCCATAGGTGAATCATAACAAAGGCTTCCTTCACCGGCCGGATGAGCTCCCCAAGCTGATAAGAGTTTAAGAGAAATAAAAGCTAAGCAATATAACACAAATAGCTAAATAGAAAACAAATTTAGAGAACATTCAGAATCATTCTCTTATAGTTTTCTTAAAAGACAAGGCATAACATGAAACAAACGTAAGCTAGAAAAAAAATATTCCTAGCAGTAGGAATAAATCTTACCTTTATAAGGCAAATATTCCTAGCAGTAGGAATAAATCTTACCTTAATAAGGTAAATATTCCTACCAGTAGGTAGGGTCAAATTCAAGGTTTTGCAGAGCTCTTTCTATTTTTCCAATTGGCAACATGTTTTCATGTTTGTATGTGCCGAATTATATGGCTTGTGCTGGATGGCATGTGCTGGTGTCTGAAGTTACCGGCACTGGCACGGCATGATTAGCACAGGCCAAAAAAAATTCTTAATGCTTTAATGTTATTTTTTTATCTTACTTTTAAAATAAAAATAAATCTATCAAAACGTTCCAGCCACATGCAATCAGCACGTGCCGATTTTCCATAATTACTAAAACTCAGCAGGATTAATGCGCCCAACCATCTGGAAGCAATCATTGATTTATAAAGTACTCATCATTAGACAGTTAAAAGAACATAATTAAGAATCGACTTTGCTACAGCATTAGCATGAACCTCAGTTACGCATTTGCTATATTTTTTAGATGCCCCTTATAAATGGTGGCAACAAAGTTCCAAGTTTCTCGCGTTCATAAACTAATTAAAGTCTTGCTGCATAAAAAGAAAAAGGTACAGACAAAGCAAAGGGAAGAAAACATTAACTAAAGATGGAAAAATGTGCTGGAAAAAGAAGACTAAATTTGAAGTAATTAATGAAAAAAAAAATCTCAAAGGCTACTTCTATTACTCAACCAGAGAAAATATACAATGTTTTATTTGCGCAAAATATAGAAATCAAGAATTATTAATTGCTAAACTTCTATCCCTAAAATAACGTTTAGCTACTTCGTGATCTAGATGGCTGGCCCTTACATGTCCGAGAAATCAGTCAAAGTTTACTGGTGGGTATTTTATAGGTAAAATATCAGGGAAAAGGCTCCAATTAGTTTGATGATACATTGCAATTTATTGTTGAATATAAAGCCATAATATCTCAATCTCACTGTAATATAACAACCATAGGAGCAACGTTTTCTGTACCGAGCCGAACCGAGTTTCTGTAAATTCAGATCTCGTGCCGTGCCGACCATGTCGATATACGTTTACTTGTTAATTTTCAAACTTAAAAATATAAATATAAATATAAAATTAATTTAAAATTTAAAATTTAAAATATAATATTTTTTGGCACATGTCATGCCGACAACTCCGTGCCACCCGGCACCGAAAACCATGCATAGGAGTACAACTATTTACCTCATGCATTAGTAAAACGTCCTTAGGATTTCCATCCGACGCCTCACGTCTGGCAGCCCTTAGCACTCTCTCCACTACATTCTTCTTCGCTTTCTTTTGAGGCACAGTACCGTCACTTCGAAGGAGGTTTTCTGCTTCCCCTGGCCAATAATCACTGTCAAAATATGGAAGGCGAGACGCGGTAACCTTCGCCTTGCATTCATTTGTTTGTAAAAAGTACTGATCATACAGGTTTGTGTTCTCCACAGCGACTTTTTGCTTGGTTGCTTTCTTTATCATTGTTTGATACCTGGAAGGAACAAATAAGACCATGTCAGCTAGAACGAGAGCAACTCATAAAAATCTCTTACAAACACCATTTATGTCACATACCATTCACGTAGTTTATCCGACTTGGGCAATTTCTGCTTTTCAGGATGGCAATATAAAATATAATCATCTCTCTTTAAAGGAGGGCAAGCCCATACATAACAGCTAACAAAACCTCGCTTCTTGCAGTAATCAAGATATCCTACCTGTGATCCAAAAATCAAGCAATGCAGATCATCCAGTCAAATTTAATTATTGGCATGCTATCACATGTTGAGAAATATTGGGTACAACATCAAATTTATTACCCAATAAAATGTGCACAAGAAACAGCTACAGTGATGGCATGGAACTATGGAAGCATATACATACCAAGATTTCATGGTATACGAAAGTACGGAGAGCCTCTCCAGTTGCTGCTTTTACTTCTGGCCTGAAGTACTTCACAGAGTCTATGTACGAGATGCATACATGCCTTTGATTTGGTAGTGCACATCCTGAGCCAAATTCTTGGACATACATACCAAAGAGGAAAACATCTGCTCCATCGATCTTTTGGAACAATAGGACAGCCTGAAGAAACAAAGGAATGAGCACGCGTTATCATCAGGAATTGCAGCAAACTTGGATCATCTATGTACTACAAGAAAAGTATGCAATCAAACCTTCGACGCATATGGAAACTCGGACGGATAACTTTCAAAAACTTCACGGAATGCCTCCTTCACTTCTACTTTCTTGTTAACTGATGATACCACTCTGATGACAAGGCCTTCGGCAGTTGGAACCTGCTTATAAAAATTATAATTACAAATCACTATCAGTAATATAATGCACAAATCAGACGAGCATGGTCATATAGAGAAGTTCTATGGAATTATAAAAGCTGACTTGGCGTATAGATGCATGCATCACCTGAAAAAGTATACATGTTATAGGACCTTTTTATGCGCAACACTTGCATCATTTCGAGTTAGAGTAAATCTAGGAAAGGCTTAAGTGACTTTTCTAACCCTGGTCTTTTACCTTTTGGGTAGATTGGTGACCCAACGAGGTTTGAGTGCATGGTTTAACCATGCACTCTATCCCAAAAAACCCATCATAAGCATTACTTTACAAACTCAGAATACAAAATTGGTAGATTTTGTTATGATCTACAACTTCCTAGTTGAAGTTTAATTAAAACATGCCAACCCGCGCACCTAGTAGACCGTTGAAGCTCATAACTCAAAATTTCAACATTCCATGAGCAACTATTTAACTCTGAGAACCTAGCCTTTATTCCTTAATTCATATGTTGACAGGGAAATGGGACTTTTCTAACCACTTAAGGAATCATAGTCCTCGCTATGATCATTGTTGTGCAAAGACTACATTCACATAAACAATTCATCAATTCATTTCTCAATTCTTGAGATAACAATGCAGTCGGTCCAACATCCCGCTTTGATCCGTTTTACTAAATGTACAATATAAGTGTTCAAATAAATTTAAGTATTCTTTAGGATCATGCACATCACATCAATGAGGTGCTAAGGTGCAAACCGCATCCTTTCTTCTATCTCAACTGACTATTTGATAAAAGCTCTCATAGCAGCAAGCTATAATCAGAGACCAATAAGTTTGGTTCCAGCAAGCGCTCAAACATCAAAATATCGACGAAAATTTGAGCACTATGGAAAAGACTTTAAATTCAGAAAGATTTACCTCATCCAAAGTCTTCTTATTCATATTTGCTCTTTCCTGTCTCTCCTCCTTAAGACGCCTAAACAGCCATTGCTCTATGTGATCACTTAGAAGACATGTTGGTAGATCTTGTGCTCCAAGAATCTTGTGCAGCGGTAAACTCCTCTTATCTCCACTTTCCATCTCTTTTAGAAGGCAATTTGCACAGGTATACTCAGCCTGCTCAACATCATTCCTTTTACAATTGAAAAGAGCACATATCTGATGCTGCCAAGCTTCACATTTATCACATTGCACCCACTGAAAAAGAAAATCAAAGACTGTAAAACAATGCATCGTAATGGAAAGCCTATTGCATAAGCAGCTGATAGGTCCTTACAGATTCAGTTTCGGAATCTGTTTCAGCATAATTCCATCTCCTTATAAGATGTGCCTTCAGAATTTCTCCACCTATGATCTTGATTGATTCACCAGGGATGTTAAAACATTTGTTACAGAGAAATCTCTGGAAATCCATTTCCATTTGACGTTTTGCCAACTTCAGAAAATACATCCCTTTTGGACTAATAAGTTTGCAACACAATGCACAGTATCTAGGAAGTGGCTCAAAAAGAAGATTCTCCACCTTACACAAGCTGCAGGAGTATTCATCCACTGCCTGTTCGACTCCCATTTTTGTTCCTTTGATTTACCCTGAAAGAATAAACAAATATCTAACTGATACAGCAAAAGCACAGAAAGGTCGATCAAAGTTAATAAGCAGAAGATAACTGTGCAACTGTCCTAAAAAGTTAATAAACGCAAGAAGCACAGAGCGTAACCAGTATGGAAATAAATAATGTGCATCAAAGTTTGTGATAAATCTTCAAATCTTGCGCCTAGCATCATAATAGGACTGTAGTCACTGTAGTTCTGCAGCATCAAGCACCAAGTGTAACTACGTATATGGGTTTGGACAGAACTGATAATATCTTTTCTGTATAGAACAAAAAATGATCATATACGCGCTATGTATATACATATAGAGAGAGAACGTCTAATCTCATATTGTTGGGAATTAGGCTATAATCCTCTCAGTTGGTTTTGCATGTTTCAGGTTTCAAATAAAAAATTTTAGATGTTTGACGTGCTCTAGGGTGTAAAATACATTATAAACTAAATTGAGGTGGTTTGAATACAAAATAAATGGGATAATGTGTTTTGTTTAAGAACTATATGATCCAAATTCAAATTACTTGAATTTGGGTCTACTAATATTTACACTATGTTTATAGCAAATACAACGACTTACATCAACATTTTTCTTGTTCATAACTCTTCGAAATGGTAGCAATTTCAATATATGAGGCAGATGTAAAGATTTGGATATAAATATAAAAAACAAATATTTCTTGGTTCAATGTGAAAATTGTTGTGGCTAAGCTAAAAAATTTATAGGTGTTTGTGTGTGCGTATGTTGAGTTCTTTGTGTTTTTTAATAAATTTTGTTATTACTGTGACACCAGCAGCTCCACTTGCGTGCTTTGTTTCTTCATTACTTAATCATTCTCGCTACCTTACATTCTGAGAATATGCAAGATCTCCACAAATACTTTCCCTACTACGCTTGCAATACACGCCTCCTATCAAGGTTCTTGTGAACACCCACGAGGTGGTTACACCTCATGGCATCCCGAGCCTTCTATGTCGAGTCTCAGGACTCACGGAGTGACAATAGCTTTATTACCCTAAGGTCATGTTTGGATCATGGGTAAAGGGTGGTAATCATTACTCGAGTAATGTTTACCACCACTTACCCATGTTTGATTAGATGGTAAGTATTACCAGATTGGATAACTTATACCCCATTCATGGGTAAAGTGCTACCCACCTCAAGAGGTGAGTAGAACTTTACCCATGTAACCATTACCCATTCTCTTCTCTCTTTTAGTTAACTTATTTTTAATTTAACTATTTTATTTATTTTATTTATTGTATATTTTATTTATTTATTTTTTAAATTTAATTTTATTTAATAATTATATATAGCTAAATAAACTATTAATTTTTTTTTAATAAAAACTATTTAACTACAGCTAAATTATATTAATGAAAATTTTATTTTAAAAAATAATATTTTATTTGTCTATTTGTTAATAAAATGACATTAAATATTTATTTTTAATAAAAATCAAAAAAAGTATTTAAGTGATTACATAATAAATAATTAAACAAACTATTATTAAAATAATTAATAATAAATAAATTATTTATTACTTTTTAATAGATAAGTATTTATTTATTTTACTAATATTTACTAAGCATTTATTTATTTTAAATTAAATATAATTTTATTATATATATATATATATATATATATATATATTATATTTATTAACTAAATAAAAATATTATTAAATACTTAGTTACTTAAAAAGTGAATAATTTATTAAATTATCTAATAAATAATTAAGCAAATTCTTTATTGATAAAATAAGTAAATTATTTATTACTTTTAGTAAAATTGTATTTATTTATTATTTTATTAAATATTTCATTACTTATTTTAGAAACATATAAATAATTTAGTTATTTTGTATATAAAAAATCAATAAAATTTTATTTGTTTTATAAATAAATTAATAAATTAGCTATTTTAAAATAAATAATTTATTATAAATAATTTTTTAATTTATAAATAACATTCTTGAGAATAATTGACATTAATGCTAATTATGTCATCTGATACCCATGTAACAAATACCAATAATCCAAACATAGGTAACTATTACTAATCTATTACACATGCAATAAATACCATAATTCAAACATGGGTAACTGCTACCGGTCTATTACCCTGGTAACATATTTACCAGGGTAACTCTTACCCTTACCAGGGATCCAAACATGACCTAAAGGATAACAGGAATATATGATCCCCTCGGTCTCCGGGACACCCATTTACTATATATATATATATATATATATATATATATGTGTGTGTGTGTGTGTGTGTGTGTGTGTATGTTTGTGTGCGTGTATACTCGATTGGGGCAACATTAACAAAACATAATATAGTCTCTGTCTTTAGATAATGCAATGACTTGCCTGACTAGAGGATTGTATGAAACTCCCTATGTGCCCCTTCAATTGCTCCGGAGTAAAATAATCAACTAAACATACGCCTCTTGATTTTGGCTTCAGCAGCTTTGTTCCGGCCAAATGGATCGTGCAGGAAGATGCATTTTTTCATAGTTAGCATATGATTTTTATGAACTCCTTTCATAGACTTGGTAGTTCTATCATCTACAGGGAAGGTTTCCTCTTTGATAGCTGCCACGGTGGACAGGTGAGCTTCCATTGCTACTTCTGGTTCCTCAGATTTTGTTTCACAAGATTTCACAGAACTTCCTTGCAAAGAAGATGAAGGTTTTGCCTCAAGCTTCACATTCTCACTAATAGTGTTTCTAGATGATCCGCCTTCATTTGCTACATGATGCACTTGGAAAGGAATATTGGTGTGATCTGTGACTGCTTCTGACATCTGAGACACAACATGATGACAGGAGTGAGAAATATCATAGTCCTTTGTAGTCTTTAAGCATTTGAGGGGAGGCTCATGATGCTCCAATTTGTCAAAAGATGTTGCGGTGTCTAGCTCCACTGCAACTGCACTTTGTTTCTGCGAGGCACTTAAGATTGCTCTTACACGACTACATGTACCGCAAGCACTAGTATAGCAGTTCCTATGGTGATCAAGCAGCCTCCTACATGGAAAGCACTTACACTTAGAATCATTACAGGCAGCCAGGTGGTGAAGCATTTTTTTCAATCTTACACAAAAGCTTCCACATCTTTCCGACTCACAACAGGTAGTTCCATGGTAAAATGCTAACAAAAATTGCTGGCCCTTAGTTAAATGTTCCTGTTTTCCTGACATTCCAGATTCCATTGTAACAGCAGAAAAGGAGTTAGAGAGCTGGGTTGACACAGATTTTTCAATTGTCAGTGGAGGTTGCCAAGATACATTCCTTAATGTGGATGGCTCATGTCGCATCTGTTCTTTTGAACAGTAATTTTTCATTGTCTCTGGTTGGACAACACCAAGATTGCTAGACGATAGTCGATACGTATGCTGCTGAGGGCAATGATCCATCATGGATTGTTCTTGGGACTGCTGTGGCACTCCAAAGGATCGCACAACCTCCTTATCAATCTGTTGGTACCGTCTCATATACATCTCTTTTTCTAAGGAAGCATGTCCATATCCATCCTTTGGGAGCAAATAACGCACTCGTTGTGCTTCTTGTGCTGCATTGATTGACCTATTGTGCGGCCCAAAGATATTGCCATTCATATTATGGACGGATGAAATGTCAATGTTCCCATAACCATCCCTTGTACTACTTAATGCAGCAGGAAAATCTCCAGGTGCAAAGGACATCCCAATAGCCTGTAGATGCAAGTTCTCTGGCAAGAACAACAAAGAACTCTTTAAAGATTATGAAAAGCAAACGGAAGAAACAGTTGGAACATTATCATTGCATGACTACATATTTAGTAGCGTTCTGGATTGCTTTGTACCGCCCATCATAACTATAAAGTCTTACCATTTGGTTGGAGACTCGTGCAAGGTTCAGGTGCTGTGTTTGAAGTACAGCCATACATGTTATTTTTAACAAAAGGCACTCCATGATGAGCAACTGCATCAGCAACTTGTGAGAAAGAAGGTTTTAAAGACATGGTAGACCATTCCATAAAACCATCCTTATGCAACAAATTGAGGTTATTGTTCATTATCAAAAGCTTTGGCTCAGTATCAGCCTCCATTGGTCCTGAAGTCTGTCTTGTATCTTGAACACCAAGCAGCAAACTGCTGCCGTTCCGGTGAAAGTGATTGTACATTAGTTGATTAGCTTGACAAGGAAATACATCCGTAAGATGGGCTTTCAGAGCAACCATATAACCTGTCGTGACAATTGAAAGATCAACATAAAGATATATGTCAAAGATGTGTATAAACTACACATAGAAATTAGCACATCTGCTAGAAAAGGTCAACGTATAGCATACTATAGTTTCTCAGTGATATAACATGAATAATGAGAGATAAAGATTTTTAAGCTTCTAGTTTATCAAAGAGAAAAAGATAACTTCTTTCTCCTTGGTAGTTCAGAATGCATTTGCACTGGTCTGAAAATAGGTTCACATGGTAATGATAAAAACATCACACACTTAACCCATGTCATCTATTAACAATACTATGGTTCACTTCAATGAACTCATAACAGTAATATGATGGGCTTCATTAAATTGCAAACAAAGAAACACATATAGCAAACCTGAAAGATGTACACCCATCAACAATTCGTAATGCAATTCTCAAAACTACATCGCAAATTGTTGTTACTACTCGTTACAGATACAAGGGTGCCAACGGACCCACATCCCAGTATCTTGTACATCTATTCAGGTACTTACTTCTATAATATTATTATGGTTCTTGAATCTAGACGAACTAAAATATTGCATTCGGGAACAGGCATGATGACTAAACTCAATCACAAAGGAGGACTATTCGAAATCTCAGACTGAATTAAATTACATTACGATAACTCAACAAACCCATAACAGGAAAACGTACTTGAACGTGATATTGAACAAATTCAAAATCTAATTGACATGGCGGATCCACTATATAGCCACTGGAGTCAATTGACCCCACTCAATTGCTTTTGAAGAAAAACTTGAAATAATAAAAAAATGGAATGAATTATCACCGTGGCGGCGCAAAGGGCGGGGTTACCTTGCGAGGCAGGAGGCAGTGCGCGCGCGAGAGAGAGAAAGAGAGAGGCGCCGCAGCTGGTTGAGAGGGAGAGAGATATCGATAACCCAAGAACAGTAACGCGGTGCCGTGGGCGTTTATTTTCAATTAGGCCTCCATTTAGGCCCAATTAGCTACTTTTTATTAAGGCCTCCATTGTGTCCAATTTGTAGATGTCCAGTCCAGATGATATTATCATCAATTATAATGTTCCAGATCAAATTTAAACAATCTTCCATATTTACAGACTTTAAAGTTTCACTTTCACACAATTAATCGGTTATTACAACTAAAAATCAGCACTAAGAAACTACAAAATATACTCTCCTGGATTTAATTTTTCACAATAAAAAAAATAATGTGATAAAAAATCGAGCTGAGCAATTACTCCTTTTAAAAATTTGGAGTTTAAGTCAAATACTAGATTGGTCTTATATAATCTTTTAAGATCATCGACTACATCCGTATTTTGAATATTAATTGTATACTTTATTTATGTCTTAACATATTTTTTTTTTTTCATAAAAAACTAAATATTAATTAAATTTTATAAAATGGACATAGAACAATATCAAAGGTGCAGTTATAAACTACAGTATCAAGCTTTTTAACTAACATTGTACTTTTCTGTACATTAAAATTTTATTCCTTTTACTTCCTTTTTCATGAATAATTCTCAACCAATATTGGTTAGCGTTTGTTTCTAGTAGTTCAAAGCATAAAAAGATGAAGTTGGTTACAAAAGAGGTTTTCCAGCAATATGTATTATGAATTCCAAAGTAACAAAATACTTAAACTTAAAGCAATTAATGTATCTATATCAGAAGAATATCCAGATCAATAAAAATCAAGTAATAACATGATTTATGATTTCGACAATTTAAGTAAAATGTAAAATTTTACTTATTAATTTGCACTCTGAATCTACAAATGAACTTGTGTTTCTATTATTTCTACAAAATTAACTCGCATTTCTATCCTTTTCTTATCAAAAAGATAATGTTGCACCCAATTAACACAATATGGAAGTGAGAACATAGAGATCTGTGGTTTTACGTGTCACAATGTGGGTTTTCAACCTTGTCGTCCAAACAGGAGGCATTACACTTGTCGTTCGGCGGCATTTAAAACCTTACTAAGAAGATATTAGCTGTAGATAAAGGAACAATAGGAGAAGAGATCAATCACCATTAATCAGGGGCAGAGCCATGTGTTAGTTGGGTGGGGCTCGGCAGAGCCATGTGTTAGTTGGGAATCGCCCCACCCAACTTCCCAGCCCAAATCCAATCCAACCCTTACACCACCCAACTTCAACGGCCCATCCAATCCAACTGTACAGTGTGCAGTGCCCCGTCTACCCGAACCTGATATTTCTAATTTCAATTTCCTAAATCGATGCCGACAGCTGACGAGGCGCCAGATGCCAACAGCTGCCCACTCATGACCCGCCTACTCGGTCCTCCTCTGAGTCCTCTCGTGCACGCAGCATAGCGCCGTAATCCCCCTCCACCTCTACCCGAGTCCCCAAAGGCCCCAACCTCAATCCTAATTTCTATTTGCTATTTTCGAAATCGACGCTGACCGCGAGGCCCGACGGTGCCCCAACCGCCGATGACTGCCCACTCGTGGGTCATGACCCACCTACTAAGTGCTAGTGCTAGTGCTTGGTCCTCCTCAACACCTCTAGACGTGCTCCCATTGCTCGGTGCATTGTCCAATCTTGGCTCCGCCACTGCTTCTGAACTTTGAATCTTGGCACCGCTACAGCCAGTAATGAATCAAAATGCCCGAGTTTTATCAATAATAAGCAACAAGCACATGAATCACATATAATCCTTTATTCAAATATTAATTAAATCAAATTAATTTGCTAAATAAATGTATAAGATAAATAAAAAATGGATTGATTATATATATATATATATATATATATATATATATAAGTAAAACTATGTTGTACTATATTTACAACACGAATTACATTATCGTGATAAAGTATACTGATACAGCAAGAAATATAGCTCATAAACAATTCTATTGATTTATAAACATGCAACCCATCTCCATATTATTATTAGTTTTTATGTTAGTCATTATAATTCATACTTAAATTTTTAGTTTTATTTAACTTGAAAATAAAAGCTTTGGTAGTCTTTTAAGTCTCCAGCCACGAATTTCAGACTAAGAGAAAAAAAAAAGAAAAAAACTTAGCTAAATTTGTACTAGGTGAACATAACTATGACTTTGATAGCTATACATAGACAAAGCTTTGACTTGAAAACAAGTCAGAAAATAGAAGGATCGGAAGATCTACAGCTATACTAAAACAACATAACCAAAAGGAGCACAACCACCATCTCTTGCATGACAATTCCACACATCCACCACCCACTATCAGAAGAGTTCGGATCCGGCAGCTCGGTTTCATCTCTGCTATGAAGAGAAAGTTCACTTGCTTGCTTGCACTGTTCAACACCAAATGGTGCATGCACAGCCCCAGCTGTGTAACAGAGATATTTGTTGTTCCATGAAGTAAATCTCCTTCCCATTCTAACATAGAATTCTTCGCTGAACTCGAGCTGTCCGGTGAAGTTGTTGCCATTCAGATGCAGAGCACTCAGATTAGGAAGCGTCGCGAGAACTTTAGGCACAGTTCCACCAATTTTGTTGTTATCAAGTGCAAGAAACCTCAGATTTTTCAAATTTGTAACGGAATTCGGTATCGTTCCGGTTAAACCAGCGCTTGCGAGGTCTAAGGTGGTGAGATTGCTCAGTTTATCCCACTCAAATTCCATTATGTTACCGCCTAATGGGTTATTGGAAAGCAGCATATGGTGGACTGAAACCATTTCTTGCATAGACCGCGGAACGCCACCAGTTAAGTTGTTGTTTCTGAGATCCAGCAAAGTGAGATTCCTTAGTTGTCCAAGAGATTCTGGAATATTCCATGCAAATTATTGTTGCTCAAATCTAACTTCAGAAGCGAATTCATTTGGCCAAGCGATCCCGGTATCTGACCCAAAAAATCGTTCCTGCTGAAATCCATGATCAGTAGTTCACTCAAATTGTACCCAAGAGAGCCCGGTATTTGACCCGAAAATTTGTTCCCTCCAAGAGCAAGCCTCTTTAGATGAACCAATTTGCAAAGTTCTGCAGGCAACTCGCCACTTAATGCATTATCAACTAGTACTAATGATCGAAGATTAGATAGTTGTCCGATGATAGTTGGAATTTCTCCGAGAAGTGCGTTGTTAGATCGAAATTCTAAGGATTCTAAGGATGCAGATAGCTTCTCCCAGTTATCAGAAGGTATAGTAGTCGGACGATGTGCATAAGAAAAGCAGTTGAAAAATGAGAGTGTTTTTAAATGCCTGAGCTCAAAGAGATGATAACTGAAATTTGCTTCAGCTATACATGTAAGAGAATTATCAAGGACAGGACCGATGTTCATCGCAGTAACATACCATGATCCATTGAAGAAGTCACATGAAACACCCTGTATTTCAAAATTTAAATAGAAAGATGTTAAAGAACTGCTTACAATTAAAAAAAAAAAAAAAAATTTCTCAAAAAAAAAAAAAAATACAATTAAAAAAAAAAGAGCTTCCAAAACCCAAACTTTCTCCAGAAATTATGTATGAAATTGAAATTTGTGCTGCTCAGAAGTGAATTATGCATGGTGAAAGTGGACTTGATTTATTTTTAGTGAATTGGGACAAATTTTGGGAATTCTAACATTACTTGACCGTTTTCTTTTTAATTATTACTAAGACAGTGTCAAAGCATTCTTTTTTTTTTTTTGTGATTAGTAAGAACAAGAAAGAGAGAGATGTAATCATGATTTAAGAAGATAATAACGCTAAACTGTCGAAAATTATTACTAAGACAATGTCTGAGCAAGTTTTTTGTTTTTTGTGATTACTAAGAACAAGAAAGAGAGAGATGTAATCATGATTTAAGAAGATAATAATGCTAAACTTTGTCGAAATTTCTCCAGAAAATTGCAGACGGATTAAACAATGTGCTGCTGAAAGTGAATTATATGATGTTTAAACTTGATTCACAATTGGGTGAGATTTTGGAACCTCTATCATATTGTTCGAAGTGAAATATATTGTTTTTTGGGTGATAAATTTTTGGGATCTCTAGAATTACTTAGTGCAGAAACTTTGAAGAAACAGAGAAGAGAATTATCCAAAAAAAAGTGAAAAAAAAAAAAAAAAAAATCAAAGGTATGACATTAGAACCTGAATTGGAGTCCAACCACAGGGATCTGGATAAAGCCCGGAGCCGGTTCCACGACGAGCCAACGAAGCCTTGTATTGCAGAATACAGAGCTTCTATCTCCATTTTCTCCATTGGAGCTCCCAAATCTTCTTGCTGAGAAGATACATGGGCAAGGAGAAGCACTAGCAAAAGAACAAGTAAATGAGCTCGAGCAGTATTTGTTCTTCCAGTCATCTCCATATTGCTCTTCACTCACATTGAAACTAAATATTAGAAATGTTGTGTTAAAGGAGAACAAAAAGTAAAAATATTGGAAACTATCTGCGATTTGACAGCTGAGAAATAGACCACAAAATGATATCAAATCACATAAAATTTCTAGATATATGCATACAGGACTTGCACCGCCGTTTGGAGTCTAACAGTGTTTATGGAATCACAGTAATATATGAAAAATTATATAAAAAGCAAAAGAAATAGTGAACAGTTCACAACCACCAATCAAAAAAGAAGAGAGGATAGAGAACAGATGTGAATGTGGAGATGGTGAACTTTCAAAGCTATCGAAGTCCACAGAGCCAAGCAGAGAAAAGAAAACGTATGAGGGAATAAGAGTGGATCATTTTCAACTGCACCAAGGATAAGAAGAGGGAATTCTATGAGTATATGGAAATCGCTAAAGATGTGGAGAGAGGATCTAAAAGAGGACTTTGCTATTTATCAGAGGATTTTTAACCGCGGTAAACGAGGTGGTAATAATTGCAGTGAAAACGATGAGGTAAAAGGAGTGACTGCACAAGTCTACGCATAATCTATGAACTTTGACGGTAGTAGGACAAGTAGAATAGCTGGGTCCTCTCTTGCATTAATGCGATGGGTTTTCACTTTTAGTTTTACCTTTATTTTTTTTTTTAATATAACTTCAAATCAACTTTTGCTTTTTCAAACTTCTTCAATTAATTCTTACTTTTTATTGTTTTTTTAAATCAGCAAGCGGGGCAAATTACTATAAACATTACATTTTAGATTGTTAATATAATAATATTATTAATATATTATATTATTAAATTTAAATTTAAATATTTTGAATGAGTTATATTAATATTATTATCTAGCTATATTAATGTTGTGACGTGAATTATAATAGTATTGTAAAATTAACGCGTGTATATTTTAAGATTATCATAATAAAATTTTATACATAACTGATATATTTTTATACGAGCGTTATAACAAATAAATTTATGAATAATTTTGACTAATATTTTATCAATCGAATAGTTCTATTTTCTGAACTGAACGAAACCAAAAATTACTACTATCATTCACAAAATATAAAAAGAATAAATTTCTCACACTTTAACAAATGGCACTTGTAATATTCGAATATAACTCATCACTTTATAAGGTTTGTGCGAATGCCAAGTTACCAACACATCCCTGATATCTTAGGTTTTCGCCAATTTGAAAGTGAGATAAAAAAAGGCCTTGCCTTTTTTTTAAACATATTTTTTAAAAAAAAATAAAGATTGGATTTTTTAGTTGGGAAGTGATGGAGGTGGGCCATGTTTGAGTTGGATGCTTAGAGGAAATTAGCTAGGGTTTTTTTGTGGTTTTGTGATTGGAGAGGAGACCAACTGCAATGCATGTGATTGAAGGGCAATGGCATGCAGGTGGAATGTTGGAGGAAGTGGTCCTCTTCCTCTGCTCTTTGAAGCTTCTTTGCAACCTTCTCTGTTTTTTTCTTTAATTATGTATTCATGGATTTACTGCAAGTTTATTTTTTATTTTTCCTAATAGATTTATGGCAGATTTCTTTGTTATCACTATTATTTTTATTTGCTTTACTACCTTGTATGATGCATCAATTTAACTCTTTTTTTTTTTGGTATTTAGTTCTCAATTTTCTGTATTTTAATAAGAAAAGATAATGCCTTCCTTAAAAAAAAGATCATATTTAGCTGTCAACAAGTACACCCTAATTAATAAGAGCACAAATCCAACCCATAATTTTTGGGCTTCTCTAAAACTTTATAAGAGAGCACTTCTTGGCATTTGGTGGCCTAATTAACCACTTACTTCTCCTATGCATACCTAGATAGATACAACCATGCAAGCCTAGATGCATACAAATGTGAACAAATAAATAAATAAATATATATATATATATATATATATATATATATATATATATTATTTTTTATCAATATGCATTTTTGGGCTTCTCTAAAACTTTATAAGAGAGCACTTTTTGGCATTTGGTGGCCTAATTAAACACTTACTTCTCCTATGCATACCTAGATAGATACAACCATGCAAGCCTAATGCATATATATAATATATATATATATATATATATATATATATATATATATATATATATATAATTTTTTATCAATATTCATTTTTTGTGGCCCTAATTTAATTAAAAGTTGAGGTTTAAGCATTTCGGATCTACCTTGTGGACCAACATCATGCCCAAACATTTTGCCATATTCATGTATATGGTTATTAAATAAAAATTTAAAGGACCGTTTTATCATTGTCCCAGAAGATGACACACATATAGAAATAACCTTCCAAAGCTGCCATGTGCTGCTCTCCCTAAGCATTGAAGCTCACATTCCCTGCCACCAATGAAGACATTATAGTATACTATTTTTACACACGCACAATATACAGATATTACTCATATATAAAAAAAATAACATTTTTTTAATTTTTTTTATATTTTTTAATTAACAAAAATTATAAAAATTATATTTTATTATTTATATAATATTAGAGCAAGAATAAATATCATATGATATAAATAAAAATTATTTGAGAAGTGATGTAAACTATTAGTGATATATATACTCAAAATTTTGGAATAGGAATTTCCCAGTTAATCAACTTTTATCTTTTGTCTTTCGTTTTAAGTGTATTATTATATTAGATGTTTCCAATTAATTAGCACTTGCGATTTTTTTTCTTTAACACTTAATTCATTTTTTTTGGGAATGAGTAGGAGATACAATATATTTAATTGTTCTATCTTATGTTGAACAATGGGGAACTAACCCCCTTCTGAATCCTGCTACAAGTGTCATCAGTGCAACCCCATGTATGGATTTTCTCCATTGGGGTTTCCTCTAATTTTTTTATTGAACCATCATATTTAATTTACTCAAATTTAATAGTTCAGATTAAAAAAAATTCCACAAAAAAAGTCCACAAAAATTTACTCAAATTTAATAATTATTGTGGTAACTATTTGATTAATTCTTTTTATATCATATAATATTTCCGTGGACCGTTTAAATCTCCACCATTAAATTTGAGAGAATTAATCCAATAATTTAATAAAAATATTAAAAAAAATCTGCAATGAAAATGATTTGTATCCACCAACCTCCTGCCCAGCATTGAGTCTCCTCTTCCCTTGATTGGACTTCATAATATCCACAAATTACTTACATTTCTGCTGCAGGGTAAACAAGCCATTCCATACCCGTAAGCCAGCATTCAAATGAACGACTCGGGCTCTAATAAGCTGTGATCTAGAGGATCTCCCACTAAGATATTAGTGTACAGATCGTACGTGTGAATTTTTGGCTCATTATCCGCCACCGCTGATGAAGTTCTTAAACTCTTCGCGTATTGGGAGAGAAGGAATTAAACCTGAGATGTCTTCTTTACAGAGGCGTGCTCTTACCACCAGATGGATCTAACTGTACGAGAGATTTGACGAAATAAAATAGAATATATAAAGTAGATCATTGGTACTCAAGATTTTAAAAACCAGACGGCACGGCACGAAACGGTATTTAAAACCTTGCTAATACTACATATGTACATATGAGCGTTTTCAATGTATTGGAAGAGGAACTACCCTTTTTCCAATTTATTTATTTTCTTGTCTACATAAAATACATTTGTGAATGTTACGCTAACCATGATCTTAAAAACAAAGCACGGAAGTGAGCAAAAGTGTGAAACAGAACACCTCATCCCCAACTGGATCTTTTGAGATACATAATGTGTTCATTACAGAGAGAGAGAGAGAGAGAGAGAGAGAGAGAGAGAGCAGTAGGGCATGGGAAGAAGAAGGGTGAGGACTAGGACCACCTTAGCCTTTAAACAGCAGCCACCACCACAACCACCATTAGGAGGCCATGCAGGTGCAGCACTTTGGAGCTTGGAATTCATTGGGATCAGGACCACGTCTCGTCTTTGTACATTGGGCTATAAAGAGCCTATACAAAAAGAAGAGGAAAAGAAGAGGAAAAGCAATTTCTTTCAATTTTGCATTATTGGCATTTTAAAGTCTCTTCTGTCATGTCCATACCCTCTATTTCATTTCTCAACGTAGCCAACCTCATGGGCTACGAAATGGCCCTCTATGCTTAGATTGAGACAACTATATTTATATCATATCCCAATCATACAATTAAGTACTAAACCGCCAAGAAAGTTGATCCTCTAGCTCTTATAAGGGTCTGATATGATACCAAAGATAAACCCACGGATCGACCAAGCATTACCTTTGAGTACTGCGGGGAATTGAACTTGAACACCATCCTGAGTAGTACTCTTATCACTTGACCTAAAATATGGGCTTAACTTCTAAGTGACTGGCTGAATTTCAACTTTAGTCAGAAGTGATCAATTACAACAGAAATTTTTTCTCAAGATAATATAGATGCACTCTGACCTCTCAATTACAACCTGCCTAATTACACCACATATGTATGTTAATCTACTGTGGCACTACATCTTTGAAGGACAGGGGCAGCAGAGTTAACTATCGTCCAACCTACAACAGAACTTCAGAAACTGCGTAAAAATATTTATAGGGGCCAGTTCTTGCAAACATCCATGAGAAGAGCTTAGATCTGTTCAGCAGAACAGCAGAATCACTTGGTAAATGATCCTTGTGTCTCTTGTGTGTGAGCCTCAAGGATGAGGAGTCCCTTTCTATCCTGCTCCTGTTTTTGGCCTTTGCTGGTGGTTGTATAATGTATCATAAGTAGAGCCAACACACACCTATCTAGATTTTGAACTTACAGGCTTTGCAAACTCTCTTTATACCAATTAAATTGGCTTAATTCAATTCAGTAGCCTTTGCCTCTCTCTCTCTCTCTCTCTCTCTCTCTCTCTCTCTCTTACGGCGCAGCAGATGAAAGCAGAGAGTAGCTTGTAGCGTTCATTGATTATAGGCTGGCTTCAGCAGCAAACCCCTTGCTGCAGCAGAATTTCTTTGTTTAGGATAATTGCATATTAGCCCCCTAAAGACAACAGTCGAACGTATCAACCTCCGAAAACGCAGAAACGCATGACGTGGCTGCGTACGAGCGCGTCATGTCTGCGCGAAAACTCGTTTCGGAAGCTGAAATGCAAAAGTGAAATTTTGAAGGCTAATATGTAATTATCCCTTTTTGTCAAGGGCATAGGAAAAATAAAGAAAAAGCTGGTCTACGAAACTAACTCGACAAGCTTCCCTGTTCGAACTTCAAAAGTTTTGATTCAGATTAGAAGTTGGCAAAGACGTGCCCTTGAAGTTTTATTTAGGAATAACATTGTTTTTAAAGATTTTCTTGAGAAAATTCTAACCTATAACTATCTTATTCTTATTTTGTCGCTGTTACGGAACGATAATGGCTTACCGAAAAGTATAGACATAATCAGCATCATGATAATGGTAGAGCCCAAATGTCCATGATAACATTGAAGAACATTATAAAATCCATCACCAACAAGAGTACCATCTCACACGGGTGTATGAAACATATATATATATATATATATATATATATATATATGGAAAAGGGAGAATTATGGATCACCCCTCTGACTTGTAAGATCTAATTTTTTAGCCCATCCATATTTAGATTTAAATAATTAATCCCTATTTTTCAATTTTCTTATTTTTTAACCCTAATAACTACCATATTTTAAATTCTGACGAAAATACCCCTATTATTAATGTTATATTTTTTAGAAAAAATTATGGATAATCTCATATACTTCTAAAAAGTTATTTTTTAACCCCTCATTTTGTAAACTCAATAATAATTCTTTTATTTTAAAATTACTTTTTTTTCACCCTTTTATCCTTTAATTGAACACTAATATCCATATTAATTCAATCATTAATAATTTTTTAAAAAAATTTGTAACTTTCGAAACCTCCGGCGCGGCGGCGCTGATTATCGTTGACATCTCGCTATCGTGATGTCACCACTCTTAGAAAAAGCGATGACGACTATGGTGGAGAGATCGTGGCGATTGTGACGGGGACGATCGAGGACGATCTTGGCGGGGAAGATCGAGGACAATCTTGGCGGGGACGATATTTGTAAAGACGATTGTGGCCGGGACGATCTTGACGGGGGATGATCGTGGCATGGACGATCATGGCGGAGATGATCTCGGCAGGAACGATCTCGGAGAGGACGATCTCGGCAGGAATGATCTGGACAGGAACCATCTCGGCGGGGACGATCGTGGCGGAGAGATCGAGAGAGGAGGTGCGATAATCGGTACCACTGTCGGAGGCTTTAAAAAGCTTAAAATTCATAAATAAATATGTTAATAGTTTTATTTGTAGGGTTATTAGTGTTCATTTAAAGCACATAAGGGTTAAAAAATAAGTAATATTAAATAAGGAGTTTATTATTGAATTTAAAAGACATAGGGGTTAAAAATAATTTTACAGAAAAATTGGAAGTTATTCATAATTTTCCGTATGGAAAAAGCCATTCATTAGGAGCCCATGACGGCCCTGATGCAATCTGGGCCGTCCGAGGCCCCTCGGAATATATATATATATACACATCCCGAGGGGTCTCGGACGGCCCAGATTGTATCAGGGCCGTCAGGGACCCCTGATGAACAGCATATCTCTATATATATATATACACACACACACAGAGAGATGGAGAGAGATGGACTATTTTTAGCTCGATCTGAGAATAGCCTTGATAAGCTAACCTCTCAGCCGTTTATTTTCTTGATCTAACAGCTGTGATTTAATTTTATACTTAACGAAATAATAATTCACGCCATTAAGTGTAAAAATTAAATCTCAACCGTTAGAATAAGAAGATCAACAGTTGAGATGTTAGCTTACAAAGGATATTCTACGTCAAGCTGAGTGTATATATATATATATATATTCAGTTTTGTGTGACTTATTTTTGGAAATTTTTAAATATGAAAATTAAATTTAATAAATTAAATTTTGAAGCTCCAAAATATCTATGTAAAAATATTTTTTAAAAATTCGTTCAAAATAAAAATTATAAATCTCTTCAAAATATAAATTTTTATGTTTTTTTTTATTTTCAAAAAATAGATATAAGTATGTGTCTAAGTGTAGAGGCATAGACGAGGCATCGAGTTAGAGGCAGAGGATTTCAATCTGTATCGCTTGATGCTCATTACTTTGTCATATGGTTGGGTTTGGGATGGGTAGAACCGTAGAAACAAGAGATTCTTGCGAAATCGGTTCCGAGCTCGACTCGAGCAAAACCAAACGCGCCGAGTTTGAGCTCAATGGTACTCGACTCGAATCGGCTCGTTTTCACTCCTAGATAGAAACATGAGAGTCCTGCGAAATCGGTTCCGAGCATATGATTGTCCATTTGTGTCGATCGAAACCGACACCATTCAATTCAAATTTATGCTTCCCCTCATAAAAGCCGTCAATACTTATTTCCAAATACTATATAAGAACCAACAAAAACAAAAGGAAAGGATTTTTAAAGTCAATGTTTTGTGCTATATTAATACTAATGACACTACAGGAAAAAATTTAAAAAAAATAATAACACTACATACTAATATTCCATAAAATTAACTTTACAATAATATCATAGTACACTGATAGCAACACTAACATTGCGCACTTGGGACATTATATGGCCAACGGTTCACTACTAGCAATATTATGCTAGCTACTTGAAATATTTGGTAAAGCAAGACTGATTTGAACAAGTTTTTTTCTTTTTTTTTTTTGTTGAAGACCGAATTGAAAGGATTTTTTAAAAAAAGTAGCTGATTAATCTTTTTTTTTTTTATTATCGTGGTGGAACCCGTAATGCGAGCGTATGCCTCTGTAAGGACCTCAAATTCACAAAAATCTCCCATGTCTTGTCCCTACCAATGCTCTGAGATCCGAGTACAGACCTTCCGTGAACCGGGACTTCTGCCACGGAGTATAAAGAATTTTTCTTCAGAAAATTATGTAGAAAATTTCATCCCACGCGGCTTAGAACCTGGATGGTGACTTTATGAGACGCCCTCCAACCGGTCGAGCTAGCCGCGCTCGGCATTTAACTAAGAAATAGAGAAAAAAAACAACAAAATTTTTCTGGAGACCTAGCATAATATCCAAACCAAATGCAACCATGCGTTATATGGATCCAACGTCGTGCAAAGATAGTGAAGTTTAAGTTCACACCGAAAATTTTCAAAATGGAACCTGCTAAAGAGATTAAACAGGTAGCTTCGGCAAGTAATCTGTTATCGACTTCTTCAGCTAAGAATCTGTCCGATCCAAGAACTTCGGGCCAGATTGGTATTGCTTAGCGCTAATCCCGCACAAATTGATCCGGTCAGATTGGTATTGCTTTGGGCTAATCCTCCACAAATCAACCGATCCCAACCCAGATTGACTGTGGGATTGCAGAACGGGGACCAAGCCAGGCCCATATTATTGCCTCGGACCAGACCATGGCCCCACTGAACCCTGGACGGGCCTGGTCGGACTCTGCATGGTTATGGCTTGGCTTAACAGGCTGCAGGAAGAAGGAAAAAAAAAAAAAAAATTTAAAAAAAGGAGAAGCCTGATAACCACAGAACTAAATGACATAGCTTCCTAACTTGATCCAATTCCTAATTATAAACAGCAGCCAGAACCCAAAAAACAAAAAAGAATACAAAATTTTTGTTCCAAAGAAGATACATAAGACACCAGAGTACAACATGGGAAATACACAGCATAACATCACCAAAATAACTAGCAAAATCTCCTCTTAATATACTCTTGCATATGTATAAACTCAAAGCATCAGTTGCTGGAAGCTATCAGGTAAAACAGATCATATCAAATATCATTAGAACCAACAAAGCAACAACTAAAGAAACCACCAATTCAATTCTAATACATTGGAGAGAAGCACAATGGATTATTAAGATCAAACCTTGCTCACTTTGAATTGCATTAGATACAGGAGTATTTAGTAGACATGAATACTCATGGGCTTATCTAGTCAGGGGTTCTGGCCGGACTACACTCCTACAACATACCAAATCCGGTCCGGCCGGCGTTTCGATTCTCTGGTTCTAGATAAGTAGATCCCGGCAAATTGATCATCCTAATTTTTTAGTTTCAGGTAGACCCTACGCGAGTTTTAAATAAAGACCCTAAAATAATTATTTTATTAAGATCTAAGACTCACTTAAGCAGTTTTAGATGGAGAAGAGAACGAAAGTCAACGTTGTGAGGACAATGATAAACATTGGGTTTTTTACATACCATCCCTTGCTGTCGCATTTTTGTAAAAATCAACCCCTCTACTTTTTTGCTAATATATGGGAGCTAATTTAAATAAAGAGGTGCTGATTTATAGTAGATTTTAAAATGGAAAATACTACTCACCCCCAACAAACTACCCAACAAATCACACACAATCAATCTCCACCACACACATATCTCGTGATCCGCACAACTCCCTCGTGATTCGCACAAAATATCAAAATTACAAATATACCCATCGTGATGTGTGGTCTTGATTGTGCCACATCAGCATGTGTGATTTATTGTGTGATTTTTTGGGTGTGCATATGCCGAGATGTAGTTATTCCTCTAAACATCATGCATTACTATAATTAGTTGACGCAATATTTCAATTCAAAATCTATAAGGGTCAAGCAGTAGATTTGTAACTTTTGTAATGAATAAGAAATTTTGACATAACAATTTATTGTCCGTCTTTCTCTTTCGAACTAGCCTTTTGATTGACAATATTAAGATAGTTATCTATAATACTAATTTTTATTTTAGTATAGTACATATTTAAATTTTACAAGAATAATATATATATATAAACGTGTCGACATAAGAAACTTTAAGAGTGCCACATGGTATTAGTTCTTACTCTAAGAAAGACATACGGCGATGGCTATGTTAGTTAATATATATTAAAAAATTATATAATTAATTTAAAAATATAAAAAAGTGTAAAATAAAAAAAAAAATATTATTGTAATAAATACAACACTTAAATTTGTATAAAAGAATCTATGTATTTACAAATATAGTAGCATAAAAATAATTAGATTATATATTAAGAATTTCAGAAAAAATATTATCTTGTTTTTTTTACAAATATTGATAACAGATATATTTATACCGAATATTATCACAGTTTTACATTATAAGCCATCTCAAATTATAATTAATATATATAAATATAAGTAAAATAATAAAAAAATTACTATTTGACACTATTATTTTATAAAGTTTGACTAATATTTATAAATCACACGAATATAAAATCAGATATTTTGCCGAAAAACACTTTCATTAAAAATTTAAACATGTGCGGAGTCGCTCCAGCTCATTTTAGAGATGATCAGCGGTAAAATATGGGATGCACAAATGTTTCTCGGCAATATATGCCATTAAATATAGAAAAGTGGCCGAGTCAAGATGTCTTTTGCTAGAGCGATTGTACAAATAAAATTTTTTAAATCAAACTTTTATTTTTATTTTTGGCATTATGCTCTTGAAGGTCATCGTCCGTTCCAACTTCTCCCCTTCATACGAGCGTCATGACCAGCACGACGCCAAAAGTAAACAACTATTGTTTAACTCGTAGAACTCTGAAGAAGCAGCAAAAATGCGGACTGTCAAATCATCATACCCTGAAGGTTAACGATGGACTCTCAGAGAGTGGTGGTAGTCGAGGAGGCGGCGGCCTCCCGCGCAGCCGTCGAGTGGGCTGTGAGGAATTTGCTCCGCGGCGGCGATTGTGTACCCTCGTACACGTCTACCCTTCTACGCGATCCAAGAACAAGCGGAGAAATTACAGGCTCAGGGATTCCAATTGGCCCTCTCTTTCAAAGACCTCTGCAATGGTATCGCCGAGGTACTGATTTTGGCTCTAATAATAATGTCTTTCCTAATCTTATGAATTTGGGATACGTTGTTTTAAAGAATTTATCTTTCTTGTTCTGTAATTAGATAATCCAAGGCTCTGTTTGTTAGCAGTTTATTAGATAGCAAGCAGATTAATTGTTGAACAAATTAAATACGCAGTAAATCAGCTTTTTAGTAGTTTTTAACTTAAATTTAGTTCGTACATAGACAGTTTGTAGCGCGTCCTAAACTTTGTAGCAATACAAGCTAAACATGCTAGATTTAAGCTATAAGTAGCAAACAAACACATGTTTTTTCATTTAAATTCTAATTTGCTTGGTATTTTATGGTGATTTATTGTGAAAGATTTAAATTCTATAAGTAGCTAATCAGCTTTTTCTGTGAAAGATGATAGTTTTTTTTTTTTCAAAGAGATTATATGGGGTGATATTATTGTACGCTGATATGAGTATTCCCCATTTTGTATATTTATGGTTCAGAACCAGGCTGAAATAAATTTTTGTCAGGCTAAGGTGGAGATCATAGTGATGGAAGGTGATGAAGGGACTTCAGTTGTGTCCTTGGTAAATAGGATTGGAGCCTCCGTTCTTGTAGTTGGACTCCATGACAGGAGCTTTCTTTACAAGTAAGCCTTAATATCTTCCCATTGTAATTGATTTTTATTTACTACTTGGTGTTGAATGCACCTGCTTTCGATGTTTGTTTATTACCTTAATCATATTGTTGTATCTAGTCAATAACTGTAGCCCTGAAGTCGATATATTATACCATCGCAAGTTCGTCCATCCGTTAGAATGACAGTCCAACAATTTTTAACTTCTAAGTCATTTTTTTCAGAGGGAGGCCCCTTTTGGCCCCAGCGTCCTGCTATATTTTTTGTTTTCACATGGACAAATCCAGTGGTCGATCCCCTTATGAGGATCCGCCACATCAAAGCTCGCCCCACATCCACCTACGTGCCCGGAGATGGGCCTAATAACTTATGTAAGCACTCCATACTCCAAGTAGTCAAACTAGATAACCTACGCTTGGGGGTTTTTAACTTTTAATTCTTTAGGAAGCAAAGAACTACTAGTAATCCTAGACATTAAATTACCCTGAGACAGAGTTGGATGACTAGTTGATATGGTCTATCAGCGGGTCTAAAAGTTTTTCTTTTTTGAATAGGTACATAATTTTATTTTGTTTGCAAGTTCTCCGTATAGGTATACATACTGTAAACACATGATAATGCGATTAGGATGAAAGATTCACTGCAAGACCTAATTTGCTGCAGTTAAAAGCATGAAATCACTGCAGCATAAAACACAAATCTTTTCTCTTGGGGACCAAATTGGAAGCATAATGGACATAGCAAAGCTGGACTGAAAACGATGCCAAAATCTCTACATTTTGTTTTGACATAATGACAATGTACTACTTTGTACTGTTTGCATGTCCTATGGTTCTGGTGAAGTTTCATAGACCAGCTCCATATCACTTTCCACATTTCTACCATCCACTCTGGTATAATTAACATCGCTGCCATACATAGGTATATGAGGAGATAGAACTGGATTAATTTTTCTTTTTATTTTATTTTTGATGTTTTGTTTTGTGATAACAAAAGAGTTGTTAATATCTAGGATACCGATTTTGAATCCTGGCATAAGGAGCCTCAACTGTCGGATCATTGCTTTGAAGCCTCACTCCAAGACTCATGGCCGTTTCATGAACATTGAGTTCTCTCAAGTTGAGATTGCAAGATTGTGGTGAGTCCACACCATTACTTCTACTTCCCTCTTTTTGTTCAAGTATTCTCTTAAGTGTACATGCTCCATTTAGTCTAGTCATACATAACCCAATTTAAATTGAGTGTCACTATCGTGGATGTTGAAGGTTTTAAAGGCTGAATTCAGGGTTCAAATCTCATCAACACCTGCTCTAGAGGGACTTTAGTTTAACGGCCACTATTCTCGTTCGAGATGTAGGATAGAAACTAAAGTCGGCGGTCAAGACTAAAAAAAAGAGGCTGAATTCAGATTAAGTACTGAGGACCTCTTCTGCAAATGAAAAGCTCTCTTATTTTGTTTTAAATAGTATTGCTTAAGAGAAGCTAAAGAAATTCTTAAAACCTTGTTATGGACAATATTTCTGCTAGACTAGTGGTGAACATATAATTAAGCTACAGAACATCTAACTCAGAAATTCGTGGCGATTACTGCTATATACTCTAGTTTAGTTGAATATTGCTATCACAGTAACGCAATCTTGAAGACCTTATTTTTGTCGCCGGAGAAATGCTTCTTTGCAAGTATGAAATGGCTTTCTGAGACTACTGAAGATCTGTGGTGGTCAGGCTGCCGTGTCGTGCTAGATTCATTTGAACCTCATATTCATGGTTTTGTCCTGATTAGTAGAAAGCACAACTTTTGGGAGATTAACTAATGTGGAAATCTTTTTTCGGCTTGTCTGCAGTGTTCCAGAGGCGAAGAACTCCCTGCTCGACATCTTTCCTCTTTCATTGTGTAGAAGAAGGAAGAGACGAAGGGGAGAAAAGGAATGTCCCATCTACAGAGGACTTCATCAATTGAAGAGACCTAACATGTAAACATATATGATAATCTTCAGAACTTCTCTTGGCAAAGAAAGAGAACTTGGTAATAATTTGGCTAACTTATCTGTAATTATTAATTCCTCCCCAAAGGAAAGATTGATCTGCAATTAATTACACAACAAATAGAAAATTGTAATTTAAATTATACAATAAATTATTCCATGATTCTCGAGAGTTTTACAATTATGTAGGAGCAGTGCAAGGTGCACGAAGTTGGCGCATGCAAACTGATCCCCTCACTGTATATCTGACCACGCATTCAAATATAGAATATAGCCAAATTAATTGACCAAGATATAATTCAGATTATGCTTTGTTTGTAATATATTTAGAATATCAACTCGTATGTTTCATATGAGTATTATAGAATTTACTCGGACGACATAGTACAGCAGCTAAGTGCTAGTGCTTGAGATATCTTGGTGGATGGAAGGGCATGTGTAACCTCGCCACCCAGTTTCAATTTTTGTGACGATTGTATCATATATATTGAACAATATTGTACCAGTGCTATTGTATACGTGTGTACTCCCACATTCAGATTGGAAGAAAATTTTGGATCGGGTCGATGACAGTTACTGACAAGTTTAATGCCGAAACGTGTCCGGATTCTAAAAACGGTAGTACATGGTAAATAGGTTGAATATTATACAGGAGTGCTACAAAATTATTATCTTTTTTCGTTTTCCTTTTGAAAATCCAAATAAACCACTACAAGCATATGTTAATTGAAAAGAAAAACAAGAAAGAAAGGGTATTTATTTTTTTATGTCATTTTATAATTCAAAATTGTTAAAATATATTCTTTTAATTCAAAATAGCAAAAATATAGTCCTCATCCTATTAAAATGACGAAAATGTTCTTATCAAGTTATATTTACCATGCGAACAGTTGTATTAAAAAAATATCTAGAGTATTTTTTGCGAAAAAAAAATATTAAAATCATATCTTGAGTTAGCTAGGTAGAAAGAATAAATATTAGGGGCATTTGTGTTTTTATGCACCTATAATTCATGGTATTTTTATGCTCTATTGATCATGTAAATAACGAAATTGCTAATTTGTTTTTTTGAAAGTTGAGGGCAGTTACTTGATAATGACATTTTCCTCATGTTATATGGTCATGGGGCGTAAAAAAATCATTTGGAATCATGAGGCATATTTTTGCAATTCTAGATTATTGTAGCAAAATGCAAATACCTCTAAATTTTAGAAATCAATGAGTCTATGCAGAATTGAATTTAGAGTGTGCAGCACAAGATTCAACTAATGCAACAATTTTCAAGAACTTATATATTTTATAGATTGGGAACTCTAGCATTTTTTTTTCCAAGAATTTACTACAGATCATAAAGAGAATATAGTTATAAGCTTACTATAAAATCTTTTCCATCATATGGCAACAGTATTATCAAAACACTTGAAAGGACATCAAAATCATACCTGGAGTTGGTTTTTAAGATTGTCTTTCCACACTCCTTTGCATTTTAAGCCGAGAAATGAACCGGTACTGCACAAGTGCTTCCAGAACTCATGTCATAGGAAAATAACTTGCCGAGAATCGTTCAATCTCATACTGCAATGTTGCTCCAGATTGCTCATTCATCAGCGCATGCACAATGATTCCCACAAGATGTCCCGCTTGCAACACCGCCTTCTGCTCCTCCTGCCCGAAATAAGCGGGCTCTGTGATCACTGCATCTTTCGTCTGCGTTCTTCATGCGCCCCATCAGTACAAAACTTTCGTCGGCCTGATATATATGTGTTTTGAAGTGTTCTAAAACCTTTTAACTACAAAATCTAAGAGGATGTTAATATTTTACAAATTTATTGTTTACTTATTGTTGTATAAGTAGGGGTGAAAGCCACACGAATTATACTCTTAACAATCACAAGTTTAAAGTAACACATAATAAAATTTGATCTCATCATCTCAAAACAACTTTCTGCTGTTCCTCAAAGTTTTTTTTTTAAGACCAAAACTTTTATATATCAACTTCTCTTTTCTCATATTTTTATAACAGCTCATTTGAGACGTTTTTAAACGCCGGCATAGAAGTTCTTTGTGAAACTTTAAATCAGGAGCGTAGATTTTCTACTCATGGGAATTAAAGGCACCAGTTTATCATACACAAATCTTATTCGTAGCATCAGTAGTGAAAATCTCCAAGGAAAGGTGAAAAATCTTTCATCAGCTTATTTAGACAGTTTGAGATAGGCTTTTTTGGATCGTGTAGGCTACAGTGCCGCAGCTCCAAAAAAAATAAAATAAATAAAAATGAACAAAAAAAAAACTTCAGTGGTTACCAGATGTCGGCTTAATTGGACTGCATTACACCACCTAACCTAATGGTTGGTTTGGCTTATTCATCATTCATTGGAAAGGGACTATCTCACCATTAACTTATACTTTAGAGCACTCTTATTTCTCAAAAAAAAAAAAAAAAAAAAAAAAAAGAAAAAAAAAGAAAAAAAAATAGAGCACTCTTAACTAAATAAACTTCCATGTCTTATTGTTTCTTATACTACAAATCTATAAGTGTAGATTACGTAGTGGTTATGCGGAAAGGAGCTCAGATTCGGAAAGGCTCGTCGTGTTGTTTTATGTTTGTGTGTTTCTAATTGTTCTTCACATCAAAACCATTATTTTTGTTATTCTGGTAAAAAATATAGAAAATATCGTAATGTTTTAGTAGATACTTAACCTTATAATTTGCTAAAAACTGAAAAGAGGGGTCCTTATAGAGTTGCAAAACTAGCTAATCCCCGTTACTCACAAGTGGTTGAAACACTCCCACCAAGAAGAGGTACATGGGTTCAATTCTAAATAAGAATTCTACAAAAAAAAAAACAAATATCTATAAAATATATATAAGATATAGGACTATCCTCATTTTTAACGTTAACTACCATAATCCTGTTACCGGGTTCGTCAAACCCTGTTCAATCCAAGAAGAATAGGAGCGATATGCAATCAAGCATACCAAACATTTATATAGGAATATTTTTTTTTTAAAAAATAATTATAAAAATTATATATTTCAATAACATCTAAAATATTTTTATAAAATACTTCTAAATAGATATTGAAAAACTCGAAATTCTTAACGATTTTAAAATACAAAAAAATTGGAGAGCAATTTGCAATTATAAAAGGATAGAGGGACAAATTGAAGAAAAAGAATTTATTGATTTATTTACTATTCATCAGACAACGGTTGATTTAACTGTAGAATGACAGATTATCGATTTATTATATATAAAAATAAAAATAATGATAATATTATTACACAGTATTGATAAGTGCATGCTTGATTGGTCCAGTCGGGCGGGACACATCTAGATCCAAATTGGAACCCGACCCATTGGGCTGATTGCATATCCATTTGAACCGGACCAGCCTTTCAACACTTATCTCATTACACCCAGCTAAGTAGCCGAATTTGGCCCATTTCCACCGTATAAACTCTATAGCGTGATAAGTAGACACCATGGGCGCTTTGCTTCCTTTCTTCTTTTGATCACTGGTGGCGGTGTACAATCTCGGAGTAGTGATCACTGGTTGAGATTTTGGAAATTTTGTAGTGAACTCGTTCGCTAACCACTCTGATGGCGGTGTACAATCTGGGAGCTCTCGAATCTCTCGCTGGCGACGGCGGCGCCATTGCCGAGATCCTTCAGAGCTGGCCCACTTTCTGCGCTCACACAGACGCACTCCTCCAACGACGATCCCACCTCCACCACCTAAGGTCTCCTATTTACTTCCTATCTTCACGTTGATTCTAAACGAATCTTCTAAAATTTGCAAGAAATGTAGCTAATTTGATATCTAATGTTAGTTTGCCTGGTGGGTTTGAGGAAGAGGAGCTGCTGAAGACCCCGTTCTATCTCTCGGTGGCCTCTCTCTGCCGCCACGGCCTCGCATCGCTGATTCAGGACCATTTCCTTCAAGAGATTGAGGTCTGATGCCACGGTCTTTATGCGCAGTTACGTAGTTTTTGTTAGTGAGGTTTCTGTGTTTTGGAAATGGTGATACTCTTTAGGAGATATTATATAAGTTCAATGAAACTGCAGTTAGCAGATCAAGCAAATTACTGTTAAGTTTTAACTCACGCAACAAGTTTGATACTCTAATTAACATACCCTGCTACTATAATTTGAGACACTAGTTTGCACAATTCTTTAGAATGTGATCATACTCGCTTTGTTGACTGAGATGTTTAGTATTTATGTATGGCATACCAACCCTGAAAGTACAAGATAATATTACAAACTGTTATAGGATGAGTATTCTCTGAGATGCTTTTATTTCTTATATTTGTTTAGCATACAAATGAGGTGATCCGTTGGTTCTCTGCATGCTTTAACCATTCTATATAAATGCTGGAACAGTTAACAAATGTTTGAATCGGTTATTCAGAATTCAGCATTTGATATATGTTATACTAGACACTTTATAATTAATACAAAAGCTTGAGTAGCAGCTTTTTCATATAGATAGTTGTCGTTATCAAACATTTAGGTATACTGTTCTTTCACTATGCAACATTTCATTAGCTGCTATAAGAGTGAAATGCATATGTCACCTTTAAAATAATTTCCTACTGAATGTTCAATGTGTGTATTTTCTAGAACTATGCTATTTACATGGCTGGTAGTCTAGAATACTTTTTTTTTTCCTTTCTGAAGAAAGACGGGGCTTGAATGCTGCCGTTATTCATCCCCAGCCATGGTCTACATCTATAAAAACTATAACTATGAATCGTAATTGCAGCTGAAAAATGGAGGAATTATCTGTTTTAAAGAGGGAAGGACAGACAACTAGGCAGAGGGAGAAAGTGAATGAAGAAGACTCTGCAACTTCAAAGAAAAAGGAAAAAAAAAGTCTATAAAAGGAATAGAAATCATAACAATCAAAATGATTATATTGCTCTTAACCAAAAACAAGAGATCGTATTTTAAGCCTCAAAGGTCTCTCTCTGATAATCACTACTCTGGGCTGTGTGGCTGCAGCCGTTGGTCAGCAAAGCGCAAGGTGTTGATATCTTCAGTGGTTTATTTTGTTGCAAATCCTATCTCTGGCGAGTTACAAGATTGATCATGTTTGATGGATGTGCAAATGTGATTTGGAAGATGGTATAAATGATTACTGCTTCGAGGCTAAATCGAGATTGCTTCTATGCGAGCTGTGAAAAGATTATAGAATAAGGACTACTCTCAACAGCCAACACTTGCTAACTAGGAAAACACTGAAGGAAGTGAAATAAAAAATTTATTAGTTCAAAGAGAGGCAGCAAAAAGTTGAGAATAGCTGACGTACAGAAACTCATAGGCATTGATACTTCAAATACCAGTCTAGATAGAACTGTACACTTAACTTACCTCTCTTGTTTTTTCTTTCTTTCTTTTTCTTGGATCATTTGTGGAATCAAATTAATCTTGTTCAAACACCTACCATGTCTATCATTACAAAAGCGTGAATCCATTTTTTTATCTTAAACATTCCTTAAGTAGCTTTTTCTGAATTGTACCAACTGGAATTCGCAAGTTCGCAACAGAGCTGGCCAGTACCGGCCATTGGATTTCTCTATTCATCTCTGTACTAAATGCGGTGCCCTTTTTTTTTCTGCAGGAGATATTTAAAAGAAATGCAGTCCAGAAATTTTGGAAGAACTTCGAGCCCTATGCCAATGCTCCATTCTCTGAGGTCTATAGTTTCATGTGTAGTTTATGGCACTTCTAACAATTGCAGGTCATTTGCAGTCTAATGTTGTTGAAACTTGCTATGTTTAGAATCATTTATTTCTGAAGTTATTGATTAATTCTTGAAGTGACCTCCTCTTGGAAAGTCGCACTCGTCTTAGTTGTCATAATGAATCTTTTTCTTGTTGTAAAGTTGGAATTGTAAGTTCAGAAATGTGAAAGTAATAAAAATGATGTTTAGCAAATTGATCTATACGTATGAAGTCTCTTGCTTATGTGTTTTCCATATTAATGTAATTGGCCTCACATAGTGTCTGTGACTCTGGTCAAAGCCACATGTTATGAAGTTGATCTTTCCATTCTCTTCAACAACACTTGCATATTGTTTCTTTTTCTCTTGTATCCCTTCTATCTGTTTGTTTCTAAGTGTTATGTGCAATGTACATGCTCACCTTACACCTTGTTTTCACTTATGACTAAGCACATTACTGCTGACTCAGGAGGATTCGCTTGACGAAGTTTTGACTAAATCATTGGACAATATATGTTCTGAAAAGGATTATTTAGAAAAATGCCTGCTTGTTCTAAATCATTCCCTATTGTCATCTATGGGAAGCACATTAAAAGATAAGGACATGCTGGAGATGGATAAAGCTTCTCTTGTTTCTAGGTTTCAATTGATTATCAGTTCAATTCTCCTGGCATCACTACCTTCGCATTTCCCCGGTACGTGAATCTGGTTTCCTTCAGTGTATAAAACGGAAATTTGACTCTGCTACAACTAAGGGATATGCTGGCTTTAATTTTTGCCTAAAAGCAAGAGGAAAGCTCATATTCAACCTATTATGTTTGTGCACATTTAACTGAACAAGTTGTTATCTGCCTATCTGCTCAGTGACTTTGCGTTTATATTTCAAGAGAAAATTGGACGAGCTACACTCAGTCACGAGTGGGGAATTTGGAGACAAATTTGAACTCCAGAGAGATGACTGTTTTAGTCAGCAGTGGAAGGATACTTCTGGAATAGGCTATATGGACATAGATGATGGCTGTAAAGTAACCAACTCTATGGAGGATAGCTTGGTCAGAAGCATTGGAAATGTTGTTCGTGATCTAAGAAATCTAGGATTTGCATCCATGGCTGAAGATGCTTATGCTTCAGTCATTTTTTTTCTTTTGAAGGTGAATTTTAGACAATAAACTATGTCTCCTTATAACTGCTGCAGATTCATTACCTCCACTTTGAAATTCATTGTCTTTTTAACAGAGTAAGGTTCAAGACTTAGCTGGTGACGATTATAGGAGTCCAATTCTTGGATCAATTAAGGGATGGATGCAGGTAAGTTTTGATATGTGTTCAACATTGATTCATCATCCTGGAGTATTTTGTACCCCTATTTTTTTTTTTTTTTTCTCTATTGTAGAATGCCTGATTCTTTTATTTGGATATTGCTTGTGATCGTTAAGTTGTAGCTAGTAACTTGAGGTTGTTCATACCTTCCATCTGTTACCTAGTACTCTTGTCTTCGTTTTATCAAGGTTTTGCCATGCCATGCCATGCCGAGTTTTGGTCAGTTTCAAAAGTCGAGACGTGTCGTGCTGACCCGTGCTAATAAAAAATAAGCTATTATTTTGTATCATTTTACTAAAAATGCTGCTGCTTATTTTTGAGGTTTATATTATCAGAAACATAATCGGAATCGGTCATTTTTTATTAGTTAAATATCAGATGGTGCGATGGTCAGCAGCATTAAATCAGACAAATATTTTTTTTAAATGAAAATGTAAATAAATTAAAAATAAATTAAAATTTTTAAAAATGAAGATGAACTGTGTTATTTTGTAAGAACAAAAAAAGACTAAGAGCAAGAGAGAGGAGGAAGACAAGAAGTGCCGGCCGTCTCTATTCCAAATCCTGGCAGATCCAACATGTGCCCGAAGGCACCTAGCGCATTACACATAAAAACGTTGATTTTGATATGCCATTGTATTTAGGGACGCACGCTGCCTGCTTGCCTGCCGCGCGAATCGAAGAACTCTTCCGGTCTTCGCTATGCACCAGAACAGCACTTATCTAAGCATTCAACATAATGTGCTTTCTTAAAGTTAAGGACTTATCAATATTACCTTTAATCGATTCAGAGATCTTTTTTCTTTTGGAACTCTGTTGATGATGCAAAACCTGTGAAGCGTATGGAATAATAAAAGAGGAAAAATGTGAAGACAAGCTATCAATAACATAGATGCATTGTACATGCTTGCTTTGATTTCCTCTTACTGCAACTATCAGCTATAGCATTTCTTTTGTCAGTCTTGAAGTTAATTTGCACTCTGGCCGTTAGGTGCATCCGTGTAGTCCATGGATATTAATATGACAGACCAAATCTCAAATGGTTTGTTATCGTACTTATGTTAGATCTTTCAAATGCTTTAGAAGTATCAGTTTCTATTTTCACTGGCCCTCTGGAGACACTCATTGTTTCCCTTTTAACTTCTTTGGTTTGCAGGCTGTCCCCCTTACTTTTTTGCATGATCTTCTAGTGTATTTGGGAGACTCAGTTGAGAATGATAATACATCACCTAACCTTGAATCACCATTGCTTTCACGGCCTTCTTGTTATCCAGGGATTGAGAACCCTTCTGATTTGCTTGTCAGATGGCAGTTGCGACTTGAATATTTGGCATATGAAACATTGCAGGACTTGAGAATAGCAAAACTTTTTGAAATTATTGTGGACTATCCTGACAGGTTATCTTCCTGCTTCCTCTAATCATCGTTATCATAATGTATGACAGTTTCCTTTTATGAATATCACTAACATCTCGGATACGTCACTGTTATAATAAATACAATGATATTGAGTTCCCATTAAAACTTTTTAGATTGCTTCTTTAAATAAGTGCTAAATACAGCCTTTGTCGTTTGTGCAAGGCTTTATCAGCTTATTTTAGTGATTGGCTGAATGTTGCTTATTCTGCTCTTATGTGAAACTCGTCTCTGCTGATAATTAATATGTCTAATGTTTAATTTATCATCCTCTTCCAAAAATGTGTTTTTGATATGTTTCCTGTACTTGATGCAGTGGTCCTGCAATTGATGATTTAAAGCAATGCCTCGAGTATACTGGGCAACATGCAAAGCTTGTGGATTCATTTCTCTCTTCTCTGAGGTATCGTCTACTAACCGCCGGTGCCTCCACCAATGACATATTGCATCAATATGTATCCACTATTAAGGCTTTTCGAACAATAATCCAAGTGGTGTACTTCTTGAAGCAGTCGGTGAACCAATAAGAGATTATCTCAAGGGAAGAAAAGATACTGTAAAGTGCATTGTAACAATGCTTACTGATGGAAGCGGGGGAAATCCAAGTGGGACAGAAAATGCTGGTGAGAGTCTTTTAGAAGAGTTGAATAGGGATGCTGAAAGTCAGGAGGGTGCTGAATATGATGACGATATCACTGCTGATGATAAACAAGCATGGATTAATGCTGAACGGTATGTCTTTCTTGTAGTATCATTTCTAAAAGATAGCTAAGTTGGGTTCAAGATTACCTATTCATCCATGTCTTCTTAATGTTTTAGTTCTAGGCTGGATTTATCATTACTTATGTGTTAAACTTTAGTTGGGAGCCTGATCCAGTGGACGCAGATCCTCTAAAAGGAAGTAGGAACAGAAGGAAGATTGACATACTTGCAATGATGGTTAACATAATTGGTTCTAAGGATCAGCTTGTTAATGAATACCGTATTATGCTGGCAGAGAAACTTTTAAACAAATTTGATTATGATATTGACTCTGAGATACGAACATTGGAGCTCCTAAAGGTGGGATTATCTGCCATTAGCAATCCCTCTTGGGGCCATCAAATTCTTATTTTTATTTGAGAAAGTTCAATTAAATGCATCACCCTTTTGTGTTACCAGATACACTTTGGAGAAATCAGCATGCAGAAGTGCGAAATTATGCTTAATGATTTGATTGGTTCTAAGAGGACAAATGCTAATATTAAAGCAACTATAGGACAGCACCATTTGCAGGGTAGTTATCTGAGAGCTCATTTGAGTGCAATTTTCTAGCTTGCTTATTAATCTTCCTTCCATTTGCTACGTTCAGAGCAAGCTGGGATCATGTCCATGGAGAATCTCAATGCTACCATCATATCATCAAACTTCTGGCCGCCAATTCAGGTACTCTCTGTGTCTATGATCAGAATCATTCTTAACAAATCTAGAACGGATAAATATTATTCTCTAGGAGTGTCTTTGATAATACAAGAAGAAACCATGTCAACTTTTTTCGAATAGCATTATTCTTTGCAACTGCAAATCAGAAAGATGCAAGGAACTCTATTGTCTACATACATAGCTATATGCATGCTCCAGAGGCTTTTTTATGCATATAAGGGAGGGATATCATATGTGGAATGATTTATATTGGAACAGTCAAAAGTCAAAAGATACACTACATGGTTGTATTTGTAGAAAGCAAATATAGCTTTTGTTTTCTACTGTCACTATGCCACATAATAAGCTTATGGGATTTGCAGGAGGAGTCTCTTCAGATTCCTTCTTCAGTCGATCAACTTCTGTCAGATTATGCAAAGAGATTCTATGAAATCAAAACCCCACGTAAGCTAATTTGGAAGAAAAATCTTGGTATGGTAAAGGTAGGCACATAGTTTTGCCTTAATCATGCTACTTATACTTGTAATTGGTTCGTAAGGATTGATTTAATTTTTTACAAGAGCCATGATCCATGCAATTGAAAATGTGCGCCTGTTTTGCCTGATTTAATTTGATATCAGCTTGAACTGCAATTTATGGACCGAAGTATCCAGTTCACAGTAACACCAGTACATGCAGCAATTGTTATGCAATTTCAGGAGCAAAAAAGGTGAAATAACTAAGTTTCTTTACTATTGGATACTGCTTTTATCATCTAGTACTAAATTTCCCCATTCTTTAGTTGGACTTCAAAAAGCCTTGCAGCAGCTGTTGGAATACCAACTGATGTGCTAAATAGAAGAATAAATTTTTGGATCAGCAAGGTAATTCAGATTACTATTTTACTCAGATGCAAATGTTATATATTATGTTTTTCCCCACGCTTGTATACGTGGCAAACGCCCATATTTCTTGTTACTTTTGTCGAAGTAAACATGGTTCTAAGAATAGCCAAATTACCTGCCTGATTTGTTTTTCTATAGTTTATATACGAAAAATGAACTATATAATAAATATAAGGCTCAACTCTGTTAAATTTTCTTATGGAAATATTATTATTTGCCTACGGGATAACTCTAGTAATTACTTATGATATTTACAGTTACAACAACCACATGTTCTTGATGTTCTCTTATTATATTTTCTTAGGGAATTTTAGTGGAATCACCAGGAGAAGAGTGTGAGGATCATGTCTTTTCCATTGTTGATGCTGCAATTGATGGTAATAGAAATTTGAGTGGAAACTGTGAGCCTGACGAGGAAAGTGAGAGAGATGTGGCTTGTGTTGAGGAACAGGTCCGAAAAGAAATGACTGTTTATGAGGTTTGTTTTTAAATCAAATATTTATAAATGGTGTTTACGATGTTCTACTTCTTGCACTTATTATGAATCAATTGACTGGTTGCAGAAATACATCATAGGGATGCTTACAAATTTTAATGGCTTGCCATTGGATAGAATTCATAATATGTTAAAGGTATAGAGCTTTAACCATTTCAGAGATGAATATTACTTTCTCAGTACCATTGTGCTTAAGAAACTAGATTAACTGATATGAACTCTTTTCAGATGTTTTGTACCGCTGAAGCTCCATATGACAAGTCCCTCCAAGAACTGCAGAGCTTTCTCTCTGATCTTGTATCAGAAGAAAAGCTAGAAATGAGAGATGGGATGTACTTGCTAAAGAAATAGTCCCCGAAATAGCATAGGTGACCCCTTTATTATTAGTTTTATTGTTATTACTGTACATTTATAGTTCACTATAAACTTTTTCAAAAATTGACCATAACTTCTGTTGAGTCTTCGATCTGAATAGGGTACAATAAAAAAGTTATAATGTGCTGTCTTGATCTTTTGATCATTAGACAACCATGTATTGAGAATGTGAGGTTTCGATTATCTAGTTATGCCAATTAAGCTAGTCTCCCTGTAATAACCCCTCTCCCCCCCTCTTCTTCCCAAGCTACTTTTCCTATGTCTCTCAATTTGTTTCCACGTTTGTCTGCATGCTTTTCTGAAAGCACAGCTTTTTGTGGGTTTGACTATCTGGGCATTTCTGTTGGCTTGTACTTTTCCAATCTTATCGTAGAAGATCCGTATATTGTATATTAGTTCAGGCCATTATTTCTATTAGTTTTAGTTACCGCTGATTCTTGATTCTTTTACTCTACTGAGCACCTGTAGCTTTATTTGTCGCTGGCACTTTACGATTTAGTTTTGTTCATCTTTCTTGCATGTATTTTCATCAAAAGGCCAAATGTCAAGGAAATAGTTTCTATTTTTCAGATGTATTGGTTATGCACGTTTTGATGCTTGTATGATCCACTTATATCTATGGTGGAATTGAAGTACTTGAATTGCATAGATTTATGATAGTTCAGATTTTTTGCCCATTGATCTTTGAGTGAAGTTGTGCTAGTTTCGTCTATGTTCCCCCCTTACTATAACCCTATTCTACAGATCCCAAGTAAAAAGCTTGAGAACAGGTATGTCTTGAGCATTTACAAATTATAATGTTAATGGATTAACTAGCGGTTAAAGTGGATCGTGAAGTCTTATCATTGAGATATTAGTTTAGCAGCAGTTAAACATTTTTTATCACTTCCATTCTCCAAGTTCATCTTTATTTGAAGGAGATGTTTACAATAACAGGAAATTCAGCTTTTGTTTTGTTCTTGCTAGGAGTTTTTAACTCTTAACTAACGCCTTTGAATCCATGCTGCAAATCCGTTACTTTTTTAGGAACACATTATTTGGTGGACTCATTGTTTTTGTCTCTATGATGCAGTTATGTAAGACAGTTTCTTTTGTCATGGACCTTTTCTGGATGCACAAGTTGACTACATGGCGTTAGAATCAGCATGCTGAGGCAGGTCATTTGACTTTTACTGCAAGGGTACGTCATCTTGACCTTTGCGACTAAAAGGAAACAACTACACTAAGATGAGCTGCATTTTGTAGTTGTAAAAGGCCTAATTATTGAGAAAAAAATGTAAATTATGTAATTCATTACTAAAAGCTACAAGAGTGCATTTCAGAATTGCTTGATCTGCTTAGTTATCCAAGTGACTCTCTCTCTCTCTCTCTCTCTCTCTCTCTCTCTCTCTCTCTCTCTCTCTCCCTGAAGTTGTTTCTTGAACTAGGGCTTGTTTTCCTTATGCCAGTCTTCTGAGTGTTCGCAAGTTGCAAATGCATAAATTTTAGTCGATTATTAGCAAAAGCTTGTGATGTTTTTGTTTGTTAGCTAGCTTTGCTAAAGGCTGAGCTCGATTTTTGTCCAGACTCTACATGAAGTTAACCGTTTTGTTGCTTGTTTTATTAGAAAACCACTATTGTTTAATTGTGCTAAAGAGTACTCCAGAGTTGGGTGTTCTGGAACAATTCTAAATGAAATGATAGAGAAATCTCACAATCTATAAATGTTTTGCGTTATGAACTCACAATTGTCTAGACCAGGAAGTTGGTCTTATATGGTCTTCAAAATAAAACATGATTGCGTCATTCAAAGGTTTCTAGGGTTATTTTGCTGAATATCTTAATGATTTTCAGGATTTTCATGCTATTCCGATGTGGATATAGCATTTAGATTTGTTTGTGCTTTTACAGGCTTTTAAGTACATCCATAACCAGTTTCTGGTCTTCAACTATGTGTCTTGCTTGTTAAGTTGATTCCAAACAGACAAGGTCGAGCTGGCTTATTTCAGAAAGAACAATTGTTCCCAATTTGCCTTGCGAAGTCCCGAAGAAATCAAATATGAGTGTCATCGTTTTAGGAATGTGCTCATCTGTTACCTTATTAAACTCTTTATAACCTAAATTATATGGTTTGGTTGCATAATATTCTCAAAAGAAGAGTAAAAATAACGAAATAAAAAAGGATATTCGAACCATAAATGATTTCTCCCATTAACTCACTCAGAAGATCAACTTGATGTCCAAAGAAATGAATTTTAGCCAAAAAGGTTGAACCGTTAGTTGAACTTTGTTTTAAATTCCAGAACATTGTTTATCTAGAAAAGTGTCTGCATCTTGCTTCGTTGATCTTTCGTTTTAGTTACATGGTTATTATTATTATATATATGACGCATTCTTTGTAAAAAAAAAATAGAACTTATTTTAAAATTTTAATTTATAATTTATAATTTTTTTTAATTTTTATAATTGTATAGATTTATTGTATATCATATTTCTTTTGAAGTGTTAGATTGTAAAGAAATTTAGAAATACAAATCTATATATAAAAGGAAACCTACTCTAAAAACTATATAGAGGATATAAAAGAAAAAAAAAAAAGATGAGTTTATTATTTCATAGAAAATATAGATCATATAATATTTAAATAATTATGATAATTTAAATTTATTTTAATTGTTAAATAATTATATTCGAATATAAGATACTATTAAATTTTTATATTTTAGTTTTATATATATATATGCAGCCTTCATTATTGAATCAATTCAGTTGTGGTGCAAGCCGTAATTTAATTGTTGGTGTAAAGAGGCTGGAATCTAGCACTGGTAACATCAATCCATTTCTCCAAAACATTAAAAGGAAAAAAAAAGGAAAGAAAAGAAAAAAAAGAGCAGATGTCAACTGGGAAGAAAGTTAGTAATCACTGATCAGCAGACACCAGAAAAACAGTCAGAAGAATCACTGGTCTCTAAAATCAACGAACTACTGCTGCACTGTGCTCCTCATGCACGCCAGATGCTTAGGTCTTAATTAGGAAAAAATGTGCAGCGTTAATAGGTTAAATATGATCGGAATAAATATTCCACAACCATTGAAAAGAGTTGGAATGGCAGAAAAAAAAAAACAAAAAAGTCATCATCACAATGATTGTGAATTAACTTTTCGGTAGGGCTGAATGCCAGTCTAGCAGGTAGACCC
Source organism: Xerophyta viscosa (assembly GCA_002076135.1). Taxonomy (NCBI): domain Eukaryota; kingdom Viridiplantae; phylum Streptophyta; class Magnoliopsida; order Pandanales; family Velloziaceae; genus Xerophyta; species Xerophyta viscosa. The sequence goes on along the minus strand of MJHO01000007.1, from coordinate 1,906,310 downwards.
CATCAGGATGGCTACAAAACCTGAGCCTCCATGTGACTTGTCATGGCTGCTCAGAATTATACATCCAGAAAAGCCATTTTTAAGATGACGTGATCTAATGCAAATTAAAAGCAATGTATGGAAATATATAACCCACATATTCTAATTACACTGTATATAACTTTTGTTGCATCCAAAATTCGGTTGACTCTGATAAATAATAGTGCTCTTATACATCAGCACCATAGTGGTTAACTTTAAATATCTTGCTCACTGAATATAATGGAAGCGGTGAAATAGTCGCAAAAGATATTTGTGTAAGATTGGAAGGGTATTAAATTAGACAAGGAAAGGATGCTCACTAGATTTTCCATGGTACAATATAAAGACTATCCAAATACAAAAACCTGGGATTCAATTCCAAACACTCCATATAGTAGTATTTTCTATAGTTTGACATCTCGGTACCGCCACTTGGCTGCACCGGAACGGCCCAAAGAACGGCCAAAACGGCTGTTTTTCGACTGTTTCGATCGTCTCGACCCGTGCTGACCGAAGGCACACTTTGTTTTTTTTGTAATGATCATCATCATATTTATTCATGTGATATGTGAGTATATTATTTTCAAACAACGCACGTGCAAGCCTGGACAGTGGACAGACTGCTTCACCTCTCTATTTTTCTCTCTCAAAGTGAAACAGTAGATTTACATGATTTAGATTTCGTTGATATCAACCACACTAACATTCAACGAGAACATTGCTCGGGACCACTCAATACTAGGCTCCAGTAACCAGTTGCCCGCTAAAGATCTTGAAATAATTAAAGCAATAATGGGAGCAACAAAACAAATGAGAAATTACGAGAGATGCTAACATCGTACACTAGAAAAGATACTTTTTCTACACCTCTATCAGCTAACACAAACAATGAGACATCATGAAGAAATAGTAAACAAGTTGAGAGAGAAGTAGATGAAACATAGAGATTAGCAAACTTGACGATCGGACGGCTAATGATGCATTAAGACCATCAAGCTGAGCAGAATCAACTGCCATTGGCATGTCATCGTGCGTGAGCTTGCAAATTGTTGGTGCACCATCGGGTGCGGTCATGAACTCACGTAGGACTGCGGTAGCCGCGGACATGTAGGCTGTTTGGTTCTTGGTTAAGAGCCAAGTTAAACCCATGAATTGGCATTGGTTGTCATGAATGACTCCCTCCTCTTTTGTAGATTTAGTTGTGTTGTTTGCACCGATTTTGCCCGTCAGCTGTGAATAAGATGTTCAAAACAAATTTAAAACGCACTAACCGCAAATAAAAGCCAGATCTCACAAATTAAGCAAAAATTCTCCCTATATCGTTCATCTATCATGCATGAATTGAAAATCATGCTGGCCTTTTAACAAGTGGGGCAGACACTAAGATTGGTAGTTTCAAATGATTGCTTCAACAAGTCTAATCAATATTCCACTTTTCCGATCCAATTTTTTTTTGCGTGATTCAAAGGATCCAGTTTTGGAGTTTGGTTAGCATTTGTCTTGTACAAATTAGAGTCCAAAGTATCAATTAAAAACCAGCGATGTGGTTGATCTATATGTCCCTTTCTACAGAACTAGAAATTGTAATACCTTCCCTCCAAAATCACTTCTCCAGTCACTGTCGTGTATTCTCCCTTCACTTCGATGAAACTAATTTTTCTCGAAAAAGGAAAAATTCGAAACTATGTATGGTGGTCTATCCTACCCTTGATGTAAGTCCCTTTCCTCCTCCACCTATGTTGACAATTATGCAACTTTGAAGGTACATTGGAATGGCAGTAGCAAGTGGGTTAGATTGTCTATAAGAGTCCAACCACGGCCAAAGCTCGGGTAATTATCTTTATGAATTCCATGAAATTCTTGTAAATAATGCATCTAAATAGAATTACACAAATGGGATGCATAAGATAAAGCAAACAAAAAGCTTAATTTCTCTGTCATAATAAAGCACAAAGGCTTAAAGGGTTAATAGAACTTTATAGCTAAATACAGTTACAGCTAAAGATATTCGCATATGAACAAACATAAGACAATCGCAAATTCCAACATCTTAAAAGAATGGTTTTTGACAGTAAACTATAATGCATGCTAAAACTGGAGATAAAATTGACGAAAGGTAACAAATCCTACCTTTTAACTCAGTGACCGTGATAAACATCTAGTTACTTACTACCAAAGCCATCAATAGAGTTTCTATTGCAGCTTTAATCATCTTGTTAAGCATTATGCGGACATTTTTTGCAGAACTTTAATCCCGATTTCCTAACACTTTTTAGCTTCTACGTTTCTAAGTTATGTCCTAATAGTTCAAGAAAGAGATAATTGTATAGAAAAACAAAAACAAAAATTATTTCCTAATTGTTCGACGAGAAGCTAATTCTGCTTGAATGACAACTGAAAAATAAAAAACAAGCTTTCGAGTGTGCGAAAGATGTCTTCTAGGAAATAACTAGTAACCTACAATACTCAACCAAGTCAATACTTGATTAAATTTCAGTAATTTGCCGGCAGATAGCAGAGTTTCTCATAATTGTAAGCGACATATGGAGTTGATAGCATCAATTTAAGTAAAAGATCTTTTAACAAAATCTGCAGTTAAAACGCCTTAAATTGAAAGTGAAGTTCCACTTCTAAAAAAGTGAGAAGCCATTTTTACATCATCATACTGATTTAAGTGTCTTCATTTCAATGTGAAACGTGAAGATAATATCTGTGATATTTTGTACATAAATCTGGTTGATAAGTATAATAAATGTATATCATTTAGAGAATGAACATTTACAACTATTTCTATTGGGTTACTATTATAAAGTGTATATTGGACAACTGATTATGATAGTATCAAAATCGGTGGTTCACCTGGTTGAGTGATCGGAGGCAGCGAGTGCAGCCGGTGAGCCCGGGCCGCGCGCATTCCTTCTCCAGCACCCGCGCCGCCATCGCCGTGGGGACCCACCTCCCCTCGGTGGCAGAAGCCGTGAAAGCCCCGCCGGGACACCTCAGCCGCCGCAGCCTCACTCCGCAGTAGCAGAACGCCGTGTCGCACGTGCCGTTCACCAGCGCCGGCACCACGCCGGCGCCTTGCGACCGCAACGCCACCTCCGCTCCGGCGGCGCAGGCCTCCACGTCCTCCGGCAGCACGGGAGATCGACTGCCGCCGCCGCGAGGGCGGTGGCGGAGTAGGCGGAGAACAGCCAGGCAGCAAGCGCCGGGCAGCAACGGGAACGTGGAGGGAACAGGCGGCCACCGGCGGAGGTGGAGCAGGAGTGGCGAACGCCAGAGAGCAGAGGACCGCCGGAGAGGTCGAGAGGGCAGGCAGCGTCCGCAGTGGCGTCGGACTGCTCGGGGAATGCTGGGATGGTGTTGGCGCTGCCACCAGCGTTGGAGGAAGGGAGTGGAAGAAGTTGGAGCGGTTCAGGATCTGGGTTTGCTACCTCTGAAGTAGCCCGAGGTGCAACAATGGCGACTAAGAGAAGGTAAACAAGAGACGCGGCCATTCTTAGCTTCTTTAGTTGTTCGTTTGCTATGTGGTGGGTGTTTCTGTTTGTTATTGAGGCTTGGAGCTTTCACTGCATCTCTGTTCGCAGCCTGCTTTTGCTTTTATTAAATATAAGAACGTACGCTTCAGTCAATCTCACACTATCTAATCTCAACCATTTATCTCCTCCTTGCACTTATTTCCAGAGACTAGATGACAGATCCGCACCGTATATTGTGAGAAGTGTGACAATTAAGGTGTTCTGTCCTGGTGCAGTGCTGTGTGCCTTTTGCTTTCTCTTGGTACACAGACTGGTGAGAAAAAAGAAGGGCGGTAAGGGTAGAGAATGTAAATGTTTGCAAGTTTGAGGGTATTATGAAGTTCAAAAATTATAGAAGGAAGAGAAAACTCAGAAAAGTGGTGCTTTTGGAGTGGGGATTGATGGTTGGTCGTGGGGGTTGTATAAATATAATGAAGCTTGGTTAGTGTTGCCAAAAATAATTTATTAGGGGTAGTAAATGTTCATTTATGAGAGTCATGGTTTGTGTGTGTCACATTTACCACCTTCTCAATATATGTGAAGGGGAAAAATGGTCTAGCTTGCATTTTTTGAGCTGTTTAAGACATATCTAGTATTTAAAATTGATCATATGCATTTTTAAATGTAATACATGTACCGAACTTTTATATTTCCTATTATTTTGGGATGAATTTATTGGCATTTTGGGGTAGTAATGTATATATGCATTAAATATTACATCTATTTCAAACAAATGGCGGTAAATCTAGCTACTTTTTTCTCAAAATAACAAAATAATATAATTTGGTTAGCATATATAATAAGTTTAAAATAATGGATTGTAATTAATTTAAAATATAAGATTATAGTATAAAAGTTCTTAAAAAAATGAAGGAACTATTAGCTAATTACTCTAATTTATACTATATCTATTTTCGCAGACCTAACTCTACGGTCTCTACCATTCAAAGACATTGATATGGAATGTTGATTGAGATAAATTCCCTCAAAATTTTTACCTCTCGAGTTATGACAAGAATCGAACGTAAAACCTCTCCCTTTCTAACTTAACTCAATCAAAGACACAATGGAAGTCCCAAAACCCATAGGCATGAAAATGATCTGACTCTTTTGATTGGCCCCGGACTAACATACATATTGTTGTATTTTAAGGCCCAATAGGACTGTCATGAAGAAAAATTAGTGTACATAATTATAAAATTTTCAAGCAAACAAACATAACTTGTCTAGCTTCTTTTTTAAAAAATATATATGATATTTAAATCTATTTGTTAAATTAAAATTTTATTTCCATACCATTCTGTCCAATAAAATCAGGTTGCAATGAAATCAAATCAAGTATTCACCGGTATATTGTTAGATGGTTGCTTCTTTTAAAATAAAAAGGTGAAAATTCTGTCTACGTGTATATGATTTATAATTTTCAACTCACACCAGATTTTGACCTAGTTATTGAAACAAATATGTTTTAAGGTATTTGCTTGAAAATATATACTATTGGACTTAGTCTTGCAATTTTTAGCATCTTTGAGGTTTATTAAAGGACAACTCCACCGGCCGGCATTAGTACAGTTAGCGAAACTGAGTATTAAGAGACAATCATAATATGATCTATTTTTTATCGAGATATAGTATAGTAAAGAAACTCAATAGAGCAGAACTCTCATTTTAATGCTTAATTAAGAAATTCTTTTAGCCCAAATATGAGCATTTACTCCTCCAATCGTTTGATGTTAACTTGCCTCAGATTGGAAGAAACAGTTAGTTTTGAGTAATAAACTGGACACTATAACATTATTAATTGGCTTTTAATGTTCATCTTGATACACATCCGAAATAATTTTTGAAAAGAAAATCTTAGTACAAAATATATAATATATTAAAAATCAACTTTAAGCATTCAAAAAAATACCTCAAATTATATATTTGAAGGATTACTTATACATTTATAAGATACAAATGCAGATAGGAGACCAGCATTCTCGGACTTTGGGCGTAAACAGCAGCAGGATTCGGTGAGCTCTGCTTTTGGAACAATTCCGCTCACCTTTTTTGGGGTACACTAGCATTACTCTTTTGTATATTCTTCTAAAAAAAAAAAAGAAAAAGTGGCAGTCAAAACCATGCATCCCAGTCTTATCCTTAGAGTTCAAGAGTTTGGGCTCCTCATCAGGAGTTAAAGATATTATTTTCCCCATACTCTTTGCGGATTTCTGTAGATTACATTAAAGAGCATGTACGCTGTCCTCTCGGTGGTCCAGTGATTCGAGATCTTCTTGACCACAGGCCGGCGCAGGTTCGAGGCTGCGGAATGCCTACATGTGTTTCCGGAAAAACTGGCTTTGGTGTGACGCGTGTGACCCACGTGCGCGCAGGAGTATGCCGGAGTACATTTTCTCAGCCTCCCGGACCGGTATCTCAATCTTTGGGTGGGTGGTTGCACCAGAGGCGATTGTGAAACGTCTACCACTGAGTTTTTTTTTTTTTTTTAAAAAAGAAAAGAAGAGCATGTACCACGTTGGCCTAAAAATGGTTGTCTAGTGCCGACTGTAAAAGTCCCAAGTCAAAGTATAGAATGTTGTCAAGAGTAAAATCCGATGATCGAACGGAGAAGCAACGTCTCAAGTTGGCCTTGTTCATGCATTCGAATTTTTCCTAGTAATGTCAAAATCACCCAAAAAATTACTTACTTTGTTAGGATTAACTCTTATACTGGGCAGGAAGATAGACCAGACCGCATGATCATGGTCTCTTGGCAACCACCTCCCAAGGGAAGGGTGAATATGTATTCAGATTGTGCACGAGATGATGGCTTTGGGGCGAGATCGGCGGGCGGAGTGATCAGAGACAGCATGGGGCAGTGGCTTTGTGGCTTCACCACTTCGTTTAGGCAAATGCTCGGCCTATGAGGCTGAAATCTGGAGGTGTCTGAGAGTCTTACAACAAGAATGAAACTGGGGCTTTCGGAAGATTCTGTTTGAGGTTGACTGCTTTGAGTTGATTCGACAGCTGCATTCAGATATCCCACATGAATGTCCATATAGAAATCTACTCTTGAAATGCAAAGGACTCCTCCTACCAAAAAAAAATGAATTGGATGTAAATGAATTGGATTCAACTAGATTAATGAAAAATTAGGAGGTTTTCTCCCTCCCTTCTACCAAAAAAAAAAAAAAACTTCCACACAATATAAACATAGGAAATCAGAATTTGAGCAATACTAGCATCCCCAACTAAATTATCAAAGATAATATAAACATACTTAAATTTCAAGAGAATACCTTTTGCTGTAAAGACCAACACACGAAAAATGAAATTTTAAAATATTTTTATTCATAAATAATAAATTTGATGGTTATTTTGGATATACAGATATTATTTTTCATCTTTGTACATGTGCTTCCGGACAGATATTTTGTGGATCTTGTATGATATTGCAGTGATTCAATTAAAGAAGAGAGAGCATGAGTGAGCTTTTCCTTAAAAGTATTTTGAAGCTTTTAATGCGAGAGCTTTTATAAGATGCTGTTGATGTCGTTCCCTCGTCGTCTGTGTCGTCATTCTCCGCGCGTGAGCCTCTGCTGCCACCGTCCTGTTGGATAATAGCTTTTAGGGTATGTGCATGTCAGTCACTCGTCCTTCATTTAAAATTTATTTCCTTTTTTTTTACATTTTAAAATATTTAGTTAAAAATACTATTTAAAAAAAATTATATATAAATTATATATTATATCAAGAAATTTGTATTTAAATTTTTTAAAAACTATTTATAAATAAATTCTTTGAGATTCCAAAATTAACTAATTAACATATTAATATTTAATTTCTATTTATTCTAAAATATTTTTTTGAAAAATTTTATAAAAATTATAAACCACATTTAAATTTATTTTTAATATTCAAATTTTTTTTCAAAAATATTTATAATAATAAAAATATTAACATAAATTTTGAGACGGTAGCTGATTTCTAAAGAATTTTAAAATCAAATGACTAATTTATAAGTAATTTTGAAATCAGGAACTGATATACACTTATCCTAGTTTCTATAGCCCATCCGGTCTCTCCTCGACCATAGAAAAAACAAAAAAGTTTGGATAAATTCTTTTAATTTTTGATGGCTGTCCTTAGCCTTTGGATGGTGTCCCGGATATCCTCCCGGAGGTGTGGGGTCAGCCGCTCAATACATCTTTTCAATTTAACAAAAATAACATCAAATTTATTTAAGACACCAACTACAATTGTGTTTAGTCCACGTATAATAAGATTTAACTGAAGCACCATCAAATTTGACTAAAGTATATTATTGGGTTGAATATAGCAATAAAAGAAAAAACAAATAGTTATATATATATATATATATATATTTTTTTTTTTTTTTTTTAAAAGAACAAGTGATAAATACTAGTTAATGCTGGAGCGCCCAAGGAGCGTGATCACTATCAATGCTTCTTAAGGAGCGTGACTCTCCAGTGGAAGTTACAAGCAGTGGAACAGCATCTCTCAGGTGAAAGTTACAAGTAGGATAAGTGCTCAGCGTCTGGCGAACCAAGCCGAATTATGATAAACTCCGATACATGCGATGGTAATATGTTGACTGTATCAATACATATTTGTTTATTATTTTTTAGAAGCAAAAAGTCAAATTTATAATATAAAAGCTTTTTGGCAAATACCGCACCAGTTCGTATCGTGCCAATAACTATTGTAGCAAAGATATATAGTCGGCCAGACTGACGAACATGTAAAACTATAGGATAAACACAATAGGGCAGCTTAAATAACAGAAATTAAAAGGAACAGGTGCACATGTACAGGAGCTCCAGGTGCCAAAGGGTGGAGCTAGCGCGCCAGGAGGGCTACCTGTGATCGTAAATTCAGTGGTTATTGGCCTAGTTGTGGAGTTCATTTTGTATGGGAGGAAAAACTGCTTTACAAACTATTAAACTCGAAGGAAAACTCTCTGTACCCCGTGGCAGAAACTCTCGTTTATAAAAAGTCTACACTCGGATATCAGAGCGTCGGTCGGGACTGGACGTGTGGATTTTTCGTGAGTTTGAGATCCCTACGGATGCGTACGCTCGTATTATAAGTTCCACTACGAAAATCTAAATAGGTGTTTTGGAACTCTAAAAATTAACGGATTTAAACTAAAATTCAAAACTATTTTAAGACCCGTTAATATTTAGAGTTCCAAAATATTTATTTAGAAATATTTTTAAAAAAAAAATTTTACATAAAAATTGTTGATTTCATCGAAGTTCATAAATTTTATGTTAAATTATTTTTTCAAAAACTAATCCTAAATAAAATTTTTTAGCGCAGCTAATAACTTGTCGTGTGTAAGTAGGTCACCATCCACGTTCCTTTGTTGTTATAAATTTTTACATATTTTTTATTTTTTTCTTTCCTAAGGTGAGCAACGTTCATTTGTCAAACTCCTAGCCGCCTATCTGACCATTCATTTGTCAAACTTCTGCCTGTCTCTCGGTTGAAAGGTTTTCTATTGTTTGGCGTGTGCAAGATCATGCACTCGAGACTGCCTCGTCATTTATATCATAATCTTTTTGCCGTGACAGTAGAGAGCGCGGAGGCTAGTAGCTCTCTACTGCAAAAATTATAAACCGTACACATATCATAAGACAAGAGCTACCTTCTCGATGGAGCTGCGCTCGAAACTATATGGAGTTTTATCCATCTCGTGGTATTAAATACTTTACGGGCTGAGAAACTCAATCTACATATAGCTCGAAAATCGTAATAGGTCAATTTCGTATGCGATAGAATCCAACGGTTGATGGGATATCGGATTGATATCTCAGAAAAAAAAAAAGCTTCTCTCTTATACATTATGGGCTCCAACCCCGTCCAAACTAGCTGTATATATACTACATAAACTAAAAAATTCTGTTTTTTTATCTGATTTTCTTCGAAATTAAGCTACTGTGTGTAGCATTCTCCCAGATAAACCTATACTGAAATTTAGTCTAACTGGTGGTCTTAATTATTAATAATCCATTTTTAATTTTTAATGTTATCATGGAAAAAAATTTTATACCATAGAAGTAATAGACAAATTTACAAATAGAATCAACACTCTATCAACCGAGGTATTCCAGATTTTTGATCTGGACAGATTTAAAATATATATTATCTTTTATGAGATACTGAAAAAATGTATCTTTTTATTATATTATTGAAAGATATATATATTATATCCTTTATAAGACACGGAGAAAATGTATCGTTCGTATTCTTAAGTTCCATGGTTTAAAAAATCGGACCGGACCGGCCGGTTCAACCGGTTGAACCGGGAACCGGACCTTGGTCCGGTCCGGATGAACCCATCAAACCGGATAGCGCGAGAACCGGCCAGAACCGGTTGAACCGGAAAAACCGGTGAACCGGAAAAATCGGTTTAATCCGGGTTGGACCGGATTTTATATTTTTTTTTATTTTTATTTTTTATATTTTTTTTATTATATTTATATATAGATAACATATATATGTATATATATAAAATATATATATATATATATATATATATATATATATATATATATATATATATATTGTCCCATATTACTTTTATCCCAAGTGTCGTCGGAATTTTTAATCTATACAAGAATCCTTTGTATAGTAATTTTGATCATTAAAAAATATATTTCTTATATTACAAATAAATATAAATAAATATACATATATAAATATAAATATAAATAAATAACTATACATAAATATATGTGCAGGGTGATCAGATATCAGATATTCTATCTTATTAAGTTAGAGACCTTTAGTTTGATTTCGATGATAGTAAGTTTGTAAAATATTCTGATATATCCACCTACAGCCTACTATAATTTAAATATTATTTATATATTTTAGTTAATTATATATTTTACACATACGAATTTAACTTTACTATAAATATTTACACATACAAATATATATATATATATATATATATATATATATAACCGGTTGAACCGGTTGAACCCCCCGGCTCAACCGGTTGAACCGGAACCGGTGGCCTCACCGGTTCGGCCACCGGTCCGGTTTTAAAAACCTTGTTAACTTATATAAGCCATCCCATTCGTCGTGCGCTTTTTGTGCAAAATTACAAGGGTAATGAATATTTCTCAGAAAAGAAAACGCAGGAAAACGAAGAACTTTCGAGGCGCGATGTCGAGATCTCTTCTCCGCCATGCCGGGCTGCTGCTTCGCGCTCACATCCACCGCAATAAGATGCTGCTCACCTCCTCCTCCGCTGCCCATCAACACCCCTCTCCCCCGAGGCTGCCGCTGCCACCGACGCTGTTCATTTGACCGACAATTGCATCAGAGTACGTCTCTTTAAATTGCTTGCTGTGTATGATAGTGCATCAAATACATCAATTAGTGTTCAATTTGTGGTAATTAATGTTACAGATTTCGTGTAAATCATGGGATTTTGCACACTAGATTTTACTTGTTACTAATAGTTTCTAGATGCAGGAGGAGGGTCGGGTTAGGTTGGCAGCGACCGTAAAAATTTGCCAAATTCTATGCCATGGTTAGCCGACCCCACCTAGTGGGAAAAAGCTCTTTTTTCCTTGTTGTACTACCTTGTAGGATGCAGCACTAAAATTAGAATTGTTAAGTAAGACTTAGTTCTGCATGTTGGGAATAAATTTTTTCTCAAGCATCTACAAGATTGTTACATGCTTTAATGTTTTTATATATTACTTTTTAAAATATTTGACCAATATGTCTTAAAGAAGGGAATCATCATTGAGTGGATTCATTTGTGAATATTTTGGAGACACTAGCTATCAATCGCTATAAAATTGTTCAGAAAATTAAAGCGTTTATTATAATGCTATGTAAGTCTATATTGGTTGGAGGACATTTAAGAATTATTCCTGGCTGGTTTGAACCTTTTCAAATGCTGCTGTTGTTGTTTTTTTTTTTAAAGTTATTTGGATATTGGATCTTGTGCATTATTGACATTCAATCAAGTACCACTTAATTTTTGAGTCTTTTACTGTATTCATACTGTTCGAATGTACAAGCTTTATGATTTGTTAGAATTGTTTAGCTAATTTTGTTGTATGGAAAGCATACATTTTGACTCTAGTACTGGAATCTTGTTCTTATTATAGTAGCTAGATGTAAGCGTGAGATCCTTGCGAACTGAATGCACAAGTTGGGGGTGGGAGTCGAATGCTATCTTGATAAACTCTGAAATTGTAGGTGGATATTGCTGATCTCGTGCCATAAGCTTGTGCTTCTAATCTTTGAGTTTTTCGTAATGTAAAAAAAAAAAAAAAAATCTTGCTAGTGCCCTGCTTGTCAACAGAAACTTAGAATAATGTCTTCCAATCTCTTGATTTAGTTGTTGTTGATTGAAAGGAAATGATTAAATTTTTATGCTCTCTGTACTGTATGGATGTATTAACATTCTCTTGGCGATTTAAGATATTTATTTTCTTCGCTATCAAATTTAATTTTTCTAGAACTTAAAGTCTTAAACGTTAAATTTACAGGGTTTTAGATGACCTATGTAAATAGAGATTTACTAGAAATTTCTGAGAGCATTAATTGACCATTTACTTAACTCGTAAAGTATACTGGGTTAAGCTGTCTCTGATTACTTGCATGGTGGGGTTCTTTACAGACCCAAAAATAGTTTATGACATGTATTTACTGCAGAGACTGAAAGAATTGCATGCCTGTAGTGAATCGCCTGGTGAAAAGATGCTGCGTTTGAGCATAGAAACTGGCGGATGTTCTGGATTCCAATATGTTTTTGTCCTAGATGACAAGAAAAATGCTGATGATAGGTATTTATCTATCTTTTACAGTACGCAAATATCTTTGCTTGTATGGCGTAGTTTTCACCTGGTTTTAGTTGTAACTTTTATGGCTTTCATAATACTTCCTTGGATTACTTGCAGAGTTTTTGAGAAGGATGGAGTAAAGCTGATAGTCGATAATATCTCATTTGACTTTGTGAAAGGTGCTACTATTGATTATGTTGAAGAGTTAATACGATCTGCTTTCCAGGTGAGCAGTGAACTTGTGCTGATTGTTAACCACTTTTTGTGTATAAATCTTATTCTATTGACAGATTTAAGTCTAATGTTTTTAAGGAGTTGAATTCTTCGTGCTAATTTAATCAAGAGTATCTATGTGCACATAATGCACATGGATTTAAATTTAGATATTTTGTTTCAAGTTTTTGAATTAATTTAATGTTATAATGATTCTCCTAAGGATAAAAAAAAAATAATAGGGCATTTTGTGCCATTAATTTGACATTTCTTTCTGTTACTGTTGAAGTGGAAATACTACGGGAACTAAATTACTGCAAAACACAGTCACCACCACGAAGGGTTATGTGGTTGGGCAATTGCATATGTTCATAGCATCTCGCAATGAGGCTCTGGTTAAGCCCACTTGCAGCCAATACTGAGCATTGGTCCAGGTTCGAGGGCTGCTTGAGTTTGCGGTATCCGGGTGCAGCAATACGCAAGATACTCTAGAGCTTGCTCTCAAGAAGCATTGACTGCAGTAGAACAAGGAGAATAAGCTATAAAGCCTCTAGTTATCACCATCAGGTGTTATTAATTCATCTCTGATTTGTTATATTTCTGATGAATAATCCAGATAATAATATATCTATTATTAGGGCTTTAAGGAGTGATAATCTGAGAGGATTTTCACCTACAAGTGTTCTTGGTGAAACTAAAGGGAGAGCCATTAGTGGTACCTTAAGAATGATTAGGTGAAGAAGCCCGCACGTGGGTCATTAGTTGTTCTGTGGATAGCAATATACGCATTTGACTGGCTAGTCCTTCTAATGCTTCTTGAAAACTGTGATAATGGACTATTGCACGGGCTAGCTTGGGAAGTGCGTAAGTGTAGCCCATAGAATAATTGACAACCCTTGTAGGAGCATTTTCATGATCATCTGATCGTTCCCAAATTTGGTCAGGGCGCTCGTTGAACTCCTCTAGATCTGCACTTCTTAAATCCCCAAAGAATATAATATGATCTAAGTTATTAATCAGAAAATTAATAATCGGAGGATTGAATTGATAAAAGGAAAGGGGTAGTAGTTCGTCTCTAGAAGCTTCTGGTGGTAATCAGAGGAGAGGCCTCTGTAGTTTCTTCCTCTTCTCATCCGGACCTCCACTATGCTTCTTAAAATTCAAGATTTTAAGTGCATGAAAAACATATACAATAGTTAGCTTCGTTTCCTGTGAAGAACATCATCATCTCCTCAATCCCTTTTGGTGCGAAGAACAACTTGTCGGGATTATAAACTCGGAAGATAAATGTGAAAAGATGAGCAAAACAAAAATGAGCAGAAGGTCGAGAATTTGGAAAGATTTATATAGAAGTTGCAGAACTTCTCCAGATTGTCAGATCCATCTCTGGCGCATAACTCACGCACATGCACACGAAGAGGACCACTTACTCAGGTGCAATAGGAAAAAAAGTTGGGGTTAATTTTTAAAAATTGTTTATAAGTACAACAATCTTGGATAAAAGTCATAAAAATTTGAGTTAATTTTAGAAAAGTGTCATGACAGGGCAATTATCTATGCATTACGTGAGTTAACTTTTGGGTACAAACATGAACTTGTAACTCCATTGGATCGAGAATACATAGTGAACTAGCCTTGACCTAGGTCGTTGTGATCTTTTGCAATCCAACGCACAGGAGTACCTTTGGATCTATTAATTGGGCGCTATGTGCTAGACCTTGAGAATATGTATTTTTTCTCTTTTTTTTTTTTATCAAATTTTCAATTAACTAGTTATGATAGTAATTACTATTATTAAGAGCTTTGAGGGTTGTGGATATGAGAAGATTTCACTTATGTGTGTTGTTAGCAGAATGAGGGAAGAGCTCTACTTTAGACCTTGTTACACGAGAAAACTCACACATTGGTCTTCAATTGTTCGAAGGGAACTGAGACATGCTTTCCAGCTAATCATTTTTTGGTTAATTATTTATGTTTGTTGAGCAATTCTGATTGAAAATGCATTAATAACATCCTTGTTTGACGAATGATCAAAGTTTTGGTCTCCAAACCATGAAATATGGTAATATCATTGTCTAAACCTGATTTTTAAATTTAGAAATTATTTTTTGCTCTTTGGTTTTCCCATGAGTATCTCTAACCCCACAAGGGGTGAGACTAATCTCGTACGTGGATGGAGAAATTATTTGGGAAGGTCAACTAGGAAGAGTATACTATGCAGAGTTAGAATATATATTTGTAGTCTTTTGTGCCCAATTCACGTATGATGATGGAAGTACTGCAATATTTGACCTTCTGATATGAATTGCTTTATCCAGGCTGATCTCATATTGATTCAGTTTTTAACCGTGTGTATCTAAGTCGATGACAGTTGAGATTTTAGTTATTAAAATGAATATTTGAGATTTTAGTTATTAAAATGAATATATTTCAAATGAATGTCATTATTAATTTTTATGAAAGGTTGTGCCTGCTATCTTTTCCTGCACTAGTTCACAATTGATTTTCATGTGCAGGTAGTATCAAATCCAAGTGCTGTTGGTGGATGCAGTTGTAAGAGCTCTTTCATGGTCAAATGAATTTCTGGTTGTGCTTCTCCTTTGTTGTTTCTTTGTACCATATATATAGATATTGTTGGCAATGTATGTCCACTTATCTTTATATTTCAATTATTATTAATGCCATACCGGGATAAGTTTATGGCAACTTCCTGTGTGTAATTGGTTTGCAAGACGGCTTTATTGAATTGGAGGGTATAAGCGCTCTCTCTCTCTCTCTCTCTCTCTATAGTGGCAGTAAACAGAAGCAAGACAATGGGAAGGAATTACCAAGGTCCTTTCATATTTTTGGTGTTCGTACTCCTAGATTGTTGATTGTTTGCTTCGGGCATGTAATTTTCCTTGGAAAATGGTTTCCGTTAGGGAAAATGCTTGGGTGCATGCACCCAAGCACGGAACTACGCACAGAAAGCAGGAAAATATGTTTTCCACGTGTTCTGTGAAAAGGTGCGTGCGCCCAAGCACTGCCCTTCCATTGGTAGGATGTGATAATGATCACAGTTGGGATCATCAATGTAGGACTAATTGGGTATCAATTTTGGTGTTCTTCTAGCGTTGCTCTTGGGTGGAAAATGTTCATTGCCTCATTTCATTTGTTTTCACATTAATAGGTAAAAGTTGACCATCTGATCCTTAGATCAGGTATAGATGTCCCATGACGATTTCAACATATGGGTGGCTTCCCAAAGAAAATTCAAATTACGCTATTATATCAATATAGATATTGAGGAACTTTCCGAGAAAATCCAGATTTTTTTATACATTGAACTTCCTTTAAAAAAAATTCAAATACTTTTATTTATAAGAAAGTGTTTTAACCACCGATCTGTGGGTTTCTTGCGTAAACCTAGATTATTGTTATGAAGTACAATCAGAATGCACATGTAAAGAGGGAAAGCTTTTATCCAGAATACTTTATACCTGCTTCATAACAAAGAGAGCGTGAATATCACCATGTTAGTTAAGATATTAGCAATCTGATAATCAAATGTTTTGTACTCCATAAATTGTTGTATAACAGGCAAGGTCTTGGCGAAGAAGGTTCCAACAAACAACCTGACAACATTCTAGCACAACAATTTAAGATCTAATACCGGGATACCCTACTTTCCATTTTCTCAGCTATCAGAATACAGTTTCTCAAAGCGCGCGCACACATTCTGGTTCACAAGAAACTTGGGCAAACTGGCCCCTTTGAAATACCAAGACGAACCTCCAAGCCATGGTGCATATCTACAGGGCGAAATGCTTCCGAGTCCTGGGGCACTGCAAATTTTGCGATGTAAATGTAAGAAAAAACATGCCTTAATGACAGAAAAAAGGGCATATAAGTAACCGACAGCGTAGACAACTCGCTCCTCTTCATACTTGTTACTAATGTGAGTTTTGGAATGAGTGAGATTCATCCTCAGAAGCCGTTGGGGGCATAGATGGATGCACGCAAAGAGTGCGATAATGAGGATGCCTGGATGATTGTGAGTGTGATTAATCAGTTTCTATGCATTAACTACAGCTTCAACTACAAATACGTTTTGTTCAGATGTTTGGGTTTATAAAAATGTATATAATCAACTTTTTTAGAATAAACTAGAAGAATCAAACGCTTACTATTAAGGTAATCTTCAAACCCGAAATCCTCTAAATCACCAGTAAGAGCTTCCAGACCAAGCATTGATGAAGGCAGAGCTCCAGGAGGCCTCTGGAATCTGCAAGATTAAAGGTATTAAACTACTTAAAACAGAGACACTGATTTCAAAAAAACAAAAAAAAAAAAAAGAAAAAGGAAAAAGGGGAAGCTTCTGACTGGAGCAGTATTATGTAGAAATGAATCATGTGACCGATTTAAAAGCGAAAACAATCTCAGGAACAGCTGAAACCAAGAACTTACAAAGGAATACTGGACCGGAAAGTGGATGCGAACCAAATTTACATGTAGCTTCAGAGTTCACAAACAGGGTTGGAATAAAAATACGAATGCGGATTCACTGGCTCCACCCCATGAATTCCATAATGATATGTCTCCATAATATTCTCTTTCCAAATACTTATTTTCAATAATATTCTCTTTACAAATACGTGCATAAAAAGAAAGTTATTGAAATTATAACAGTTATCAAAGAGAGAAATAGTATAGAGACACATGTCATTATGAAATTTGTGGCACAAGGTTAGAGTAGAAATATGGGGGCAGTAAAAATACCCTCCCATTACAATGTGGAGTAAACCAAAGTACCAACTTAATCTTCCATGCAACTCCAATAAATTAAGAAGCTCGCCAATATAGATGTTGACATGGTGCATGTCCCAACTTCAGTGGGATTAAAATACAATACAGAAGAATTATTAAAACATTTCCTCTCTTTATACTACACAGTATTTGAAGTTTCATTCTTCAGTCAAACTTACATCACCCTTTAAAGTTTCCAACTCTGGCCAGCCAAAGCCTCCATTTTTATTATTACCGAGTACAGAAGATGATTTTAACAGTATGAACCGTATAAACCTATCAAAGATAGTGGCAATAGTTCCATTAATGAACTTTGACTGCACATACCCTACAAGCACATACATAAAACCTAGCATTGCACCATATTTATATTACATGCCGATTGGCACAGCTTGTGCCAAGCGGCACGAATCTGTTCCAACCGTTATCGCCACTACACCAACCGACAGGGCAAAAGCCAAAAATCTTATATATACATTATTTGTCTTTTACAAAAGTTTTATTTTTACTTTTGGGTAGAGGGGAATTTCTTTTTTTTTTTATTTAAAAGAAAAAACTTGCATATTGATACTTAACATAATCTTCAGATGCGTTCTGGCAGGGGTTTACCAAAGCCCCAATGGCAATTAGCATAGACACAAGAAGAGCCAGATAAAATGAAAAAAATACTCATGATTAAAAGTGATTTTAAAAAAACAAACAAAGTTCTAAAAACTAGACAGTTATTGTGTGAAGCAAATCATGTAACCATTTAAAGGCAAAAATAATCTCATATACAGCTGAAACAAAGAATTTATAAAGGACTAGTGGCCTGGAAAGTGGAAAATGAACTACGATTACATGTGCTTTAGAGTTCACAAACAAGATTTACTAAAAAATACCCTTTCACAACAATGTGGAGTAAACCAAAGTACCGACTTAGATCTTCCATGGAAGACCAATAAATCAAGACGTAGTCGTATTAGATGGTGACATGGTGTATGTCCTAATTGCAGTGGATTAAGATACAATAGCAAAACACGATACAGAAAATTAGTTTTTAAAAAAATAAAAAACAGTTCCTCTATTTAAACTTATGCATAGTATTAGAAGTCTCATTCATCAATCAAACTTACATCACCTGTTAAAGTTTTCCATTCTGGCCAGAGCAGCCCATATTTATTGTTACCAAGTGCAGAAGATGGTTTTTAACACTATGAAAAGTATAAACCAATCAAAGATAGTGGCAACAGTACCATTTATTGAACTCTGAGCACAAATAACCCTTAAGTAGAAAAATAGAACCTAGCATTGCACCAAAAAATGTCCTGGAAGGGTACTAACCTCCAGCAAGCTTTATTCGTAAACAACTTACTTAGTGATAATTAACTTAATTTCCATGGGTAACCGCGGTATGCTTTCCCAAGTCCCAAAAGCATTTAATATAGATACAAGAAGAGCCAGATGTAATGACAAAAATGCTTGAGCCATGATGTAAAAAAAAAAAGGATTGCGCAAGTACTTGGCAGCGGGCGCAACTGCCCCCCGCCTTTGGGTCGAATGGTGCGGCCTATCCCTCAGGAAGGATAGGTCGCGGGTTTGATCCTCGGGGTCGCCCTGAAATGGGAAATAGGCAGTTCCGCTACATTTTCAGCCAAATTTGCTAAACTGGTGGTCGTGTAACTCCCAGTACTTCATGTCTGGTTCGGGGCAACGCCAGGCCAGAGTATTACTTACTGACCAGGTACAAGTCCAATGCGGGCTCGAAGGCGTAGTTAGAAAACGGTGTCAAGTGAAATAATATGGTGTCTACACACCGCGAAGGTTTCGCCTTGCCACCTAAAAAAAAAAAAAAAAAAAAAAAAAAAAAAAAAAAAAAAAAAAGGAAAAGAAAGAGAAAGACGACAGTTCTTATCTTCTCCAAATTTTAGATGGTTGATTTCTTCATTCTTTTCTTCCAATTGCTATTATAAAATGGGGTCGGGGAGACGAGGCTCAGGAAACTGAACAAAATGTAGTGCGAACCATAAAACTGAATAGCAAAAATGGACATTATGTCATAGTTCTTAAGAAAATAGGGTTGGGAGAGGAGGTTCATTCTTTTCTTCCAATTCCTATTAAAAAATGGGGGTTGGACAGAGGAGGTTCATGAAACAATAAAAATGTAGTGTATAAAGCATTAAACTCAATAGGAAATATGGACATTTTGTCATGTTGCTTAAGAAAAAAGAAATCTTTGACATCTATCTCAGACACCTCATCGAATTACTCCAAAGATCCCTTGCTAAAAAATAATTTTTACCACTAAACTGAAATAGAACTACTGTACTTTGTTTTTGGTATTTTGAGTCGCTTGTTACTTAGTTGCCTCTAGGTTGATGCTGCTCTAACGTTTTCTTTCATAACATATTGAGTATATGCATTTTCTTAACAAATGTATATGAACTTGCATCTATTGCTGCACTTTATCTGGTATAGATAGGAGATAAAAGATACGTGAAGCATCTCCAAACAACCAAAAAGTAGCTACTTGTTACATCCAAACAGTCCGTATTACAACGGAATCACATAGTATTAGTACAAATTACGCCATAAACTGAAGTTTTCAACACTCTAGGAGCACTAACAGAATCAGCCCAAATAAATACCTGGAGAGGATTTGACAGTCGAGATCTTTCCTCAAGTTGAAAGCTGAGCCGTAAGTAAGATCACAAACCGCCCGCTTCTTCTCCTCCAACTCTGTCCTCATCTAATACAATTGAAAGAATAAAACAATAGCACACAAATAAAAAAAAATCGCGAAAACAAATTAAGAGAATTTGGAGTAAATTACGGATTGACGGAGGGATTGGAGAGGGTGAGATCCAACGATGTCACCCTTGACACCGGGCAATCCATAACGGAGAGCATCATGGTTTTGGATCGGATCGTGAGCGATCGAGTTGGCTGCCATCTCCATTTCTCTTCTCCCCTCTTCTTCTTGCTCTGCGGCGGAAGAAATTGCGAATTGTGTGAGTGTTGAGGTTGAAGCACTAGACTATATTTTATTTGTTTGTTGGTATACACAGCCAATGCTTCTCGCCCAAGCAAGGATGCAAACGAGTTACGAGTGTAACGCACAAAACGGCTCGGTCGGAATGACTACTTGTGGGTCCTTGCCAAACCTTAAAGTGTATCCATGTATTTTAAAACATTTTGATATCCAAATGTAAGTTTAGGCTAATAGTTCGACCATAGATATCGACCATAGATATCATTTAAGTTTAGGCTAAACCTTAAAGTATATCGACCATAGATAATAAAATCCAATGTATAAAAATAGGTTTTGACAAGTATTAATAAGCCTGTAAATCGAGAGATAAAATTACAAATTAACCGTATTAGAGAACATAGATATCTTCTCTCTCCAAAAAAAAAAAAGAAAAAAAAGGAGAGTGTAGATACAAGTATAAGAGATATGATATATTATGTGGTTCGATTTGAAAGGATACGTTCATATATTATTCCACTAGTGTATTATCTAAATATAACTAAAAAGTATCCCTTCCTAGTTTTTCTCCTTATATTCTTCTTGCCTATGTAAAAGAGATGAGATGCAATACATAAGTACGTGGTTGGAAAAAAAAAATAAAAGAACGAGCGACAAACACAAAGAAAAGGCTATTTTTTCCGAGAATTCAAATAATTTTGATGTAATCATAACTGTATATTGTATATCGAAATATGTGACGTATTAGACTATATACCTTACATATTTTATCTACTATATGTTATTTTGATTGCATCATCAATTCTAATGATTCTGATGCTTAATAGAAAAAATTTAAGGTACGTTGCTAGTTTTTCAAAAAAAAACTGGTATCAAGAAGCAAAATTTGGTTCGATGTTTGGTCCAATTTTCTTCCAATTTAAATACTAAAAGTTAAAGTTTACAATAATACCAATGTCTTTTCCATCTGATATGCAAGCAATTGTGCTCTACAAAATATAAGATCACCTTTTTGAATCGACTCTTAACTCTTATTATTGAACATTTCTCCTTATAACAGATCAGCAAATGTGCAGCCTTAGTGGAGATATTGAACGTTTCGCCTTTTGCACAGATGGCCCACACGGCTGAGCAATATGCCTTTGTTGAATAAAATAAACCCATCGACCCCATACATGCCAAGCCGACATGCGGGCTGGTTCGCAAGTCAGGTAGTGTTGCAAAAATAGCCCACGGCCCGGTCGCCCCGCGCGACCGGCCGTGCGAGCCGGGCTGGCAAAACCAGCCCGCGCACGCGGGGCAGGCCAGCCTGCACGTATTATTATGTTTTTTTTAATCTACGCCGGCTCGGCTCGGCGGGCCACCGGCATAACCAAGGGGGCGGGCCGAGCCGGCCCGCCCCGCATCTATTACCGTGCGGGCCGGCCCGGGCCTGCACGGTTTGCATCTCTAAAGTCAGGCCATATTTTTTTTTTCTTCAAATTTTTGTGCGTATTGCAGCTGCTGCCAGCGGCAACACTTTTTTCTTTTCATTTTTTTAATAAAATACGCCCGTGCGGGGCTCTGCCCGCACTGGTGCTGGCACGACGAGCCACCAAGCCGAGCCGATACTCAGCGATGCAAGCAACGGAGATTGCAGGTTAGGACTGACCTGCACTTCTTGCATCTTTAGCCTTCAGTTCAGGAACATACACCAATAGTAAGTTTTAGGAGTCGAGCAGTACATAATTAAACCAACTACCGTACGGACTTCGTAAGAATATAACTGTTGCAAAAATTAGCCTGACTAGAAACAATGATATCAATACAACAAATACTATCGGGCAACAATATTATGCTTCCTCATAGAAGATTTATTAGTTTCGATTTATTGTTTGCTGATGATTTATCTTTTTTTAAAAAAAAAATTGGTTCTAATAATTGAAGCTATGACATAATGAAAATCTGGCTAACGAAGCCTGACTACGAGGCTTCTATCTACGAATTTGGCACCTGCTACCTTCCCATGCATGCCAGAAGGTAGTTGTATGACCCTTCTTTGATCACCAGCTTCTACAAGCAGCTCAGACCCTCCGCGATACTGCAATAATAAATAATGTTAGATTAATAGCCTAATTCTCATAAAATGAAATGCAAATAAGGCAATTAAGTTCACATATGACAAGTTAAATTTAACAGAATTGAATGAGGTTCCTTTGGAGACTACCCCTCAACTTCGCACAGGTATAAGGCAAGATCCATTTAAGCAGCTCAAGAGCAACAGAAACTTTGTTTTATATAATGATTACACGCAGAATTTATCCTTCAATTGACATTAGAGATAATAGAGATAACTATATTATAAATCCTCAGCAGCTTGTGTCGCTCATAGAGTTACACGTAGGCATGTATGTATATGATCATGAAACTCTAATTCATATTACATATGCATGGGTAAGTGCAATCAATTTATATAGACAGCTTCGCTTAAAATTATTGGTCCTTGGCTCATGAATCTTATGGTAAATGAGTGACGGCATTGCTTGGCTGTAATTGTTATATATTAGATAGTTATATTACTATTATTCCAATTGACTAGACAAACAACAAGATAATGAACACATGCAGTAAGTTGGACATTGTGGCATACTTGGTATAATTTAATCTCAGATTTGTCAAAACCCGGCATAAAAAGAGTGACTGATTTCTCTCCTTGATCGAATGTGACTGATTGTGAACAATAAAATCGAGCAGCAAGAAGATCCTTGGTGCCTTTATCCAATTTAGTAACAGCCATGTTCCAATCCACAAATGATTCTGTTGAAAGATATGGTAGGAGCGCGAAGCTTAAAGGTGACATTTTCTGAGACACTTCTTCAATTAAAGGAGAAGATTCTGGAGAAAATCCAAATGCACCAGAGACTTGTGTTCCAGCTTGAATTGCACAGCCCCAGTAGCGTAATGCTGCGCTTACTGAAATACTCCTGCTTGGATCCATTACAAGGTAGCACCCAAACCTTGAAGAATCGGAAAAAGATACGGAGATTCTCTGTAAAAAGCAGAAAGCAAAAAACAAGTAAAAGAGGTGAGAGAGGTTAAGAAACATCAGAAAGAACATGGAATAAAAAAAACCTCCACAGCTTGCTCAATCTCATTCCAGATGTCAGAGCTCGTTTTCCCATCACTAGAACCGGTATTTAACCTTATTGCTTCATATGCTAATTTTAACACAGAAGGAGAAGTCAATCTCCCGATATCAGTTTTCTCAGCCATGCTTCTGAGGTACTTCAGATACCATCTGCCTTTTCAAGGAAAACTGTTAAAATAATCAAGTTCATACAAGGTCCAGATTTGATGTAAAAAAAGGTGACAACTACCTAGCTCTCTCGGTTGCACCAATTAACCGCAGAGTCTCCTCGGTGCTAATTCCATCATATATAACAATGTCAAACTCATCCCTTGATCTACTTCTTCCAGCTGGAAGAAAATTCACCAGATTTTGAAGAGCTAATGCTGAGAATATCGAATCCATTCCTGGAAGCACCCCGAGCTCTTCTCCTACAACCTAAACATAATGAAACCGTTCCAATTTGAGCAACTTTTCACCTGAATGAAATTGAGTAAAAACAGTTTTTAGTCAACTAATATCATACATACCTACCCCATCAAGAATTCCTTGAGTCAAGTTCATACGAGCGTCCACTTTCTTCACCCGTTCTAGAGGTTCAAGGATCATCTACACTTTTTTACAAGAAAGATAACTGGATCAGATTCAAAGCAAAAGGCTTGTGATTAATCTGTTTTGAGGACAGATGAAAGCGCACCTTACTTGTTTCCAATCTAACGGCAGAAAGGTTTTCACCACATACAGTTGGAGAAGTTCCTATCTTACATCCTATAAGTTGCTCGGCCGTAGGGTCTTGAGAATGTACCACCAGGCAAGTTTTCTGGCCTTCCCTTGCGTAATACTAGCATGCAGAATTTACAAAATCAGATTTCATCTGTGCACTGATATAGTATAATATGAACATATATTGGCAAGAGAAGGATCTCCACTCCTTTTATTAAACTCGTTTGGAAAGACATAACACAAGGGAGATAGATCAATAAGATCGCATTATATACTCCTGAGAAGGCCAAATAAATCCAGGAATAAAAGTTCTCTTTGTGTAAGCTCAGCATCATAACAAATCAATGCATCATTATATCTTCTTCATGAAAAATATTTTAATTTACGACCACATAATAGATCAAAGCCAAAACTTGTTGAAGGTTAGTAAGACGCACATGCACACATACATAAAGGTGTACACACACATTCAATTATACACAAAGGGCTGAGGCAACAATTTGTATCACAATAATAATACAGACATACTTGAGTAAGACAGGATATTAGTTGAAGGCTATTGGTCAGAAGTACAACACATATATGATATACGGATCATGATTGATATAGTGGGAAAAACTGTAGGATGGAGAAACAATGAACTTACTCCTTATGCCATTTGTAAGACCCGAACTGCTGACAGATAGCAATGAACTTACTCCAATCAATACCACTAATGGTAGTATCAAATTATTCAAGCATTCAAGCTTGGCATAGAAAGCTAGAAACAAAAAGGTCCACCTGAAAATTATTAATAGAATGAAACGTAACTTCACATGTGCACTGGAGCAAACCACTCCATGCAAAAGCTTGCTTCCTACATCTTTATTCAGAAGTTGACGTAGTCTGCATTAAGCTACATACTAACTATAATATTGGAATATGGATTCTGAAATAAACAAAATCTAACAATTAAAAAAAAAAAAAAAACAGAAAGCCAAAAAATTGAAAGAAAAAAGAGACAATTACCTGCGCAGCAATGACAGCAGCAGTGGTCTTTCCAGAGCCGCCTTTGCCCAAGAAAGTCACCAACTTCGTGGCTTCTTCTCGGCGGCGGCGGCGGAGCTCGCCGTGAAACGAGCTCCGCCTCCTGCGCGCCTCTTCTTGGTGGTTCGTGCGGTGCTATTTGGAGTAATTTGGTTGAAATTAGGGTTTGCAGGAAGTAGAAGTGGGGACTTTGGGCAAGAAGAAAAGCAGAAGCAGATAGTGCGGGAGTGAGACATTGCTGTTGCTTCTCGCCTTCTCTCAGCGTTGTAGATATGAGATAGCTCCTACTTTTTCTCTATTTCTCTTATTTACTAGTTTTGTAACCGTAAGTTACAAGTAGATAAATAAAAAAATTTAAATACTTGACCAAAAAATAAATAAATAAAGTAAATACATTTGACTATTATATTTATATTAAGACAAATTATAGTTATGGTGAGAAATTTAAAGATTGCATATAAAACTATTTATGAAAATAAAAAAAACTTTTTATTATTTTAGTATGTTCTGTGGTATTTCTAAAACTAATAGAATATGATAAATGACATTTATAAATAATATCGGATCGCCTAGAGATCCCAAAGGGCCTGCGAAACGTCTATGATAAAAGAGTTTTTAGTCAATCCAGTCCCTTTTGGTGGGGCTGATAAAACCTACCTAATAAGTGTAGTCTCCAAGATCAACTGAAATATAAGTGGTAAGGTGACATCTGGCTCACGCTCGCGTCTCATAAAACTAACGAGCGCGGCACATATCCATATGAGCAGGTAGGCGGCCACATGAGTCTTTTTGGGAAAGCACGCCACATTCTAGGAGTTATCTTGCCACATGTCTTTCCAATTAGTAGCAGACATGCGAAAAATAATTCCAACCAATATCACAAAAACTGAAAGTATTTGTTTTTGCCAAATATTACTAAAATATATAGCATTGTAATATTGCTTTGCATTTTTTTTTTCTTGTGTACTTAATTGTTTGAATGATTTTTCGGACTAATAGTTCTACGAAAATATTCTCCTTCAAAACATGGCTCATTCATTATTTTATCTTCTCTAAATTCACTAGGGAGGAAATAGTTGTGTTACTTACAAATAAAACATTCTTTTTTGGGTAAAGTAAGTAGCTTGTATTGATTAGACTAAATATTTAAAGAGTATAAGTAGGCACAGAGCCGTTTACATGGATTTTAAGCCAAATGAGAGTAAAAAAGGCAGACAAATTGCAACGACAACTCCAGCGAAGCTCTAATCCTTGGTTGTTTTTGTCCATTATCAAGTTAGCCACTCATCCATTCATTCCTAAGAACCCTAAATCTGCAAACAAATAGGAAACTGGGCAGACAAGATGCAAAAATTCCAAAAATCTATTTAGTTAAGTAAATGAAATACTTTCTTGTGGATCAGATAATATTTTTCTAGGCAGTCTGAAGTGTAGTACACACCACTGGCTAGAAAAAGCTTACAGATTGGATGATGATTCAATTCAGTAGATAGTTTTGGGAGCAGGAAACAAGGCATCACATTAGAACAAGCTTCAACTGCCATTGAGAAAGAATGGACCTTTAGATACTAGGTAACCAAACAAAATTTAAGCGACAATGACAACAATAGCCGGGGCCCACATAGAGTACAGAATTCTTTTTTGGGAATACATCCACCCGGCCTTATAGGTTTAAATACTAGGATCTTAGTACTTTTCTTTTTTCCAGATGACTTTGTCCGGGATGAAACCAACAACCTTTAATTTTTGGGTAAAAGTCCATATGATTTTATATAATCTAATACTCATGTCTTAGGGTAAATATTCTCCCGGGCTAGCATTGGCATTTTTTTTATAATACAAGTAGAAGCAGTGGCCTTTTACTCAAAAGTTCAAAAATAGGATATTAAAGCAAATGGGGAATGCAGGTATGCAGATTGAAGTTTGTGTAATGGAAGCTTGGGATCTCAAGCAACACCAAAACAATCTAAGGTTCTGATAAACAACCTGATGATTTTAAAGCATATTTGTATAGTGCATAAATAAATAATCTCTAAAACAGTTGTTCAACTACTAGACATTTACATCTATTGCCCTTGAATTAGCATATCATCATATCCACTTCAATATACAGAGTAAGTTTAAAGGGAGAGTAAGTTTTGTATAGAAAGTCTTTACCTAGACTCCACACAGACCTATCAGGTATAATCTGATATTTTTAATAACCAAGAGCTTGCTTGAGATTAGGAACTTTATAGTAGAGGTTTGAAGGAACTTTCCGACCATCTTTCCTGCACATCTTTGCCACACTAATTCTTTTGTCAATTCTTATTGCCTCAATGTCATTGTCGTCAAGGAAGTTAGAGAGAGGGCCAATATTAAGCCAATTGCCATACCAGAAATGGGTGGAGAGGCCATTACCTATCTTAATTTTGATGTATTTTCTAAACAAGTTTTTTATTTTGAGAATTTTCTTCTAGACCCATTCAGCATCTTGAGGGGTTTTCTAAAACATTACAAAATGTTAATAAGAATTTTAAAAGGTTCTGTATAATTGGCGGGGTCCGGATCTCCCAATCCAGACGAGGCCAATTCCTGTTGCTTTGCAGAGTTGTATGAGTGGCATTTGTTAGGAAATCGGGCACATCCTATGGATGTTTTAGTCAATTGGGATGATGTGGAGTGGTGATATATTTTAGAAAATTGTTATTTCCAAAACGGATAAAGCCACCATTTTTTAACCATGTCCTAGCATTTTCACCGTCCAGAGAAAAATAAATAAAGGGTTTTGTTGAAAAAACCCGTAAGCAGAAGTCTATTAAATAAGCTTCTAATTTTTTTAAAATTTTAAAAATCACTCAAAACACTAAATCCAAAAAAATATATATATTTTGGTGTGCTTCTACAACGTTTGTACTTAAAGTTTTTTCAAAAATATTTCCTAAATACACAATTTTTAGAACTAGTAAAAACCTCCGAACCTTCAAATAAATATTTAGACAATTTCTTAGAAAACTTTTCAACTTATAGTTATTTTACACATAAAAAAAATTTGTGTTTAATTTTTGTTTAAAAAATAGTTATGTAGCAATGTTTGTTTGATTAGTAATTATTAGGAAATAAAAACTTATTATTATGTAATTAGCAGTACAAAAATAAGAACTGATATAGAATTATTCCAAAAAGCAGCTCTGTTTAGTTCCGTTAAAATCATAAAAAGATGAGTAGAACATGTGACATCTTATACAAAGATCAGTGCTTGCTGTCTCTCAACACAAAGTAATTAGAGACAATAAAAACAAAGTTTTTAAAAAAAAGAAAAAAAGAAAAAATTGTGATTAGTTATGAAGCTAGAGTGGTACGTTTCTTGCATGCGCTTTGGGCGGCATCTTCTCGAGAGGGTTCCCCTCACAATCATACAATATCTGCCCGGAGAAATCCAACGGCTGGCATTTCTCCCCTAGTATTATACTCTTCTTCCACACCGCTCCCTCCTCCTCTGGAGACTCGGTTTTCCTCATCGACACCAACTTCGCCACCTCCACCGCCTTGCTACTTATACTGCTTCCCACGCTCCCAAGAGGCTTCTTGCTGCTCCGCCAACGCTCAGGCTGCACCGTTGCCGGCGATGTTTTGCTGGTCGTCTTTTTGTTTTTCTTTCTTGAGGTGATGCAAAAGTGGAGGATCATGGTGCAGACAGCTGAGGTCGAGGTGACGAGGAAGAAGATCAAGGTTGCAGATGTTCTGGATAAATGTGGAGAATTTGAGAGGTTTACTTGCAGAGATATCTTCTCATGGTCGCTATATATAGCCCTATTGAATGAAGGCTAGTTGCACCAGCATCTGCCAAATATACGTATCTCGAGGTTAGATCGATGAATGGAAGAGTAAACAAATCATGATTGTAGGGAATAGGGATGGAACAACACGTTTTTTGGAGAACTGCAGTCATTTATAGTTGTTATCTACTTATGATTTCATCATATCATATGACTCTTTCCAGTTAATTAGGAAAACAAGAATTTATGTTACTCCAAGAAGAGAAGGCCATAATACATAACTTTTTATCATTTTCAAAATGCTATATACATAATAATCACCTAATGTACGTGCTGGGTGATTATCATCTATCCATTAATTACTTTAGCACATTAATTTTGATACAAAAGGCAATGATAAATTATTTTTTTTTTAATCATTTTCAAAGTGCTATATATATTTTACCCGAATATCTTAACCAAACTTTTGGTCCTATCAGGTTGGTTTTGGATGCTCAAATGAGTATGAGACAGATCCAAATCTTCAGTGTTGGGTTGAAGTTAATTAGATGAAATTTTTTTTAAGATGACGAGGTAAAATCTCTTCAATTTTAGTTTAAATCTTTACGGACTATACTATTTTTTAACTGCTAGTTATCACTCCCCGCATTGAACATGGGTGGTACTCAAGAAGTAAAGCTCCGATATGGTGTGTGCTCCTAGCCATACATTGAGTATTGGTCAAACCAGCCACCAGCTTAGCAAAATTCGTTAAAAATTTACGAAAATCGTCTATTTTTTATTTCAGGAGTGCACTTTGAGTTCGAACCCACGATGTATGCTTTCTGAGGCACGTGCCGCACCGCCTATCCCAAGTGTGGGAGGCTAATTAGGTAGTTTAATTCAGCAAAAACGGTACTTTCGTTACGCTTCGTCATTCCATAGTAAAGGTCTAAATGAAGTTATATTTTGACTTTTTGAGTTAAATCTGAAGTCAGTGAGGATCTTGTTGCGATATATGGGGGTGACTTGCGGTTGACCGGTTGTTTTGAGTCAAAGCAAAGGATGATTAAGGAAAACTTGGAAGGGACGTGAGAATCATTCCTAACCTTCGCTTTTTAGGAGTCCCTACTGAATTACTTGTTCGATGAGTACGAGGATTAATTAGGGCATGATTAGCTTCGGATTGGGAACTTTAATGACGAATATAGAGGTCTAAGCTAAGCAATTATGAATGTTCTATTGCAAGAGATTAGGTGAAATGTGGTTGTCTATTTTTTTTTAATTTGTGACCGCCGAGTTCAATTATATGCTAGACCTTATGTATTTGGATGAAAATAAGCCGAGTTCGAACAAGCACTAATAAGTTTAAGTTCAGCTCAAATTCAACGTGTTTCATAGCTGAGCTCAAACTCGGGTCGATTCATAAAATCTCAACCTCGACTCTATTGTAACAACTTAGTCGAGTTGCATTAACTAGGCTGAGTTCGATTCGACCTTGAACTCGTTAAATAATTTTATTATAAAAAATATTTAAATTAAAATATAAAAGTTTATTTAGGCTCGCGAGCACAACGAGACGAATTACATGATGCACACTTGCACAGGCTCCGCTCGATTAATGGCTGAAGCTTGAATCCGCGCTCGAGCTCGAGCTGAGTTTAAACAAATTTGAGTCCAAGATACTCTTAAACAACTTGGCTCATTTTTATCCCTACCTTTGTGTCTTGCTTCTTAGTTGATGGTTCGGTTGGAAGTCAGATTTTGTGATCGTTGAAAACGTTATTAAGTTAGTAAATTTACTTTGAAGCATCAAGAACACTTTTAGACCCGTAGGTGAATGCTAAGGTTGGAGTGCGCGGATCACATACTGCTATAACACTCTGTTTATAACCATTTTTAGTATTCCCTTAATATACAATAGAGATAAATACAAGGGAGACTTGCATATTAGCCTTTACACTATTTAAGAGTTTGTAATTAAACCCCTCACTTTAAATTTGTTATTTTCTAGGTCCAAATATATTTATAAAAATGTATTTTAGAAAAACTTTACATGCAAAAGTTATAGATCACATCAAATATTTATAATTTTTCCAAACATACTTTAAATATGAGTTTTGAGACTCTAAAGTCGTAGTGGATTAGTTTTTATACATGCTAAGATTTTGAGGTCTCAATACATCTATTTAGAAGCGGTTTTGAAAATACGAAAGTTGTAAATCAGATTTTTTGATGAATCAGTTAGGAAGACAAGTATTTTACTTTAAATGCTTTTAAAAACTTGTTTTATTTTTTAAACATGTGGTTGATGATTTTTTGGTGAATTAGTTAGGAAGACAAATATTTTACTTTAAATTTTCCCTACAACAATGGTATAACACTAGTATATTTTCAATTCACTCAATTTTGTAGTAATCATACACAATTTAGGGTATGGATTGCTTAATGGGGCTTATCTATTTATAAGATGTCTTTCTTACATGGGCTTCTCTACTACTTGGGCCAAATCTGAGCAACTTATATATCTTGGTATGTAAATATATTATGTTTTCTATGAATGCTTTCGCGCCTTAAAAAAAAAGCTTTAATAAGAGATTTTGAGAGCCGTGAAGAGCTAACTAGGAAGTATGAGTATGGACACAAATATATGACACAATAAGAACATAGAATACAGTAAATTGTTTATAAAAAAGGACATAAATAAGGTTCCAACACAGTAGTATAGTATAAATAATAAAATAATTTATATTAATTATTTAAATATCTAAAATAATTAATAATATTTAATAATAAAGTTCATATGTAATATAATCACATCATTCATATACATTTAAATAATAAGATTTCTAATTATATTAACTAAAAAAATAATATTTAAATATATCACTATATTATATTACTTATCGCTATGTAATGATAATATTTTATTTTTAAAAAAATAAGTTTTTTTTTAAGATAAAAAAATTACATAATTAAGGCCATGCATGTCAGCACAGTTGTTTTTTATTTTTATTTTTCATACACTTCTCTGACGTTTCAATAAATGTTCAGACATGTCCACAGAGAGTTGGTGTGAAATACTTTACGAACACTACATAAAATAAAATTTCAGCCTCCTAAAGAGCAAGAAAGGACCATGTTATCCTATCTCCACACTACATACAATGCCATAAAAAATATTTGAGATCGTCTAGAAGGCACTTATAAAAATTCTCTCTTTTCTAATGGGAATAATTTCATTGCCAACTGGGGTTCGTTCTTGCACTTTTTCCACACAGATGGTTGGTGAGCAGTCTCACTCGAATTTCTATTTGGCTTTCAAACACAGCGATGGGCCACACTGTTTTTCGTTTCGTTTCCTTCGACCAGTTTTGCTTCAGCGGTCTATGAATAGATGCGGGTAATGAGGAATTAGACTTATAGAAGATGCTAGCTAGGACTATTAGCACTAAACTAATCACCATCGTCGGACGATCATCGTTGATCCTCGTGTGATCATCTAGATTCATCTAAACATTACACCGACGAATGTCATTTCTCCATCATCACGACCGGAAAGGCCAACCGACGGTGACCTCCGGGACCACAATGCAATGGCAGTCGCATTAGGGCAACCTAGCTACTGCATATATGCACGTCGCTATCTGAATTTCCAAACGAAAGTATGAAGATGATATAGACACCCATGCATCCAAGTCACACTTATCTTTAATAGCACTCTTAATTACTATACAGCATACATACAATTAATATAACAAAAATTGCAAATTTTCCTGTAACACAAATTTCTACGAGCTAATAAGATAAAGATATTTGGATGAATTAACAACAGTCAAAGTTATTCATTTAATTTTAATTCCATACTATCTTGCTAGCAAGATGGAACCATTTGAAGTTGAACTTGAAGAAAATTATAGAGCCTTAGCGGAAGGAGCTAGCATTTAGCAACAAACCTCTGAACTACACCCACCACAATTCCCAGATCATCATCAGCAACGAGCATCCTACAAAAGTCTCCGGCAGGTGTCGGAATCTGCTCCGGTGCCCGCTGGATATCCTGTAGCTATAATCTGGCTGGTACAAGTTCCCTGGCTGGCGGCCAGGATATATATACGAGCACGGCGTCTGCGGCGGCGGTTGCGGGTTGTCCGGATGTTCCGGCGGCGGAGGCGGGCAGGACTGTCCCGGCGGCGACGGCTTCGGTTTTTCGGGCTGCAGTGGAGGCGGCGGCGTTGACCAAACTACCGGCGGCGGAGGGGATGGTACTGGTGGCGGAGGAGGTGGAGAGGGAGACGGGTAAGGCGGTGGTGGAGATGGTGACGGCGGTGAAACTGGAGTCGAGTTGTTGCAGTTAGGATTGCACTTGATCTCTGTTCCCGGAACAGGCGGTGAATTAATATCGTCTGCGAAGGTGATGGAAGCTGATGTTGCGACGGCTAGTAGAAAAATCAACTGCAAGAGCGGCGGCGCCACAGCCCTCCGGCGACAATCCGCCATCACCACAGCTAGAGCACTTTAACTTGAAGTGTATATTTAGTGTGATTACAGGCTAGAGAGAATATATGGTGGATTGGACTTGGCCATTTAATTAGTTCTCTCTTGAGAGAAGGGAAGTAGTTGTAGATTTTATTATTACTCTAAACTCATTAAAATTTATATTTAAATATTTTTTTAAAAAAAAATTGAAATTATAAAATTATTTAAAATAAATAAAATACATGATATTATATTTTAAATATTTTTAAATCTATCATAAGATAAATCCAAATTATTATCAAAAGTGATAATATAAATATTAAGTTATTTGTATATGTACTATTTATTTAGTATATTATTTATTTTTTAGAATATTTTAAATTCTAAAATATATATTTTATTTTCCAAGCAGTTTTGTAGCTCAAAATGTTTACGAAAACTACTTTTAACTATAAGGTTTAGTAAATTAGTATAACTAATGAAACTTATATTTGAAGCATTGTAAAATTTCTCGTAAGTATATGTTTATATAAACTGAATTAGTTTCGAATTCTTCAAAAAATTGGTCAAGTTTTATGGTATGGGTTTATTTGTTACGACAATTGTCATAGTGGATCTTGAGTGGTTTGTCCCACATTAATCTAAAAAAAAATAATTGAAAAAGTTAATTTTTAGACTATGATTCTTAACATTTTTGGATAAATTAATACCTGCCACAATGGTATTAGACTATGATTCTTTCCCTGAATTCTGTAAATGATAAGAGTCATTTTAATTTATTATTAAATAACCCCATTAACTTCTGTTACGTTTCTCTTTTTCTTAGTGATTAACACCACTAAAAACTTTATCCAAAAGGGCTAAACCTTCCAAAATTTCTTCAAAAGATTAAGCATCCTTACCTGCTCAAAAGTGAACTAGAGATTATATTTGGTTGCTTTTTGGGTTAAATTATTGGACAAATTTGGTAGCCCTAGCATTGATCAACCTTATAGTATTTGTATACTCAGATCCAATTTTGCTGTGCCAATGCCTGCTTCATCATCCACACGTTGTCATGTGTCTTCCACAACTCTTCCTTTAAAGGGCAAACACAATGCCATGAAATATGTGGCAACGTGTGGATGATAGAGCAGGTATTGTATAGTAATATCAGTACACTTGGGTCAGGTCTGTTACGTTATAAGACAAATTAATACAGGTACATTCCTTTTGTGACTTTACTACGTCTCACCACCATCCGCCATATATTAACATCCCCACATAACTAATCGTTCTTCAAGTCTCAGCCATGGCGTCCAAGCTCTTGCCAGCCACTACAATCCTCTACTACCTACTCTTCCTTGCCGCCGATGCTTGGGACTCACCTCCAGAATGCGCATACCCATGCCTCCCGCCTCCAACTTTGCCGGCCAACTGCCCTCCGCCGCCGTCGCCGCCTATCGGCGTGAACTACCCTCCACCTCCGCCTCCACAGTCGCCGTATCCCGGCAACTACCCACCGCCACCGCCGCCGCTGCCTCGTCACCATTCTCGCCGTGGAACAGTCCGCCATATTATGTTCCCCACCTTCCGTTTTCTCCGCGCCGCCGCCTCCTAACCCTGTTGTGCCTTGGTTCCCTTGGTACTACAAAACTCCACCGGGGCCGTCGTCGCGGTGATCTCTTATCCGGCGAGCATTCAGCTACTATTTCAACCAGTCTTCTTCTTTGTCTTCTTGTTCTAGAGAGACAGAAACTGCTGTGCTTAAGTACATTGTGTTTTACGTTCTCTGAATTTAGATCAACTTTTCATCGTTTATTAGGAAAATGTAGGTGAGAAACGCACGAGCAATTGTTCCCTTAAATGTTTAATTTTTAAGAGCATGACAGAATTTTATCTGCT
The DNA here is from genome assembly GCA_002076135.1 of Xerophyta viscosa. NCBI lineage: Eukaryota > Viridiplantae > Streptophyta > Magnoliopsida > Pandanales > Velloziaceae > Xerophyta > Xerophyta viscosa. The sequence goes on along the minus strand of MJHO01000007.1, from coordinate 1,871,031 downwards.
AAAATATCTAATATTTAGTATTATCTATTTCTCTTCAATTTTTTTTATAAAATATGTCAAATTAACATGACATACCGTTACCATTGAGCATGCCTATAAATGATGGCATCATTGACATGCATTACTTACCGTTTTAAGTTTTAACAAAATCAGATCATGGAAATATAATGCCGGAATTAATTGCATTCCTTCGTAAATTACATGTCAGCTTCAAAATTTTAATTAATTATTGTGGTTTGTAGTAATTTATCACCGGAGGTTTTCGTAGGCGACGTAGCGAGATGGTGATGGCAATGCTACGTCGGTGGTTCGCTCAGTTTGCCATTCCTTTTCAAAGCCTCTGCATCTCTGAAAATAATAATAATATACTTGATAGCAAAGCCGAACTTTCGCTTTTACCAGGGAATATCTATGCCTTTTCAGAATATTTCCTCCTGCTTTTTTAAATTTTAATTTTTTATGAAGGGGACTAGTATCGGATTTAAGATAGCCCAACCTGTTCTACATCTAACAAGTTGGATCCTGATCATCAGGAAGAAATACTGCACAATTACACATCAAACTTATATATGCTTTTAAACCTTCGTATCCAATTCGTATTGTATTCATCATACGCATATTCAGAGCTTCATGTATGATTGTTAACCTCCAGAAAATAGTTTTAAAAAAGGGCCACTGAAAAATTTAGACTTGAGAATGTTAGGTGTGCCACAATTCTTATCATGATCATAAATAAATAAACATATATATATATATATATACTTTTTTTTTAACTTTCTTTTTAATTGGATATAGATGGGAATATCAGACGTTTGCTACTTTGTAGTGGACAAGTAATTAGATGTTTTGAAAGCAATAGAAATTTATAAATATTCGTATTTACTTTTTCAGAAATCAAGTGAAGTAGACATCAAAGCAGTAGGGAGGACAAAAGGGATTCGTTCCAGAAGAAGATGTTTGTCAGGACATAATCATGTGATCTTATGCCCTTACGGCGTACGGACCCAAGTTCAGAGATAATATGTTGGACTTGTTAATTTTACATCTTAATTATTTATATTTCGACTATTTCATATAGCATGATCTTAGGGCGAACCCACGGCACAGTAGTAATAATTGTTCCTCACCACGGCACTAGTTCAGGTTTGAATTCTGCCAAATATGAAATGAAAATATTCTTAGCTATATAGTAGTGTGTACGGGTACGTACGTCGTCCCTCCAGAGCCTAAAAAAACCCTTGTGAGTTAGCGAGGACAAGAGTGGTCTTATGTCTTTTGAGTTGCTGTGTTTTACTAGGTATAATGCGCTTATTGACGGTTCCACAGTTTCAAGTAGGGATCAAATAAATTAGAACTAAATACTAAATAATATCAATTCTTCAAATTAAATCTTAGAATTGTATAAATAATTCTGAAAAAAAAAAAGTGATGATGTTATACATGAATTCTAGAAAAGACATGTAAAATAATAGAGAGAGAGGCTTGAACCTATGACCTTATAATTATGTTAAATACAATAATACCTCAACCACTTGATTTGTTTCCTTCTATATACATATATAATATCAAAATGGTAGCTGCGATAGGCTGTCGTTTGATCAAAGTCTTGCTCGTGAGCTAGTTCCGTCCAGGCGTGCACCCGCCTTGCACAATCGAGATATCGGCCTTAACTGGGGCTGCTCGGTACCGAGGATTGATTGCCATAGGCCGCGCTAAAATCATTCTAACAATTGGATGCAATAATCTAATTAATCACAATAATCACCAAAATAAAAATCAGTTTTATAAGCATTAAATTTTACAAAAATGTTAGTCCGCCACCTTAAATTTAAAAGTTTTAGTAACAAGTGTAGTGCACTTAAAACAACTCCTTCCTCAGCATCCAAAGTAATTTCAACCGTTTTGCCATATTAATTTCAAATTATTTGTCTTAATTGTCACTGAGAATTCTCAATTCTGATATGCAACTGCGACTTCAAAGAATGGAGCTTGATGTGAAGCTGATACTGGATGGCTTTGGGAAAAGTTCAAAAGGTAACTTTGTTTTTTTTTGGGAATTTTCAACTGACTTTGGAATGAAACTGTTCGGTATCTTTTTAGTTTTGGTTTTAAGGTTCATAGAAAGAAATTATGGAAAGATATTATAGAAAGATATTTTTTCGAATTTACTTTCAGCATTATATTTAGATTGATCTTTTTGTCTCCTTGTTCAACTCTCAACCATGGCGTCAAAACTTTTCTACACCATTATCATCCTCTCCCTCCTCGGATCCACGCCGGAGTTTGCATACGCTTGCGATCCGCCGCCAGCTTGGCAGCCCCACAACAGTCCTCCCACACTGCGCGCCGCCCTCAGAAGAGAGCTACCCTTCACTGCTACCGCCAGCGCCGCCGCAGCCAGTAACACCGGTGAACAACCTGCCGTATTCCTACCCGCCACCTGCTAAATCCGCTGCGCCGGCGGCGGGGTCCTCTTCTCAGACGACCATTCAACTTCTGCTGCTGGTTTTCTTCTTATGGCTGTCGTAGAAGGCAGAATGTGTCGGCTCGAGTAGATTATTTTTTATTTATATCTTTTTAGAATAAGATCAAAATTTAATGATTTCGTAGGATGATGCAAATGGAGGAAAGCATTAAAAATGGTTATCTTTCGAAGATTCTTGTATTAACTACTATTTGTTTGATCACTAGTTGTTGAAATTTATTCATTTTTTTTTCAAAATTTTTAATTACAACAAAATTAACATGATCAGTACGTTACGTTGAGCATGGTATAAACGTGCGTTTGGACCGAACAGCTTACAATCAATCAGAATAACAGAATCTCGAGAAGTTCCAGTGGGAATGCATGATTCATTGATTCCTCAAGACTCCTATTAGAAATAGATCCGGGATGACAATAGCCCTTTTAAAAGGCCTCCCGCCCTTGGATCGACTGGCATGGCGTGCGATTTATAAACCGTGTGTCCCGAGTTCGAACCCAAAAGTGTCCGAAAAGAGAATGTGCCCGTGTCGCGTGTTTTTAGCAGATTGCAGAAAAGCTGGTGACTGCGTATTGCAGTACTTCATATCTGGTCCGAAGACGGACGCCAGACTGGAGTTTTACACTCCGCGTACTTCTAGGTCCAATGTGGGCTGAGAGTATGCGTAGAAAACTGTAGACCGTAAGTTAACGGAGACTCGAGGAGGTTTCGCCTCGTTATCTCAAAAAAAAAAAAAGAAAAGACAACAGCCCTATTAAAAGAGCATATCACAGCGACCTTGCTTACTTGCATGTTCCTTTATGCAATTTCAGTAATTAATAACCAAGGTTAGTACTCTTAACAACAGACTGCGGATAACCTCATACTAATATGAATACACGCAGCTTTCTGCGTAGACATTCGTCTCTAAAATTCACCAAATTGAGCTGAAGATCAAAGATATTTAGCTAGTCATCAATACATTTATTATGTTTTTTTAGTCAACATTATTCTTTAAGCCATAGAATTTGCACCAAGCCATACTTGAGTCCTAACCAATAATAAGTTTGAATGATGCAAAAAGTAGAAAATTAGGTAAACTACCATGCACTCTCGAAATAATTGTGTTACATTGCTGGTTTTCCGATCAAATTCTGAAATAGAGTGCTCTATTTAGCTCCTGGAACACCACCTTGTACTTGATAAATTTCTGAGATATCAGGCATAAGCTACAGAGTAAGTTGCTGAAAACTTGAATCATTCCTTTCGCGAAGTGAGGATCTGCAGTTTGACTATCATCAACCCCTTTGCGGAGGTTTAACATCCCAATGTGAAATGGTTAGCACCAGCAGCGCCTGAACTAATTTTATGGGTTCAGCCAGTATGTTTATTCAGATTGTAATAATATTGCCGGAAGAAAAGCTTCAGGATGACAAACCTTGTCGTGCCCTTCAAGGCAAATTACAATCTAATGCTTTAATCACTTTTCGTCTCCACATGGCACTCTCTGAATCGAATATCAACTCCCAAGTAGGCCAGTAGTGAAGGTCCTGCTTCAACGTCAGCACCCGAGGTTTTCCATTTAAGTGAACTATCCTAATTCGTACGAATTCCCCATGTTCAAGTGCCTATAAGAGCGGTTGCATTAGTTAAGAGTAAAAAGAATGACTAGCTTGAGAGAATGTGTGCTAGGTAAGGAACGGAATTTGATGTAAAACATAAAGTAAATGATCCACAAACTAGAAAACAAGCATCATTTCATCTGTGAATTTCAACATACAAATGCATGACAAAATTTCATATGTAGTATGGAGCGTTGTGAAGAAAATACATCATCATATCAAGTGATAGATTGCAATGAGAGGTTCAGAATTAAACAAGGGGAGAAATTGCAGATAGTTTGACAGGCTGGTAATTGGAACACTAATATTTGCAGTATAGCGGATCATGGGTAGATTTCAGATAGTTAAGCTAAATTACAAGATTAGAATGAAACTTGCTACATATGATTGTTTATAAATGGAATCAACGCCATAAATATATGATGGTGATTGTAAGCTATTTATTATGTATATGCCAGTATATTGCTGATATAGTACTTCCAGTTGCAATATTCCGCATGCTGAAAAATGCATTGAAATTAACTCTATATCATAAAATAGTCTTTTGAAGTGATTCTATTCACCAAAAAAAAAAAAAAAAAAAATCTCAGGCTTTCAGAACTACTTTCGAGTTCTTCAAGTCCCAACATAGGCATGACTAATTGGGTGATAATTGACAAAGAGCAATTCTAGAGTTGTAAGCATCCAGCTTATACATGTGGATTTAGAGCAATGAGGGTCAGCTTGGGATGCATCCATCACATCTAAATATAGAGAGGTTGCCCACAAGGGGCATATATCCCAAGACAAATCCAATGACTCAAAGCGCACACACAAGCAAAAAGCACGAAGCTAGCATTTCTGGGCAATGAAACAGGGTCTTTGATGGTTGTGGAAAAATATACATAGTAACAAACATAAGATTGCACAAATTCCTAGAGAGCACAGGAATATGTAGAGGGAAAAGGCCAATCTTTTTTCCCAATTTTTTCCCCCTAAATTCCGTTCAAATAAAATATTCCATCTACTCCATAGTCCATACAGCACCTTAATTTTGTGAGTGCACTTGAAGTTCCTTATTAAATCCTTACAGAAGGATTATCCCATATTTAGGACTTGGTCATGCTTTCCGACTACAGAAGTCCACGGAACATCTCCTTCCAGGCTCCTCCTACGCTACCTTATCAGTTCTTTCAGTTTTGACTAATCTTAGTGGAACTAGCGCCAAAACGTGAATATTTATTTGGAGGCATTCAAGTAAAACATGTAGTCTATTAAAATAGTCCTAAAAATTACAATTTAAAAAAGTTTGACTAAAACATGTGGCCATTGAACTTGCTCCTTTCTTGGTAGTTAAACTTTGGTCATGTTGCCAAAATACTATCTTATTACATGTTTATATAGGTAGTGCCACTTATTTGCAAACTTAGACGCCAGCATGCCATTCATCTAGTGAGCTTTAAAATGGCAATTGAAGGCACATGCAATATGTGTCACTTTTCAAATTTTACTTACAAGAGATAGACATTGAGTAAATAGCTAACAGACACACCTTAACGACATTCACAAAGGTCTCAAGGTCTGGTGTGAGCTTCCCATTTACTTCAACTATCCACTGGAGGGCATATAGACCATATCTATGAGCTGGGCTCCCATGGCACCATCTGTAAAAAGGGGAAAAGTCATTACAGTACATGATACACAGAAAGCATACATTTCTATATTTTCTTCATCATTCTGCAAATACATAAAACATACCTAGATTAGGATAAGCAAACCAAATGCCAAGAGCCACCAAAGTTAAGAGTATTATTGTAGTTATAGAATAGAAATACAAAACAAAGACAAAATGGGTACCCATTGCGTGCGGAGCAGGCTAAGAATAAATCTTTCACATGATGGAGGTGCAATTAGCTATTATCTATAACTTCATGCATTAACTAATGTTTCAGATGAGATCCTCTTTAAGATTTCCAAAATGACATGATAGGACTTACATGGTTACTCTTTTTACATGTGATGCTTCCAAATGTGTCATGCGAATTAAATTTGTAGGTAAATTGCAAGTTCAGAGGACATTTTATATGAACGAGTAAGTATGAAATAAATGTTATAGCGGATCTAATAATTTTGTAAAAGTAATCTACAAGGAACATCTGATGGGTGTGAAGAATCATTTCAATATGGAAATTTGTTTTCAAGACATTTTCATTTCAACATCCAAAAAACATCTGTACTACAGTCTGCTTTACATTTTCACCATTTATAGATTTGTTATAGAATTTGTTTGAAAGGCTTGTATAATACAGCACTTGATTGAAGCCAGATGTCATACGTATCCAAAAGCATATGGTTTCCAAATTTCCGTGTGTAAATTAAGAGTAGAACAATAATGCAACCTTGCCACATAAACACCATGGCCTTCTTCAGGAAGGAAGCCAAGCGCACGCACAGCTGAGTGGGGATCCTGGATTACACATCCACACCAATTTACCATATGTGTAGTTCCATTGCCATCTCTTATATCAGTACCTACCACAAGTTCCAGTTCTTTACCCTGCTAAAACATAAAGATGATTCAAAGAGGGAGGCTTTTAAGATAAGTACATTTAGAGAGAGACTTCATCACATTAACCAAGCTAATATGCCCTTACCTGTCGAAATATGGTCATTCCTAGTCCTCCATCACTGTCTTGCTTCTTGTCGATTTCTTGGCATGCAATTTCTATGTCTCGAAAACACGTAATTGGCTCTTTATTGATTGCTAGGATCATGTCCCCTTGCTCTAATAGGTTTTCAGCCTTTGATCCAGCTAGGCAGCCCTTAACACGGAGAACTTGCCTTCTAATGGTATCCTTTTTGGCAAGAGCCTGCAAATGGCAATTCATTGGGGGATCTATCCAAATGTTTGCGCCTAAAAATCTATCAAATCCTAAAAACAGCAATAAAGGATCCGTGTTTAAGAGAATCTTGCTGGCGATGCACGGAATTAGTTAGCAGAAAAGTAACGATCATGGAAAAAGAGTCAGCATAAAAACATCCAGTATGTAGCTGCGTGAAGCAAAAAGTTGCACATCCATTTCAATGAATGCAACTAGGAACACACTTGACATAAGTCTTGAATCAAATGCTATTATGTGAAGCTTCCTACATAAGAAGTTTAAACATTCCAGAAACTGTTACAAAACAATCCTTACATCAGCTAAGTTCTAGTTAAGTGCAATTTATTTTATTTGAAATATTAAAAGGCCATGCATATAAGAAATTAATTCAAACTTAACCCTAAAGCTAAACAGAAGCAAATTGGAAATCAGAAAACATTACAATGGCTTATACTAGGACTTAGATGCATTTAGAAAAATAAATACACGAGAAGACAAGCAAATAACCTAAAGTTTGCCATTTGATGTCAATAAATTAAACAGACACACTCGTAGCTTGTAAGCACAATTAGCTATTGTCCTAGACAATGAATTCTTTGCGACCTTGCATGTATATTGTTCATGAGTCAAAGATTTTAAAACAAAAGGTCTTTTACCTGCACCCAAGAATCACTCAGTCCAAAGCTTCTTGCTTTAGAAAGCAATGTTGGATAAAGCTCCACCTCGAGTATCCTAACAAGGGGCATTGGCCTCTTTATGCCGTTAATCAAAAGAACTGGCCCCTGTGCACCAAATTTAATTTTGTCCAGAACCTCACTGATTGCATACATCGGTATGCCTCTAACAAACTGGTGATCTTCTAGAGAGCTACAACCATACTTCAACTGCAAAATTTCCCTCCTTTCTCATTAAGCATTTCAAGATACAGCATAACATTTTATTTAAATCACAAACCTGGGTGGAGAAGCTTGCCCATAAGGCTTGAGCCCTTCCTAGGTCATCTGTTAGAACACCAGAGAACGAGCTACCAAAATCTGGAAAAGATGAAACTTTTGCACCATTTAATACAAAAGAAGCAATGGTAGACAAATATACTCCTTATACAAAAGAATGCACTGATGACCTGTGTCCAGCTCAATGACTTCCATATTAATGGCTCGATAACGCGGACAATCAGCTGAAGCAATATTTAGAGCAGCGAAAGGATTAGTAACAATTGATTTCCTCGAAGTTGGCTGTAAACTTCTGCTTAGTCCAACAAGATAAACCGAATCTCCTCGACGTAAGGCTGGTTCTGCAAATAAGAAGGAAACGGCTTTCCTAGTTGACTACAAATTCAAAAACAAAATGACTCATTTCTCAAAAACCACAATGAAAATTCCAAAAGCGCCACTCAGTTGGAATGGTGATGGAAGCGCAACTACCAAAAGGACGTCACTCATTTCTCATAAAACCACAATGAAAATTCCAGAAGCACCTCCATTGATTGGACTGGTGGTGGAACCACTAGCAAGGCACCATTCCTAACCTACTCTGCAACTTGCGTTGTGTGTGTGTGTGTTTTTTTTTTTTTTTTTTTGGGTGGGGGGGGGGTGGGGGGAGGTTGGGGTGTTAATCGTGATATTTATCCCTCGAATACTCCATGGCAAGCTAACATGCATAAGTGCGGCCTAAGCCACGAGGGCATCATTAGCCCTCGTTAATCTAAAACAAAGGATGCACATTCATACAAAAATGACTATTTAGTTATTAGAACAGTTGCAATCAAACAGAGCGTTCGGCATAGAAGCGCTTCAATATAGCGAGCTAACTTTCAACAATCGTAATTACAAAATAGAAGGCAAATAAAAAGAAGACAGTAAGTAATTTGTACAATCAATACAAATTATATCAACATTGAAATTTACGAAAGGATATTCTACTAAAGGCTTGCTATCATAGCAAATTTGTTTTTGAGATACGAGGTGAAACCTCCTTTAGCAAACACCAGCTTGTTTCACCGAAACAATTCCTAACCACAGTCCTCGGACAATGGTAAGGGAGTAAAACTCTGAATGTGCGTTGACGTCTGACACGCTATCGAATATAAGCTTACCTGCTACAACCTTCAGAATATTTTTCTGAAAACTTGGAAAAATTCCTATCCCGATAACAGCGGGCGGTACTCGAACTCATTAGTGATTATTCATAAGCTACCCACCCTACCAGTTGACCAACCCCTAGAACTAAAATAATTTTAAGTAAAAAATGGATTTTATCGTTTCATACCCATCAAGGAATATCACTTGTGATTTTACGAAGGGAATGAAAGAAATTAACAAGTTTTTGGATGTAATATATACATAAAGAGTACGCACACTAAATCGATATCTAGCCAAGAGGTTGATAGCAAGTAATCCTAATAATACTTCAATTATATATATACCTCCTTTGGCATAAAGCTCATAGATTAAAACGTTAAACCACTATATGCTAGTTTTGGTCAAAAGTAAACAACAGAAGACCTGTTTGCTAGACTACTACAAAACTTGAGACTCTCCTTACAACTTGTCTTTTCATGTTACTGTAAGTCTCGGCCTTACTTGACAGCAGGCATGCTGAAAGCGTTTGCAAGAAGCCATAAGCTATAAGTAGAAAGCAGTAAGCTCTATTAAAAGGCAGCAAAAAGAAAGAACAAAGATTAAGAAAAAATTAATTTTCCAACAAGTTACATACGCATGATATTGTAATTAAGGCAATCCCACTATCTTGTGCCAGATTTACAGTACTTAAAATCTCAATTTTAGGTGTAAAAGCAAGGTTTTCAGTGCCAAACTGAGCTGAATTTTGGTGAACTCAGAACGTGCTATGGTGACTATCGTGTCGTGCCGACGCATATTCCGTACCGATCCTGCCAGTACAGATTGCTGGCGAAACATGCACGGGCAACATGGGGCAAACCGTTTGAGTGGCACTTATAACAATTGTAAAAGGATATGTTGACTAGCTTGTGCTAACATATGGTCTCAGTTTGTGATATCACCAACCAGGAAGAAGTTCAGCAGCTCGAACTATAGAAGAGCCAGCTCCCAAGGCAGAAGGGTCATAAGCAACAAGTGCATAATTGTGAACTGGGTGTAGAAAAACAACCTGAAGAAGAAGAAAACATGTTAGGTAGGTGCAACAAGATATTAATGTTCGAGATAAGTGACAAGATATGCACCTCTCCGGGAATTTCCATTGGAAAGGCAGCAAAAGAGAGCATAATGTCAGAAGCAGACACAGCAACTGTATTTCTGTCAACAACTGCCAGCGCCCATTGGTTTCCGAGTGGTATATAAAAACCCCCGTACCAAAAAAGCGTTGTGAATGCACGCCGTCGAGCATACATGATGCTGGTACATGTACCTGCAATACAAGGACTTATTGCGCAAGACGCAAACTACAAAAACTAAAAAAGACAAACATTAAAAAAAGAGATGTCGTATGTATTCTAACAAAAAAAACAGTTATTCAAATATAAGATGACAATTCAATCGAACAAAAACAAGTTGCAGATTTTAAATAGGTTGTCATTCCCAAGAGCAACAGAAAGGAACGGTCAAATGAAAATTTATAGCACTTCCAGTGATGGAACAAGTATTAATATTTTAGTTGCCCTGAACATCTCAAATGGAGGTGCAACAAATTTAAGCTAAATAGTCAAAGTAGCTTTTTCCCAAAGACAAACAGAAGAAGTTTCAACAATAGGAACATCTAAAAGTTTCGTACTGAAAGTAGGATTACTATGGATTCACGTTTCAACATAAATAAGATTTTCATACCTCAAACATAACTAGAGCAGGCTCAATAACCTGCTCTGCAAGATGCATTTGTTGTTGCTCCACTTAGATCACCAGGCACATCATTGTTTCCCAAGGTCACAGGACTCTCGGTTTTTCGTTTTTGCAATTCATGCAATGAACCATTAGATGTGGTGCTTCCTTCTAAAGTTAAATCATCTTCCAAACGTCGTCTTTTCTTGCAGTCTGAATGATCTTCATTCATTTCCACAATGTCCTCCCCATCAAACTGAGCAGTAATGCAAGTACTACAGACGTCTGCTCCAAATGAGCAGATTTGTCCACTGGCATGCCTGAAGAAGATCCTGTGTCTACATGATCACAATGAGCGGAAGGAGCTGACGATGGGCAATTAGGTGCCAATGCTAGCCTTATAACCCATAACCCTGTAATATCATTGCGTGTATATATCTGAGGTGGAGCATACCATTCATGACGATCAACTGTAACCAGGACTGACTGGAAAATTCCAAATAAAGAAAATAAATAAATAATAAAGTGATAACTCTCAACTACTAGCTAACTCCAGTTAAAGCGGGAAAGAGAAAGCCTAAAGCTTCAATAGCTTACCAAAAAAAAAAATGCCCCGACATCATAATCATGTGTTTTGACAACCAAAATGACCCAGTTCTTATCCTAGCATACTGATATACCATTATGGAGTTGCAATACCTCAGATATTTGAAAACTAGTAAAATCTGAACAAGACTATAAGACTATTACAATATGATTTAAAAATACAGAATTAAATGTCGCATAATCGTCTCTAACAATAACTAGTTGTATACCAAACGGCGACGCCAAAAATTCATGAAGGTTGAGTGACCCAAAGGTTTTTCAAAGCACCTAACATGTTATGACAATATAAACATTTAGAACCCATGAGAGGGAAACAACTCTCAAAGAAAAAGCAAGAAAAGTAAAAACTTAAATAAATTGCACCTTATTTCGATGACGATCCACGTAGCTCACATATTCCAAAGGCACCCGAGCACCTTTTGATAATCTACCAAGACTGGAAATGAAATCATCCAATGTAGATATATCATCTCCAGCAAATTTCTTTATAATTGCATGTCGAGGTACGCCAGCTCGGGAGAGCATATACCTAAACAAGGAAGGGCAATCCAAGATCAAAAGTGAGTATTTTGAACTTTCTTAAATCCAAACAAGAAAAACTTAACTTTCTTCATCAACAAACTAAGAGGCATTAGACTACAAAAAGTGGATGTTCCAGAAGGAATTGCTGCAAACTGTCTACACTGAAGTATGTATAGCGAAATTTCAGTTTATGACAAAAACATCTAAGGGAGCAGAGGTAAGAAAAAGAAAGAATGCAAGATCTATTGTAGGGCTAGACATGGAAAAGCACAGCTGACTATGACTGTCATTATTATTAGTACATTTGAATGACTAAAACTTAGCTTATCTCTACATAATACGTACCCTGTTTCTGAGACATACACCAAACCACACTTAAAGCGAAAATTTCTAGCCTGAAACAAACAAAAGGATAGCAGTATAAGTCAAACAGTAAAAAAATATTTCATAAAGCAATCCACATGATATAAATACAATTATATATTTAGTAAAGGAAAACAACCTAGAATATTCAGTAGAAGTTTGAAGACTTAAATCAATACTCAATAGGAAAAGCAGCGGATCTAGAATTCTCTGAAGGAAAAGCTTGAAATACTTATAATTAGTACACAGAGCTAACTTTTTATACCACTATTTTTAACAATAAAAGAGGTTTTTATATCAAGAGATTAAATGGAATGTGCCTCACCTGCTGATAGGAAAGAGGATGAAGCACAGCACCACTCACTTCCAAAAAATAATTTGGAGTTATAAAATGCAAATCTTGAACCTGAAGTATTATCCAAAAACAAAGTTACTTAACAACTACATAGCAAAGAAAAAGTCTGACTGGAAATGTTCCCCTAAGAGGACATGCCAGTCACACAGACTGTTGCTAGTTTGCTACATGTTGGACTTACCAGTAATTTCACACTCATGGAAGTGCCACCCCTTTCAATCTGCAAATCTATCTCCCCATTGACATTGTCGTCAAGTATTGCCTCCAATTTAAGAAACTGTGTAACAACCTACAGAACAGTAACAAAACTTACATAATCATCTAATTTTCTAACTATCTTATAGTAAGGAACTGAATCAGGAGTCACAAGTCCCTGCGCAATATTTTAAGTCCTACACTTACGAGTTCAGCAAGTTATGCGGCAGTTGCATTTAAGTTTAGCAGTATTATATATCAATATAAGGAATATAAATTCAATATCTCTTGTGTTTTAGAAGTTCATTGATAACTCTTTCTGCTTTCAAATATTGTCCTTATATCTGTAACATTCTGGATTCATTAATGACTATATTCCTCCAAGACTGTTTTCAACAGGAAAGTAAGGTCATTTGTTTATTGGACAAACAAAGTGCAAGAAAAGATTAATAGAAGCACAAGATCTGCCATAAGTACTTGAATTCTTGAGAAACACTTTGAAGTACATAAGATTAAAGACCTACAACCAAGATGGTTTAAGGAAGATGAAATGTAACTAAGCTCAATGTGTGCTATGAATTGAAATATGGACCCTATTCCCTATTACCCTTGCTTGGATACCAACTTCGGTCATCTCACTGAGATACGATCTTCGACAAGGACAATAGCATGCGAGGATCCATTTAGAGAGATCTACAACCTAGTATGATGAGGGGCTTGGTGAAATCCTGTTTCTTAAGGAAGTAGCACAAATCTATTAGTTACGAGCTTATGTATTTGTGTGGACCTCCAAACAGAGGAAAAGATATGTTGTCCTCATATGAATTCTCTCTCTTGCTTTATCTTATCATGCATGCATCATATGCTTGTTGCCCCACTTATGCCAAACAAAAGTTATAACCAGTAACCACTATTCATTCATATTGGTATGATTTAGTTATCAAGGTTTACAGATAGCAAGGACGATTTACCTCTCCATTAACACGAACAAGAACATCACCTGGCTCTAAAAGCTTATACGCTGGACCACCAGGTACCTACAGGAAGCATGAAATAAACAGCTTGTTCATGAAAAAAGAAGAGTTTAGAAACCATAAAGATAAGAACAAAGAAGAGCCTGAGAGCCTGAACATACAACAGAGTCAACCACCAGCATTCCTGTCTCTCCAATTACAGCTACATGTCTCACAATCTAATTAGGAAGAACATAGACAAGGATCGTTAGTTGAATTGAAATAGAAATAAAAGAAGAAATTTTGACAACCAGAACTTTGGGTCATACTTGCTCAGTTTCGCTCTGAAGTCCAAGCCGCCGTGTTTCATCAAATCCTTTGTGCAGGAATGTCACCTAACACCATAATATGTTGGAAACTATAAACTACCAAAACAAGCACACATAGAAAAACAAGCAGACAAAGGCTGCAGAATACATTTAAAAAGTAATAATGAGGAAATATTAGAGCTCAAAATTGCTGTTGGTTTGGAAGAGTCCAAGAATTTCAAACATGAGGCCTGAACATTCCTTCTTCAGCTAAACTCTACCAATATACCACATAAAATGTTTCCATTCTACCATGTACCAAAATGGTTACTAACCAATATACCATAAGAATCTATATATCCCAAAATTCGAAGGTGCACGAGTTACGTCTATCTTTGATCTTTAAATTGATGGGCAGTATTGGGTCTTTTTTGAGCAATTGTAAAGACCTCGCATCTAACATGAAAACATGAGAAACATGGAAAAGTAGATCACCCCAGAGGAAAGCTACAAAATGTATCTTAACGTGTGCACTTTCAGGCTCTAAAAGCATATAAATATAAATATTATATGTTAGTTATCCCTAAGCAAAGGCACAGTATGTGGAACCCAATGATGAACTATTCATGAAAAGCTAGCAAACAGTTATCATAGTTAAAAGTGCCGTGCAGATAGATTACAAATTTTTAAAAAAAATTCTTGAGCACTGAACCTGTCAGATTGACAAAGTAAATAAAAATAAAACATAGTTTCTTAACATAATATACACCAAGGAGCCTTAGTGAATTGATCCATCCATAAAATTCAACATGTCACACCGCAAATAAAAAGAGGTCTTTTCTTAAATAATATTGGTTCAGGGGTGCCATACTTACTACTTTCCCATCCACTTCAACATCTAAACAACAGCAGAGAAAACTCTACAAGGTTTCCAATATTTATCTTAGAAATAAAAACAACTTCAATGATAAATTGATAATAAAGCATACACGACAAAGCTTCCAGACCAACAAACCTGAAGCGTACCACGAGGAATAGCCACATTATTTGGCCTACTTTCAACATCATCCCAACTCTTCTGTATATACTGCAATGCTCTCACAACCTACACAATATCCTTAGGAATTATTAAACAACAGCCTTTGTCTACAAAGTTGAAATAAAGGCTCCTAATCAATAAAGACAAGAAAGAGTCACATATCCAGCTCATCAAAATAAGCAGGCTTAAAAGTTATGTTGAAAAATTGATCAATCATGATACGAGAAAGATAAACTATATACCTACAAAAACGAAAAAAGGCACCTTGCATCTAAAGGGAATGGCACTCTGAAAAATATGTGCTGAAACTAAGAAATGAACAGAAACAACTAGTTTTTGTGATTTTATGCCAAATCATGTGCATAATGCAGAATGCCGATCATTCAGTATAATCATCCATAACGAATTTTTTGTTTAAAAAACAAACTGCATATATTGGTAGCCAAAGACTCGAAGACAGCGCACGATTCCACCCTAGTACTTCATCTTCCACGTCTAAAAACTGTGATAAACTACTTAGCAATTCTTCTGAGCCATTAGACCTGCAACTTAGTTGAAAAGTTCTATTTATAGAACCCAGAAAAAAAACTTCCTGCTGTAAGGGGAAACATCACCAAAAAAAAGAAGCAAAATACAACTTTCTTTCTGTAAGGGGAAATATAGCTAAAATTCAAAATAATACAATTTCTTTTTCTTTCTTACTTTGCAGCATTTAGTATATCAGCAATTTATTGAACTTCCTTCAATTAGATGCTAGATAAATATAACTACTTCCTTCAATCATGGTCCTCAAAGAAAACTTATAGAATTTGTAAGTCAATGAAACATATAATATATATATATATATATATATAAAATAACAAAAGTCCCAATGCAAGTTTACTCATAAACAGAGCAAATGGGAGACAGTATTAGAGCTAACTCTTTCTAAGGGGAGGAAAAAAGCAGAAGCACTTGAAGACTTGCTCCCAGCATTCAAAGCAACGGCTCTTCCATGGCAATCAATAACTGGTGAACCGCTAGAACCTCCTTTTGTCCCAGACGCAGCCTGCATTACCAAAAGAAGAATATCACAATGCTAACATCTTGTTAACTCTAACATCTAATTGGACTCGTTAGAAATATTATGGTAGTATAAGAAGATCGAGCATATAAGGTTAGGATTCAAGTCAATCAATGAGACCTGCTGGAAAAACAAAATGAATTGAAGCCAATATCATGAAGTATGCTTTTAGAAGGATCAATGGAAGTTGTTTGGATATAATTCATCGTAGGAGCTGTTTACTTCACCAATTTCTACCAGAAACTCAAGAGTGAAAAGTGATTTTGGTGTTTAAATGTGATCTACCAAGTGACAAGTCACTTTTAAGCTATGTATACAGACACTCCAAAAACATCGACGTGTCAATGTTCGTGCACGTGTCAGATACGACACTCTTCGGACACGCCCGGATACGTATCGAACACGCCACCTGGCGTGTCTGGAAAAAAATTATAAAAGAAAAATCGGACATGCATGTCGGACACTTCTGTTCGGCGTGTCCAACACACGTGTCGGTATTTATATCATTTTTTTTTTAAAGAAATTTTTTTGTACATTTGTTTTAGAAGAGTTAAACATTATTTGTAATAGTGGTAAGTAAATAATATACTTATGCACTTAGACATTATATTTTTTTTGGTTTTAGTTGATATAATTAGACTCTTAGTGTTTAGATTTATTTCAAGAACGTGAAATATTATATTATGGATAGACTTATTATTGAATGTTATTATATTCCCTGATGTTTAAATATTTCGTATAAATTATTTTTTAATTATTTAAATTTTTTATTACCGTGTCCTATATGTCGTGCCGTGTCGTGTCCCCGTGTCCATATCCGTGTCTGTGCTACATAGCTTTTAAGTTTCCCAAATTGTATAAGTTTTCACTTTTCCACTCCCCCCTCCTCCCGAAAAAGTCACTAAAGTGGGGATCTCGGTATTTTTTAGATCATTTTTCTATCAGTTAAAGAGCAACAAGTTAACACAAAATTTATCTACAAATTTCACACTTTTCTACCAACTCAATTTGCTGAGATTTTCTTCTCATCTTCTTAGAAAGTGGAGTAAACAAGCAGTTGCAAATTCCTTATTAAATGAACCTATTTTAACAAGCCATCATCAATGAAGAATTGCATTGTTTTAGAAAAGATTGCTTGGGAAGACAGAACAACCACAAAACACCAACTCCAACAATCTGTTTCAAGTTTTCAAACTTCAATTATGAAAAGGCAGTGAAAAGAACAACTTCCTTATATGAAGCAAAAACACGAAATTGCATATGCAACATAAGTGAAAACGAAAATCTTACAAAGACATTCTTTCTCAACAAATTAAATCAAACGGCCTTGCCCCCTAACCCCCGAATCAGTAGTGAACCACGCTCCCACACTTCCAATTTGAAAGCAGTTGGGAGAGCACTTCAAGGTGGCTTGGATCGTGCACGGACTGTCCTCCGCATTGGCGGCCAATATCCAAACAGAGGGGATCACAGCTACTTACCCCTTCCACCCACCACGCCTCTCTCTCTCTCTCTCTCTCTCTCCTCTCTCTCTATATATATATATATATACATTCTTTTTTTTCTCTCTTGTATAGCTGCGAGGACGACATGGTCACCGTCACACCCCCATGACCTTACCAAGGTTACATGCACATGAAACTTTTCAAAAGCATTTTTAAGATACACACACACACATATAAATATATTTATATAATACTTAGGTGCTCCACCCAGCTCCCAATCACTAAAATTAGTGAAATTTATTTAATTTTTATGCTACAACTTATTTAGTATTTTAGCCCACCAACCAATCTTGCTATTTTGGATTGCGATACTATAGCAAGAGGACAAGGGAGTCAACAACCATATTCAGGGAGAAGATTGTTGTAACTACATCAACTGCAACATGGCAAGTAGTGGCAACGAGACCCTTCTTATGGAGACACTATATTAAAGAAATGTGCAGCCGTCATAGGCGTACAGTAACACACCACACAATAGATTGATTCTACGCTATTTACATTTATACAAAATTGACAAGGACACTAAAGTTCAAAGTTTAACAGTTCTGCATCCTTTTGAATTCACAAAAACATAAAACATTTAAAAGTGTATAACAAAAATTTAAAGCTCAAACTATACTTTTCTATGAGCATCACCACCCACTACAATAAAAGAGACGGGTGCTCATCCTCGCTCGTACGTAATACAACGTACCCACAACATCCATCTAATATGAACAGCAAGCCACACCTGATGCATAATATTACATATGGACATACACAATATGGTGGAAAAAAAGTAGAGTTAATAATTTAATATTAAAAAGTCAAACATGAAGTTCCAAAATGTACCTGCATATAGAATGTGTTGAAATCATTGTAACCATCCCTGGTCATCAACAAAATGAATGTCAATAACTACTACATATTAGACATTCAAAACATATACAAGACCTAAAGGCTCAAGTGAATCAAGTCTATTATGTAAGGATCTTGGTAGTGGAAAGCACAATGTATGTGTTTTGTGGGCATGTAAATGCTTGCTGTAATTTGTAATTTAAGCTTCTAGGAGGCTTCAATACATGACACTCATTTTTAGTTTTGAGTTTCCCGGACATCTTGAAGGGTGGTAAAATATTAGTGCACAAGGTCCTTAATTACTATTCTCTTCTTTATGATTATAGCATCTCGTCATATTAAAGAGAAAACATATTCAATTTCTTCAAGCCACAATACATGGTCCTCTTCAGTCATCGCTCCCAATTTATTCTTGATTTAGCGAGTAAGGTTTGTTGTACTTGGTAGAACTGAGATTGCTCTCTTCAGATACCTACTCATAAAAATACACTCGCCAACCACTTCAATCTCTAGCAATATAAGTGGAATGCTCCTCATTATAATCGAGAAAACTTAATTAACTTTCTTGTGGTAATAAATAACCAATAGATGAGAGTATATATAAATTCTTTGAGACTTTCACAAAAATAAACCTCTAAATTAAGAATCTACTAGCATTCAAACTCTCAAAATATTCTATCAAATATTTTCCCACTTTTATATCAATGTTAGCTCAAGTTATTGGTAGGTAGGAGCCCAATCTATTTAAACACCTTTTAGATCCACACTTCAATGTGGAACTCACTCTCAAAGCTAGCTTATCTTCAATGGTTTTAAGATCTTATTGGACCTTAAATCCAAATTAAGGATCGTTACATTCCAACCCCTCTTAAGCATTGCATCCTATGGATGCACTCCAATGGCTGCTGCTCAGGGGGTCACACTAGGGGTCCGAATTCACACTAGTTGGCGGCTATTCTAATTCGAATTAACACCTCTTGGCAACTACCCTTATTTAAGAAAAAGATTGAGAGCAGTCGATAGGGCTTGCTAAGGTAGAGAGATAATGGAGGATTCAAGAGAGAGGAAGAGGGAGACTACAAGAAAAAGACAGTTAGAGTTTCGAACAGATAGATATACTTAAGAGACAGGGGAGGGAGATATACTCGAGAGACAGGGGAGGGGGAGGGAGAGAGAGAGAGAGACTTTAGTTGAAAAGATTTTATTATCCGCTGTTTATCTATGGTATTATAGTTGTTGTGCCTAAATAAAGATATTACAGAATCTCCATAGTATCTAATCTCCTAAAATAACTCATATAAATATTCTTTCATTATGACTTAGGGTTTGGGTTCTGTCTGTGTTAGTCATTCTTCCTTGCTCTTTCTTTAGTTTTATCTCTTGTAATACCTATTATGTGCTTCTTCATTTGCTTGCATGAGTGTGCTCGGTTATAAATGCAGTGTTAATGCAGTGCTTGTGGTTGTGCTTTGAGCCTTATTTGATCACTGCCAATCTATATCACCGCTTCGGGATCCACATTTACACCACTTGGCGGCTCTTCTAGACATCTTTGGTTGTACGCAAACCTAGTTTTGGACGAACGCTACTTTCAACGTCATCAATCGTGGTTCACGCGGTTAGCTATGCACTAGCCTTAGCCCCAGGCGATCGCTGCAACTTCGGCGTCACCTACCTCTCCAAGTTCCTCTTCTGACCACCTCCTCATAGTTCTTCCTGGTTACCTCCACTGATTCCTTTCCCAAGCCTCCAATTCATCCAAGGATCAACTGCTCTAAAACACTGTCATGAATCTCCTCAAAAGCAGTATGATACTTAATTATAAGCAGCACTTTTTCTCACTTGCTTTTACTTTTTCACGCTTCACTTAAGTTTTTTCAACACTTAAATAGAGGATAAAAAAGATAAATTCTTCTCACCCCAACATTTTTCATGCCTACGAGCCAGGGCGCTGGCTCGGGCGAGCACCTGGGTGGCGCCTTGTGAATATTGCATCGCCTTGACCTTCTTAAGTCGCCGATGCCACGCCTTGCTTCGCTTTAGCGCCTGAGCGCTTTTTAACAACACTGGAGAGTCGTGGACCGTTGGGTCGAATATTTTCATCGTGATTCAACGATCCAAGTCGTAGTTTCTAAGATATGAGGTGGACCATTGATTAAGATGTGATCTGGACCGTTGATCACGATCAAGATGTTCGATCCAATGGTCCACGATTCACCTTACGGATCTTATTCGCATGTCAACTTTGAAAATAGCCTCTCTATACACGCACACACACACATGTAATAACATACACACACATACACATTTTCATATATATATCATGCATACATGCACATATATAATAAAATAAAAGAATGGAGGGATGGGCGGCTGGTGCAGCCGCCCACCCATCTTTTCTCTCCCATACCGCACATCTCCATTTTATTGGCATAAGAGAAGAATGAGGCGGCTATCCGAACCTCTTGTGCTAATTCACATTCAAATTAGGCAATGGTGTAAGTCTCAACTCAAAATAAAAACTAAACCACTTAATTAAGAATCCCCTCATCTCGAGAGACGTTGTGGGTGAGTTCAGTCTTTCCCACAAGTAATCGACATATGGATCATCAACATACCTCCACCCCACATATGAGACTAATCTCGCTCAAGGAGTGGAGCAATTATGATACCTCCCCTCCCAATAGGCATATTTGTGCGGATTCAAACACCCAACCATGTGGAGGACCTTAATCGGTTAACCCAGCCTTGCTAACCAACTGAGCCACACCATTTTTGGTAATGGTATGCATTATTATATAGCATTCGGTTGCTTTTGAGGTGTTCCTCTCAAACAAATTCATAACATTTTCCTAAACCTACCCTTTCTAAGTAGCTTTCACTTTCCACTTAGGCCCGACTTGCTTCTTAGGCTACCAATTTGGCCTTCTTTGCCTTTGTTTCTTCTTGTTCCTCTACTTAATTTCCCCATTCTTCCCACAAATCCCTTTTTGCACTACCCTAACAACATATCACCTTGTCATCTTTTATTAACAAATCAATTAACGACAAAAAGATAACACATAGACAAACAAGTAAATGTCATAACTTTATTGTTGTATCAAAATTAAAAGATCAACATACTTCTTATAATGCGGAGCATCCCTATCAAGTCGAGCAAGTGTTCCGGCCAAAATTGACACCTATATAAGAAAATATGTTACATGAAATAAATGTCTATGCAACAAGCACACAGAAAGGGGACATATGACCATACAGAGTTGACAATAGCAGATATGATTGTAAGCACATATGCATATTAAGAGAATATAAAAATTGGGCACACCTTGTGGACAAAATAAATATGGAGTATGAGTAGTATAAAAGGGCACTTCTCTAGTTTAGAGGACACAAGATGTTAAAAAATTTTCTTGAAGAAATAAAGAATGTTAAATATGTGGTTGCTAAATTTTTAACACAACCTACGATCAAGTATACAATAATGATAAAAAAAAGTGTGACATTGTATTTCTATGTGAAATAAGGATTACATTTACCATTTTGCTGCAAGCAATATATTACAAAGTGAATTTCAGTTTCAACATTTCAAGCTCAATCCTAAACTAACCGCATTGTTTATCAGCTTATACTCAGCCAGCCAGAAAAATGAACATAATTAGCTTCATATTTTCATACTGCATCAACATTACGTATTCCATAAAAACATAAACACTAATTCCTCATTTGCAGAAAACAGTTCAAACAACAACCCAGCAACATTCTCATAGATTAGTAATTTGTTATCCAAACAGTTTAGCCAAGTTTTGGTGTTTCCTTAGGAACAGATCAGATCTTGAACAAAGGTAAAAGTTAGATTCACAAAAGACTTTAAAAAGACCTAGCGGAACAATTTAACATTTGCTTGTGATTTTGCAGACAAAGATTAATTGGCTCCTTTGTGAATCAACTATAATCCATTGAGGAAGGTCCAAAAGTATGTAAGTCACCCAAAAGAACTAGGCATTGTTTAAACCACCACAAAGTTCAATAAATTAAATTTTATTTTGATAAAAATGATACTGTATATGAAATATGCAAGTAAGTTATATAACGCTACCCATATGCTAAATGCATATCAACTAAATGGTCATATAATGTCTGGTATCGGCAACAAAAAGCTTTCATAATAAAGCGCAAATGCATACCTTCTCTCCACTATCATTACCAACTACACGGATCTCGAGCCCAACACAAGCAACTTCCGGTGCAAGAGGAATCTCTTCGTAGGCTAAAAATTTAATAGCAGTAGGATCATAGCGAAAGAAGCCAAAATCATGTACCTAGAAAATACGCAGGAGAGTATAATGTACCACGGTCTGAAGGGTTCTAAAGAATCATAGCTTCCACCTAAACGGAAGAACAAATCATAAATTGCAGGAATAAAATAGAACTATTCCCTAATATAGCAGCAAGCATTTCCTCTCAATTACAGCTCATAATAGTACATCAGACACAGGACAATCTCAAATGGAAGTTTTCCTCAAGGGACAGGAGTTAGTCCTAACAACTCACATTTCACAAACAACCTTGCAGCATCTAAATCACATACTAAAGGAGTACTGTGTGCCAATTAATACTATGACATTAAGGAGCAGTAAATATTTACTTTGCATTTGCACCATCCCTTTTGGACCAGAAGTACTTCTGTAGAAGTTGCAACCATAGACGTGGTCCATGAATTGTTTGAGAAACCATTACCTATTTTTGTCCCCAAGATCCCGATCATTTTCAGCTTGATTTGTTTCTCAAAATGGGTATATTATTGGGAATAGGTCAAATTGACATGTGACAGTAAATTATATTGAGAACTAGCTACATTGCAATCTGCAAATAACAGTTAGCATGATCTTTTTCAGACAAAAAGGAGGAAAGGACTAGTTCATGGCACTTTTGTCATTTCAGATAATTGTCAAGGAAACTGTTTATTAACACAAGATCCATATATAAGTAAATATTTTTTCTGCCTGAACTGGAGAAGAAAGCAAAAACAAGCACCAGACGGTTTCAACCGACAAATTTTTTGGTCCAATTATAATTTTGTGCAGGTTCGGAATCAATTCGAACCAACAAAATCACCACCAAACACCTTTTCAGAGTAAAGGTGAGCTTTCTCTTAAAGTAGTTAGAAATTCTCAGAATCTAAATATTCCTAGGCCCTAACAAAGCAAGCATCTAAAATAGAATAACAAATATCAGGTCAGTATCTGTGAACGGCAAAAGCTCACAGGATCTCTGTAAACCGGATACACCGGAATCTCCTCCCTGTTTACGAACATCGCCTCCGCCACCACCGGCCCTGCGCAGACACAGAATTAACAACCATCACTATGAAGATGAATAATTTGAATAACAATTCAATAGTACCGGGTTTGACGACGTGGCGATTGGTGAGAATGAGGCCGCGACGGCGATCGATGACGAAGCCGGTGGCGTAGCTTGCCCCAGCGGTCTCGGTGTCGAACGCGCGTGTGGCAGTGGTGCGTAGGACCACCACAGCGGGCACCACGCGCGCCAGGGCACGCCTCCAGTCGTCGGCGGTCGCGGAACCTTCGCCGATGTGCTGCGGCTCGATTTCCACCGCTAATTCGCCTTTCACTCCGGCCGGCGCCGCCGTCGCCGGCGGGTCCATCCCCTCGTCTGATCCTAATCCCTCCGCCACCACGTCTGACTCCGCCATTTCACAAATCCTCTCTGGAACTTGAGATCAGAGAAGAGAACAGTAACGAGACGATGAAGACCTGCGTCAACGTGGTCGTTTTTAGAGGAATTCTCGAAGTGGAAAACGAGAATCTGAGGATCAGCTGTTGGTAATTTGTACAGAAGAACGCTAAGGAGACTGAGTTGCCAACGACCGCCTGTCTGGAAGTACACTGAAAGAAATAATTTTAATGATAATACTGAATGACATTTTTTTACACAATCCAAAAAACTGCTCGATAATAAGTTTGTAAAATAAAACATACATTTCTTTTAATTTATTTTCTAAAAATATTTAGAGGTAGGTTCTAAAAAGTAATTTAATCAAATATTTTGGTCAATCTTTGCATAATCTAAATCCTAGATATTGTTAAAGATTGATTGTTTTAATATTTTTTATCTACGTTTTTTAAATGTTGTATTCAAAGTATGCAGCTTATACATGGACCCAACGGAATTTCAGGAGCTATTCTCACATTCAATTTTCATGTAAAAAAATTCATGAGAAAGTAAAATTTCAGATATTATTTCACTAAGGTGCCTTCCATTTAATTAATATGTTGCATTCCTCTTTCTATCTCTTTTTTTTTCTTTTGTATGTAACCGCCGTGTATAACTTTTATTATACATACTTAATTAAAAACGAAGCCGTACTTCTTCTCACAAAAAAAAAAAAAATAGAAAAGAAAAAAAAAAAGAGAAGAAGCCATACAATAGTTCATTCTCGCCCACGCTTATTAAAATTCGAATCCTAATCTACTTTTCGTGAGTGGCAGGTCGTGATCACCTTTCAATATCCAATCCTGCTAAAAAATAGATAATTACTGCTTAGTTGTTCTGATTTTTTTCTTTATTGCACAAACTTCTGAAAAAAAAAAGACATAACATTAATAATAGCTTACATCAACTCTACTAATCCAGCAATACAATTACTTTTTTTTTTTTAAATTCTCCAAATGCAATTGAAATATTTAAAATTAAAATTTTTAATTTATATTTTCTTAAATGAACTAAGCAATAGAGTTTATACTCTCATTTGCCTTCCTATATATGATACTTTCTATTTTCTCTATATAAAATCCATTTTAATTAGGAATAAATGTATATCAACTCCTGTATTTGTATCATTATTCCAAATCAATTCTTTTTAATGATAATTAATAATCAATTCAAAAGATATATGTACAAAGAAACTGAATAATCAATTTAATAAATTTTTAAAAGAAATTGAATAAAAAAAAAATTATGTGCTCTATAATTTTTATACCATAATGTTTTAAAAAGATGTCTCTATGTGATATTTTAAGGTTCCAAAACTTTTCTAGATTATAAAAATTTTAGAGCATTAAAATATCCATAAATTTTTTTTAAAAAAAAAAATAATTGCATATAAAAGTATTAAAGTACACCAAAATATTTCTATTAAATTCTTTCAGAAATATATATATATATATATATATATATATATATATATATATATATATAATATATAATATATATATATATATATATATATATATATATATATATTAAAAAGAATTTTATGGAGCCACAGAACTCCTATATGTGCTTTTAATTAGCTGATCGACAAAATAGAGTATTGTAACATACGGTTGCGGCTGCTTTGTGTTTGACGGGAAGCAGCGGATTGGAACAGGTCACTAGTTTTTTGCTGTGGGAATGAATTAACGTAAAGAGCCCTGTTTATTAATGGTCACTAGGCTATACTATTAATCTATTAGGGACATTAAGGAGAAACCAAGACTGAAATGCAGCAGCTCCTCCATTACTATTTAGGCATTTTTCGGATATCCCTATGATACGGACCAGCGGTAGTCTAATTGATTAATATGGCTAAATATCAAAAAAAATTATAGTATTTATGAATAATAGCTTAAATTTTAATAATTTATAATTTGAAGAAATCTAATTTTAATATATTTTATTTTTTATCAAAATATATGATAGAAATTGATCTCAATAATAAATTAAAAGAAAAGAAGATATTGATATGGTAAATCAATTGGTAACCGAGGGGGAAATTGGCGGTGCACTTTTGCTTTTCTATTCCTTCTCAAAAGCTTGACGTCCAAGCAAGTTATTTATTAATTAAAAAATCAGAACTAAGAAAATTGTAAATATAACGTAGGCATCCTAATGTATGATAGATGGAGTTAAATATATTTGGTATGAGACAGCTAAAATGTATTGAATATTAGGTGCGTAAGAGTTTTTTTTTTTCATTTTTTGGTCCAAAAAAATCTCCTTTGGGAATTTTCATTCCCTTTTAGACACCAAATGTCATTGCTGTAAGTGTGCCAACGATCATTTAAAGAAATTTATGTTGCTATCCACTTAGCTACCATGTAACATGTTAATTGTTGTTTTCTTTTTACGAGCATGTAAAACTATATATTTTCGTCATCATGTGGACAGTGGATGAGAAAATATGTTAATTGAGAAATTTAAAGAAATAACTACAAACCAACCTCTTTTTAAACCGGCCCAAATCAATCTTTCTATTAGAAATCAACCCATATTTTACTGACGTCATAAGCAAATTACTAATTTATAAAAGGTGTCCATTTGTTCATATTCTTATAAAAATCAAGGACTAATTTAGAGGTGCAATTCTAAATTTATTATCTATCTAATTATTCTGCTGTCTATCAAATATCATACTACATATATCCATTTAAAAGTAAATTTAGATATAAAAAGTTTAACGCGCATAACATTTTAATTACAATTAACTCTACGTTATAGATTCTCATTCCATCTTGAGTCGCTTCCCGTGGCAAAATATTTGGGGTCCAATCTAACAAAACACATCAGAAAACGTAACTTTTTTGATACACCTCAAAATATTCCAAGTGTGCTAGACAACACACTAATTCTCATGCTAAATGTAAGATTGAGATATAATAAATAGTTCTCGATATGGGATATAACGTGGTGACTGAATGTGATGAGAAAGTAAAATTGGAAGAAATGTCATTTATCGGTAACTTCTTATAATCCTCGTGTATTATGCCCATACATATGTTATAGACCCATCAATTATATATTATCCATATTTTAGTATAGGTGTTATTGTATTAAAATTTCGACAATTATAATAATTCAAGAGTCATAGTGCTAAGAATTAGTAGGTAAAGTGATAAATTATAAATATTAATGTCATCACAGTCGCGCCGCACGAGCATTTTAAATGGCACGGCCATGTGCTAATATGTGCTCTATTATTTATCGTGTAATTTTTTATTGTGATAGGCGGAAGTGGGAGAGGCTAATAGTTCTTTATCTTTAAATATAGCAAGTCACTATACATCCTAATAAATCAAGTTTATATTCTCTATATATTAATGGTTGATGTTCATTTTTTATATTTAAAAAAAAAAAAAGTTAATTGTATATCAGCCATCTCTTTATCAACAGTATTGTTTTAATTTTCAAAAATATAAAAATACGCAATGTAGCGGCGTTCACGTTATGCCGACAGCAGTAGAAGCATCATTGTTGCTTGCCACATCGGCGTGTAGCTTTTGGGGGTGGCATGTTAGGGGCGGCGAAAGATTGCAACGTGACAAAACAGGGGCTGAAAACGTCGGTAACCTAGGATTGGTCCTCCACTGAAAAGCAAAGAACTCCATGCAACAATGATAAATAAAAGAAAAAGTACAAAAAAAGGGTAAGATGCTGGCGAGTAGCAGCAACCAACATGGAAATTAGAATGGTAGGTCGGTCCTAATATAGCTTGTCAATAATTATTGGCGGACGAAGTATTGTTCTGTTAGTAAATTAGTATTTGTTTAGTTATTTAGCAAAATTAATACTAAAATATGACTTGGGCCTGGCTATTGTAAATATCATGGTTTGACGTCTCGGTCGGCATGTTAAAACATCTCGGTGCCGCCACTTGGCGGCACCGGAACTACCGAAACAGCTATTTTTCGGCCGTTTAGGCCGTGCCGACCGTTTCGGTCGGCACGGTGTGTCCGTTTCGACCCGTGCCGACCGTTTCGGTGGGCACAGTCGGCACACTATGTTTCTTTTTTCTTTTTCTTTTTTTTTTTTTTTTTGTAATGAGCATCATCATATTTACGATCGGCACACTATGTTGTTTTTTTTTTTTTTTTTTTGAACATTATCATATTTATTCATGTGATATATAGATATATTATTTTCAAACATTGCACGAGATAGATTTACATGATTTAGATTTCGTTGATATCATGATATGTGATTTGAATTTTAACAAATGAATGATATTTCGTGTTATTTAATTTTTATTACTATTTATATAATAAAACTATTAAAAAAAATTTATAATTGTACGATACGGCACGGCACGATCGGCACGGTCGGCACGTCTCGAGATCTGAGTTTACCGAAACTCGAAACGGCGCGACACAGTAAATATTGTTAAATACTAAGTTGAAAGTTCAAATTCTAGCAAATGTTAGATGTGAGGGACCGCAACTATGTTTAATTTTTACATAATATAGAGTAGAAAACAAAATTGACAGTTACCGATAAAAGAAAAAAAAAATCCTACCTATAGAAAATTAAAAGAAAAATTACTGTTCAGCCCCCCTAATTTTGAGTTATCGCGATTCAGCCCCCCGAAACGCCACGTGGCGGCACGCGCGCGCCGCCACGTCGGCGGAAAAACGCGTTTCGGGGGGCTGAACAGTAAAAAACGGAAAACAGGAGGGCTGAACAGTAATTTTCCCAAAATTAAATAATATG
Organism: Xerophyta viscosa; assembly: GCA_002076135.1. Classification (NCBI taxonomy): domain Eukaryota; kingdom Viridiplantae; phylum Streptophyta; class Magnoliopsida; order Pandanales; family Velloziaceae; genus Xerophyta; species Xerophyta viscosa. Next base: position 1,842,058 of record MJHO01000007.1, on the reverse strand, counting down.
GGTCTTGCTCTTTATCCTCTTAAATCTATCACCGTTGCCGTTAAACTTATCATTATTTCCGTTTAAGCTTTTGGTTACTTTTATTAAACTTTAATGCTACTTCTGATTTTTTTTTTTTTTTTTTATTTTATTGTAGTGGACCTAATTATTATTTTTAGTTTGCCAGTTGGCATGCAAGATAATGACATTTGAACTCTAATAAAAAGTGGGTTTGGTCATGGGATATCAGTGACCAACAACACATCTGTTGCTATATCCTCTAAGAATTTTTAAAATTTCTTTTCGATGCTTTTGTTTCAAGTTATATATACATGCAGTGCTCTGGTCTGATGAGATCGACCAATCATCTCATCACAACAAGACCTCCTCATTGTCGGTTATGGAAGACTTTATGTAGCGACTGCTTTTTCTTCCTCAGCAAAAACTAGAAAGTGAAAGAAAAATAAAAGTCATTAATATTTAATCATAATTATTATTTTTAAATAAAATTATTTAGTAATATTTACCTAATAATTAATATTTTATAATATTTACTATTAATTAATATTTATAAAATGGTTATTACTATTCCATCATTAATTACTTTTATCCAGCTTTACAATAGTAAAAAAAAAAAAAAAAAAAAAACTCAAATCCTACTTTTCAACCATTTTCTACTTTAAAATATATATTTTTCACTTTTCATTTTATTAATTTTTTACCACTTTTCTTTTACTTTCTACTTTTCTTCTTTCCACTCAAAATAAACAACCACTTGTAGAAATTATTTGTCGTGTTTTGTGAAATTTGACGCTATTTCAACATAATAAAAAATTTTGGGGGCTATCTAAAGTAGGTATTTTCCTCATATTTCATTTTATTTTGCTGAATTTTGATGCTATTTCAGAATATCAGTAGTAAAGTCATTAAGACATATTCTTTGCCTTTTCGATTTTGGTAGTTTTCTTTACAAAATATATGTATATATACTTATGCAACATCTCGCAATAAAATTCAATTGTTTCTTTGTTAGTTTATCCAACATCAAGTTTTAAACAAAAACTTCCATAATATGAATCCCCGTTCAGGCGGGGTTTTTAGTAGGTTGATGTTGTTTTTCTATAATGATGATAATTTTGCATATATATGCCCTCCATAATATATTTTTACAGATATGTGCTCCCATAATTAGATTTGGCATTTGTGTGCCCCTTTTCCGTACAAAATGACACAAATGCCCTCACTTATTATATTCGTTCAAACCAAAACCACTGTTACTATAGCATGTCACTTCGTCGTCCCGTCACTCGTCTCTCCGTTCTCCGACTTCCGGCGCAATTTCTCCGTCTTCCCGCGTGATTTTGTCGAGCCCCCGCGAACCTTTTCCTCTCTCTCAACATTCTCTAAGTGTTGATCTTCTTCATATCGAGCCAAACCCTACAATAACGCTTTGCACGCTCACATATCTCGTGCCGTAAATTTTAAATCCCCAAATCTTTGCATTCGCCTCCGTCCCTGTTAAATTTCTTCCCTCTCAACTGTCAGAAATGGCTCAACCCGTGAAAACGAGGTGTTTTCCCCAAAAGTTGTATGAAAACTTCAAAGCCGAGTAAGTGTTTAGTGCTCCATGAATTTCATATTCCGATTGCAAAGAGGACAACTTTTTTTCACTTTCACAATATCCCACCTATCGGCGGCGATCGTCCCAGACTCTCCAAATTTGTCATCGTTGGGTGTCTGATTCAACCTTCCTGTTTGCTAGGGTTAAGCTGGAATTTACTCCAGAAAGTGTGGCTATCCTGTTAGGATTACCGAAGCGGGGTCTGCCGGTTCAGCTGGAAATATCTAATATAGGATATGAAAGTATGCTTTAAAAAAAATAAAATTTAGAAGCCACTGGAAACCGTTTATTGACGATATAGCAAGCCAGATGTGGGAGATCACGGAAAACACAGAACGAGCTAAAGGTTATGGGTGATGTACCTATTCAGATATGTATTTTTCACTAACTGTAAGTTAATTTCTCTCAAATTTGTAAGTTAAATACCTTGATTTAATATATATATATATAATATATATATATATATATATATATATATATATATGTATGTATATATATGAGTTTTGCGATCTAAATGACAGTAAAAATAACCCTTCATAAGGATTGGATAATGTTTATACTGTTGAATTTAACAGTGCTAATGTTCAGCCTTTTTTCTTGCAAAAGTGAACTATACGTTGTGCATGTTACTGTTCATTAACGGTACCCAAGGAGACGCACTTAATATAATTAATGAAATTTATATGCTTTTATTTATTATATCCATAAGAAATTTAAAAAAAAAACTCTGCGCTAAGACGCAAACATCAGAAGAAGACGAAGAAAACAACTTATAAAAATCAGTGATGACTTAGAAAAATATACGGTTGCTAATTAGTCTTCTCTTGTAAAAACCACATTGTGAACGCTGTTGATTTGACATGGCATCTATTGCTTAACAAGTGACTAAGTCTTCTCTTTGTAGCTCTATATAGGGGGAAGATAGAATTGTTCTTGAAGTTTAACCAACAGAGATAGATGGCAAAAATGCAGTTCATCAGCTTCTTGAGATGGCTCCTTATCTTCGTACTTGTGTTGCCTTCTTTACTATCTGCATGTTTTGTAGTAGCAACTGCTACAGGTAAAGCCAATGCATTCTTCATTAAAGGCTTGCATATGTTTTAGTATTTCAACCTTTAATTTGGTTCAGTTCTATATATACTTACAGATGCACATGTTCGGAAGCTCGGCGGCAGGGTAGGTAGAGGTCCGCCATCTCCTATAAGAAATACAGATTATCATAACCTGAATGGTAAATGATTCAGGCGGCTTAATATAAGGGACCAAACATCCTTTAAGATTTAAGAATTCATGTAAAATCATCAACTTCAGGGATATGAAATTTGCTACTTGTTCTGTTTTGTATTGTATGTTTTGTCCATGTTTTACTTTGACAGAAGTGAAGATCTTATATTGTGATTGAAGAAGTATCAATTTGACTTCTTTTTTTTTTAATCCAATGTTATCAATATCGTCCTTTTCCTCTTAAAATGGCCAAGCAAGTCCTCTTACTCTTAAAAGAGCTCCTTTTTCGAATGAAGACGAGGAAGAGAGGGCTAGAGAGCTGAGTTGGATGCACAATTACTTAACTGCCTTCCAAGAAATGATTAATTTGACAGAAGCAACCAGCTACGAACTACGAGAAGTAAAGTTAAGCGACCGAAGGACGTATCTTATCCGTTTTGGGAAGTCTTAGGACTTGATTGGCAATTCTAAAATTAAATGAACTATATTGATAAAAAAAAAGGAATTAGAGGACTATATTGCTACATTTTCTTATTGTTACAACTTACAAGAGTCTTTCAATCTTGCGGGAGGATTACACGTCAATTTACGATTATCTTTTAGAAAAATTTTGAACATAAAATTTATAAATTTTAATAAGATTTATAATTTGTATTTTAAAAATATATTTTTAATTAAATATTTTGTCTAACGGATTCTAAACTAAGCTTAAGAATAGTTCTAAAAATCATTTCAAATATGTTAAATTTTGAAACCGAACACCTGTTTCTGTTTAGAAATATTTTTTAAAAATATTCAATATAAAAATTAAAGATCTCATCAAAATTATAATTTTAATGTTGAAATTTTTTTCAAAAAATACTTATAGTTTAGCGTTTTTTTTTTTTTAAATTTCATATTCCTTCCCAGAGTCCGTAAATGCAAAAGTTAATTATTCAGATAACATATTGTCAAAATATATTATTTGGTAACTTGTAATTTAAAGATAACTCGTAGACAAATGAAATTATAGTAAGTGCTCACAAGCTATACTATATAACTTGGCAGCACAAGCTACACAAGCTAGATCCAGCTACAAGCCACAAGCTGTATTTAAACACTCCAAAACCAGAGGAACTAAACAGACTTAGAACGGAAGTTTACCGGTGCAAATAAGGTTACAAAATCCGCCGAAGAAGCGTTACCCTCCGAAGGAGCTTTGTTTTTCCCTCTGAAGAAGGCAGCTCTTTAGGACCTTTTCCTTATAGCCAAACAGAGAGAATCAAGCTTCCCTTGTGCAAGAAATGCTATCAAAAATTTTTGTTGCTAAGTTAAAACCCTAACAATTGTAGAGCGCTCGATATAAATTTATCCTACAGGATTGAATTAAGCTGGGATTGATTCGAAAGGGAAGCCGGAAGCTAAACATGCTAGAGCCTTTTGTAAGCTCCAAGTGAAATTAAGCAGCTTAGCGTTCTCTAAGTCTCCAAACTTGTATTTTGTTCATGAGAATATGCATGCAACTTGTTAATATTGCGCATGTTCTATATGGCGTTGCGTGAGTTGGATAACTATCACAGTACTTCATTCATTAAAAAATTGAATAAGCATACTCACGTAACTCACCCATGAAACAAAGATGAGATTAATAAAAAAAATATAATAATAGGTTAAGAAAAGAATATTTCAATAAATTTCTCAATTTCGGTCCATCTATATACGATCACTCTTCATACACTTGCAAGATGTCTTAAAATAATGGCCATGATTGGCTTACTGTTCTTCTAAAAATTTGACTATTTCTCTCTAATTAAACCTTCCGTTATACGGCAGCTACAAAAAGATTCCAGTATTCCTTGTACCCTACTTATGTTTGTCTAAGTAATAATAAATATAGTAGTAAATGATAGGTATCTAGAATACAATCAATCACACTCTGATATGCAGTATTTGCTACGAGAAATTATTGCACACACCCGGTGCACCTGCAAGTTTTATTTTGAAAAATTTTTAAAATAAAAGTTATAAATATTGATGAGATATATAATTTTAATGTAAAAACTTTTGTCAAAAAAATATTTGTAATAGATATTTTGGGCTAAATAATTTTAACGTTAAAAAATATATTTAAATTCATAAAAATTTTGGAATATAAATAAATATTTAGAAGTATTTTTTTGATAAAATATTATAAATTAAAGTTATATATCTTATCAATATTTACAATTTTTATATTAAAAAGTTTTTCAAAAAAACTTGTAGATGCATACAGTGCACGGAGTGACGTGGTGAATGCGGTGCGTGTAATAATTTCTCATTTGCTACGAGGGGAGGTTGATGTTACCCATGTAGTCTCAGCTTTTTTCTTTTTTTTTTAAAAAAGTTAACCATAACTAGTGGTAGGCTTTTTACGTGAAAGACCAGCTAGTGATTGTATGTGGTAGACCATCTAGTGGTTCTGATGAATTTTGAGACTTGGTTTACCAGTCAAAGCCTTGTGACGACTTCGTCTAATACAGGGCAACGCGTTTGTGCTAAAAAACCCCAAAAACAAAAAAAAACAATCACTCATGCTGCTACCTTATTGCATTTGGAATATGCTCAAACCTTAGAAAATTATGAAATCAAATGGAATATAATCACTAGAATTTCTCAACTCCGCGTACGACGCACAACTCGCCTCACCTCGCTCGAGTTTCCAGAGATGGTGCGACTCATCTAAGTGGATCTAAAAGTGAAATTAAATATTTCAAGTAATGATTTAGGCGGGATATCGCACCAAATGATTGGAAGTTAAAGAATTTCTATGTTTGAGTGTTCTTGCAGAAAACGTTTTGAAAATAAAAGCCAGGCACGAGTAAGAAGTCCAAAAAAAAGAGTTAGAGAGCTGAATTGGTGCACAATTACAATTCTGCATTTAGAAAATTGATTTTTTTGACTCATGGGGTGGCAGTTATATGCCACGTAGGAACCAACTACAAGCTAATGGCAACTAAAAGTCAAGCGGCGGACGTACGTTATAACTTATAAGATTTGGAAAGTTCTGAGTACTTGATTGGCCATTTTAAAGTCAAAGGATTATATTAATAAAATTAAAAGTGTCCTTTAAGATTAAAGTGAAAGGATTGTTTGCTTAAATTCAATTAACATGGGCACGATTCTCTAATTTTGTCCAATAATAATATTATAGTTTTAACTGTAATTATAAAAAATTACATAATAACAATATATATTAATATAAGAAAAATACAAAACCATGCGCTAAAACACAAATTCGAAGGAGACTAAGAAAACAACTATTGATTTTGGGGAAAAAAAAAATCTTTGGTTAAATTGACATCTATTGACTTGACGAATGACTGTCTCTTGGTGGCTCTATATTAGGAAGAAAATAGAGTTTAGTCCTTGAACATGTATCAACAGACAAATAGATGGCAAAAATGCAGATCTCCTGCTTCATAAGATGGCTCCTTTTCTTACTGCTTGTGTTGCCTACTTTAATATCTGCATGTTTTCTAGCAGGCGGCGCTACGGGTAAAGCCTATGCATTCCTTATTAAAGCTTAAGATATTTCATTCTTTCAAATCGCTAATACGATTCAGTTCTACGGTTACAGAGGCACATATTCGGAAACTTGGTAGCGTGAAAGGTACAAGTCCGCCATCTCCTAAAGGAAATGAAGGTCATGGTCCCGGTCATTGATTGAGGCGGCTAGGGACGAAATAGTTGAAATAAGCTTGTCATTGCATGCAAAACATTTTTAAAGATTTGAGAATTCATGTAATATCACCAAGTTTAGGGATATGAAATTAGCTTCTTGTCATTTTTTATTTTATATCCTGTCCGTGTTTTTCTTTGTCAGAATTGAACAGCAAATATGGTGATGGGAAAGTATAAACTTGATCCTCTTAACTTTTTTTAGGGAGCACATATATGTTTTTGCTCACTGCTCCATGGATCCTGTCGCGCGTTAGCTTTATTATTTCTAATCTTTCCTATTGTTCAATGTCTTACTCCTATTCCAGTGTGTGTAAATAAGAAAGTTTAATTGGTCAGAATACAATAGTAAACAGATTATTTCGCAATTTTTTACTTCAATTTAGTTTATATATGAGTAGATTGTAACGAATGCGCACAAACAAAATGAAATAGCTCGACAGTACAAGCTATACGTGCTAGAGAGAGGTGACCCATACGGTACCGTATGGAAGACCCATTTAGAAGTAATTTTTTTGATATAGTTTATGTTCAAAGTTTTTTTATAATATGTCCTACATAGGTATTTTAGAACTGCAAATATATTTAAAAATTATTTTAAAACCAGTTTAAAATATACTAAGATTTTGGAATCGTAAAACACCTATTTATAAATATTTTTTGAAAAAAAATTGAACATAAAATTATAAATCTTATCAAATTTTACAATTTTTATAAAAAGATTTTTTTTTTTTTTTAAAAGTATCTCTACAGGGTAAAGAAAAAACAAAGATAGACAAAATCCATATGCCAATTTAGACAAAATATCTCAAGACTACTTTTTTTTTTTTTTTTTTTTAAAAAGAGTAAGGCATTTGTGGTATTAAATAAAGAGCCTCTCAGTCTCGGTTGACAAGAAAGAAAAATGTACAGCAACATAGATATACATCAAGACACACTCAAAACAAATAAGTCATGGCTACAAGGTTACAGTCAAAGAATGAAACAAAAGTAGAAGGAGATCACTCAATATGCCCACGTTGCCGGAGAAGTAATTGTGCAATGTCTTATCCCTTGCCATTGGGCCATGTCCAAAAAATGTAAAGAGAGATCAAATTGGTGTAGATCTACAGTGCATTTATTGATTTTGTTGGAAGACTATTCTGTTACCTTCAGGCCAGAGGCACCAAAATATCGGTAAGAACAGTTGTCGAGTTTTCATCACCATATGCAGAGAAGAAAGACATTGAAGTACTGAAGATCAAGGATACTCCAACCACTATAGAATTTGGGCCGCGTAATAAGATGCCAGCCACTAATAAAGGCAACAACTTTCCAAGTTACTGAAGACTGAAGTTATCTGATTACATCAAGCACTAACTCCTCTTCGGCGACTTAGAAAAATCCTTGGTGACTAATAAGTCTTCCCTTGATAGACCATCTGCGAATGCGGTTGATTTGACATCTGTTGACTTACGAACGATTAAGTCTGCTCTTTGCAGCTCTATATTAGGGGAGAGGATGCAGTAGTTCTTTGAACCTGTACACCAACAGAGAAATAGATGGCAAAATGCGATTCTCCTGCTTCATGAGATGGCTCCTTGTGTTACTTCTGTTGCCTTCTTTACTCTCTGCATGTTTTCTAGCAGCAAGCGCAACGGGTAAAGCCTATGCATGCTTTGTTAAGGCTTACGTATATTTCTTTTGAGAAATATTTAATATGGTTCAGTTCTATGTTTACAGATGCACATGTTCGGAAACTTGGTAGCAGGAAAATTAACGGTCCGCCATCTCCTACAGCAAATGAAAATAGTCCCGGCGTAGTTCATTGATTGAGGCAGCTTAGGGACCAAATTAATCATTGAGATAAGCTTGTCATAGCATGCAAGCATCCTTTACGACTTAATAATTCATGTAATATCATCAACTTCTGGGATATGAAGTTTTAATTTGCTGTTTGGGTTCACTTTCGTCTTATACGTCCTGTCCATGCTTTTCTTTGTCTCGAGTTTCCAGAGATGGTGCGGCTCATCTAAATGGATTTACAATTAAGTGTTAAATGTTACGAGGGATTAGAGGATTTCCAAGATGATTTAGGTAGGATATTGTACTGAAATTATTGGAGGGTAAATGATTTCTATGATTGAGTGTTCGTCCATAAAAGATCTTTAAAACAAAAACCAGTCGTGGGCATGGAAGACGAAGAAGAAAGACTTAGAGAGCTGACTTGGATGCACAGTATTAAAATATTGTGCTCTTAGAAAATGATTAATTTCACTCATGCCCTGGCGAAAAATTTGATATGTCGCAAATAAATTAAGAATAATTATTTTTAACTTTTCGAAATAATTAATTTTTAAATATTTGATAATTAAAAATAAAAAACATGGATGATGTGGATAGTGTCATCTCAACTGTAAATTGTATGAATCAAAATAATCATATAAAATAGTATTTATATTTGGAGTATGAGGATTTGATTGGCCAGCTTAACGTAAATGGACTGTATTGATAAATTAAAAAAAATAGAGGACCAAATTGTTACTTTTCCTATTGTTACAAAAGTCTTTTTCCGTCCTCAAAGAACCTGTTTGGATGGAGAGAATGAAAATTTTGTACGCAAAAAGAATTGCGGAGGCCAAATGTTAATTTATTCTGTTTGGATTTCCAATGGAAAGAGGTGGGCATGAAAACACAAGGGAAACATTTTTCTTAACCAAGTTGAAATTTTTCTCCCATAAACTGAAAGGATCGGAGAAAAATATTCCTTACTGTTGTAATTGACTTAAATGCCATTCTCCTCTTCAATCTCCCTTTCATTTTACTCTATTTATAATAAAAATATAATAGTAATTAGATTTTTTTTGGTCAACGTAATTAGATTTATTTTATTCTTATTCAATGAACTTCTTCTCATTTTTTTCTCTCCATTATCCAAATAAATTGGAAGAATAGTATTTTTTTGAAAAAACTTTCAATATAAAAATATATATAACATCAAAATCTATAACGTTAACATTGAAAGTTTTTTAAAAAAATGTAATTGGTATGCATTTCAGATATGGGTTGTAGGAAGTTGGACGTAGGGGATTTGATTCCATATGGCACATATTGATAGCCACCGCTTGCACTTATCGTTTCTTAAAATGTGTCTATAATAGCAAATCTGTTCCATACGAACCATAAATAGTGAGATATTTCACTGCAAGACGTACGTCGAGATCATTCGGGTGTCTTGTTTTGGGTGGTATATATAGGATCACTTTGAAGAGAGTTAGATACTGGATGTTGATGAGCATCGCAGTTGAGGGATGAGGATGAGGTATATATATGGAGTGGTCGTCAACCCTTGAATAGTATGCTGGTTCAACTGATGCAGAAGAGAGCAGGATTAGATATCATGTTTGCCCCCCACTCTCTGGTGCTGGATTGGACCTACCACTTTCAAAATTCAGACTTGGATTTCTATTTTCTATTACCATCATTTATTCAGGGCAAGCGCATTTTGGCTGGTTAGAAACCGCGCATAAAGGCCTGGTCGAAGTGTTTTTTAACTTTTTGCTTAGTTGTTGACTATGTTGGATGCATGACTCGAGCAAGGATTTGAAACTCTTAACCTTTTAACTTTTTTTCTTTAGTAAACCCTCCATCACTACAACACTATGTATGAAATCATCAACGAGAAATGAAAAACAATTCAATTGGCAAATGCACCGGGATATATGTAACACCATCTTGAGCACCTAACGCATAATATATAACGACATTCCTGGCCAATGTTGCGCTTCCGTCGGAAGGAACGTGGGGAGACGTACGTGGGCATACTCATGAGACTGAGAGGTACAGCTCACCTGAGACATGGAATCGTTTCGAATAGTTAACTATAGTGAAAACTACTATCTTTCTTTCTCTTATATATATGTATATATAGTCTAACATTTATTCTTCCAGCCAAAAATGTACAATAATTAAATTATATCAATTTTCACTTCATACTTGTATAAATGTATTAATTGCCTACAAATTAAAAAAAAAAAGAAAGAAAGCATCAATTGTGTTTTTAGAGATTATCATGAAAAAATTATGTATGTAATTGGCTTATTTATTGTGAGCATCATAATAAATAAATTTACGAGTGATACCGATCCATATTCCACCAGCCGAGAAGTCCAGACAGGCCCAAAGATCCTATTATCTTCTATATAATACAAAAAGGATAGATTGCTCACACCTTTCAGGTGAAACGAATTCAAACTCAAAATCTCTAGTTTATAGTTTAATTTTTTTTAAAAAATATTTAAAATTGATCAAATAAATAAATAAAAATTTATATAATATCTTATAATCCGTACAACTAAATAATCTGAACCATGCTGATGTGGTACCCATCCTCCGCAAGAATGTTTCTAAGGGATCTGCAGCGGCAGTAGCATGCAGCAACTAGCTGTAGAAGATAACAGGCAATATATATTGAGAAATTATTACACGCTCCGCATTAATTATATTATTTTATATATCTATATATCTACACTTCTTTTTTTAAAAAATTTTAATATTAAAATTATAAAAAATTAGATATATAACTTCCAATTAATCCAAATTTTTACAAATTTAAAAATATTTTTTTGATATTTTTAAAATATGTTTTTTTAAAAAGATTATTATTATTTGCATTTCTCATAAATAACTTTTATTTTTATTCTTTTTTTAAAAAAATAAATTGTAGGCGTATCCGGTGTACGGATGACGTGGTGCACCGGATGTATCTAATAATTTCTCATATATATTATTATCAAGTTAGCTTGCAGCTTCCTGTAATTTTGGTCAAGGCATACAGGTGTCTGGAAGGAGTAACAAGAAAATTCGAGAGAAAATTAGAAAACAAATTAAAATTTTTAAAGCTCGTATTATAAATTTTATATAAAATCCTTATTTCAAATTGTTAATAAATAATAACCGTTCATAACCTTTTTTTCATAATTAGGTACTCTAAAAGTATCCAAGATTTTTTGGGGTGCTTTGATGATCAACCACGTTTTGTGCAGACGAAAACACCATCCGGAAAACCTCGGTTGGTTCTGTACGTGGCGGGCATTCAAAACCCTCCGTTAAAAAAGCACCACCTGTTTGTCATGGCGAAGCAACTAATTTATCTTATTCCTCACCGTATAGCATATATATGACGGTTTAATTTGATCAGCATTACTGGAGAATACAATCAGCAAACTCTTTGATTTGCCACCAATTTGAAGCCCTGCGTAGCCATGAACGTGAACTACCACCAGCACCAAGGTCCACAAGGACACAGTGGCCCCGGCCCTGCGCCGCCTGGAGGACCATCACCGCCTTCGCCACGGAAACACTATGGCGGGCCTTCGCCTCCTGGCCCCATGATACCTCCGCCGCCGCGACAGAACTACGATAACTATGCCCCGCCTCCGCCTGCACCACCCCGTCCGCACCACAACCGAAAGGAAACTTGTACTATTTTGTAAGCGATTTAATTGTCCGGTCACATAAACATGGTTCAAAATATATGCTGTTTACTTGAGCTTGTGTTTAATTTAGTGTAAAGGGTAGGATATGTTTAAACAATCCTTACTCGATTTGTTATTCATAGATTTATGGAAAACAGCTTTATACTTATATGGTGAATATCATGGATCATCTCAATACATCTCTCTCAAAAAAAAATAATAAATAAATAAAACGTACTGGACGACAATTAGCAACTAAAATTATTATACACATCCCAGTTTGATGTCTTTATTATTCTACATCATCTCCATTTCATCGTCTCTCGCCAACGATTCCATCAAACGAAGTATCTATTAATCTCAACATACACACACACAAGCGCTCAACAGCAGAAGAACATTGAGATCGCACTGACATTCCAGAAAAACAGAGAAATGAAAGGTAAAAAGCTCTCAAACCGATCGGCCAGAACGCGCTCACCCGATTCATCACCCAGGCGACGTACTTCGACGAGAGCTTGTCCCAGTCTAATATATATATATATATATATATACATATATATATATATATTACATATATTTGGTGATGAAGCCGTTATATACGGGGCATTTTGAATATTATTTTTTATGTATTATATGCTATTTATTTTCTAAAAGGTTTTTTTTTTGAGAAGAATTTTTATCTAAAAAGTTATGTGGCATATTCAATTAATTGATAGAAAATTTACTGTTATCTAACTTATTTAAATAATATAAAAAATCTAATATTACAAAATAAATACATAATTAAATAATAATTTATAAAAATAATCTAGACATAAAAATTAGTATATAAATAATTATATTAATATAACAGTTAATTTTTAAAATAAAATTTTATCATATATAATATTTTTTTAATTAATATATATATATTTTATTAACGTTAATTCTTAAATAATTTTATTTATGACATTTAACTTTTTTTTTTCTTACTGGAATAACATGTGAATAAAATATAACATTTTAATAAAAAAAGATTTGTATGAAATTAAAATATAGAAAAATTAGAGAATTCGACATTATTATTAATATATATGATCTATGATTATATATATAATTTATAACTGTGTATCATACGGACACAAAATTAGTATGTTTTAAAGATTCACAAGTGCATGGTTAGACAACGTAGTAGATCAGTAAACTCAGTTCATCTGAAATTTTGGTATCAAATTAGTCTGGACAAATTTTATCTCTCAAGTATATAAATTGGAACGTTCATTATAGTATGGATATAATAAATTATAGATACAGAACAGAAGCTCCTTCGAGAGGGCGGTAAAATGATTTTGTTTTCTTAAACTAGAACTAATCAGTGTGTTGACTCAAATAACTGCAATAGAAAAGAGAAGTTTCTGGAATTACGAATCAAATTTAATAGAAGCCAGATAATTAATCTACTCGTCAAAGACCACACAATATGGCGCTGTTAGACTGGAATAGGCAAATCATATGATTTGCCCAAAGGTATACAAAAGCTCAAAATTCTACGCGAACAAGTATTTTGCGATGATAAAGTAGAAGACATATATATTGTCTTGGAAACAAAAAGGAAAAAAAAAAAAAAAAATCTGTGTCATGAACGTTGGAACTTCTCACGGTTCAGGATATCCTAAGTAGGCTTCTCTGAAATCAAGATTGTTTGGTCCTTGTATCCGAAAAACTATACCTCCAACCGTTCCACGAAGCAACAAAAACAAGTTCTCCTTGGATTTTTCCTTGTATATATACTAGATAATACCTGCTACTGCTACTAGGAAAGAAGCATGAAGCCTGACTATGTATAGAAGCAGATTCTTGAGCTCAGCAAAATAGAAGAACGATAACCACCACTAGCGAAAAAAAGCGTCCTTACTAAAATCCCGTCCTCTGGGAGTGCTCTGCTTATCCATTCGGGAGCACATGTTACTACCTGATACTGCTGTCTGAATGCTCAGCTCTGGACTCCATACATCACCGATCCGTGAACTCGCCTGCTGTGACATAGACTCAGAAAACAATAGCAGAGGGCTTGTTGGTGTATGGGGGCTCATCTGAGAACTAAATTCTGGACCATTCTGCTCAAAGGAGCCCAACTGGAGTTGCCAGTGGTGCCATAGCGATTGTTGCAGTAGAGCTTGCTGCATCAAATGTGTATATAGGGTGTCAAAATTCAGCTTAGGCCCTACTACACTCCGTGTCGCTATCAAATTAGATAAACTAACCTGTAAAATCAAATATTGGTATTGTTGCTGTTGTTGTTGTGTATGTAAAAACTCTAGATAGCTCATGCCATTGTGCGCTTGATTACCCATTATGTTATTCCAGTTATGTAGCAAGGATCTCTGACTGGTGAAAAAGGAAGCAACTTCTGACGGGGTCTCGGGAAGTTAGGATTATGAACCAGTACGTTTGTAAAGGGCACACTTTTCCTAGAAAAAGCTACACTTGGTCTTGGCACATGTGTACTTTCCACACCAAGATTACTTATCTCCAGTGATGGACCTGAAATGGGCTTCTGGCCAGGAAGGTTATAGTTTGCATGTGCCAAGTTGTTTAAAGGATCAGCACTAAGTGGTATGCCTTCACAATGATCCTCAACAAGAGTATAATTATCACGATTCATCTAAACAAGAAAAAAAAGTGAATCATGTCAGTCAACAGCTAGTGAAGCATCAAATTACACATATATTCATATATCCTGTGAGATGTCCAATTGTCCAGGCTGAAGGAACCCACAAGCTTCTTAAACGTGTCCATCCAAGCCATCACATGATATTTCCTTAATAATAGACAAGCCTTTTGAAATGCGGCTGATGCAAATAATTTAATGCATACAATTGTGGCAAGCCTCCATGTTATTATCCTCATGAGTTTTGCACTTGCTGACTAATAAAGCATGCTGCACATCTCTGCCAGTTGGCATTGCATGAAAAGCTTCTTATCGAGAAAAACCTAGTAAAACATCTACTTTCAACTTAGAAACAGTATTGTAAGCGAACTTACCAGAGAGGCAAATTGTGCAGCAAGCAAGTCCGCTTTATGCTGAAAACATATCCTCATTGGTTAAAATGAAGCATATAGTTAATAATAAATCTATAACTCTAAGAGAACTTACAAGACTTGGAAGAACTGTAAGATCGATGTGCTGCTCTTCACCACTACCAAAAATAACTTCCACTGCAACCTTGTGGTCACTCAGTTGGTGAGATTCTAAAAGCAGCAGCTTAACATGATCGACAACATTGAAGGTTTTGCCATTAGCTGTGGTGAAAGCTTAGAATATCAGCAATAGGACCAGAAAAAATGGTAACAACACTGGAGCTTACTCATAAGGTAAAATCTTTGGCGTGCAAAAGAGAGCCTTCTTGTTCTGCAAGTATTTCTGCTTCCATCAAGGACATACTGTGACATGCATACTAAGTCTGTAAGAGGAATAACTTCATTCTTGTCTCCATATGTTAGCAGATGGTCAGATGGGGAAAGGCAAGTTGATGTTGAGTTCCAAGCTAAATTATTGTCTTTTCCTGGTAAGTACTCTAAGAAATTCTTACATTTTATTTCTGCATTATCAACAGAATGCCTGTAAGATAAAATATATGTTAGCTGATAGCATTTTAATGTATCACAAATTGAAACGCAAACTGTCTAAGCAATCAAGAATATAGCTAGACAATTTGTTCTCATAGAATAATAAGCCTCATACATAAAAGCACACCTCTCAACCACCGCTTTTAATTTTGAGAATCTTTCTATAATAGAATCAATGCTACCACTTCTTGACAAATATTGCATAGGACACAACCCAACCAAGGCATCACTTGAAATAAGAGCATTGTAGGTGCTAATGGTTGTTGCTGGATGGTTAAATTCACTCATCTGTGATAAAAGAACGGCACTATTACTCTTATACTTCTTTAAGACCGGGAAGATTTAACAGTAGTAAAATTTGCAGCATTAGCAGGTGTTGCTTGAACATCATCTTTGGATAAACGGGGAACTGAAAAAGTAGGACATGCACTGCAAGGTGTTTCCAAAATATTGCTTTTCACAGTGTTCAATTTAGCTACTGCTGCATAAGCTAAATCCTCCTTAGATTCTGAGACTCTATAGATATTTGAGGATCATGTGACAGTTTCCTTTTCCTGCTAACACCGCGTTTGGCATGAGGCATCTGCCCTGAAGCTGATGTTGTTTGATTACGTAGCACGACAGAACACCCTACTGACGGCACCTGTTGCTGTTTGCTCGACTTCTTACAATTGACCCCAGGTGAATGTCCTGTCTTACTCTTGAACTCTAGCAAAGGCAAAGATTCCATTTCAACAAGTTTATTCTGAACATTAGGTTGAACATACTTTTGACCTAGAGCAATGCACCTTTTGACCTCTACTGAAGGATGCTCTCCAAGTTTTGCTTCAGGCTTCTTGGTTTCGGGATTGAGAGATTCAGTCCTTAAAGCTTGGACATTCCGTGCACCAGGCTTTGAGCAGAGCTGCTTTACTTCTCTTTGTACATTACATTCGAACGCCGAACCATTCTGATTGACATGGGTATGAGAAACTGCAACATGAACTTGTCTGGGCCGTTTTGATATACGGCTGGTCTGGAATTGAGCATTCGTCCTATTTCTTTCACGATAACGTGCACTACCATAAAAATTCTTGCCCAAGGACATGGAGCCCCTGAATTTGTAATCAGTATCAGTGACAGCTTCTATCGCAGATTTTACAGTATTAACAGCTACGAGATCAATTGCTGAATTTCCTTGTTCCAATGCTGGAGAAAAAGCTTGCTTCAATTCATTGCTACCCGAATAGTTTTGGACTGTATGTGGCGGATTTATGGACATAGATTGAGAAGAAGAAGAGGAAGAAACTGGCCCATCTCCAGATGCTAGACATGATTTGTCTCTTAAGGTTGAACTCCCATGAGTGTCAGGTATATAAGCTGAATTCTTTTTATCTTCTAGTGCAACTTTCTGCCGTATTGCCAACCGCCAATTGTTTATTGCTAGATCAAGCTGCATATGCCACAATCAAAATTTAATTAGATATTCTAGCTGGTTAAATTGCAAACACAACAAAACATATCTATTTACCTGTCTTGATGTTGGCGCTGCATAAAGCCTATCCAGTGAAATTTTCGGGGCCAAATTAAGAACTGGTTGCAAAGCCTTGATGATTTGTGATTCAGCTTTCTAATAAATCATAATAAAATAATAATGCTAGTGTAGCTGCACAAGTTCATCTTCTAAAACCAAATTTTGCCAATCACCAGAGATAAAATATATACTGACCAATAAATCATGGTAACTCCAGGAGTCATCTGCGAGTGACATCATGTCCTTCACAACATTCTCAGTGCCCAACCTTAACTGTAACTTCTGAAATTTTGGAAATTCATCAGATGGGTCACTCTTTCCTGATTTAGGCATACAGTTGCGATAATCCCAAACCTGCAGGTAAATATCAGTACTCTTACTGCCACCAAAATTGTTTTCTTTACCATAAAATGAGCATATGTGGTCAGACAAATGCAAATCAAAGGAAACTGCACTTGCATAAGATCAATAACTTTCCCTTTATCATTCTCTTTTTTCCTTTTCTGATCAATAATAAAAAAAAGATTACTAAGGATTACTACATAAATAATCCTTCTGATGGAGACATTTACAATTAAAGTTACATACAAATTGTTATTGACAATTAGATTGTAGCTGTGTATAATGACCCAAGGGAGTCACTGACCAGCCCAAAAGTGTGTTTATCAAAACTCATCACCAATTTCAATAGCACTAGAACATACCACCATAGATTCATCGTTACGCTAATACTAGTCAATTCATAGAGTAACAATAGGTTGTGTTAAGTCCAACCAAGGAATGAGTTTAAACAACAACAGCCCTGTTTAAGGAGCTTCTGGAGCACAACTTTAGCTTTTATGGTGGATAACAGCTGAAACTATGCAATTCTAGTCCTGTTCATCAGCTTTAAGCTTATAATATCACTATAAATTAGAATTTCTAGGTAGAAATTCTACTTTTATCTTAGATATGCGAAAGCAGCAAAATGAAAGGGAACCTAGCTTCTCTAACCTCTAGTATTGCGCTTTATGTTAGTCATAGATTAAGCCCTAAGATAACAAGAGGAGGACAATCATGAAAGCTAAGAAGTATCTCCGAAACATAGAATTACCATCACAGATATAAATAAATGAAACTAAAATATCAATTGCCTAGTTGGAATTATTAAAAGAACCTTGAACAAACCTGATACGAACCGTCATGGTTCGTAGACGAGAAGTCTCCTACACGGCTGTGATAGAGGCAACGAGGAAATGCATAAACAAAACAAATTTCTTTATTGATAAACCATGAGTATGTGAAATATAAATACTCTCTAGACTAACACTTTCCTACTAGGACAATAATAACACTCAAATCTCCTAACATCCTACTACTAATCCTGACATATATTCATTCCTAATATGACTCCTTGCATAACTATTCCTTCTTCTATCAAGACTCATAGTAATATAAAATCGTCAAAATGTTCCAAAACCTCCTATCAAATTAGGACCCCTACGTGTGATTGTGATCCTAACATCCAAAGCAACTTTTTCTACAATGGAATGGCGAATCACTATCTTCCCAACCAATAAAAGTCCATGTGTATTCATGTGTTTAAGCTTCAATACTTATTCGGTCCAATTTCGACCCAACCAAACTAGATCAAAACTAAACTTAGTAAACTTGGTTCAAAACCAAACAGAACTGAACAAGGCAAGCAAAATCCAACAAAAATATATCCCGTAGCATAAATATATTGTGAGTTGCTTTTGAAAACTTTCACCAGTTAGGCATGAAACACATCATAATTTGCCATGTTGTTAGCGAAAATGTACTAAATAATTTCAAAACTATCAAATCAAAGAAATACATTTTCTTTTGTCATATGTCTCATTTATTATTCATGCATCAAAGAAACTAGGGACTGTTAAAAAAAAAATCAAGTGACAACAATTTTGCAAATGGTACAGACGCATGACTCTAAATAGGAAACATCTTTGAATAGCATAGCATGTACTTCTTGTAGAACAATTAATGGATGAAGGGTCAATGAACTAGTTCAGCTGCTCCGCCAACAAATATTGGTATACAATGTGTTATTAATTGTTCAAACACCTTCAAGATGATTACGAGAAGAAAATCAAGATAAGTAACAAAACTTTTTTGAGATTATCGTGGAAAACCTCTGCGGTAAGCGGTCGATATTTATGCGACCATTGTAATAGATAAACCCACAGAATATAAGTAAGAATACATAATCTAACATGCTTTGGAGTTTGGAAATAAAACCCATATCTCCATGCAAAGGAGATATCCACTACACGGAATACATAAAAGCAAGGTTGCCAATTACAACATGAGTAAAAAGGATTTAACACATGTCTAAAACATTGAAAAGCGGATACATGTAACTACACTAATCAACTTCAGCAAGAAAATAGCTTACTTAAGAAAGATTTGCTATCAACCTTGTACCTCACATACAAGAGTTCCATTAAAGTATTTGGCAGGAATGTCATCCAAGATATCTCCAGGTAGACAACCGCCTTCGAGTGCCTGATACAAAGCCAAAACGTGATACAAAGTTGGATAGCTTAAACAAATACATTGCAGTAAGTAAACATGATATCAACCTGATAGTATCCAATAGAAAACCAACACATTTTAACTACAGCCATAAATGCATGTGCTGATACATGTGCTTGCATTTCTCTAATAAAAGATGAGTTATCCACAGCTATAGGACCATATTTTTCTTTATTAGTGAAAATAGGTGTTGCAACATTCATATCCACTAATAAACCAAATCTGAAGAAATGTCATGAAGGTTTTCTACAAGCACTAAATAGCATCCAAGCCAACAATACTATGAAACATAAACTAAATCATAGACTAACACATTAGACCAAATAAACAAAAACCAAAAAGCTTCCAGAAAAAAGTGTATCTACTTACCGAAAAAAATGACATAGATGCTCTGTCATACGGGTGCAATAATTTCGGCACATCTTCAAGCAAAGGCAAGAGCAAGCCCTAAAACATAATAAACGAATATCACAATGCCTAAAAGAATATTTCCTAGTTCAAGTAACTAATTAAATCAACTGTAACTTACCTCAATAGGTTTTCCTATACAAAATCCATCAGGATATAAGTTCAAAGAGAAAGATGCATCATTCTCTAAAATTGCAGAAATATATGAAACACGTTAGCACAAAATAATACACAAGCTCATGTCAAACTTTACACTACCTCGTCTACTCCATTCAAAATGGTCTGAAGGAAAGGAAACATCTTCCTGAGGAGCTCCCCTCTCCATAAAATTAACCTAAGTATTCCGATGTGGATAAATAAATTATTCCAACCAAGCATTTTGGGGAGAAAAGAAAGTGGGATTGAAATAGCATTAAGACACTTGTTTCACTGATCAAGTTTCAGATCTCTGCGTGAGACTAGACAAAAAGCAAACTAGTTAGCACAGCAAAGTTCTGGATTCGGCAAAACTACTGCTCAGATCTTCTAGTTTGCATGCATCACTTGAGTTCTTATTAGTGTCACTGCTGATGCAATGTCTACATGCTATAGTAACCAGATATGCAGAAACCGCTAATCGAGTCCTTCGACTCATATGAGTTGTTGCTTTGACCTTTCCAAAAGAAAATAAGCAAACTTCACTTCAGTGTTATATTGGTTTGAAGAAAATTTGGAAAGACAAATCAAACAAAAAAGTCTCTGGTTATTCAGTTATGAACAAAAGTAAAATAAAAATACATTTCCAGGACGAGCCATGAATGTTGCTAAACGAAGGGGTTGTTGATCTTTGCTAACTGGAATGCCTATCAAGTTCATAAATATTCAATTCAACCACGTATCATGGAGATAACTAATCAGAGTGGCTAGCTCAACATAAGCTCCACCACAACACCATTGAGACCATATTTCTTCATCAAATCAACTGTTTATGTGAATAGCGTCAAAACTTTTTGCGACTTCAAGCAAATTATGTGAAAATAAATAACAATTTCCACCAAATTCTAGACAATCAAATACACAAGAAAAACCAGGGCATCGGAGCTTCTCACAAACACACAATGACCTATATATTCCCAAAACAGGAAACACCAGACAACCCAAGCCAAGCTAGTCAAACCAGAGATAACCAAAAAAAAAAGTGAAATTAAATTCACAACTAATGCACAAAAACCACAAAACAATCCAAAATAATGCATATAACTGTAGAAGAAGACGTCAAACAATAGACTCGCACTACACCGCAAAAGAGGTTGTCCATAAACCAGAAAAACCACATCAGTCCATCAACAATGGAGTATGAAGAAGTTTCAACAAAGCACACATTGAAGCATTGTGAAGATAAAATACAATGCTAAGAACAACTACTTAATAAGGAAATTGAACTCTTGGAATTGGAATGTACTATAACTTTATACCAGATAATACACAAGAGCACCAATTAACTAACAAATAAACTACGATTCTGAACTACAGATCCAAACATGAAAAACATCAAGATTTTGTCAATAACTTGGATTTAAAAGCACAATCATAACTCAGAGGGTAAATTGAATTACGACCCGAACAGGGCTAACACCACCTAATGCACAAACAGACAAACCTGAAAAAATGTTATCAAAAGCATGCATCATAATCTTAAACTGGAGTAAAAAGAAAAGCCAGTGTAAAGTAATGTCTGACAAAATAACGACAAACAGATAATCCCAAATTTCAGAAGATACTACACCCTTAATGACAGGATCCCATCTTCCTAATTCAGCACCAAGCAGAAAACACAATATCCTTTGTTTTTGGTCAAAAGGGGGGACTCAGTCCCTTAAATTTTTATTATCCTAGAAAATCCAAAACCGCTTATTTCAAACTGAACGAGGCATTGAAGTTTCTGCGTAGGTTGGTCCAAAAAATAAAAACCAAAGGGCAAACTCAAAGATCTAGAAAGCACAGAATCTAAATGGCCACAAAATCGTCGAAAAGCTTGTAGAGAAACATGAAAGCAAATAGATAAATAAAACCAAGTTCCTTTAAATACCGAGGAGCCAGCTATAACAGTAACATTTGATAAGTTCTATCATCCGTTAATGCATATTCGCATTACCAAAAGATAAAGTACGAGTTCATTCGCCTCAGTTTTTTGGGGAAAATATTCTGCAAAGAGATTATCCTATTAAAACCCAAAAATCTTGGGATAATACCAGATCATCCCCTTGTCTAACTTCCCTCTCTCAAGTAAATCCCTCATATAACATCGTGGAATACTATTTACTTCATCTCGCAATACTAAAATTTACCGCCAGAGACACTAATTTCCGCCGCTTGGAATTTATCACTCAAGACTATTATCCACCCCACAACACTATTCTAAATACACTGCACCACTAACATTTGCCTTCCAGAATATTAACATTTTTTGGGACTGAGTCGTATGTCAGATAATTTAAAAAATAATAATAATAATAAAAAAAATCTGATACATGTTGTAAGAGAAATAGCCTCGTTACCTCAAGAAATTACCAAACTAAAGATATCAGAAAACTCCCAAGCTAAAACAAACCAAGAAAAAGCACCTCTAAATCGTCCAAAATAGAAACAATGATAGTCAAATCAAACAAGATAAGAGTTGAACGGAGATCAAAATCGAGTCCAAGACCAACGATACAACGAACGAATTGCATCGTACTGCAAAATGATAATCAACGAAATAGAATTTCATGAGAACAAGATACTGACCTTGTTGTAGTGGATTTTCGTCTCGGGTGGTTTCGGTGGAAGCTCGTCAGGAAACTGCTCCACTGGAAGAGCTTGCGGTCGGTACCGCTTACCTGTTTTAGCCAGCTTGAAAGAGGTGACCATGTCGGCGGTGGCGGAGAATCCGATGATGGCGGAAGGCGGAGGTGGTAGTGATTTGTCGTAGCTTTTACGGAGTACACTGATGCATGCAAAAGAGTGCAATGGAGAATGCAGCAATAGTTTAGAGTGGCGGTTTGGACTTGGAGTGAAGGTGGAGAGGTGTCGTTACCGTAGCGAAACTAAAGTTTGATTACCGGAGTGTCGCGTGAGGATGCCGTACTGGAGATCACGTGAGAATACAATACCTACGTTTTTCTATCTGACTGCTTTCCGCGCCACTCAAGCACTTTATACAGCAATAGGGTGTAGGCTAGATAGCATGGACACGGACATGGTCACGAAGACACGACACGGCACAACACGATGACACAATAATTTTAAAAAAATAGGACATAGGTACGACTCGGACACGATAAAAAAAAAAATTTAATAATTAAAATATAATTTATACAAAATATTTAAATATTAGTGAATATAATGATATTCGATAATAAATCTATATATAATATAATTTCGTGTCCTTGAAATAAATCTAAATACTAAAAGTCCAATTATATCAACTAAAACTAAAAAATATAATATCTGAGTGCATAATTATATTATATTATTACCACTATTACAAATAATATTTAACTCTTCTAAAAAAAATAAACAAAAAATAATTCTTTAAAAAAAATGATATAAATACTGACACCCATGTCGGACACGTCCAAAAAAATGTCCGACACGCGTGTCCGAATTTTTATTTTTAATTTTTTTTTCTGGACACGCCACGTGGCGTGTTCGAGTAGTGTCGTGTCTGACACGCGCACGGACACGGATACGGCGAATTTTTTGGAGTGTCCGTACTATATAGGGTGTAGTAGATGGTGGGAGGTGATTTCCTATGCCATATTTGCTAAATTCAAGTTAGATGATATGAGGGATGTAAATCAACATAAGCGTCATCCATAATTATGTAAAAAATTTATTTTTGTATACTTTGTAAAGTGTAATACATATCTCCGAATTTGTTAAAATCAAAAAATTATATTCAATTGGTGAAGTATTGATTACTCTTATTTATAAATTTATGGCAAAATATCTTTTTTAGTCCCTGAACTTTACAAAAATGTGCTTCTATAATCCTGAATTTTAAACTGTACTCGCAATAACCCTGAACTACGAAAGAACGCCCACGATAATCTTGCCGTCAGTTTTTCCGTCTGCCGCCGTTAATTTGCTGACGTGGCAGTTTTTAAATTATTTTTTAATCAATTTTTAATTTTTTTAACTTTGTGGATGGACAACTATGCTTTTATATGTATTTATTTTAATCAATTTTTAATTTTTTTTAATTTTGTGGAGGAACAAATATATCTTTATATATATTAAAATTAATAAAAAAATAATTTAAAAACTGTCACGTCAGCGAATTAACGGCGACGGACGGAAAAACTGACGGCAAGATTATCGTGGGCGTTTTTTTCGTAATTCAGGGTTATCGCGAGTACAGTTTAAAGTTCAGGGTTATAGAGGCACATTTGTTTAAAGTTCATGGGCTAAAAAAGGTATTATGCCTAAATTTATTTATTACGATAGTTATATAAAGTAAATGGATTATGAATAGAATTTTTTTGCGATAATATCAAACAAAAAGAGATATTAGGATGTAAATGAGTCTGTGTACGACCTAGCTAAAAATTAATTTAATTTGCTATAGAAAAAAATTCTAGAGGTCAAGCCAAGGCCAACTTGGAGCTCAATTTTTTGCTTAAATTTAATTTATTTATGCATTAAGCTTGAAAAAGAAGGTCATAAACGACTTGTGGAGCTTGCCTAAAACTAGTATTTTGAGTTTAAAATTGTTCAACCATGTTTCATAAGACATAATTTTATTTATATAAAATAACTATTACATGTAATAGCAAATATATTTTTATCCAATATTCGTATACTGTGAATATTTATGCAAAATGGTGATCAGAGAGAAAATAAACTAACTTTCGCTCAATATCTAGTATAAATATTATGAACTCCTGAAAATTTGCTAGCCGAGCTGAACTTTACTAAGCTCAACTAAAACATTTTATGAGTTAGCCTAAAATATGATTCAAACATTAAAATCTAATTCAAACTTGAGTACTTATTAAATGAGCTGAGCTTAAGTTATGTTGAGCTACTCTTAAGGGGCATGGCTCAATGTACCCTTATAATTTATATTTGATAAAAATAGATAATTAATGAGTTATATATGTAAAATAGTTTATATTGTCGATGTGTCTAGGACATCTAGTGAAAGAGCCATGCTTCTTCTTTTTTTGAGATTATCGTAAAAAAATTTCACCCATACTCATATTTGTGCGATCTTCGTAAAAGATAAAATATAAACTTAGTCATGCTCCATATTAGAGCCTAAAGGATTAGCAATTTTGCCACCAACCAAACTAAGTATAGTAGGAATATATTAACTCCATAAATGTGCCCTTCACCCCAATTCTACTCTATGTTCTTCGATGCCTACTAACAAACCTCTTCGAATCGCCAATAATAGCATTATATAGGAGAATTTGGATTTTTATCCTCTTCGATAATTGAAATTGTAAATATGTGCATCCTAATTCAAATGATATTTTTATATTCTCCTTTACCGTATAAAATAACAAAACTGTCAGCGTCAATTTAACTGTCATCGTCTTTCAAGAAAAATAACAAAGATAGCTTGTTATTTTATAAGGTCAAGGAGATATAAAAATATTAGTTTGAATTATAGGGACATAAAAAACATATATCTTCAATAGAAACCAATTGTATAGGTATAAGTATAGCCTAGCTCAATTGTATTCTTTTGTATTACATTCTAGGTACAACCATATCAAATATACAATACATGTGTTATTTGGTATAAAAATGCTGGAGTGATATTTATTGCACTAACTAGCATCCATTGAAATTTTATCAATTTATCACTTCCAAATACAAATTCTGTATTGTAATTTTCTATCTCATTATTCCAATAAATGATAAGGGTACAACATTTCTTATTTACTTCATTTATATATTAAATTCTTCCTTTTGCTTATTCAAAATTGGACATATGTCAGTCATCAAGGATGAGAAAGTGAATTTAATAAAAGTTGGAAGTAAAGGATTTGGATTCATCACTCATAACTATCTTGACATTTGTGAACCACACAATT
Organism: Xerophyta viscosa; assembly: GCA_002076135.1. NCBI lineage: Eukaryota > Viridiplantae > Streptophyta > Magnoliopsida > Pandanales > Velloziaceae > Xerophyta > Xerophyta viscosa. The sequence continues at coordinate 1,815,931 of MJHO01000007.1, read as the reverse complement.
CTAAGTCACTGAAAGGATAGTATGTAATGCACTTTATAGTAGTGTTCTATTTCGTAGGAGATATGTGCAAATAGTTGGGAATACTTCCTCTTTTCTTTTACATTATCTTGAAAACTTTTTATACATAATCGGTCTATTTTTGTGCGACCGTTATAACGAATAAATTTATAAATTGCACTGACCTATATTTCAACAATCGAAAAATCACAATCTTTCGGTTTAGACAGATACGAAGGTCCATATTACACTCTACAAATACAAAGAACATAAATGTTCATATTCTTACAGCTGGTGCTTGTAAAAATCGAACATAAAATCTCTGTTTTATAAGATAAATGTTCCAATCAATCATCTAGCATCCTGAGTTAGGATGCTCTTGTCGTACCCTCCAAAATTAAGTTCAAAATTCCCACTCAAAACAATGTGGATTGCGTTCCACTTCCAGTCCTTAATGGGCTCTTTTGCATGGCCCGAAGCTTAGCCATACCCATGGTAGAAAGCATGGCTTTTAGGTTGCCTTATGATGGCATCGCTGACGCCGTCTCTTCAAAAGACAGCCCACAAGCAACAAGCATCAAACAACTCAAAGGCAACAACAAATAACCAAAAGGGATAATCATAATAATGATAAATCATCCTCATTTTTCAAAATTTCCCAAATTAAATTCCATTTTTCTGATCAGGGAGGATGCGAAAGCAGTGGTTGATAAATAAAAGAACCCAAAACATGCATGGCTCATAAAGTAGGTGCTCTTAGATCGATCAAAAATAAATTTTAAATATTTCTGAAAAAATTAATAAATTTTAATTATAAATGTTGTTATTTTCTAATGTTAGATATGTATAGAATTAGTACTATTAGGATATTATATATTACTTCTTTATAGTTATTTTATATTGTATAGCCTGAAGAGAAGATGGCAATGGAAGCATGTTTCAGAAAGCTAACCTTTCTCCCCTTGAAAAACTTTTACAGATGACAATCAGTGTTATTCTAAATGTTGATTTGCAGTTTAAGTTAGCAAGAACATATGCAGTTGTATTGAAGAATTTCTTCGCTTCATTCCGTCTTTCTGAAATTTTCACAGCTTGTTGATTTGTCCGTAGCGTATAAGAAAATAATTAATTATGTGTTGTCTAAACGTGCTTATTTTAATTCATTTATTGATCAAATTAGAGATGTAATAAGTTTCTGTTTAGTGGTTACCATCTTACTTAAATCTTTTCAACTGGGAAAAAGCATGAAAAAAAAGAAAAAGAATATATATAGTAGTTTATTCATCTTATGAGTCTGCTCCTATAATTATCATAGCAACGGTCCTAACGGAACAAATCACCATTTTCTTTATCAAAACTGATTATAAAGACTCTAGAGACTAGCTTCTAGTTCACTCCAAAAGGAGGGAGAAGATGATGTTTTGGTAGGCTCTTCGTGTTCAATAGTTATGAAGTTGGTTACTAACTCACTGAGGACCTAAATCTCAGAAACACTTCCTATGCTCTGCTGATGTGGGTTCAAACGTTCAGTTTAGCACGTAAGAACGGTTTCGAAGATTTTAGCCCCATACAATCTAAAACCAACAGCTAATAAGTGATGCAGTTTAGTTAAGCTCCCTACAAGAAATTAAGTAAATGAGATAATAATATAGTATCCACTTCAAAGTAATTATTAAAAGATATGATTTGGAACAGGATGACAAAGCTGATAGAGAAATCTCATTTGCAGCCTGGCTAACATGCTCTTATAGAACCATGTCCCTCAACCAGATTTAAAACCTGTCAGCAAGTACATCAGAAGCATCAGAAAATAAATTTAAGTATCCTCCCACATCTATTGCAACATCAACAAACATAAAGAAGGCATTTTTATCATCAATTGCATACTACATAGCATAGTTGGTTTTTTTTAGTTTTTACGCTTCTTTACTGTGTGCGCATCATTATCTCAGTTTACTTGAACGTGTGGTGTGAAATCATATCTTGCGGACCAAGGTTTTATGTGCCGAGCAGCGCCGAGTTTCAGAAAACTCAGATCCCGGCATGTGCCGATGGTACCGTGCTAACGTGCTGATATATATTTATTTAATATTTTTTTTAAAAATAAAAATAAAAATAAAAAATTAATTTAAAATTTCAAATATAAAATTAACACGTGTCGGCCAGTACGGACTGTGCCGGCCGGCACCGAAAACCATGTTGCGGACCTATATGTTTGTATACCATGCCTGTGTGCATAAGTGTTGGTTACCCAGATCAAGGGTCTCACGTTAATAACCGCCTCCGTAGTATAGCTGCTTATATCTTACCCACCACAGACTCCATTCGGGCGGGATTTGTTATTGGGCTGTTGTATACTATATTGAATAGTGGGATATTCATGCATGTATGGTTGTATGAAAATATATTTCTCAGCCGTAAATGGGATTTTCAAGTAAATCTAGCATGTTTTGTTGTTGTTTCATACTATATTGCAACCTTGCTTTCATCATGCATTTATAATTCGTGATAAGACATGCACTGGTGGTTATTACTTTTCGTTTTAAAAAAAGTTTGACTGTATATATAGTTGGATTATATATCCAAAATAGGCTGTAAATTCTTATCTCAATAGAGTCCTCACCTTGGGAGTTCATCTAAAAATATCAATCTGCATGGGGACACATTGATTTGTGCTCAGATGCAGCAGGTTCATATGGAAGCAACGAATTTAATATACCTCCAATTAATTATTGAAGCTTCCCACACTCAAGCATATAAGCATCCAATCCCCTATATATACCCTTTATGTACTGAGCATAACCACACCAGCTTCTATCTATAGTTTGCAGATACTTCACTATTAGAGACACTCATAAAAACAAAACAAAAAACTTGGAAGGGATGGTGAACTCGGCTGTGTCGGAGAGAATGAAGCTTTTCATTGCTGTTGTTGCTCTTCAATTTTGCTATGCGGGATTTCATATCGTGTCCAGAGCTGCACTCAATATGGGTATCAGCAAGATTGTTTTCCCTGTATATAGAAACATAATAGCATTGATCTTGCTGACTCCCTTTGCTTATTTTCTTGAAAAGTAAGTCCTGCTCCTTGCTTATCTACTTTTTAAAAAAGAAAAAGAAAAAGAAAAGGAAATAATGTTTTCTCAAACAACGTTCTCTATGTTTATCAGGAAAGATCGGCTGCCCCTCACCGCATCTTTGCTTGCTAAAATCTTTCTCCTGGCTTTATGTGGGTAAGGATAAATAATCAATATCAGTTCAAACATTTATCATAATATTGCCTTAAGAAATTCTTCGATAACTGTTACTCTTTTCATTTTCAGAATCACTGCTAACCAAGGATTTTATCTTCTGGGTTTATATTACTTATCTCCAACCTATGCATCCGCAATACAAAATTCTGTCCCTGCAATCACCTTTGCATTGGCTGCAGCTCTTAGGTAATTAAACCTTCGCTTATTTATTATCTAACACCTTTTTTTTTTGCTTATGCAGTTACATATCAGGCTAAAAATTTATGTATCCTTGTAGACTTGAGCAAATCAATATCAACAAAAAATATGGGCTTGCTAAGGTGATTGGAACCGTCAGCATCGGAGGTGCTACAGTTATCACTCTATACAAGGGCCCTCCTCTTCTCCACCATGAATCTCCCCTTAGTCTCGGAGATAGCTCTCCTTCTAGCCAGATACTAAACTGGACTCTTGGTTGTGTATATATCCTTGGAAATTGTCTTGCATGGTCTGGATGGATGGTCCTACAGGCAAGCTTAAAATTATTCTTACAAAATCCTACCACATATATTAATGTTAGATATCTAATTTGATCTCTTGATGATGACTGAATTTGTTATATGTAGGTTCCAGTACTGAAGCAGTACCCTGCAAGGCTCTCTCTCACTTCCATTACGTGTTTTTTCGGGCTCATCCAATTCCTAGTCATAGCAGCCTTCATAGAAACCGACACTGATAAGTGGAAGATTCACTCAGGAGAGGAGTTATTAACCATTCTCTATGCTGTAATAATCCATTCAAATAAACATTATTTCATCTTTAAGTCTAATGAAGTTGAGCTCAATCTAATCTAATGATTCTGTAAAATCTATTATCAGGGTTTAGTTGCATCAGGCATTTCCTTCTCTCTTCAAATATGGTGCATTGACAGAGGAGGTCCCCTTTTAACTGCTGTATTCAATCCAGTACAGACTGTTCTAGTGGCCATCATGGCATGTGTTTCTTCGGCGATGAGCTGTACTCTGGAGGGTATGCTACAAGTTCTAATTTGAGTCCTCAATTAAGTCCCAAACATATCCACATGTTTGCATCCTTGAGAAAGTCCATATTTAATATTTCTATATTTGTTTTCAGGATTGTTGGATCTGTTCTTATTATGGTTGGATTGTATGCTGTCTTGTGGGGCAAGAGTGCTGAGAAGAAGGCTCTGAACAAAGAAAAGGACTTAAGAAAATATCTTCTTTGCCAGGAAAATGGAGAAATGGACAATGTAACAGCAACGACTACTGACATCCCATGAGAAGTTTGAGCAGAAACATAATACTGCTAGTCTGTTATCTAAGATAGTTGGAATATGAATATTTTCTTTGTTTATCTCTAAGAATGTAAGACAGTGGAGTGGCCCTAATCGACGTTGGTATAGAAGTATCTCTAAGAAACTTGGAGTTTAAATACTTCCATGAATGTAACTCAATGTAAAGTATTGTAGTGACAATTGTGCCATGCTGGTTTAGAAGTCTAAGATTTTAAGTCAAAATTAGAATATATTGTGTACTCTATAATATTCATGGCAACTTCTCTTAATCAACTTTGGATCTGCAACATAAATAAAGACCCTGTACAACTATTTCTCTGAGATTACCTTGACCATGTTAAGAAATTTTGATCACTTGGCATTTTGATCGAAGTTGTACTGCAAATACGAATCGGAGTGCTCGGGCATAGTAATCAGAATGGAAATAGAATAAGAATGTGAATTCTTATCCCCAGTGTTATATTTGGGTCAACCAGTGAATGAGCATGTGAAAAGTGAATAATAATTCCCACAGTTTGGATGGTTACAGCTCCATTTCCTACTTATGCAAACCAAACATGCTATAAATGTTTTCTCGATTTATCTGAAAATGAGCCTAATTGTTCTATTATTGATGGAACATCATCAATTTACAGTGTTTACTCTTAGCATGTGTTAGCTCCAAGTCTCCCATACGGTGTTTATCTGATCAAACGTTGCATTCATGAACGTAAATGTACAAGAAAGAGAAAATTCTGTTTCTGGTGAAGGACTGAGATCATGTTATATAATAATCAATCTAATAACAAAGAAAAATTTTGACAACCACATATCTTTAAACCTCCCCTGTGTGGGTATCACAGCATTCCAGGACGATTATGAATAAATTCTGAGGGATAATGAAGAACTCTGGATTGGATGAACATTAGTATAGGGTTAATTGAAATCAAACATACATATCTCATCAGATGGAAGCAGATTATAAAAAAAGTGCATAAGTTTAGCTCCCTGTCGGATACTTGCAAGAGAGTAACGGAATGGATCCTAGAACCTGTATGCTTAGCCCTTTGATTCTTAGGTGATCTATTGCGAGTTTTTCAATACTTCGATGTGTTTTCCAATTCGTTAACTTCCAAAAAATCTGCGTTCAAGAATTTTTGAAGTACTTTACTTTATGCATGTTCATGTGTTTTCAAAAAAACTATGATCAATTGAGTTCTATAAGTATGCATATGTGAGTGTCCTCTAGCGGAATAGCTCAACTAATAAAGTGGATGGCTCATTAACAAACACTCACAAGTTCGAGCGCTGTCCTGCAATATGAAATATGAATTTTTCAGAATTTTTTGAAGGTTATAGCAAGCATGTGCTTTTACTCACGGCGTGTCGAGTGACAATACAGGTTCGTAATTTACCCCCTAATTATAGTATAAAAGGCTATAATTAAAAACTTCTCTGAAAATTAGAACATGCACCCCCCCCCCCCCCCTATCTTTTGTCGTTTCGGACGGAAATATCCCTCTTTATATATTATCATTTCGGAGCCCTAAAACACCTATTTAGAAGCATTTTTTAGAAAACTTTTCAACATAAAGTTTTTAGATCTCGACGAGATCTACAATTTTTATGTTGAGAGTTTTTCCAAAAATATTTCTAAATAGATGTTTGGGGGCATAAAAGTGTTAGCGGGTCAACCTGCTAATCCACTGAAACAGAAAAACTGCCAAAACGTCTAGCTAGAAGTATTTTTTTTGAAAAATTTTCAACTTAAAAATCTAGATCTCATCGAAATTATAACTTTCATATTGAAGATTATTCCAAAAATATTTCTATGTAGATGTTTTTGGAATCCGCAGCGTTAACGGGTACAAAGATATTTTTGTCCGAAAAGTTGCAAGCAGGGTTAGGGGGCTTCGGTAGCGCCAGAGGGGAGGGGGCTGTAGCAAACAATGTTTTGCAGGGGCTGATCCGTAATTTCTCTAAACTTTTTCAATGAAACTAGTATATGTTGTATGGAAAATTTTATCTCATTACCTAAAAAGACATAAGCAAGGTGAAACAGGCTCGAGAATACTATTCCTAGTGACAGCCATTGCAACCATTAAACTAAGATCCTTAACCTAATGAATACATGATAAAAATCCAAACAGGCAAACATGAATGGTGGTAGGCCTGGTATTATAGAACCCATACGTGCACATTTGTTGAGCTGGGGCCGTACAGATGTACAGAACCCAACTAGTAACTGACCTGTTATAAAGTATCCAGATCGAACCAACATAACATACAACAATAAATGATAATAAACATATATTATCCAAATACGCATAAATGTTCTTGATTGTCGCTGGATCCACCCCCTCAAATCAGACAACAAACTCCTGTCCCAACTCCCTCTGTTTCATGCCGAGTTATGAGTGTCATCTATCCAGCCAATGCATAGGTGAAGAGCGCCTTATGTATCCCTCTCCAAAACTCACCCATTCGTTGCTCGTATGCATTCGAAGATCTATTAATCGCACTCATCATAAACAGAGTTGCGGACTTGATTGACTTCTAGCTAGACGCTTCAAACTATATAATTAGGGGTGAAATTGAATATAGCGTAGAATCTGACTTGCCACGTATCAGGCGCCTATCAATTCTGCAAATCGAATCAAGGCCGCAGTTATGGACCTCTGCTTAGTACGAGACTCTAGACCAAGCCAAGGCCAACATATGTCTGGACATTTCAGAAGCAAGAATTAGTAAGCTCCCGCAAGATTGCGGGAAAATACGTGGCGAGCTGTGGACGTATTGACCAGTCAGCCTATGCCTATAAATAGCCGGTCAAGCTGCCTGTGCGTGGAATCTAACTTCATAATTTTTTAGAGAAGTTGTGAGAGGGAGAGAAAACACTAAGATTATATACAGGCTCGGACCCCCGGGCCTAATGTGACATAGTGAGGAAATATTGTATCTTGGTCTCTTCTATTAGTTTAGTGTATTTTTTCTCGCTGGTAGTGTACGATCCATTGTTTAACTAGGACTCGTACAAGGTTTTCCAAAAAAAAAAAAACATGGTGTTTAGTGTTCTGTGTGTGTGATTGCTTACTTACTTCTTAACAACCAAATTTTGTCCATGTATTGGTCAACCGATGTTAACTATATCAAAATAATGGGATCTAACGTCAGGAGAGCTGTACAAAACTATCATGGTTCATTTTGGTTAAGATGTTTAAGCAAGACTTCAAAAAATATATTCAACTTTTTTAGCTCGGGCCCTTGCCCTCTGTCATCAGAAAGATGTCCCAGGCTCAAATTAATTCAACGCGCATTTCTTTCAAGCCATGCGCTTGAGCATGGGCACGAGCGGGTCGATGGCGACTATTCAGTGAGCTTGCCTACACCCTGTCTGGTTGGTCCTGTGCATATCATGTCATGTGTGACCATGCATGCGTGTATATCACCATACATTGAGCTCGAGCCATTATCATGATGACCATGCTACATGCTAAGCATTTACATTAGTGGGTTCGTGTAATCACGTACGGCAGGATCGGGCTTCTCTATTGTTTAATGATTTGAGCTAATTTACTCAGCAACTTGAACTTGCAACTTGTATACCACATATTCATCAACTTGCTACTTGTATTAGTTATCTATGTGGCATTCTATTTGTATATTTAGGGCAACGTGCAGGGCACACTGATAGTCACATATTTGAAGGGGAAAAAAAATCTTTATGCGTAGAAAAATATGTTACATCAAAATTATGATTTGAGGGTGATGAGGTGTCACACTGGATGAACATGGCTTAAAAATTCTTTTCACTCATCTTTGACTTTCTATGATGTCATATATCTATTACAAATATGTGATGACGAGTATAGACACATGCGATGGGATACTCTTATAATGAGAGTATCCTCTTAGAGAAGCAGGTGATGACAATTGTCAGCAGAGCCTCAGTTTCGAAAAAATATCTGGTCCTCGGAAAAAAATAACACATGTGATATGAATTGGACATCGATGTTTCTTTGTGTTTTTATTGTTGCAAGCAAGGGGTCATGTTCTGGTGTTTGCTTTGTACATGGTACTTGCAAATTGGAGGAGAAATATCACATGCATATGAGAAATATCATATGTAAGCGAATCACCGTCAAGCAATGTGCCCACACGTTGGCGGAGTGGTTTGGTTGATGGCGATGATTCATTGAGCATGCCTAGGGCCTGTCCACCCACCTTTTTCACAATGAACGAAAACAGACTGATCGCTCAAAATCATGTTAATATCTAAGTAATGCAACTAATACAAAACCAATTTCGAGTTTTAGAACCAGCAATAGCACGCACTTTGTTCTTGTGGTTCTGTACAAAAAAGCACCTAATGATAGTTTGTGCAGCGCCCGCTAATCCACATTCTCCATGCTTCATTTGTTGGTAACACACATCCTGAGAGGTTGAGTCACATTTCCCCAGTGTTGCCACAAGGGAGCGACCTCAGGTCCTAGGACCAAAGCGACTCGAGGAGAGGTGTTGAAATGAACCATTTATGCATAAACCATGATTTTCGATAACACGAAATAAATAAAATAAGAAGAAACCGTATTTTCTGAAATGCGAAATCTTATATAGAATCGAGTGTTTACAGAGAGAGAGAGAGAGAGAGAGAGAGAGAGAGAGAGAGAGAGAGAGAGAGAGAGCATTCCAAAGTGTGAATTTTCAGTCTATTTTGAGCAAGTTAAGAAATTTATTTGACAGATACTGCATCCTGAAATGAAGAGAAGCTTTGCAAAGTCAACTCGCAGGGCAAATCAAACACATTGCATATCTGAATTATGACATTTATAAAGCTATTTAAAAAAAAAGGGACTTTTGAAAAGCTCTGGTTACTTACCATTTACTTCGCGGCATTTGTAAGTATTTTCCACTGTTACAACAACATGATATTCTGGTGCTTACATGCATTTACATAGCACCACCGTAGCATTAGCAGATTATAAAAGATTTCATTAAGATAATACATCAGAAACTTAACCATTGAGGTATTGGTAAAAGAAAAAAGGCTTAGCTAATTGCATATCATTGCATGAGTTGCAAGAGCATATGCAACATGAGTAAAATAACATAATCACATGCACAAAAATGGTTCGCTTCACAAAACCGTGATACAATCTATAGGCTCAACCTGATCAAGCTAAATAGGAATAAGTAAGAATTATATAATGCCCAAAAACCATGAGAAAAAATTACAATTAGAGCAAAGCATAGGTTTCCACATGTACACTACAATGTACTTTTCCAAGAAAAACAAATAAAAAAACAATAGAAAGGGAAAAACATAGCTGGGGCCGTTAAGCACCCATCTCTAGAACATTAACGTGAGAAAATCAAGAGACTGCATTAACTACATTCCCAGACAAAAATGTTGGCTTCATTTCTTCTGCTGTGATTCCATAATGAACTTAGTGAGAACATAACAGTCAGGTGGAGTTATATTTGTATAGTAATTCTGGATAGTGTCTGTTATCTCAAACCCGAATTTCTTGTAGAAGACAATGGCCTCATCGTTGTTGGTCTGCACGTGCAAATATATCTCTGATATATTCTGCTTTGAACAAAGATCCAATACATGGTTTAACAATTTGGACCCTGAGTAAAAGCATAACAAGCTGTTGTTAGCATTGATGCTTTGTAACTATGAAGTCTTCATATGCATAGCACATTCTTTGCACTTGACAAACTTGCTTTATAGACTTGAACTAATAGCCAAAGGCCATAGCAATACAAAATACATTATGTTAGCAACAAGATAAATCTAAACATAGAAATGATTGGTTTTGTCCGATACTGTCGAAATTTAACAACATCGTTTGCAGAACCAAAGTGGAATACGGAGTACTTGTACATGAGGAATTTGTTGTTTGGAACTTAATTGTAGACTTCGCAAGCAGCACAATATGCAACATAAAAAAATATAAAACATATTTTAAAAGGAGGCAATAAAAACATCCTTCCTACAGACAGGTTATCAAATCAGATTGCCTAATGACAATTAATTTATGTTCCCGGACACCAGATAATGTAAAGTTAACACATTACTGCACAAATCATAAACACTTCTAACATCCTGATCAAAGTTCTAACCATAGTGCAAAATGTAGTTAGTAAACCGAAAGTTGAACTGAACATTTTTATGTCCAAGAGAAGTGACCTAAAACAAAATACCGTAATCAATATTGGATCTAATCTAACTCTTGCCTGGTTAATTTGAAACTTTGAATACACAATGTAGATTATGCCATTGACATTGATATAGGAGGTTTATATAAAGAGCTCACTCCATTTTTCACCAGTAACTGCTCATAGATGTTCCTCATACATACTTCTAGGATTTGATCCACACAAAATTGCATGTTTAAAGGCATACCATACATGAGTAGATGGTGTGAGCACAGATTGATCGAATGTTGATCCAATCAAATTAAAATGTAATTTGGGATAAGACATTTACTCATCTAAATATCTGTTTCAAATTTAAAAAGAAAGGTTGCCGTCAATAAATAAAACTTACCAACTCCCAATCCACGGTATGCAGCAAGACTCCCAAGGTCATAATATAAACACGGACGCCGCCTCCTTCCTTTTTCTCAAGCCGACAGGCAATAGCACCAACACAGATGTCACTATAATAACCTGGAGAAAAGAAATGTATTAAAACAATATAAAAGAAGATAAGTTTAGTTCCTCAAAGTCAGGAAGGATATTGGAACACTCGAAATCAAACATCAGCACTCGAGCACTGGATATAGTATTTGATGAAATCGAAAATTCCTTTTTCTCTTTATCTATGAATATTACATCTCCAGAAGTAAAGAGTAGAGACATGCTGAGAGCATAAATTACATGTACAAGACTTCAATGGCCATCGGATATTACAGGTAAGTGTAGATCTTCATAAGTGCATTTTTTTAATATAGTCAGGTGATATCTTCTGCCATTTAAAAAGAACCAACCATGCTATCTAGCACTCAACTACAAGCACCTAGTACTCCTCTGGACAATGCAGGAACTGGACATTCTTCATGATTGATAGGAATTGATTAAGGTGGGAAACAAAGAAGATTGCCTCCATAAATAATATCCTTTGATATTTTGTGACCTATAGCATTTTTTTCGAATAATCTTTTAGGTAATTGTAAATTATAACTAGCTGCATGAATCTTTTATAGTCATCAAGTCCACCAAGAAAGATGGACATCTAATAGGAAGCTAAGGATGTTATGGTCACATGTCAGAAGTTCACACTATCTAAACACGTAACACACATTGAAAACTACCACCTTCAAGAGGATGAGACTACAGATTAAACCTCAGTGACTTCAAGGATTTGAGCTGGACACACAGTAGAAACTTAATTGACATAATATGCAAAAAATTGCAGAGGTCATGGAATATTTTATGTCATAGGACCATGAAAGAATTGGCTAAAATTGATTGGTCTTGGCTACCAATATGAAGGATTATGTCCAGTTTGTGTGTTACTCAACTTTGTTTTCAGAGCTTGACTTAAAGATGCTTATTTGTTGTATAGAAGGATTTCACCAAGTCATAGAACTTTTAGGAAAAATGACACAGTTGCCACTTGCATGTAGGCATCACACAAACCAGTAACCATCTCATGCAACAACTAAATAGACCTATATGGCCAACCTCAAAATCATCATTATGCATGTAATTACATTTGCACACAAATTAGATGAATCATGAATTAAAAGAAAAAAAAAATTAGGTGGCAGGACCAGATACCAACATTGCCTAGTTGTGCAGATATCCATGCTTACATTCATGTCATTCAATAGTAGATGGCCAATTTGATTGCAACACCTCCACCAATTTCTCATTCACTGAAATGAGCAACTACTAGAGAGCATTGTCTTTATCATAACATCAGGTATGCACAAATAGGAGTTTAGAGAGATTGCGCTTTGGCTATAGGTGGTCTGGATGGGTGAGATTCAAGGAGCATGAAAAGACTAAAGAGATTGAGATGATACAAGAGTTTTTCTTCTGCTAAGATTTGCAAACTCTAAAAAAGCCTTTTGGAATTCTTGGTAGATTTTTACGATATATCAAAGCATCAAACTCAATGGCATAGGAGTTTAAAAGTTCGCAACAGAAGTTTCCGAAAATGCAAGCATCTATATAGTACAATCTTTATGCACTTTTTTTTAAAAAAAATGATTATGACAGAATTCTTGTTGCTCAAATGATAGAAGCTGCTACATTAGTTAGAAGCTTTTTTTTTTATTTTTTTTCTTTATTTTAGATGGCTGAGGGCTAAGAGGAAAGAAAATATAATGTTAACAACAAGAAAACTCTCATTCTCTGCCCTGTCTCCTTTCCTTGGGATCGAGTGAGTGGCATTGAAATCTTAGGATGATAACTTGGGGTGCTTATGCATGAATTTAGCTCGTGAAGGTTTGTGGTTGACACAGGCAACTTTTAGCAGAAAGAATAATCTATAATTTGACCACACCACACACGATTAATGTATCTTCTTTAGAATATTGCATTCTCCTTTTTTTTAATCAAACATAAGGAAAAAAACAAAATAAATCTTCGCATGATCACATGTACACACGAGCAATAATGCATTAACCAGTCTTACACAACTCGGATAGTCATCTCCATGCTCTGAATTCCTCCTAACCCCACATTTAGCATCTATAACTGTGACCACAAGCATGTAACTATAACTAATTATGTTTATGACATTTCTGGAATCATGTTTAAGACATTTTTAAGAGTAGTTATCATATAATTCTATCACATAAACAGCTCCAGAAATGAAAGAAAATGAATGCAATACAGCAAAATTTGTAACTCGAAATCCAACCCAATCTAAAATGGGTTCTAAGGAAAAGTTGCCGCCGTATTAATTTGCTCGATAAATCAGCACCAATGTGAGACAAATTGAATACGAACTTGAAACTGATCGGGTAATCACAATGACTAAAAAAGTTTTTGAATCGCGCCGTACCAAGTTTGGTGAATTCGGCGGACGAGAGGGCATCGGTGTAGTACTTGTCGTTGTAGCGGACAGGGAAGAGAACGGTGTTGAGCTTCTTCAGCTGCATCACGTTCTTATCGCGCACTGGTTCCAGAGTTATCTCCCGCATCTTCGAAATTCGATTTGCTCGAGCTCCGGTTGATTCTCGCCGGGAGATGTCTGCAAAACCTAAAGGCCGGAGTACGAGTTAGCGGCGTGTGGAGGTGTTTTCAACAAGTGGCGGCATTAATGCTATTGACTCTCAGTGCTTGAAATTTTGATGAACGCCCCCGACTTTTCACTTGGCTTTTTCTAACAAACAAAAAAAAAGGTTATATATATATATATATATATATATATTACGCACACTTTTTTTTGATGTTTACACACACACATTATTAAAGCGCAGAATAAAAGTTCAGTGGTATTTTATTAATTAAAATAACTTTAAAATATATATGACAGTAATAATAAAAATTGTGTAATTTATATTCCGTAAAAAGTTATAAACCGTCCATTTTTTTCTCTCGTCTATATCTTTTATATGATTATATTAGATTATTTTACTTGTGAATTTGTGTTTGTAGATGTCTTTTAAAATCATGTTTTTACTCCCTTCAAACTAAATGATGGATTTCAATAAGGTAATAAAGTTCATTAATAAGAGACAGTGACAAATTTAGAATTGTTAAACAGGCGGGCTAAACTGAATAAATGAGCACAGATAAATAATCATATGATTCTTGTGATAGTATGGTTTGTGGTTGCCATGTATTAACAATGAGCTGGTCACTAGATGAGATAGTTAGTCCAAGCATTACACTTAACCAACATGCGCACGTCGCCTGCAAATCCATCCGCAACGTCTCAAGACCAACCTGGCTCGACATCTGACCGACGCTCTAGACCTAACCGAGGTCCCAGCAAAACTACTAAGTCTGCTCCTTATTTAGCATCGGCCCTGTCATCTCGAATCCGATTTAGACTTCGGCATACCAACCAAGCTCGTCCAGCCAAAATAAAAAATAGAAAAATTAGCTGCGCGAACGTGCAAACGCTGTGGAGTAGTCATTACACGCTGCGCTTCATCAGTAATATAGGGGCCTACGTGGTGCTAGAAAAATGGTAAAGATGGTCAAACCACGATTCTCATCGTATTCATTACTTCCGCAACCGTTACGATCCATGCGTGCGTATGAAAATATGTATAAAAGGTCACATATGATACTATTGATGGGGAATTTGTTTTGAGGGCACACACTTGATAGTACATTGAGAGAGTTAAACTTTCAGCTGATTATATTAAGTCTAATTGTATTCTGTATTCTTGAAAGACATCTGTTATGAGAATGATAGGAGAGTTTCTGGGTTTGTAACATAAACCTAATATTGTTAGGCCCATTTTATGAAGTCCCGGAACAGTTCCTAATGTGCTTACATGATACCATATTGAGTCCATAAATGCACACGATGCAAGCAGCATGTATTATGTATAGCTTGCATGACACCAATGGGTCAAGATGACTGCTGCAGCAGCGTGGTTTTCTTCTTGCCTACCAATTCCGAACGAAGTTATGGCACCTAACTCTTCGTTCTGATGTTCTTGCAGAACACTTGTATTATCCTATGCTCTGTCCAAAATTACAACAACAAAAAACCCATTTAACTACGCTAATTTCCCGGACCCAACTTCGGAGCAGGACAGTACGTCAATACCAACAACTCGCTGTTCTGGAGGTACACCAGACACGACCGCCACCAACCCAACGCCAGGTCGCCAACTCCCTAGAATACCCTTTAAAAATTCAAAAATAACAAACAAGCCATCGTGGTTATTTCTCTCATAAACATCAACAAAAAGTGAAAAAGAGTCCAGCCATTCATAAATAATTTGAACTCTTTCAAACGACTCGGCTCCTAAATTTTCAAGTTTAAGTCGAGTTCAGGCTACTTATTCATTGTCCAATTGAGCCTAACTATCTAGTAGTTATAGGTTCTCGACTCCCGAATCTACTTATATGGATTTGAATTCAGAACTCTATATTTAATCAAATTTTAAGTAATAAAAAAAAATATTCAGTCTAAATATTTTAGTTAAAAATAGCCTGAACGAATATTTATGCACTTTAAAATCGATAAATTTATAATTTTACTGATTTTGAGACGTAAGAACATATATTCAAACTATTCAATGGCATGATCTCTTTTTTAATCAACGGTCGTAGCTGGTACTGTTGGATAAATATCGACTTGTGTTACCAATCACATGCTGCGTTGATACTGGAGGAGTGTAGGGGCAAAACAGTCAATGTACTTGAACAATTCCGAAAAGTTCGGCTGCTCCGACGATGCATGTACTTATTTAAACATACATCTACCTATTCTGTATCGCACGAGGAAAAGAAGGGATCGACAAAGAGAAGAAGAAGAGAGGAGAGAAAGATGGCGTCGGCAAAGCTGAGCTCGCCGTCAACTCAGTTCATCGTTGGCGCCGGTGGAGGTGGTGGTCGGAGATCGCTGAACCACGCAGTGCAACTGCGCCCCGCCGTCCGACACGCCGCGAAACCGATCCGCGCCTCCGCTGGGTCCTATGCCGACGAGCTCGTCAAGACCGCCGTGAGTTGACTAACTATGATCCCTTCTTATTTGCGATACAATCTGAGTAATGGATCTCTGTTAATTCTTATCTATTTGATGATTTGCTTAATGCTTAGAGTCACGATTCGTTGATTGACCAGAGTGATTCATCTGTTGCTTAAGTTTGAAAGATGGTTGTGATGACTTGATGTCTTTTTCTTGTGTGTGTGGTGTGTGTGTGTTGATCAGAGATGCGTTCTGGTGTTGCCTTGTTGGGATTGATTAAAATTGCTGTTCAGCGATCAGTTGATCATTTTGTAATTAGAACACTCCTCGATCGATCACTGGGAGTGATCCATTCGATTATAGTTGCGGTTCAATAATTTCATGGTGCATGGTTTTATCGACCTGCACAATATGGCAAGCCAGCATGCATCATGTGAGTTAGGAGCATACCTTAGATGTTGTAGCTGCCGGGTCTATCCAAGCGTTTACCTGTCCTTTTTGACCGTACCATTGTTGGCTGCGTTCTGCCTGGTTTTGCCTCAATCTGAATAAAATTAAAAAAAAAAAAAAGCTTTGGGAGATAGTTATGATTGTTTGCCTTATTATTGGTTGATTTTGATTCGGCAACTCCGCTTTTTCATATTCAATCTGATTTTATGCCTTGAAGCTATTGGTAGATGCTTGTGAATAGACAAATATGCATGACAGTTGGATCTGTTCTGTATAGAAATACTACGAAATTTTAGGATAGAGAGATGGAATCAAACTTGTTGCTAAAAAAATCATTAATAGACATAATGCTGCCATACTTCCCATTGAAGCTGCTGAGATGCAGAAAGTCTGGGCCATGGGCTGGCCCGGACTGAGCCGACTCAGCCCGTACAGGGTGACCCCAGGCTCAGCTCGACCTAGTGGCCCGCCGAGCCTGCTGAGCCCGCCTACACGGATGCATTTATTAAAAAAATAATAGAAAATAAATAAATGGGAGCTCCGCAGCAGAGCTCCCTTGGGCAAAGCTGCCTCCCTAGACAACAGAGCTCCGTGACGAGAGCTCTGCGCCATTTACTGCAGTCTGCAAATTCCTGCCTATGCGGGCTGGCTCGCAGGTCGGTTCGGTCCGCACGGCTTCCACGGGCTGGAATTTGTGGATTGACCTGCATGGTTTAGCTGTGCAGGCCGCGGTGGCCCGTACGGACTACTCCATAGACCCACGTGGCCAGCACGGTCAATGCGGGCCGCAGGTCAGCCCGCGGGCCACGAGCTATTTCTGCAGCACTAAAGCTACATGTCTACTGATTTTGTTTTTACAGATCCCATCCTAATATCTTCATCACTTGGTTTATACAAGTTTTTTGTAAGTTTGCATGATCGTATTTTAGTGTTATTTAAAATGGTAAAATAACTTCCGAATGTACAACTGACGCAAATGGAAAAAGAGTGGTGCAACTTAGCATTTAAAGAGTTTATTGATCACTACCTTAATTCCTTCATTTTGGCCCTAAGTGTCTCAAATGATAGAAAAACTTTTCTGGCTCGTTAACTTTTTGGCTTGTTGATTTTACTAAGAATATTCTTATTCTTTTGTCAATGTCTAGAAATCTATTGCTTCTCCTGGACGAGGCATCCTAGCCATTGATGAGTCAAATGCGACCTGTGGGAAGAGGCTATCGTCAATTGGTCTTGACAACACAGAAGCAAATCGTCAGGCTTACAGACAGCTTTTGCTTACCACTCCGGGTTTAGGCCAATATATCTCTGGAGCCATTCTGTTCGAGGAAACGCTTTACCAGTCCACAACAGATGGAAAGAAGTTTGTGGATTGCTTGAAAGATGAAATGATAATGCCTGGTATTAAAGTTGACAAGGTATTTTCACTTAATCATTTAATTTTTGGTGTTAATAAATCTATCGGGCACTACTGGCACGTGCCTTAAGTTACCTAGTGACATAGATACAAGTATCTTTTAGTGTATTTTCTTAATCTTGTGTTGCTTCTTTTGCCCTTTTAGGGCTTGGTTCCTCTACCTGGATCAAACAATGAATCCTGGTGCCAAGGATTGGATGGATTGGCTTCAAGATGTGCTGAGTACTACAAGCAAGGAGCCCGCTTTGCTAAGTGGTCAGTTAAAACCTTTATGCGAACAATTCATTCAAGTAGAAACTTGCGTTTTCATACACAATGTTAAACAAGTGTTCAAAGGCTTAGCTCTGAATGTTCTTCCAGTTAATCTGCGTAGAAATTCCAAATTAAGAACAGCAGTTGGAATTTTCTCATTTTATTTGCTATGGAATTTTCAGGCGAACAGTGGTTAGCGTTCCCTGTGGGCCTTCTGCTTTAGCTGTAAAAGAGGCTGCGTGGGGTCTTGCTCGTTATGCTGCCATTGCCCAGGTATATTATAGAATTGCCTATGAAAATACGCGTTCTGGTTACTTTAACATCCACTTGTAAGTACCACTATAGTGCTAACAAGAATTTCAACGCTCTGGCATGAAGTGTCGAGGTGTAAACATCTTGCAATAGATTATCTAATCATCGGCACCAAAAGCAATATAAACACGTTCAAACTTGCTAAAACTGGTGGTGGCTACGGGTTTATAATCAATTTCTATTATGTAGGAGATAAACTTTCTAGAAACAAGCAGCTGGAAAAGAGTTCCAATCTTTCTCTATGCTTATGTCCAATTTGCCCTTTTTTACTCTGGCAACAGTATTCAAATAGTTTGCTATAATAAACGATTTTTCAAATAGCTGCATACAGCTTGGAATGTTGGGAAGTTTAGCTCCTAGCAGTGCTTGTATGATCAGTTTAGCAATTGGCATATAATTGTGGAAGAAAAGCTCCACATCCAGTCTCTCTTGGTCTTGCAAAAAGATGTGTGGCATTTAAGCATTCCACATTAGCCGCGATCATTAGCGCTAAACCGCCTGAGGTATGATCATTGTCAAAACACCTAACAATATTCAAAGAGATAGAGGCTTGTCTGTGAGAAAGTATAGGCTTTTGGGTTAAGTAGAACAGCTTTAGAAGCAGCAAGTTATATGATGTCATTAATTGTTGAGGGAAACTAGAGTATAAGACATGTCAAGAGGAAGTGTCAAAAAGGTGGTAACAATGTCAACTCTAAGGTTTAGTGTATGTGCCCATCAGATCTTTTTTCCATACGATTGTTTTTATTCTAACTATCGCTTGCAGGATAATGGTCTTGTACCAATTGTCGAACCTGAAATTCTTCTTGATGGAGACCACCCCATTGAGAGAACACTTGAGGTAGCAGAGAAAGTTTGGGCAGAAGTTTTCTTTTATTTGGCCGAGAACAATGTGATGTTTGAAGGTATCCTTCTAAAACCAAGTATGGTGACACCTGGTGCTGAGCACAAGCAAAAGGCATCTCCTGAGACCATAGCCAAATTTACATTGAAGATGTTGAGAAGAAGGGTACCACCTGCTGTTCCTGGAATCATGGTATACATCTGAACTTTATTTGTTGTTCTTTGTGAAAATAAATCTGATGTATTACTGAGGGGTGTTATGCACGACGGGCCATGATACTCATTAAAAAGATTTATGCATGAGGAGCCATGTATTACTTTTCGTATAATCATGTTCCCATTTAATCATAAACAACAAAAATAACAACGTCCTAGTGATAATCCCGCCTGAGGGGGATAGACCCCATTTACTCATAAATACATAAAAATACCGCTTTATCCGTCATTATCTAAGAATTCAATGTGGTAAAATTAAGTGTTTGCAGCCTATGTAACTTTTCAACAGTCAAAAGTAAGTATTGATCAAGTAAAAGTGAATGTTCAATACCATATTATCTATCTGTTTAGCGCTTGATGTTTACGTAATGAAGATTACATGGTAGGTGAATCGTAAACTTGCCAAACACTTATGTAATGCGTGGTGCCCTATTATGCCAAAAAGCAGGGTGGGACCTCTCGCGTTAAAAGTTATTAAGGGGGCTCTGATTAGCAAAATACCCATTGTAAAACTTTGTCGAATGCTTGTTACAGTGGTTTATGAGATGGCCTATAACAATTATGCTTATGATGCAGTTCCTGTCTGGAGGACAATCTGAATTGGAAGCGACATTGAATTTGAATGCAATGAACCAAGCTCCCAACCCATGGCATGTGTCTTTCTCCTATGCACGAGCTCTGCAGAACTCAGTTCTGAAAACGTGGAAGGGCCAACCCGGGAATATAGAGGCTGCACAGGGGGCACTTCTGGCACGTGCCAAAGCTAACTCATTAGCACAGCTCGGTCGTTATTCTCCCGAGAGTGAGAATGAGGAGGCTAAGAAGGGGATGTTTGAGAAGGGCTATACCTACTAGGTGGTACGGCATAGTGTTTATCTAGAAAGATTTAATTCTTGTTTTGCTGGAGAGGGAGTCTAAGAGATCCTTTGGATGATTCCTACAAATTTTTTGAATTTAAGACTGTTTCCAATAAGTGACCACCGTTGTTGGGTAAGAAAGTGTTGAGCATTCGCCATGCTTATTTTCTAAGTTTGGATATTTAAAAACTACTGCATGTTGCTATATGCTATGAAGAATCAAGTATGGAAAGTTATTTGAACTTTGAATGGAATTGCTTATTGTAGAACTTTCCTTGTGATAAGAAGATGTAAAGGCTTGGTAACTTTGACCTGAGCTTCGCCTGTGAATGTTGGCTTCCTAATGTGTTCGTCTAAAAATGTCCTCACTTCTATCATTCTTTGTGTAAGTGGTTTTCTGTGAAACTATTTCTCACGTGAAGTGGACATCACTTTTCTCCTCTTCGTAAATGGCTGTGATTCTTAAAAAAAATTCGGCTATTACATTATTAAAAAAAAACAAAAATCTGATCCCAATTGTAAAATGAAACTATCAATACATGTTGCAAGAAAGAAAAGCAAGTTGGATCTTTCCATCTTCTTTTGTTGAGATGGTATTGAGGACTTGGCTAGACTGTAATATCCACAATATACGCAATAAACCATTGCATCGTGGGGCTTTGGCATCACAAGCTCCATCTTATAAGAGTTTCGGACATTATGATCTGCAATCAAGATGAGTGTCGTACATCCAACAAATTTAGGCAGTTAAGCACATTATCTCCCGATCAGAAATTTAAGTACATAACTGAGGAGCAAGATGTCAACCGCCAAATCACTAACTCCGAACATACATTTTCCACAGCATAAGATAAACTCTGTCAGGGATATGCACCGACCTAGACAATATGATGCAACCTATTTCACTTGCTTTTTCCTCTTTTATTGTGGGAGAGAGAATGAGAGCATAGAGCGAGGGCAGAGAATCTCTGTCTGGTAGACAAATGGGCTTTTTAAACAGGTTCATAAAGTAACATTCATACTTTGAAACATTATGGGGCGACATGGTGTCGCATTGGATGGCGGAGCTCAGATATCTTGTACTTCTAAGTTCGACTGTCCATGCTGTCAGTTGTGCATTAAAAAAGAAAAACTTTGAAACATGATGACAAGATGCAGTTAACAAGTGGTATTGCAGATTTCGTAACTCTTTAGTATAATTAACTTCTTGCATTATTTGACAAATTTTCGTTAACATTAGCTTATTGCCGTCAGTTTTACTTTAACCATTCTTCTTGACTCCATCTATTCGTAATTTCTACAGCAATTATGGCCTTTGGATTTTGAGTAGGTTTGCAATTTAAACTCAACTGTATATCTATTTGCACTTCAAAAACTTGACACACATTTTGACAGATCTTACAATGTAGGTATGTAATCCTTTTGGATTGAGTTCGGTCCAGTTATGACTCTGTAAATTACTACTAGAGGGGGTCTTATTTGGATTGAGTCTGGTCCAGTTATGACTGTAAAAATAAAGAGTGCTCCAATCTTCTCCAGTTATTCTCAAATTATCAATATTGTACACCTTATTTGTCTGATCTCATAAGATGGGCCTTGGCATTCTGGATATGAATAAGCATGACCATTTAATTGAGACATACATATATGTTCTGAAAGGTGCCACCAAAATCTTAAAGTATATCCTGTTAAAATGACTAAATATGTCCCAGAAATTTCGCCAGAAAATTCATGCATGGTTTGAACCATAAAGTGCTCAAAATGAACTACGTGATGTTGAAAGTGAATAGTAATATTCGGGTGAAAGTTTGGGAGCTTGACTGAGGGAGTGACCCAAACAACTACTTTTTTTATTAATATTTGTTTATTTTATTTTTTTTATTTGTGAGGAAATAGTAGCTGCCAGCATCAAATGACTTTTTGCATAGAACCATCACATGTGTGCTCGAATTGGGGATATCTTCTATAGTGCTGAGTGACTCATTAATTCTGATTTAAATAATGATTTTAATATTAACAAGAAATGCTGATTCCTGAAAGTCTAATATTTAGGTGGCCTACCTACAATTTTTATTTATTAGCTGCTAATTCTAGTTAATTCAGCTAACAATTGACCTACTGACAATCCGATAACTGGAAAGAAGTCGGTTACTTTTAAACAAGGATCCAAATAATCATCAGCTTAGAAGCAACTGATATTGATGAAGTCGCTCATAATTCTGAAAGGGTAATGCTGTTGAGCCTGACCCATTAACCCGATTTTCCGTCCGAACGCGTGGGAAACGTGTTTTCCCAAGTGGAAAAATGCGTTTTACCGAGCGGGAAAACGCGTTTTCCACGCGTTCGGGCGATTTTCGGATTAATGGGTCGAGCTCTCTAGCATTTTCCATTCTGAAATAAGCTCATACTACTGGAATTGGAAGTGCAGATTTATTCCTTTTTCTTTTAGAAAATCTGAAGTGCAAATTCATTCTTAATCTTCATTTCATTCGACTTAATCTATGTTTTTCTATCTACAGAAAATATTCCAAGTTATCGGTTGTCTCTAACAGCCAAGTTGGCATATCTTTAAACAGAAATAAAAAAAAGGATCAACACTATGAAGCGGTTTACTTATCGTTCTATTAAGCGTTATCTTTGATGTACATGGTAATAAGTGCGGTTACGAATTTCGGGTTGAATTCAAGTGACAAATATTGTGAGATTTTGGGAGCTCTCCAGCATTTTCCAAAGTCATATATCCTTCTGAAAAGATGTTTCTAACTACTGTTTGATAATAATAGCATATAGGAGATAGAAAGTCTCTGAGTTTCTTACATCATGTAGATGCACATGACAAATGAGTTGGTTGAGCTGTCTATCTTACGCAATTTATGAATGCCAACACTTGGCATGTTAGGAGAGGAATACTTTAGTAGGTTGGTGAGCTCAACACTCTTTAATCCAAACTTGCCTTCTTATTGTGCTCATATGTTTGTATGTTCGAGTTGAATATAATCGCTGTAATGAAAAGCATAGAAAACATTTTAGCACAGGATTAAAGCGTTTGTCTGCATCTTATTTGAGCATTTATCTTTCTTTTTTTTTTTTGGCTTTTTTTTTTTTGGAGAGAAACTCTATCATGGATATGAAATTCGGTGATAAAGATTGTTTTCCTGTGCTATGTTTTCTTGAGTGACGCTATAACCAATTATATTTGAAGATAAAGGACAATTGGATGTTTGATGGAGAATATTAGCATAATTTGATTTAACGTTGCGACTTCTACACCATAAAAACTAGTCTACTATGTAACATTTGATATTAGATGCTGCCTTAACTGTTGAAATATCTCGAATTTTGCTATAGCTCGACTTATGTTTTATGTCAGCTCAAATCAAATTGAGAAAATATTTGAAGGATTTTTTCTGAGGCCTGTGATAGTGGCAGAGGGACGGGACTTTTAACTCATTAGAGTCGCTATGTGATATAAAAAAGCAGCTGCAATATCTTTTGTGGGTGAAGAACTTTGTAATTTCAACGGTTAGGATTTTGTCCTTTTGTGTTCATCGCCGTTCCTGTATATTCCGATTGATAGTTGATCTTCTCTCTTTCTTGTCCGTCGTTTTATCTCCGAACCACGTAAAAATTCTGATGTTTTGTTTGTGTTTATTTTCTTCTCGATTTTTTTCTGTAATTGTGATCGTATTAGATGTTCAATCTAACGCCCTAGTTTTAACATTAACATTAACAACAGTTTTTAATTAGTGTATTTTGAGTAGAAAAACTGGTACAGTACATATAGCTCATCGCATTTCGAATACATCATAATAAAGAAATTGTTATATTGAAAATAATTGGCAAAATCTCATTACAAGTAACAAGTAATGAAACACCCTGGTCATCTCTTCGGAGACACTGATAATATTGGGACAATTACATTAGAAGATTAGCATCTGACTTGCGCAAGTATGAGTCCAAATTTAAAATTAAAAAAAAAAAAAAAAAAACACCATGATGTGATGTAAAAGAGATAGTATTGGTAAATTTGGTTCTTATGCCAATTCTGGTAAAGTAACTGTCATGTAACACCACTACCAACTAATCAACCATATAATTCTAATGACATGTATAACAAGTCAAAGTTACATATGAATAGAGTCAATCAAAAGGGATTAGAAAAGCTCAAGCAGAGGTAGGAGTAAAGAAGAAGAAGAAATAATTGAGATGATCATGAAGGCTCTGAAAAGATTTTCGTGGGCTGGAAAAAAGATGAAGTCTCTGAAGAACTTTGCTTGGCAAGAGCCAAGAAGAACTGGCAATATTGTAGTCATTGCCTCCATGATTATCTCCCTCTTTCTTCTATCTCTCGTCAAGTCTCACTACTGCCCGACTTGTGGTATTTAACTGAATTTTCTATATCTGATACCTTCTGGTTAATTTTTGCTTGATCTTGATCTTGACTTCTGGTTAAATTTTTGCTTCATCTTGTTTTGTTCTCTGCTTTGCAGTTAAATCACATGAAGCTCATCTTCAAAAACAATTCCTAGTGAAAATGAATCTTGAGGAAGTAAAAGTTCAAGAAAGTAGTATGGAGATTTATTAGGTACATATTTTGTTTTAATAGTTATGAAATTGTTGCTTATCTAAAATAATTAATTAGTTTATTTTCAATTCTAGAAGAAGATGAAGATGCTGAATCAATAACAGTGGTAAATGCGAGCCGACCTACTTGCTATGAAGTAAGCCCAAGATCCGACACCTGCGAAGTACGAGGTGATATTCGCATAGAAGCGAGTTCAGGAACTATCTTCTTTGATACTTCGTTAGCACCTTCAAAAGAATGGACTATCAAACCTTACGCTCGGAAGGGCGATTCGGTTGCGCTAGCGAATGTACGAGAGTGGTCACTGAAGCCACTGACTAGTAATATTCAACAATTTCTCAAATGCACAAAAAACCACTCTGTCCCTGCTGTGATATTCTCTGTTGGAGGCTTCACTGGCAATCTCTTCCATGACTTCACTGATGTGTTGGTGCCTCTTTTCATCAGTTCTCACCAATTCCACGGCGAAGTGCAATTCCTCGTGGCGGATTATAAGTCATGGTGGATGAGCAAGTTCTTGTTGATATTCAAACAATTATCAACCTACGAAATCGTTGATTTGGACAATGAAAAGCAAGAAGTTAGGTGCTTTCCTAGAGTTATTGTTGGGCCAAGTTTTCACAAGGAACTAGGAGTAGACAGCACAAGAACACCTAAAGGTTACACAATATTGGACTTCAAAGATGCACTGAGAAAAGCATTTGGATTAGAAAGGAGAATCGCTTCGAGAGGAGATGGAGATAGAAAAAAACCAAGGCTATTGATTATAGCAAGGAAACACTCAAGAGCCTTTGTTAATTTGAAAGAGATGGTTGATATAGGAACAAGCCTTGGTTTCGATGTTAATACAGACGACCCCGACGTAAATACCAACCTAAAGAAGTTTGCGAAACTTGTGAATTCTGCGGATGTTATGATCGGGGTTCATGGTGCCGGGCTAACCAATATGGTGTTTTTGCCAAAGGGCAGTAGTAATCCAAGTGATTGCTCTAGGAGGATTAAATGGATAGCAAGAAGTAGCTTCAAATATCCAGCATTGGAGATGAAGATGAGTTACTTGGATTACACCATACAAGCAGATGAAAGCACACTGAGTGAGAAGTATGAAAGAGACCATCCTGTTCTGAAAGATCCATCGACTTTACATGAACAAGGCTGGGAAGTACTTAAATCAGTGTACTTGGATAGTCAGAATGTGGAGATAAATGGGGAAAGGCTCAAGGAATTGTTGTAGAAGCACTTAAGCTACTACCTAATGCTACAACAGCTGTTCGAGTTTAGATGTTTATTGTTTTCAATTAAAATTGTTTGTTACAGAATTTGTAATTACCTATTTTTTGATATGCACATGAAGTATTTAGTTGTATTGAACAGATAGTAACAATCAAAGTGGTCTAGATCAGTCTCTAATAATGTTTAAATTTGCCCATAAGTAAAATTTTATTTTGTAAAAATACTAACCGTGGAACGGAATTACTACTTTGTACTGTATCCAATGATAAGTGTATTTTTTAATTCTTTTGTCTTGACGTAATAACGATTTAAATAGAAACTAAATAACTTTAAGTTAGGTAAGTGATGTGAGTTGTATACTTTCAGTTGGTCTTTTAACATGGCACGCTAATACACAAAATATATATATATATATATATATATATTCAATTAATGCCCATAGACAACTACTAACTAACTAACTTGAATGCAGTAATGTGGACCCTCTTCAATGATTCTTCCTTTGTAGTTGCCATTAAGGTCTCCTGCTTGTGTATATAGGATGCACTGACAAAATTCAGTAGAATTGTACAGCTGATTATGTTTTTTTATGCTACATCATAGGAACATAACCAGGATATCAACATGTTGAGATGTAATTGATCGAAAGAGCCAAATATATTCTTCTCCTATGTTTATACAAAAAGTTCAAAGATAGGATAATTACATACTGCTGCTCTTCATGCAACAATGTTCTAGGTTGATATTGTTCTCCCTTAGCACTAAGACTTTTTTCTTGGTAAATTTTATCGTTTGCATTATCTCGCAACGGCGGCTGGACATAGCCTTACATGTTTTTGCCATACATTCAACGTACATTTTCTTAAGTTCTAACCAGATTGATTAAAAATAAAAATAAAAGATGTCTTATATAACGTGTATAGGTGAATCATTAGTTCTAATCTTTTCCCTTCTTTTTTTCTTGTTTCAGAGGGTCTTGTTCTTCATTATTTTATTTATTTGTTTTGGAGAGCTAGTTTCATAAAACTTGTGCTAGCAAATTAGTTGTATACCAGAAGATGTATATAACCAGCCTAAGTTAAGCATACTTTTGGCTGAGCAGGGGACTCTTATGGTTACACTAGCAAATCAGACCTTGGTAACACAATAAAGTAGATCACATACATACAACTACTCGATTAGAAGACTAATGATTATCCATACAATACTGTTTATGGCCAAGGATAAAATTTAAGAAAAAATATATCTTTGCATCAAAATGCACTTCAGAAGTATTATAAATTTTGTACCCACATGGAGGCTAAACTTTGTGGCCAGGTAATTAATCTTCAATATATGTTTCAAACTTTAGTATACATAACAGAATTTACAATAAAGGAAAGACTGGAAGATCTGAAAGAATGCAAGGCCTGGTGAAATGAGTTTGATACTACAAAGATTGTTATGTACATGCTCTTGCTTAGAGAAAAAGTTGCCATACATAAATATACCTATACTTCGACAGTTGCTAAACCAAAAGCTTGCTATAGTAATAAATACATACAGAAATTGCACGTGTAAGCTGAAGTATCTCTTAAAACTAACCAACACGACGACATCTGCACCAGAATGCAACTCCTCCACCTCTTCCCTGAGCAACAGCAATTTCCTCATCAATATAAAACCATATAAAAAAGGGATCCTTGGTCGTAGGTTCTCTATCTCCTCCTCCTAAGCCCAATTGCAAAGGTGCAAAAGGTCCGATCTTTATACGAATGGATTCAAAGATGAAAGCTAAGATTCGCTTTTTCCATGAAAACCTTCCTTCAAATGTTAAGCAGCCTAATGGTCCTAGATAGACTCCATTCTCGATTATTTTTGCCTGGTAATCCAAACAAAAATATTAAAGAAAAGAAGAAAATGAAGCCTTGGGTATACCTATCTTCATTCAGTAGAACAGTTGCGGAAATTAAAATATAATGAAATCATTGAAGTTGCGTACATAACGAAAACAAAACTCAGATTTGATGACATCACCATATGCTAGCAAACATTCATTTTGAATCAAAGCAAAATCTTTTATTGATAAAATGTATCCACCAAAGAAGTTAAACAACCTCATCCTCTATATAGCAAGTCTGTAAGGCCTATGAAAGGCATAAAGACAGTTGAAAAACAAGCCAACTATTGAAATTTAAGCAAGAGTGCAAAAGATTAGGAAGAGCATTAAACTTCACGGGTAGAGCTCTAAACATAACATCCAAACGATACTAGTGACCAATATTAGAGGTGCATCTTTCATTAGTAAAATTATCTCTTTGTGACCATTGGTTGAAGGCAAGCCCTTAGAAAGTCTTTGCGGAATTTGATGAGCAATGCAGTCATAATAAAATCTAAAAGGCATAAAGAGAGTTGAAGAACAAGGCAACTATTGATATTTAAGCAAGAGTAGGAAAGATTAGACAGAGCACTACATTAGAAAGAGCACTACAATTCACAGGTAGAGCTCTGGTACAACATCCAACTGACACTTACGATCGCCATTAGAGGTGCATCGCTCATTAGTAAAATTATGTCTTCGTGTTCATTGGTCAAAGGTGATTCCTTAATAACCTTTATGGT
Source organism: Xerophyta viscosa (assembly GCA_002076135.1). NCBI lineage: Eukaryota > Viridiplantae > Streptophyta > Magnoliopsida > Pandanales > Velloziaceae > Xerophyta > Xerophyta viscosa. Next base: position 1,787,027 of record MJHO01000007.1, on the reverse strand, counting down.
ATCTGATGAGTGATGCAGTCATAATAATCTGTTTATGAAATCTACCACAATGCTTTCTGAGATAGGAACAATGTAAACATCATCATCTCACATGAAAGAGAAAAGAAAGGCTACAAAAAAAAATACAATAAAAGAGGCTCAATATTGCTCACAATTGGCCACAAATAAAACCTAACTAATAGAAACAACAGCAGCGAAAAACAAATTACTTACAGCAGCATCAAATCTCTGTACAGCCGTGATGGGGAAGTACTGACCCTTATCCATTCGGCCCTATACAACCAGCTAATTGTCAGAACAGAAGGGGAAGAAAGGTAACTAAATTCTTTCTTTTTTCTATTTCAAGTTCAAACACATAGGATAAACAGTTTGAGAAAAAATTTGCGGCCAATGGTTAAAGCTCAAAATTTAAGCAAAAACATTGGAAGTAATTGTTTTCCAGTAAAAGCAAACCACACCAGTTTGTGCCACTAAAAGTCATTTCTCTTCCTATAATCAGATATCAGATAAACGAAAATAGTACACTAGAATAAGAGAGTTCTTATAGCTTGTAAGTGCCTACTTGGAACTCTATAAGAATATATTAAACAAACTAAATAAACGGATCAGCTTCCCACTAGCACAATTGTCTCCAACACCAAACAAGCCATAAAAAAAATGCTACTACAGAGACAACAGACAGTTCACCTTCTTTTCTGGTATATGGAATTGTTGAAAAATCTTATCTGACATGTTACACGTGGATTTACAGACATAATAAGCAAAATTTCATTATGTCCTTGTTAGCATGTTTAATATCACTTAACGTCCAAAACATCAAAAATACGTTAACCGAAAAATTTTGAATAAGGTGTCAAAAACCATAAATTGGACCTAAGTGATATGAAACCTGAAAGTAGGTTACGTAGTCTAGCATTGAGCGTAAAATACCAAAGCCAGCAAACAAAGATAGACAATTTGAACTTCACGGCGACAAACAAAGAAGCAAAAGATATGAGCACCGAAAATATGTCGCAAAATTTCACCCCAAAGATCAATCAAGTTCAATTTTGCACAGAGTATTAGATTGATACATGATTTCGAAAAAAGAACGACGGACAAAAGGATCACCTTGGCGGTGAAGATAAGCATCCATGTACGACCAGGGGACTCTTCGCCGCCGAGCGTCTCTAAGAAATTAGCGGGATCAACCTTGGCACTCTTCACCGCCGCAAGCGCGGTGAGAACCTCAGCCGACGGTACTTTTCTCGTCTTCGCCGCCGCCTTCAGCACTTTCACGCACTCCTTTAACCGTTCATCTGCATCATTTGCCACTACTCGCTCAGGAGGAGACGGAGCCTCCGGGTTGGCCGTCGTCTCCGCCGCACCTGCCGTCGACCGCAGTAGACGGCGGCGGCGCAGGTGGTGGGGGATAGAAAGTGTTTTCGTTTGGGATGAACGGAGAAGGGAAGCAGGAGAAGAGTGGGGAAGTGTTAGCGACAATGCCATTGTCAGCTATCTCCGGTGCCACTCGTGACTCGCTCCTTTTTTTCTGTTTTTTGAAATATTTCAGTTTTATATAGCTTTTTTTGTCTTAGTGGACGAGAATAACGTCTTAACTTGATATTTTGTAAGAAGATAAAATTAATATAAAATGAAAATAAGTTCCCACCCAATGGCCTGGTGTTTGGGAGAAGACCTGCTGCAACGTCCCATAGAAAAAAATGAAACATTTTATCAAATACTAGTTTTAATCCGTACAATACATGAATATTAGTTTTATATACATATATGCAAAAAATAATATTGAAAAAAGTTAAATTTTTATAATTTTTATATTATAATTTTATATAAATTATTAGTTATTTTATTTACATATATATTTTATTCATTATATATTATTAGAGCAAGAAAAAGTGTTACATGCCGTATATAAAAATTATTTAAAGAGTGACATAAAATAATACCTTGCTATTTATATAAAGTGGTGGTGATATCTATTTTATTATAAAATAGATATATAATTATTTTATATTAATATTTATATATTATTAGTTATTTTTAATTATTATGTTTATTAAGTTTTTATTTTTAATATTAAATAAGTTAGATGATTTTATAAATTTCTATCAATTTATAAATGACACATTATCTTTTAAAATAAGAACAAATGCTATATGGTATATTAAAAACTATTTGTAATGCCACGTGGCGGTGGCATAATGACTTTAATATGACTATATATATATATATAGTATATATATATATATATTATATATATATTATATATGAAATTGCTAATTTAGTTAAGTTTTACAATTTTATATAGTTCAGTTTAATCGATGTTTATAATTGAGATAGTAAATTATAAGATAATAAATGTAGAATGACCTGTTGACCACTTAAATTCGACATAATCGCAAAGTTTAGAATAATTGCTATTGGTGCATTATATTTTTGAAAAAATGAGGCGAAATTTTTTTTTAGATTTTTACTTTGCGGATCACAGTTTTCTACGCACACCTATAGGTCCATTTTGGATCCAATACACACAGAAGAGTAAAACCCCGGCTGACGTCTGTCCTAAAATTAGATATGGAGTACTGTGAATTATCCAGCCATTAGTTTTTTCACATCCGCTGAAAATATGCGGCGCGAGCACATCTCCATTTCAGAACATCCGCAGGGCTCGAACGCAGAACGTGATGGTTGTGGCCACCACGGCCCAACCGCTCATCCCGCGGCAGAGGATGCTATGGGTGCATTATCTTCGGTTGCTATTTGTGAATACTTATCAAAGAATTTGTCAGCCTTGGCTCCATTAAGGTTCACATTAATTTTTAAATTTCTGTTCGAACACAAAAGTTTTCAAGATAGCTAGTTTATTTTTTAGACTATTGGTATATATAGTATTACCATTACTTGTATTATAGTGTTCGGACTTAAATATTATAGACAAGCTATTTTAGTGTTCACGCACTAAAGAAGTATTTCAAATGAGCTAAAAAAATATTCCGAAAAATTAACTTAGTGTGTTTATTTGAGATTTTAATTTACTCAAATTTTACAAAATAGAAATTCCGTTGACGATACTCTTTTTTTTTATGAGGTGAGGTCTTTGAAAATTTAAAAACCGATTACAAGTCAATAGAGATACATAGATAATAGGTCTGGAACGTTCTTTTGGCGTTCTTATAAAACTGAAACCGTTTTGCACATATAGTTTCCCTTTGTAGTTTACAGAGGAACAAAATAGTATTGTTGTATTCTCTATTAAAAGACTTGTGGAAAGATACACTCAATAGAAGGCCAAACTACCTATCTTATATTTCGAAATAAGCTTATTTTGCTGTTAGTCATCCTCAATTACACACTTGTCGCTGTTTATTCTTCCATCCATAACGTATTCAATTATGTTATATATCCTGTGTTGACGTGGCTTAAAAAATTACTGACGTGTCAAAGAGAGAAACGCAAAGAGAGAGCTGTGGATGTAGGGAGAGAGGCTTGCAGAGAGAGATTGAGATGAAGCATGCAAGTTGTAGTAGTAATCAACCAAAGCAGCTATCACGATTGCTGCTGATGCTGCCGCCGTCGGATCTAGAGCACCACCATTGCACTTCTTATTCTCTCCGCTGCCGGCATTCTCTTTCTTGTCACCTCTGCCACATGCATTCTATTTCTTCTCACCTCTGCCGCCTGCCTTCGCCACCTTTCTTATCTCTCTTTCTTATCACCACCTCGCAGTGCTCGCACGTCATTTTTGTAGTGATGGGAGAAGCTTCGCATCCATCCTCTCTACGACTTTTAGGTTTTGCAACTGTACTGCAAGTCTTATTAGTGAGATTCCCGGTATTAGTGAGATTCCCGGCGTGGTCGGAAACTCGACCATGTTGATTATGCTTTGGCTTTACAAGATTTTTCTCAAAGTCCCATCGACGATCAAGAAGTTCTCGAGCCAGTCTTTCTTGAACTATTCAAAAACCGATTCTCCGATGAGCTCCCGCCGGAGGCAAGTGCTAATGAAAAGTTATTGTATTGTATAGTATTTGATAACATCTTCACTGACCAATTACCATATTACCGAATTTTCTAGCTTCAGCAAAGCTTTGCTTTGAATTTTTAACGGATAATTGCGTATCTTCGTAAATCGTCCCATAAAAACGTATTTTTAGGAACTAATTTGTAAAAAAAATAAAAAAGCAAATCAGTCCTGAGGCTGAAACGTGCGAAATTAGAAAATGAAAGGCTAATACATAAAAATCCCAAATTTTAAAGCTTTAAAGCAACGGGAAAAAAAACACACTCACATGCCGAATTTTGCCTACAGATTGGTTCTGAATTAATCCACAACCGGCTTAATCCGTACGGCCACCACGGACTGAATATTAAGGACTGATATATATGACTCAATTGTACAGACTTGATATTAAAAATTAATCCATATAGCTCAGCCCGTACAGACTGTCCATAGTCCAAAGGGCCCGCTCCATGACGATCCCTCTGTGACTGCGATCTGGGCCGTTAATCGGCCCAGCACGTATCACGAGATTTTTTATTTAAACTTTCGTCGAGTTATTTGACCTAATTTTATATATTTTTATGAAAAGTTATGAACTACAAAGTTATAGATTTTGATGTGATCTACAATGTTGTAGTTCACAGTTTTTCGAAAAAATGTTAAACAATATGTCAAATTGATGATTAAAATATTTAATCATCAATTTGACATATTGTTTGATATTTTTTTAAAAAACTTTGAACTACAAAATTGTAGATCACATCAAAATCTACAACATTGTAGTTCATAACTTTTCATAAAAATGTATAGAATTAGGTCAAATAAGTCGACGAAAGTTTAAATAAAAAATCTCGTGATACGTACTGGGCCGATTAACGGCCCAGATCGCAACCACAGGGAATCGCCTGTGCTTTTTAGCACAGGCGATCCCATCTCCCGCTCCATAGGTCTGCAGCCACGATTCAATTCACAGGTCACAGACTTTTTCTGCGACGCTATTTTTTTCTCCAACTGCGTGCCAAAATCGCATTATTTGTCATACTCGGTGTTCCCAATGCGAGTTCTTTCATCCCATCCTCTCCTGCGTCTCCGCACCATCTGCTCTCATCCAACAAATATCAGCTCTTCATTCTCGCTCCTACGCTACGATTTCTCCGATCCCTTGATCCATCGAATGCTCACTCTTCTTCTCGCGTCACTTTAATTTAAGTTCTCAAACTCTAGATCTCTGACCGGGCAGCGATGGCATCCCGCCGCGTTTTCTCCGCACTCCTCCGATCCACCGCCCGTCGCTCCAACGCCGGCGCCTCCCGCAGGGTATCTCCCGCGCCGGCAATAGGTCACCGCCCTTCTCCGGCCGGATTTCTTCTCTCGCGCGCCGTAGAGTATGCCACTTCTGCTGCTGCTCCGGCTCCTCCAGCTTCGGCTCCGAAGACCGCTAGTGCAGGTCCTACCGGGAAAATCACCGACGAGTTCACCGGTGCCGGAGCTATCGGGCGCGTTTGCCAGGTCATCGGTGCTGTTGTCGATGTGAGATTCGATGAAGGCCTGCCGCCGATTTTGACGGCGTTGGAAGTGATGGACAATTCGATCCGGTTGGTTCTTGAAGTTGCACAACATTTGGGAGAGAATATGGTCAGAACGATCGCTATGGATGGTACCGAGGGATTGGTCAGAGGACAGAGAGTTCTCAACACTGGATCTCCTATTACTGTATGTTGTTTATAACAAAGATCTTCGAATTACAGTTAAATTTAGTTGGTTTTTTGTTTATAATATCTGTATTTATTCTCGATCAGTAGGAACATGTGTGATAAGCGCTACATTCCTCTTCTCTATTTGATATTTTGGAAATGTAAATGGTCTTGCATTAGCAATTTGATTTGTTTGGTCATGGTTGCAAATTACTGGTTGATTCATAGTACTGCTAGTGTCGAGCTATGGTTGTGGATGGGGGTTTGTTTGTTATCACTGGTTAGTTCATGAGATTGATCATGATAACTGATAAGACTCATACCATGTTTCGCAATCACTGTAGCTTAATGAGATAATTAGCTATAATTAGATTAATGAGATAATGGTAGGACATTAATTTTCATTGACAATTATACTCCATTAGGATTTGGTTTAAACCAGTGTTTTAAATTCCAGGCGGCACCCAGCGTGTCGCCCGGAACGTCTCGCCGGCCGGTAACGCTTTTTTTTTTTTTAAATAGTTGTTCATAAAATGAACAGTCGCTTATTAACGTTGCTAGCAAGTTGTTTTGAATTTGATTATAGCATTTTAATCTGTTCCTTATCCCTTTGCCTAAGTTGCAATTAATGTTGCTGAATTCAGATATGAAGTTTCCTCCTTCTTTTGAATTGATGTTGTAGTTGTTTTGTACCGGTGGTATATTCTTTTCATTGTTGGGGCGCAACCTACAGCTGAAATTGCAAATTTATAATTATCTTTTTTAAAAAAAAAATTTCATAATTATATATGCATAATATAGTGGAATATTGAGAGTAGAAGGCCTTTTATTTATCCTTTGATTTGGATAAAATTGGTAGTGTTTGTTTTACTCTTGTAGGGTTTATTTGTTTCTAAGTATTTATAATTCGACTATAATGTGTTGGATTTGATTCAGGTACCTGTTGGTAGAGCCACTTTAGGGCGTATCATGAATGTCATTGGAGAGCCAATTGATGAGAAGGGAGAAATTAGTATGTGACAATACTAGAGTTTAATCTACTATTTCAATACATGTTAAATTCGACATTACTTATATGTTCTCCTCGATCTGTCTTTTATTAGCTACTAGTCATTTCCTTCCTATCCATCGTGAGGCCCCTGCTTTTGTTGAGCAGGCTACAGAACAACAGATTCTGGTTACAGGGATCAAGGTATGGCAATATTGCAGTGCTTATTGGTGTGTGTGTGTGTGTGTGTGTGTATATCATTTACTTTCAATTTCAGAAAGGCCACAATTTACTAGGAGAGTATACTTTAATGTTATTTTCATACTTTACGGTTCCATTGATTTTGTAGGTTGTAGATCTTCTTGCACCATACCAACGTGGTGGAAAGATTGGACTTTTTGGAGGGGCTGGTGTGGGGAAAACTGTGCTTATCATGGAGCTGATCAACAATGTTGCTAAAGCTCATGGTTGGTTGAGCGCAATTAATTCTTTATTAGCTTTTTCTGGTTCTAAATGTGTTTTCTTACATCCATCAAAATTTTTCCTAGGTGGTTTTTCTGTCTTTGCTGGTGTGGGGGAGCGTACCCGTGAGGGCAATGATTTATACAGGGAAATGATTGAAAGTGGCGTGATAAAACTAGGAGACAAGCAGGTCTAAAGATTTGATATTTTGTTACTGATGGTTTTTTATTTTTTATCTTCCCTAACACTTGCAACTTATATGTTTTTACTTGGATAGAGTGAGAGTAAATGTGCTCTTGTATATGGGCAAATGAATGAACCACCTGGTGCTCGTGCTCGTGTTGGATTGACTGGTCTGACAGTTGCTGAGCACTTCCGTGATGCTGAAGGACAAGATGTGCTTCTTTTCATTGACAACATCTTCCGTTTCACCCAAGTGAGTTGGGCTACTTGCCATGTACTTAAGTAGATAAGCACCATTAGTAGAAAGAAAAGAGAGTAGATAAGCATCATTGTCTGCGAAGCTCTTGACCTCAATTTTCATAATCAGGCCAATTCAGAGGTGTCAGCTTTGCTGGGTCGTATTCCATCTGCTGTAGGTTACCAGCCAACTTTGGCCACCGATCTTGGAGGTCTTCAGGAAAGGATTACGACGACAAAAAAGGGTTCCATCACTTCTGTGCAAGCTATCTACGTACCTGCTGATGACTTAACAGATCCAGCTCCTGCTACAACTTTTGCACATCTTGATGCTACAACTGTGTTGTCACGGCAGGTTTGTTTCCCAATTACCTTTTTTGATTATCTAGTGTAAATACAACATAAGAAATGGATTTTGTTTTATTTTTCATGTTAAAAATTTGTGATTTATGTGCCAGATTTCTGAGCTTGGTATCTATCCTGCTGTGGATCCGCTTGATTCAACATCCAGAATGCTCTCGCCTCACGTGTTAGGAGAGGATCACTACAACACCGCTCGCGGTGTTCAGAAGGTCCTTCAGAACTACAAGAACCTTCAGGATATTATTGCTATCTTGGGAATGGATGAGCTCAGTGAGGATGACAAGTTGACTGTGGCCCGCGCTCGTAAAATCCAAAGATTCTTGAGCCAACCTTTCCATGTTGCTGAAGTGTTCACGGGTGCACCTGGGAAGTATGTAGAGTTGAAGGAGAGTGTTAACAGCTTCCAGGTGACTGATTTTGTTTTTAAGGAAAATTGTTTAAATTTTTAATACATTTTTATGCTATAAGAATATGTCATGTTAATTCTTGAAGAAGCTATTATCTTATTTATGGGTAATTGTTTGCTAATGCAACTTTTTTGTCTTTGTGAAGGGAGTTTTGGATGGGAAATATGATGACCTGCCTGAGCAGTCATTCTACATGGTTGGTGGAATTGATGAAGTCATTGCCAAAGCTGAAAAGATTGCTAAGGAGTCGGCTTCTTAAGTGTGACTTTTATGCGATCAATTACTAAGGACGTCGTAAATTCCCACTCCTTGGAAAAGGACATTTTTGCTTTTTTGATGTTGTTACATCTCTAGCTTTGTCTTTTTATTTTTGCAAGCAGGATTTAGGTGAGGAAGAGCGAAAGCCTTCTCTTGCAGTGCTCTGTTTGAGTAATAAAGGAGTCCGAAACAAATTGTTTGAGATCTTGCTCGAGTCATTGCCGGATATATATTTGATGCTTTTAAGACAATTTGTTGCCTGTTTGAAAATAATGTTGGTGTTACTGTAAAAATTTCAGATGTCCATAATTTGCTGCAACCTCTAGACCTCCTAAATTCCTAATATCTTTTAGATGATGCTTCAAGCGCATAGCTTTCACTTCTTTCTGAAAGTATTCAATAAAGTATTCAATCGCATAGCTTTCCGTGCTACCTCACCAATTTTCTTCTTGTTGAAAAGTGTGCATATATATACGTTGCAGGTAGTTTTTCTCAAAACAAAATTGCTGGTAGTAATTAGTAAGTGGTAACCGTTTCGGTCATGATGGAACATAAGGCCTTAGACTAAGAGGATCATCTGATAAATTTCTTTTTGCTCCACGAGGTTTACTCTTCACCTCGAGCTACAATTGGTGAACTACTTCAGCAAACACATGGATTCGCCTCGTGAATGATAAATTCCATAAAATTCAGCACTGATATGCATTCTTACAAGTTCTCCTCCAATCTTCCCTCTATTTCAAAGTTTATGGGTGGTATATGATGGGAGACAATGATAAACGATAAAGGATGGCAATGAAAGAAGATGAAAAATTAGACAATAACTTAAAAAGAAGACTATAAACTATATTCATTTTCTTAATATCTATCTCATATATCTAGCACTTATACCATCAAGAAGACACATTAATCATCTTCATCGTTACTATACGGTGGTCTAGTTCATCCAATTTCCACTTTTCAAAACATGAAAAGGCACAAACAAAACAAGCCCCTACTCATCTCTGAGAAATGAGAGCTCCATAGTGCCACACGTTCCAGACACCTTATCCCATCTACACTGCAGCAAAAATATACACACATATTTCAGCAGAGCGAATAACAAGTCCTTACGTAGACTACTCCACTTCATCATCGTTCTTTCGCCGCCTCGTTGACACTTCCCGCGATCCCTGATTCTCGAATAACAACTAAAAAATGTCCTCGATGACTCTCTCTTTCTCTCCTTCTCCTCGTCTCCTCTGCTCTTCTTCTTCTTCTTCTTCTCATGCCTCCTTTATAAATATAACCACGATAATGCCACCTCCTCCACTCCGCCGCCTCTTCCACCTCCGCCGCCGCTCCCTCGCCGTCGTCGCCTCTGTCCGCCAAGACACCGCCACCTGGATCCAAGCCCCTCTAACCCGCGTATCTCCCGCCTCCGAGGACGCCTCGCTCTTCCACGTCTCCGTCGACATCTCCGATGTCCCCGCCCTCGCCGCCGCCTACACTTCCCCCGGCCAGTATCTCCAGCTCCGCCCCGCCGCCGGCGATTACAAGCCCTCCTTCCTCGCTATCGCATCTCCACCGTCGCTCGCCGCCACCAAAGCGCAGCTCGAATTTTTGGTCAAGAAGGTCGAGGGGTCTGTTGCAGAGGCGATTTGTCGGCTCGGAGATGGAGATCTTGTTGAAATTAGTGGAATTTTGGGGAAAGGATTTCCCGTGGATCGAATATCAACGCCGGAGTCCGCTAACACTGTGTTCATCTTCGCCACGGGTTCAGGGATCAGGTACCATCACAATTTTATTTTTATTCGTTATGTTTTCTGGATGATTGTGTATACCAGTAATATTGTACTTAATGGTAGACAAGCTATAATTTTGGTTGTTTTTTATTTGTGGGTACGTTTCTTAATTTAAGCACCTTATAAGTTCTTGCTTGATGAGAATTTGATCTGGTTGGTGACTTTTATTTGCTTTTGTATTTGTTTTGGATTACTATGCTGCCCTCCTGTATACTTAGAATAATGTGCACCGATTTTCTTCAAACTACTTCCTGACACCCCTCTTAATGTGTAATTGTCAGTTGCTGCTTGAACCTCCCAAATCTTCAAAACAAAATGTGCCTTGGTTAGCATGTATGCAACTTGTTCATTTGTTTGATGAATCAGAGTTGAAGCTCTTGTTGAATGTTGACTCACCAGCTCTCTATTTAAGTAGTGCAAGCTGAATGTGTTTTGACCTTGCATGAAAGATTGGATTCTGTCATAGCAATTGCAGACATATTATCATAGTAAGTCACTGTTGGTGGCAATTGCCAACAGATATCATGATGTCAGTTGCTGCCATATACTCTGCTTTGCAGTGGATAAGGCTATAGTCTATTTCATGGTTTAGCTCCGTGATATCACTTTTGTTCCAAGCAAAGGAATATAACCAGAGGTGCTTCTTCTACCATCAAGAGAGCCAACCCAACCACTATCTGAATAACCAATCAACATTGAATCTGGATCGCTCTCATACAATGAAGCTATTTTAATAATGCCCTGGAGATATTGAAATATGCTTGGATGCTATCAATGAGTCTTACTTGGCTCATTTATACACTTGGAACCCATGTAGATCATGCAATATTAGGTCTTATGTAAGTAACATGAATGAAAGAGCCAACTACGCTTCTATAGTTTTCCGCATCAATCTTTTGAGTTCCATTATTTTTGCGCAATATATCATTTAAGAGCCATAGGTGTTTTTGTGGTATTTCATGAATGCATTGGAGACCTTTTCAAAAAATTTCTACATCTTTTAAGATGTAGAAAATAAATACTCTTCACTTGAATGCCCATGTAATTGTACACTTGAATGCCCATATTTATTAAGAAATAAATGTTCTCCCATCTAAATTCTTCATTTGAATGCTCTGAAAACTACTCCATGAGCCCATATCGTTCATCTCATGTTCTACCAGCTTAGCTTTGAAATCGTCAACCATCTTCAACTGTGGACCTGCGTAGGTTAAGTCACAAACATATAGCTGTACAATTAGAATATCATATTTAACTTACTCTTTCGCATATAATGGTGGCATAACAATCAATCTAGATTTTAGGAGTATGTTTCTAGACAATACGATGCCTTGTAGTGTCATCATACTTTGTCTTATTTTCCTTGTGCCACATAACCCTAAGGTTGCTTCTACATATACTTCTTCCAACTCACCTTTTCAAAAGGCTGATTTTACATTAAGATGGAATTAACATTTTAATTGAGAGAAAGAACAAGCCTTATGGTCTCCATTTGTATAACTGAAGCATATGTCTTATTAGGCAATTCTGGGTGGACAATAACCTTCCTGTCAAGCTTGTGATTTTTGATAGTTTCATCTTCCTTGTAGATTGTGGTGCTGCACACACCAATAAGGCTGTTCTGCAAGCTCGTTCCCCTTGTATTTTTAGTCATATACTGCAACGCATATAATATCCCAGCTAAGAAATTAACACTGGCACCGAGCTTCAACACCATGAACTTGCTTATTAGCTCCTTTACCAAGGTAATGTTAAGTCTTGATGTCTTACAAGTCTTGAATGGCTGGAATCATGGGGTTGCCATAATGATTAAGTAATTTACTTATTTTTTTTATTTGTCTTAGATTGATGTAGCTTTCCTTCAGTTTTATGGCTGACGTAGAGTAAATCCTTTACATTTTCTTCAGTAGCTAGTGCTTCCCTTTCCCCTTTCTAAAACAATCACATATTCATGGTTTTAACTTTTAAGTGCCGGTGGCTGGCGATTTTTTTAAAATTAACTAGCCACCATCCAAATGAGGCAGAAGTTTGGTGCAATAGTGGTTCCATGACACTGCTGAACTAATTATGTATGTTGTGTGATGTCTTTTCTTCTTCTACGTCTTTGCTTCTTTTTTTTTCTCCTTTTTTTTTGTTAGAATGATATTTGTAACTCTTACGTTGCATCTGTGGATTAAAAATCTATATAGAATGCATACTCTTGTTAACCACAGCCTACTAAAATAAAATCTTTCACTGAGTGAGCTGTCATCTAAATGAAATCTGTGTGATTGTATTAGTTATTTAGTTTGTGGTTTTTATTTGGCAAGTTGAAATATATATTAACTATAGGAGTTTTTGCTCTCTCTCTCTCTCTTATCCATTGCCAGTCCCATTCGCTCACTTATAGAGTCAGGCTTCAGTGCAAATGAAAGATTGGATGTTAGGTTGTATTATGGTGCCCGGAACCTTCAGAGGATGGCCTATCAGGTATGCTTCCACTTTGTAAAAGAATTGAAATCTTGAAGCTCAAATGCAATGTTTTTTTGCAAGCAGTAATCTTGTTGCATTAAGTTTTTATTATGCATCACATTAGGATAGGTTTAAGGCTTGGGAGAATACTGGTATTAAAGTAATACCTGTTCTGTCACAACCTGATGACCAATGGAAAGGTGAACATGGTTATGTACAGGTATCTTTCGCTTTTCAATCTTTATATGTTTGAGTTGACTCTTTTTTTTTTCTTTCTTCTGATATTTGATTATCTACAATATATTTACTCTGCAGGCTGCTTTTTCTAGGGTTAAGCAAATAACTAATCCCTCCTCCACCGGAGCAGTTCTATGTGGACATAAGCAGATGACTGAGGTCAGTCGCTCCATAGATTATAATGCAATTCATTGGATGTCTTGCAAAATGAAAGATCTAAAATATGTCTTGCGTTGGATCTACATTTACAATGACAATGTGATAGTGATTTAGATAAAGTAAACTGGAATTCATCAGCATACTAACTGAACCAAATATACTGGTTGATTAGCGGTTGAATCCTGGCAGTTGACTCTAGGTGGAATATGTTGTAGTTAATTATTGCTCCCAATTATGAAGTCATTGTTACAATAGTTTAGACCAGTTCTGTGCTGACAGGCTGGCAGTGTATGTAACCATGTCATTCTGGATAGTGCACAACACGGTCAAGTTTGATTCTGTTGGCAAATCTCATAAAACCAAGGTTTTCCATGCCGAACCGAGATCAGTGAACTCCGGACTCTGCATGTGCCGAGCATATGCCAATACGTGCCGGTAGTTAATAATTTTATTTAGTATCTAAGACAATAAATAAGAAATTTAAAAAAAATAAAAAGGTCAGTTGTGACCTGAAGGTCACGGCTTGACCTTATAGCATTGGTGTAATACAAGAATGTTCCTAGAGAGGCAGAGAGTTGGAAGACTGATGGGGTGAACTTTTGTTGCATTATGGTAATGATGAAAAACTATAGGAATGTCAAAACAAGTCGAGTCGTAAAAGGTCCCTTCTCTCTCTCTCTCTCTCTCTCTCTCTCTCTCTCTCTCTCTCTCTCTCTCTATATATATATATATATATATATATATATATATGGTAAGATTGGGTGATATAATGGCGTAGCGTTTGACTTCCTTTACCCTACTTGTGTGTACTGTGAACTGCTATGAGATATTTTTCCATACGTTGTGAAACTAATATCATTTGTGTTAATGGCAGGATATTACATCCATTCTTGTTGCTGCTGGTGTCCCACGAGACAAAATATTGCTCAACTTCTGATCGTACAGAGCATCACAGTTCATCGACTGTGGTAGATTTTGCATGACCAGCTGGTCCGATTCTTTAACCTTGTCCACTTAACAGAAGGGTGCACTCAGTCATTGCATGCCTGTTCACGTATGCTCGAAATTTTGTACAACTGAATACTTTTGAGTTAAATCAAACAACTATTGTTTACGTTAATATTATAGGGTCGCATTTCTCTTCAACTTCATTATTATATGGATTAGGTTATTGTTCATTAGTTTTAAAAAGGACACTTCATTCGGACAGGATTGTCATTGTTCTAGCACTTTCTGGCATTGTATGATTGTACTCTAAATCACTTTGAATTCCTTGTCAGCATACTGTAAACACTAATCTGCAAGCTGTGCTAGCCTAACGAGAAGTGAAATCTACCTACCATATAACAGATGATCTGGGGGTTTATCACATCCAAACACGATCATTTTCAAAGTGTAATTTAAATATGTTAATTGTTCCAAATCCATCAGAATGCCCAGAAAGAGTGGCAAATCCCAAAGCAAACAATAGAATGCAAAGAAAAAATGAAAACCGTCATCAATTAACTAATGCTTCTATTGTCACGTTGAGGCTCTTGAAAAGAAGATTATTTCTTTACAGCGTGTTCCACTGGCTTTTCATTATCTTCCGCATATTCCCTGTGAATGCTGTGATGATGGTGGAGATGTTTGTGCCTGCAGTGAGATTTCTTGTGGCTTCTTAACTTGCCAGATTCTTCCTCATCGTCATCTGAGGATCTGCCCAAAGACCGGCTCCTCCTACCTTTTATATGATTATCAGAATAAGAGTCCAGACTGTCACTGCCCGAACTACGATGCCTCTTGTGTTTTCCTCGAGCCCCTCTTTTTTCATCATCCGATGATGGGCCGTCATCACTGAAATGGTTATGATGCTTGTGATGCTTGGAGTGGCCTTTTCGAGCAGGCTTCCTCTCATCATCACTGTCGGAGTCCGAACAGTCGGAATCTCTTGAAGAATACTTAATTTGCTTCCTCTTAGAGGAATATCTCTTGCTTCGGCGATCTTCATCATAGTCCGAACTATACGAATCGTTGCTGCTATCATCAATTGAGCTTAAGCTTCGTCTTTTAGGCCTGTGCCTTCGGTGTTTTTTATGAGAATTTTTAGAATGTTTCTTGTCACTCTCACTGCTTTCACTGTTACTTCCATTATGTTTTTTGTTTTTACTATGTTTCTTCTCTTTAGCCTTGGCTTCAGCTTCTGCTTTTGCTTTAGCGGCAGCTTCTAGCTTTTCTTCCCACTTCAATCGGGCTTCTGTCTTCTCCATGGCCCTCTTTTTCTTCTCTTCGACCAGCTGCAGAAACCTTTTGCTGTCCATTTTCTGATGCTATAACCCAAACAAAAACCTGCATTTTGTTGAAATGATGCAAGGAAGTGCATCTCACAAAGGAGAATATTAACACAGTTAGTTTATAACACTCCCTTGAGACATGGTAATAAATTCTAGGAATTTGGTTAGTATATAGAACCTAGAAATATAAAACTACTGAAGCAATTAGGCATGAAATAGCCAACTTTAATCAAA
The DNA here is from genome assembly GCA_002076135.1 of Xerophyta viscosa. Classification (NCBI taxonomy): domain Eukaryota; kingdom Viridiplantae; phylum Streptophyta; class Magnoliopsida; order Pandanales; family Velloziaceae; genus Xerophyta; species Xerophyta viscosa. Next base: position 1,771,297 of record MJHO01000007.1, on the reverse strand, counting down.
TGCTAAGCAAATAAGCAAAAACACCTATTAGGCTACCACCTTCCTATGGGTTTTCAATAAACCATAATGCACGTATGAGATTGCAAAAAGTTCCATGATTTAAGAGCTGCTATACAGTTGTTAATAAAAAGGAATGAAGAAAGTCTGAAACTGAATTCCAATGTCAACCGCATGGTTTTAAGTGCCGGACAACATGTGGTGCTGAGCCGATCGTGCTAGCCGGCACTTTTTTTTTTTAAGATTCCTTCTGTTAGCCATATCGACATTCTATATGGCAGTGAATTATGACTTTATAGTTTGCTATTTAATTACGACTTCTATATTTATAATTTTATTAATCTTTTTTATTCTTGGTTAAATAATTTTAATATTTTAATAACAAAAAAAAAAAATACAGATCGGCACGGCACGATCAGCACGGCACGATCAGCACATATCGAGTTTTAGATTTACCGAAACTCGGCTCAGCATGGCACAAAACCTTGGTCATACATCCATTTGGAAAGGAATTAGAAGGGGGTCTCAGTTTGTGGAAGAATTTGAAATTCCTTTGCTGTAATTCCTAGTTCCGATAGCATAGCAAGTGGCATCTCTAAATCCCAATGTACTTGTAGAGGCTATTTAAAACCGTATGTTATTCGTAAATTCCTTCTAGTACATTTAGTGGTTTAAATAATTTTATGGGGTGTTTGGTTTGTGTTTGAACATCAGAATGGGAATCATAATCCCCTATTCCAATTAGTTGTGTTTAGTTGGGACACTTTTCAGAATCACTTCCATTTCAATATGAATGAGATTCTGGTAGTTACCCAAGTGGCAAGAAGGATATCAAACACCTCCTATGCACTTATCATTTACTCTTTAAATTTTTCACTCAATTATCTAAATCTCTTTTCTAGTAGAATTTGACTGGATACTTCTCTTTTAAAATTATTTGTCTATTTTCTCTATTGCAAATTTGTCTTAAATTCTCTAGATTTCACTTCTCTCATAGTTTTTACTCATGTTCTCTCTCTAGAATTTCTTGTCATTTCTATCTACAATTTTTACCAATCTGACTACTTTCTCTAGACTTTTCTATCGTACCTTTTTGTATATGATTGACGAAAGGGATTTCTATGTCAGTGTTCCAAGAAATCAGGGATATCCAAACAGACCCTAACAGCTTTGCACTTCAAGTGATGACATGAACACAAAGATCTAAATAAGAAAACTCGTAATATCAGGACTATAGACAAACTCTTAGCCATACAAGAACAACATAACACGCTTCCTATATTCCACCACCAAGTGCAAGCAATCGTAGGTCAATAGATCTTGAAGACCACACTCCTTGAAGATTGTGGATATACATATGGTTTTGCAATAGTAACGGATGGAGTATGCTGATTACAAAACAGCTCAATGCAAATTAGCCAGAACACCAACATAGAGAACTGCAACTATGAAGACAGTTAGCTTTCAGCAATTTCAAAATCTAGCTAATAAGAAGGCACCTCAACTCCAAGAAGTTAACGATTTCGTGTATGCACAACATCAGCTTTCACATATCAAAGACAACGCCCCTTTCAAATTCAGTAAAAACAATCTAGCTTCAGAGACTAGAGGACGTCATGTTATTGAAAGTTACACAACATGTCCAAGATATAAAATGGCAAGATACTAAAGTTCTTAGTTGTTCTCTCCTTTAAATTTTTCGAGTAAATTATGATCTGTACAAGCATCATAACAGAAGTGTCCATAAATGATATCAGTCCGAATGACAACAAGATATTACTTTGCCTTAAAAAATGTTTGGTATTGACATGCCCCTAAAATTGAAAGAGAATAGTAACCTTCTATTTTCATCATGGATAGCTAAACATACACAAAACTACTTGAATCTTTTCTGCACCATTTGCAAACTAAAAGACTTTAGACACAAAGAGAATAATATTCATCTGCCAGCACATCATTCACTAAAAAATCTCATTCATAAAGAAGATAAAACATGTATCAGTAAAGTCTATAGCAAGGAGAATGTGGGCTCAACTTTCTTACCTTGTGCAAGTACACCTGGTGAGTGATGACCGTACAACTGACCAAATTTGTTTTTGCTGTCCTTGAAACAAAAGCCAATATCCTGCATACAATCACACTAGCACTGAGAACAAAGTCTGCGTTGTATACAAGGGATCCTTGTCTCAACTAATAAGCGACTGATAAATGGAATAAATCAAAGCAATGAAAATAGATGAAAAGGTCGATGCATATTATATATATTAAATAACAATCAGAAATGCTAACGTGAAACCGTAAAATGAAGATCAAGATTGCAACGTGTATGTTTGAAATGTCACAATTCGGAAATTAGTTATATAACTAACACATAATTGTGAATGTATCTGAGTAAATAAACTTTTAAATTATATGTCGGATGTGGACTAAGCTGAATGGGTAAGTATTTGCACAAACAAAGAAATGAACCAAAATTAGCAAGCCCCATCTTAGACGTTGGTAAGACATTTTTGGATAATTGTTGCATAGTTGTCAAGATTGTCCTGGCCTCCTCCGAGGCATCTACATACATCTACTCTCCCCAGTCCCTGCCATGGAGAGACTTGATCACTAGGATGTAGTAGTAGTAGTAGAGTAGTGTTGCTGCCAAGATTTTCCCACTCATGTCGTTTGAGCTAGAGTCTACTTAACAAAGGCAGTACAACTATGCGCCCTAACGAAGCACGCAACAATAAGCTACACATAATACAGAGGAAGTCATTAGAATGCAGCCACAAAAGAGGAAATTGTTGTCATAAATTTAATAAAATAATTTCTGAAGCTTATAATACAGCAAAATTGTGAAAACAAAAGCTCATAAAAAACTGCCAAGACAAAGCAGAAACTTAAATGCATTGTATAGCATTGCATTGTATACAATGCATTGAAGCATTTGCACGCTCGAACGTTTACACCACAGAAACTACAAACATGGTATTTTCTATTCTGGCAATGCTACTCATAGTATATTAAGCGGAAAGAAAATAATTAAACATCAAAACCTAATAAGACCCCAAATGGTTGTTCAAAAAAAAAAAAAAAAAAGAGTAAACAACCTAGAGTAACTAATTCAAATCAAAGGCAAATTACATTGCACTCCATCAACCAAATAAAAATTTACAATTTGTCCTCTCTATCAGATCCGAGTATCAAACTATGTTTGTCAGTGTCACATTATAAACTAATAAGTGTCATGATCTACGAACTAAAGTAATGAGGAAGGAATCTGCAGGGAGGTTAGTGTAATTTGCCCTTCAATCAACCAGAACTCCAGAGTCGAAGCGAAGAGAAAGTTCACGTCAAAAAAATGCCAAAATTAAAAACCCTAATTCCGAAATCGAGCTGCAAACCGCAAACTATAGTAAAACAAACACAGATCAAGACATATTACCATACGCAGTTAAATTGAAAACAAAGTGCATAACTATATCAACTCGAAATAGTAGTCTGAAATCTCTCACCTGTTGTAGAGATCACCGAGAAGAGATGCAGAGGAAAAAACCTAATAAAGAGAACGCGGCAAGAAAAGCAGCCATTCAACCTAAGTTAGCAAATTTATGCCGTTGACTGGTATAAAGGACCGACTCTCTGGAACATTCTATGTCTTTGTAATATTTTCTCCGCTAATTGAAGTATATAAGTGTTTTTTTTTTTTTTTTTTTTTTTTTGCTCTACGATTTTTAAAAAGTAAAATGATAACTACACCTAATAAATTGCAAAACAAATTCATACAAATTAATATTTACCACATATTTATCTCATAATTTGTATTAATTATTAAAATTATATATACACCTCTTATGACTTATTATGGATCTTACTTATAAGCTCCATCAACAACAGTTTTGCATCTACTTTATTTCACACTTCTTATAGCTTTTGTAAATATTTTATATCCCTTACAAACAAGGGGTACCTTCCCTCAGGAAAAAGTAGGTTTGCATATTATTCAATTTCTTTTCACAGATAAGAAGTATGTATCCTTTACTTACTATTATTTAATTTGTAACTGATATGAATTCTCTCATTATTGAAAGATGGGACTGAATTTGTTATACTTTATATTTGACTTCCTATTATATAATATTCAGAAGGGTTAGTCTTTACCTTTTGTCCGATCCTCGGCTTACTTTAAAGGTTAAAAAAAACTTATGGTTCTTAAATTGACACATAAATATAATTTATTGTGTAATTTCGTAAATGCACATAGTATTGCTTCTTTTAAAAAATATTTTTAAATATTTATTTTAGTATTATAAAGTTTTAAAAATTAGTAAAAATTTTAAGATCTTAAAATATTTATTTACACTATTTTTTTTTAAAAAAAAAACTTAAAGATAAATATTCTTTTTGTTGAGATTTTGAGGTAGAATTCCATCAATAGTAGGAATCCACAAATCACGTAACCTATCATAGTCTCCGAAACGTATGTCGATTGAGTCCCTCCATCTTAGAGCCTTTGGTACCACGGTTCGTAATGGATAAAAATCTCAGATGGTACCGGTCCAAAATCTCAGATGGTACCGGCCTAATTTCTATCAAAGAAGTAATTCTATCCTAAAACATGTGGCAGCTTATAACATTGGCATAGGAGACGCTAATAGTCCTTTGTTCTCCTCACAATTGTGGCGAAAAAATGGAGCTACAAATGGCTGAGCGAGGCCTTGAGAAGCCCAACCTTATGCACGAAAGCGCGCAACCAGGCGGGATATTCAATATAAAAGTTGTATATCACATCAATTTTATTTTAATTAATTTTAAAAAAAAATACGTATACATGTCCTGCGTCCCCAGCTCGAGCGGTTCAGACGTTTGCCTCACGAAGCAAACGTCCTGAGTTCGACTTCAGGGGTCGTCCCTTTAAAAATGGTGTGGGGGTTGAAGATCTTTCTGTACCTCGTGGGGAGTAGAATGATCCCTAATTTGAGGTCTCTTCCGAAGCGTGCACCAGGATATGTCCTATCCGTAAGGATGTGACTCCTCGATTGGTGGAACAGGGATCAGTGCCACCCATAGATTTACCTGTTACGACGGTCGTTCAAAGAAGGTCGGTTACGGACATGATTTTTCCCACGCTAATCTCAAAAAAAAAAAGAAAAAAAAAAAAAAAAACGTATCCATATGTGTTTTGCTTAGTAATTATAAAAAAAAATATATATTTATATAAGAAATATGATACAAAAGCAATAGTTGATTTTTAATTATTCCTTTCATTTTTTTTTGAATATTGTCAAATTAGCCCATATATATATACATATATACATGAGAAATTTTGAATACAAAAAAAAATTATATTTTAATTTATTTTTGAAACTTTTGTTTTGAATTTTTTTTCAAAAATACCCTCGAATATATATTTCAAGACTCCGAATATTTTACTTACTACAGAAACTTTGGAGTGTCAAGACCATTTTTGTAAAAAAAAAAAAAAAAATTAAAACACAAAAATTATATATACAGTAAAATTTTATTTTTTTTTATTCAAAATCTTCAAATATTAATACTTAAATAAATATATTTTGGAATGATCGTTTAAGTTTAAAGAAAAAAAAATTTATTCTGTAGAATTTTACAAAGCAGGAGCTTTTTCGACAAAACCCCATTATTTTTCAAAATAAGAAAAGTTTACGCCTTTGAACAGTTTAAATGGCGATAAATACTTGTTGTCTGGCAATCACAAACAAGATACCAGTAGAATGTTTGACTTGCTATTAGCCGTGATAAAAGTAATTAGCATCTAACCTTTTAATACATTATGCACAAAATTATATTCTGTCTTGAACATTTAAAAAAAAACATGCAGTATTTAATGAATAATATACTTTTTCATAGTAACATTAAAAAATTGTTATTCTAAAAAAATAAAGAGTAGAGAATTCCAAGTACCTATTCAGGCCCAAAATAGGCTTACACAAACACGCCTTGTTGTTTACTTAAACTTGTCTACTTGGACCGGAGAATTTGCACTGGGAGTAACTAAGAATCAGATGAATTGCGCGGCTCGAAGAAAAATGCTACTGGACCAAGATCAAAAACCATCTCTACCTGTGGAATTCAAAATTGCATAATATTTAATCAAGTACAAACAAAATTATTCATTGATCGTAGATGTTATCTTTATGCGGTAACTAAGATTGACTGTATAATTGTCCCATGTCACACGACATATCATGATTATCTTTATTAACATAGCATAGATTTAGCCTGCTAAGCACCAGTTTAGGTTCCGCGAGGTCACATGACGAATAGCTGATCTCATAATAAGAATCAGTCAAATTCATAGGCCAAAAAATGTCACAAGACGACACATGGCATGGTATTGGTGTTCTAACTGGATAATTCAGACCTACATCATATTTGGATTTCAAATCCTTAAGGGAATATCTCTTATAAAAGAAAGAAAAGATTCACATACAGAGACTTAGATATAGTCATAGCGAACTCTAGAGAAAAATTGAGGCTTTGGAAAGCCTCAGTCCTCGATCCAGCTGAGTTAAGAGATATTGTGAAAGAGCGTTGTAGCTCAATCATACCGCTTTTCCATGTATGTATACTCTACCAATAATGAATTGTATGAAAGATAATTGAAAAGGTTCAATATTTAGATATAAATAACATTATTATTGAGAAGAAATTATTCTTAAACTAGTTTTCATCTAACTTGTACAATGAATGGTGCACAACTAGTTTTGACAATTTTCTTTCTTTTCTTTTTTTTTTTTTTTTTTTAAATTATCATAGTGAACCAGTAATGGAACGCACGTCTTCGTAGATACCTCAAACTTGCGAAAAATTTTCAAGCGCAGTCTCCACCGATGCTTTGGAATTTAAATAAAGGTCTTTCATGAATGAGGGCATTTCTTACAAGAAATATATAATTTTTAAAAAATCATGCAATAAATTTTACCGTATACTGACTCGAATCTGATTGATAACGCTTTTTGAGATGCATTTCACAGTTGAGCTAGCCGCGCTCAACAATAGTAGTAGAATGAATGGATTATATTTATAAATTTATTAATTATGATAGTTGTATAAATGTGCGCTGAGTTGGGGCAAGAGTTTTCACATTAATTAAAAAAAAAAAAAGCTATTTCTCTGTTGGTTCTGCTCGTCTAAGCTCGTCAATCGATTCCCTCTATCCTCGTCTACTCCTCCCTTTTGTACTTGCGCGAAACCTTCGCTAATCCTAAAATTAACCCCCAAATTTCAATGGGTTTGTGAATTTCTAATTCAGCGACCCATGCTCGATTTAAGGTGCGTTTTCGGTTTTCATCAAATATATATATATATATATATATATATATATATATATATATATATATATATATATATTCGATTCCATTTCGGCATCAATCTCTATTGACCTGAATTGAAACTGTAGGGGCCTTTGGAGAAGGCACAAAAGAAAGGTGTTTGTAGCCCTAGGAGTTGTAGGCAGTGGTTACGCACTGTACAAACTCTACAATGTTCACAGACGACGTATTGATGTACTTGAGAAGCAGTTGGAGAGCGAGGCCCAAGCAAATGAACTCATAAATACCCAGTAAATTAATTTCCCTTGTCATTTTTAGTGATAATATTTAGTGATTATATGGTCGTCCATCTTATTGGTTGTACATTTGGATGGAGATTGCAAACACATTTTGAAAACATTCAACGGATATCGGATACGACGACCTTGCCCTGTGCCATGCATTATCTACAGTCTAGGATAGCCGAGGAGTTGGACCTCTCACACTTCACCAAGAAGCTAATGCAAGGGAAGGGACAATCAGCTCCACTTACACCGAATGAGAAACTCGAATTGTGGGAAAGACTGAAGGTTTTAAGTATGTGACAATGTTGTTATTGCCGGTTGTTTTAGTTTTGCAATAGTAATTGTGATGTATACCGCATAGTTTGTTTTCTTTGGTTGTGGAGTATACTCACATTCTCTTTTCATTGATTATTATTTGTTTTTAAATTTTTTGATAGGTTTTACTCGAGCAGCAACATCACTATGGGGAATGACAATGCTATGCCTATATGTGAGAGTCCAGGTCAACATATTAGGTAGACATCTCTACCTTGAGACAACCCGTGGTTTTGAGGGGCTTGAGTTGCCAGTAAGCCTCATTGGACCTTTGCCATAGATCTCTATATAGGTGTCTTTTATCCCTCTACTTTTCATTCCTATTTCTTTTCATGTAAGCATTTTATCATAGTCTGTGATGTATTTTGAGAACTCATCCTTTCATGCTATCGATATCAGCATTTTGTAAAATTTATAAGTTTTCGTGACCCGAATTGCTGAAACTTTTTGTAGAAGTTTACATTAAAATTGTAGAAATACCAAAAAGTTTATACAAATAGGAAGATCTTCATTGTAGTGGATTCTCTGTCTATACTATTTGCATTCAGTAAATTGGTCTTCTCTTAAGTAAGAACTGAGTCAGCTGACTTTTTCATTCTACATTGAAATGTTTTAGAAGCTGTGATATGATGCACGATATAATAGATCTTTAGTTATGTCTTCTAAATTAATCTTTTCTTGCCATGTCGTCATTTGGTATCCAGAACTTAATATAGTACCAAAAAAAATATTGACTGAAGGTAACTAAGGGATTCTCGTGCATTTAGAAGCAGCTTTATCTTCCACATTTAGTCATGTTTGTTATAAGCTCATCATGTAGATACGATTGCAACCTTTTTACATTGCTCGAGAAATATTTTTCACTTCTTGCATGTTCTCACGACTATTTGCATTTTGGATTTCTAATTAGAAAGTTATACTATTATTGATGGTCATCACTATATTTGCACACACAATAATGCGCAGAAAAAGCATATGCTTTTGATAATTCCCATCTTGCTTCAGTTCCACATTGTTGAACCAATAACAATGTATGTTTGTCTATCATGCAAACAAGCTGTCAGATATTCAGCTATCATTCAGCAACTTCCATTTATTATCCTTCTGTACGCAAGGGACAACATTTTTGCATTATTTGTTGGTCGAAAATTTTGTACCTACTTCAACTATGACTATTTATTTGTAATGACGCAAGAGACCTATGTTTTTTCATCTAAGATTTCAAGGATAAGTAATCATTTTGCAAGTATGGAGCTGGCTGCTCTTGTCAAAACTATTGATGTTTTGCAAGTATGGAGCTAGCTGCTCTTGTCAAAACTATTGATGTTTTGCAAGTATGGAGCTAGCTACTCTTGTCAAAACTATGTGTGTGTGTGTGTGGGCGCACGCGCGCCACTTGTTTTAGATGAATGTTATAATTAAATGTCTGCTTATTCCATGGGTTTCCTTTCTTATAGTTTAAAGTCCATGTATTATTTTTCATATTTGCTAAATCTTTTCTTTTCTCAGGAAGAAGCTGAGTCCTCTAGTGGGCATGGTCACCAAGACTTTCTTGCAACTGCTGATTATCTCTCCAGCTATGGCCTTAGCACTTTGATTTCAAACATGCAGACTACTGTTTATGAAGTCCTGAAAGAGTAAGTACTCCTTATCTTTCTACCTGTGGCATACTCACTACCTATTTTTTCCTGTTTGACACAAAAGTAAAGCCAAACTAAGTCAACATGATTTTTCAACTGTTATGCCTTTGTACGCTTTAAGCACTCTAGTGTACTTGCGCTGCTTGAATGATCTACCGATGATTATGTTTGGAGTACTTCTATTGTGGTTGATTGTGTTTGAAATCATTAGTCAGTCGGTGTCTGGATTGTGCAACCTCCTCCTAGTGAAGAGGTCGTGGATTCGAGGCCAGTGATCTTCCTGTGTATGAAGAAGTGCAGGATTTCATTCTGTCGAAGGAAGTACCAGGCACGTCTGGGTCTTTACCTGCACGTGAGTGCTGAGTTCAACGGTGCAGCTGAGTGGTCCAGGGCACTTGAGGGTTCAATTGTTCACTAAGTGGGCGCAGTATGAACAGAGTTCTCCCTCGTTAATATCAAAAAATAAAAATTAAAAAAAAAAATCATTAGTGAATTGCATGCTTCTCCTTCAAAGTTTTCATTTCAGCATGGTAGTTTATGAAGCACGATTTAATCATGTTGCTCTTACATAGAACTACATACTCTGCTGAGTTATATGTGGTTTGTGTACTTTGGTTATGTTCTAATTTTTCATGAGCTAATCATTACTGGAAAATCACATTGTTATGCTGCAGCAAACAACTAAAGGACCTGTTCAGCATAAACAGTCTACGTGATACAATCTTAGAGGTATTGAAGTCATTTATGAACATTGGAGAACCAAACTACTGGATAAATTGCGTGCTGCCTGAAAATGCTTTGGCATACAGACAGCTTAAGGCAATCTCTTCAAATGGCTTCGATGATGCTACAGTTCTTATGGATATCAACAACCTTGAGCAACTTATAGTCGAAACACGTACCATTCTATCAAGGTATGTAGACCGGCATCCTTTGGTAGTAATTCATGGAAACATGAAAGTTAGGTTTATATTTATAATGCTGCTATTAAGATAATTAGTGGTTCAATGATATAGGTGGAGGGATTCAATGTAGGATAAACTTTACTTCCAAGGATATGAAAGTGGGATGAGATACCCAGCTTTGGTTAATCAAAGATATGAATTTTCCTGTTTTTTCTGTGACACAGTAGACTTGTTTTATTGAAATGAATGATTCTTTGAATTGTAACTCTATACATGTATAAATGCAAGAAAGATTTTGACTCCAGATCATTGGTCCAAGAAAATTTTCAGTGTGCTTGACTTGTGTCATTGTGCCCTCCAGAATTTCTTCACCGATGTCAAGAATATTTTCAAAGAGGTGCTTGTTCCAGAAATTGCGTTTGTTTTGACAATCACTCTTTTTTATTGTATCATGACCTATAGGTTTGATAATTGAGAAACATTAACAAGAACGTAAAATTGGTAAACTATTGTCATTAATGACATAGGTCCAGTGGCTGTACTGTCTCTTACCTATATAAATGTTTTCGTTGCTCTGCACATCAATCCATCACGTAGCTTCATAGGTCTACTGATGTTTTATAACATGTTAGCATGATATTCGTTATGTCAGGACCAATACTAACACGATTGAACTGACAGATAAGGTTGCATGCTACAAGGATCACAAGAATTAGCTACAAGTAGAACTTATTTCTAAAATGGATCTTAATATTGGAAGTGTATAGTGTATTCAGGATAATGATGCGGCTAATAGAGAATAATATTCGTAGATACATGTATCTCCCACGTGCCTATGGTTTATTGGCTCCTTCGTCCTAACTCTGTATATAACTTATGATTACTGTCAATTTCTCTTATAATCAAATAGTGTTTTCTTTCTACCACTAACCATCAGATTTTCTTATATTATTAACTGATTCTTTGCAGTCCTGATTTTCGCAACATCATGGAGATCTCAATAAAGAAAGTAGCCGAGATCTTGAGTGAAGATGTATATGTTCATTTTAGTGGTACTAAATCATCAGGGATTCCCTTGGCAAAACTTCTGCCAAGGATCGCACAGGTCGGGCCATCATTGCTTGAGGAGCCCGGCACCAACAAGTTTTTTCAGATAATCCGTACCCTGCCAGAAGTTGAATTGTTCTATACTCTTCTTTACTCCAACATGCCTCCTCTAGTGGCACAAGATAACTAAAACCTGCAGGATTTCTGTTTTATTAAAATTATTTGATAGGAAGTACTAATTACATCTTGATTAAACCAGAAGAAAGGCATATTGGTTAGGGTTATTTTGTGTGCTTCATTCATGCTCTCATTGATCTTCATGTTTCTCTCTCTCTCTCTCTCTCTCTCTCTCTCTCTCTCTCTCTCTCTCTCTCTCCATTGTACACCTAAAAACAACCTGCCTGCTTTTTATTTTTATGTGCCAGTAAAAGTTGGGTAATTGTAGGTTTTATAGTGCTGTTTGAAGATGCGTAGCAAGTGTTTTTCGTCTCTTTTTTTTTTTGAGATTATCGTGATGGAACCCGTAATGCAAGCGCACGTCCCGTAGGGACCTCAAAAACTTGCGGGAAACTCTCATATCCACCCCCCACCGACGTTCTGGGAATTTTTCGTCTCTCATTTTGTCTTTGTTCATTGAGCATGTAATATACAGGCTTTTATTTTGTTTATTATCATTAATAATAAGGTTATTGACGTTTCGTTGTGTTGTACCAAGATGAATTGCAAGTCTTTTTCATCTTAAACAAGACGAATGTTTATGGATGTTATAAGTTTCGTTCCATGTGTTTATGGTCTCTTCTGTACAAGTAGAAACACATTGTCTGAGGTTGGGCAGCTATCTGTTATTGCCCTGTCTGTATCCCTCCACCGGGCCGCCTTGAATGGATGGGTGCAATTCAGAGCTTTGCTATTGGTGCAATAAAGAGGTGAATGGCCCACATTATGGAGGGCCATAAACAGGCTATAAAGAGGGTCCTCGCGTGCAATTTCCTTCCCTAGTAATAATGTAATATGGCCCACGAATAGTGTGAAAACCCAAAACAAATTTCAATGCATGATTCGAAGCATGTAATTCATAACACATACCCCAGGCATCTTGGAATTTGTTTTGGGATTTTGGGGGAAAAAGCTCCAAAGCAAAACTATTTTAGATATGTTGTTTTGTTTCTTTTGAAAAAACTAATCACTCTTGAATAAGTATGTGCAAGTACATTTAGAAAACAAATTTAAATACTAAAACATAAATTTTGATGTACTTTATACTTTTTAAAAAAAAAACTTTTACTATGTAGATTTTTTAGGCTTGCCAACTTTGTATAATTAATAATCATAGATAATTAAGAGTATAATAACTTCTTTTTTTTATCTACAATAATTTTTCTAAAAAACTGTACATATATATATATATATATATATAATAGTGATAAGCGTTTATTAAGGAGGATAAAAAACATTGGCATGTATACAATCATTTCATATGTTTTGATAATTTTGGGCTCTCTTTTTGTCTATATAGCAATTTCCTTTCTTTTTGAGGCTTCGTGGTGTTGCATGTGTTTTAAATTTTGAAGATTGTAATACTTCTCACTATATATATATATAAGAAAGATCTAATGGCAAATTGCAAATCAACTCTCCTTTTGGGGTTCGGCCGAATCAGGCCATAAAAATATATTTACAAGAGCTGATTTGATCAAAAAAAAAAAAATGAGGGCTAATTTGTCAAAAGTCCAAGATCTAAAGATATAGTTATATAAACAGAAAATTTTTAAAAATAATATTTAAATATATAATTATATATTATATTATTTTTTATTATATATTATAATTATAATATTTTATTTCTCAAAACGAATTTTAAAAAGTTTTAAAACAAATTATACATACGTATGACTAAAGTGTCGGATGTTTTGGCATGTCATACTTTAGCTACTTGGTCATGAAGATTAAAAAGAATTTGTGTGTAGGATTTTGTACTAACCGGCACACAGTTAAGTTAATGGTGCATGCTAGAGGCAGAAGGATCTGCTGCACCCACTCACTACACTCATTTGCAGCATCCACGTCTGTACATACCAATTTATAATTTTTCAATTATAATATTATTTCTAAATTTATACTAAATTTAAAAATTAATTCTAAAGTTTCAAGATTAAGGGAAATAAAAAGTTCAAAACGAATTTTAAAAATTATTTTTAAATTTGTTAATTTTAGAGTCTACTAAACCACTTAAAAAAAATATTTTTTTAAAAATTTTAACATAAAAATTATAATATTTTATATTTTATATTTTTGAAACAAAATACGTGCAACTCAAATGGAGCAAGTGCAACGAAAGGAACAAGGGAGTGCAAGCAACGGTATATTTACGTCTTCTTAGATTTGATGCGAAAGAATTCTGCATATATTACAAGAGAAGAAACTCAAATACCAAATCAAAATTACATACAATCTTATTTACATTTTTCTAATACATATATAGAACATGCACCGTTCCCCCAGCAGCTCCTTGGGTCATTCTTTTCTTTTCATTTCCTAAACATCATTAGATATTACAATCAGAAATTGAGTTGATCACTTGGGGAAATTACAATTGGAGGCATAAAATAAAGTTATATATACTCAAAAGGTCCATTTTCGAATTTCTGACAACGTTTACAAACAGCAATATTTCATATTTAATCCGCCACGCTGTCTTTAGAACTGCTAACAAAGTATCTGGATAGAAAGCAAATAAATTCATTTTATGCTTTTATAAAGAAAAGACGCAACTTTCTTGTAGGCTTACAAACAGCAAAGCAACACCGCAGCAATGAAGAGGCCGTTCTATGCCTCAAAAAAATCATTGGCTGATAAAATAATGCCGTTTGCCGAGAAGTACAAAGCATTCCAACTAAACATTTAGAAAATTACTGTTAAGTAAAACTTTACAGCAAAAAACAGAAAAATCACCAAGAAATCAAGGGATATTTTTTGGAGATGACATCAACAATTTGTCGATATCAGATGCTAGGTAAAATGTAAAAGCGGGACTTTTTCAAATAAATTAGCTGATTTGAACAAGCTTTTCAGAATGAAAGTAACCGAATCTAAGGAAACAAGAAAAATCTAGGGCTAGATTTACAGCAGAATGCGAGACTGCACCCGAAATAGAATAAGGAGTTAACTAGGTGCAAAATATGAATCAGAATCCGTACCAATACAAACCCACAAGAAAGAGTAATGAAAGCTATGGCACAACCACTCCATACAGAAAGTTAAGGCGTTCCCAGAAGGGAAAGGAACCTATTTCCAAATAGCATTTTCTATAAATGTTTTTTTTTAAATGATAAAAAAAACAAAAAAAGGTGGATGAATGTAGAGCTCCCTTCAATCCAAAGGGGGTTTATGAAAGGTTAATGAAGCTCCGAGGACATGCAAGCCACAAGCCTATTCCATTTCAGACATTTTGGAATAGGTTAGTGGGATCCATGGCCAAGCAGCTCAATCAAACCCACCAATTTCCTCATTCGGACTTCAAGGAGCTCCACTTCCATAAACCTAAACCTCTACCTCCTCTCCTTCATACACAAAGATTTGTCAAGATAAACGAGACAATCATGGGAAGGATATCCCTTGAGAGCCAACACAAATCGCAGTTTCAAAGCGTAAAAGAGTTTGCAACTTTGTAACGAAATTACAAATATAAACAAAAGATAAGCAAAATCATTACGGGGAAAATCTCAAAAGTAGATAAAAAGGAAACTACACAATTAGAACTGTGCAATCTTTGTTTTTGCTCAAATATTAACAAGTTTGTAAGATATAAGCAGATAAAAGCAAGAAAAAAGGTAAGACAACAGGAAGCAAAATCCTAAAGGTTGAAGCTTTGAAGCAATGAAAGACCCTCGTCTCAAGCCTAACACACATAACTGCTATAAATAAAGCAAAGCAAAACGCAACGCAGAAATACTAGCCTTGTTCCTTGACAAGGCTCCATGGAAAGAATGAAGATGGGAGGTTGATTTATAGACGGAGGAGAAGGGAGAGTTAGGGGAGGATAACCTAACTTAGAGAAAGAAAGCAACTTTTTGAATAGTTTTACAATGCTTTTTTATGATTTTTTTTTTCTGATGTCGCTTCAAATCTCGAAAAAAAATAAGTCTCGGGAGACGGATCTGATTGAATAGAGATTCCTCTGACTCCATCACCAGTCCCCTCACATGACCTGTTTCTTCTCAATTTCACTATCTCCTACATCTACAAATATCTATCTACGCCTCTCTTCTCGTCTCCTTTTCTTGTGGCCACAAATCATCTGCTATTTATAACCATAAAAAACGGAGACAACTTTTTCGTAAATATGTTATTTTTTAAGAAATGATAGATAAGGAATATACAATCTTCCTAAATATAAGAGTATAAATGGTAGGAAATGAAGAGCTAAATTCAATGTCAAAGATTTTTTTAATCATATGCATGCATGGTAAATAAATATTGAGAATGAATTATGATTATGCAGTGTACACCTCTCTCAAAAAAAAAGACTATACGGTATATCTATGATATTGTACGTATTTATTGGTTCTTATTATTTTTGAAGACTATATTATGGCAAACATTTATTACTAAACAAAAAGTATTTATATTGGTTAAGATCATGATAACATTTGAACTAATCAAAAGCATACATAGTCCAAAAATTTAAGTAACATATATTTTTATATATTATTATGATTTTGATGGCATTTGAGCCATTATAGTTTTCTTAAGCATGATATTTCTGATATAAAAATGACAGCATATAAGATCTCAACATAAAAGATCAACTTCATGCTGCTACCTTTCTGCATAGAGCGACAATATCTCGGACTTTTATATTCCTTTTCTGACGATGTTCGGTGATTGAAACAAAATACTCGTCTCTCCATCTGCCCAAAATGATGTTCTTCATGAATTTGTCAACTTTAATAAGATTTACAAATTTTCCTCATCCTGCCATACAGTACCAAATTTAAAATGATGTTCTTTTCTAAGATTCATGAGGGCAACGCAGTTTCTGGTGGCATAAATCATTCTATCAACTTATATATGATTAAAATGAAATAACATTTTCTTAACTATTTCTTTGGAAGACTATTAAGTTCAAACCTGGGCGGATGCAGCTACCACCAGGCCAACCGATGGGGACACTCAAAGATTAGATTAGGTCTTTGTATAAAGCTGAAATTCATCAATCCCTGTCTAGTCTTTCAATAATACGTTTTTGGTGGTTGTCCAGGAGAGGCCTGACTAGTGCTTTCTCAGCATCCCAAATCCCCTTCCTATACATCTTCAGATGATGAGCAATAATAGTTAGATGGGACAAAGCTGCAATGCAGCAGTTCAAAGCATTGTAGCAATTAAAATATTAGTTTTAGGTGGGATGGTTTCAAGCCCCAGCTCACTCATTACATTCCTACAAAGACAGTTGGATGAAAAATGGACATAATAATGTGTTAATTTTGACAAATTAACATTTACAAATTATATGTTAACACTCGGCTATGAAGAAAAACTGGGTTTAATTTTTCGAAAAGAATCATAAATAAAAATAGTTTTTTTTAAAAATAAATATATACAACGTGTTGTTATTGATTATGTGTAAGGACAAATAAAGCATGCTTGTCCAACTCCAAAAACAAGTCAAATTTTACCGTCACAAGATAAATTTATGCTCATAAACTAATCCATTTTGTACGATCGACGCAGCTGATCCATTCTATATTGGACCTTCATATCCGATTTATGTGCTCTGACCTGACAATATTTATATATCAGATAGAGAAATATACATATATTTTAATATTTGGATCTTCCGCAGATCGATCAACTAGTCAGTATTTCACAAATTAAATTCTGAAAAATTCGAATGTGTGACTAGGTGCGAGCAGCCAACCATATGATCAGGTAGCGCTTGGCAAACTTTGACTATCTTAAGGAGCGCAACTCCTTAAGGACGGAAAATACATTAAAATTTTTGTGCCATGTTTTGCTTGTACTTATTTTTCAATATGTGGCCACATTTGCTAGTTTCTTCTGTCAAATTTTAGCTCTTTAATCTACGCTATACACACATAAGCAGGATTGGTGCATGGTAAGAGATTTGGATGCAGATTGGTGAGAGGAAAACAAAGAATGAAATATATAGGATATAATTCAGAAAAATGCAATGTGTACGCTAATCAAAGCGATGCATAATTGTTAAGCATGAAGACCCATTATAAAAGTTGGTTTTTGCATGTTATAATGTGTATGAACCTATATTGGGTAATCGAACATCCAGCATCTCTCATAGAAGATGCCATAGTAATCCAAATTATTGTCTAATCGTGTAGTGCCGGTTCAAGTCTTATCAGAACAAATCCTTAAAAAATAGACATTATCCTCTTCTAATCTATTGTTTATGTGCATCACCAAATTTTAAAAGTTATGTTGTGTAGCTTAAAAAATTAGGATAATTTCCCGTGTAGCCAACGTAGTCAATATTCACATTTTAGAATTCTCACGCAAACCGCCAACTAATCACGACTAACTATTTTCAAATAAAAAACTAATTATCGATAGAATTATTACGGCTAACTTTAATTACTCTATTAGTAAAAACAGATCTTATTCCATCTATGAGGCAATCGGCCGAAGTCCGCATATCTATATCAAGCAAGTTTATCCTCATTTTTCTTTTACTCATTATCTTGGAGCAAAATAGCATGCATGATAAGGTACTAAAGCAAAAATTTAGTATTAGTCTACTTATATCCAAATGAAGTAAAAGCCGATAATGATTTCAATGGAACCATGATCTATCAGAATATGACTGTGAAACCATTAGCACCAGTTGCAGGTAGTTGTCACTGATTATGCTTTTTGTTTAGTCAGTGAATCATAGCCGACCATATACATAATTATAGAGGTTAAGACGAGTCGAGTTACTCAATTGTAGCTCAAGTTTTACAAAATATCGACTCAAACTTGTACAAGTGAACGTAGGAATATTCAATCTAGATACGAAATTGGTGACTATGACTCAATTGATGCAAATGGGTCATTAAGTAGACGGAAGAGCATCTCACCGTCACATGAATTTTAAACATTAAGAGGATTAAAAATATGTATAAACTTTCATACAATGGAAATACTGCTATCATTTCTACAATGATAGAAAAAAAAAATCCGAAACTAGTTTTTGGAAAACATTTTAAGTTGTAGATTTTGATAAAATTTATAATTTTTATGTTCAAAATTTGTTTCAAAATAAAATTTTAAGTAGGTATTTTGGAGTTTCAAAAAGTTAACATCTTAACTAATTTTTATAAATTATTTTTAAACTCGTTAACTTTGAAACCGTAAATATCATCTATTTAGGAGTATTTTTAAAAAAATATTAAAATAAAAATTATAGATTTTATTAAAATCTATAAGTTTCATATTGGTAGTTTTTTTTTTCTAAAAATATGTCTAAGTGATTTTTTCCTACCGTTGTAAGGATTATAGCAAGATTCCGATAATCTGATCCCTAAAAAATACTTGTATAATTTGTAAGAGAGACGCACCATTTCACATCCAACGACATGCAAAATAGCAATTGCATTTGTGAACCAAAAATGTTAGCATATCCTCTTCTGGGGCTTATGATCAACTCTTGATTTGTGATAGAGTTTGATCAAAACTTTTCAAGCAAGACTCGAGCTGGATTTGTTTTCATCGATGGCCTATCGGATCAAAATTTCGAAGTAAATGATGAATTACTGGACTTTGAAGTTTATAAAAAGAAATAGCTAACCAATTTGAATTTAATAATTTTATGTTAAACTTACTTAAATATAAAAATTGGAATACATTAAGATGCCCTATTAGTTTCGTTTCTAGTGTATCCACCTTAAGAACGAATTAACTATAATGAGATGCTAATATGAATTAAGTTTATCACGTGACAGTGAATCAAGTTGACGTGAACTTCAGAGTCTGTTTTTTCTTAGAGACTTTTACGTATCAGCCCCCGTATCTATTTTTTGTACATATCAGTCTCCGAAAACGTATTTTCGGAAATTGATTCATTTTTTTTTACAAATCAGCCCTCCGAAAATACGTTTTTAGATGACGATTTACAAACCGTCGGAGCTGATACGACATTTTCCGTTTTCCTTATTTCCTAATCACATGTATCATATTTTTACAAAAAAACATGTGAGATAAAGTTCTCATGGGACAAGATTGCTTCATAATATAAGTTTTACATTAATCCATCGCCACCTCAAATTGGGGTATTTTCAAAAACTATTAATTATCAATAAAAAATGATACAGAATAATTAGATTAAGAAGACAATAAACTGCAGAAATAAACGTATTATTTTATATATAGTTTTTTTTTAAAAATATTTAAAAAGATGTTTGGTATCTTTGCAGCGCCTGAGCTAAATTTGTGTGGGACCAATGGTTCACTCTGAAGCACTATCACAGTGGCTTTAGCAAGTCAAATAATAGCTCCTGCCCAGGTCGCACCTCCTCTTATCACCACTCTCCGTGTTCCGTCACCCATCCCAACAACGTCAATAGGAACCTATCTGCACCGTTAATAGACAAAGAATGAGTGCAGCCGTGACTGATACTGCTGTGGTCCGCAGTTCTTCCCGCAATTCACGGCGCGCAGGGCGACCACGAGCGGTGTGCCGGGCACGCCATGCCAGACCGCATCCAACGCTTCCTAACCTACAACTTGTGAGTATCATTATTAGTACTACAGCTAATTATAATAGTTATTATTATTATTATTATTAGGTTCTTTTCCGGCAGCCGGTCAAATGGGGAGTCCTCGAATGCCGTGCACCGATGTTGATGAGACGAAGCAACTTCAGCCCTTTGTCTACATTCTCTTTCGAATTAGTTCGAGGAAAACTTGCATATCACCTCTCATCTCCTTAAATAAATATACAGAAAATTTCATATCAGCTCCGTATTTTTAAAAACCGATACATATTAATTTTAAAAAATAAAAAATATCTGATGTAGTAGCGTGCGCGCTGCTACGTCGGACGTTTTATTTCAAAGGCTAATTTTTAGAAAATTTGAAAATGGTGATGATATACAATTTTGGCTTAAATATATTATTAAAAAAATAAATCATTATCTTCCATTTAGGGCAAGCAGCATGGCACATATTTCAAAAAGTAAGTATAGCGAGTTCAAACTGAGGTTATAAAATAAAAAATGGATTATTTATTTTTTTCAATAAAATAGTTAAGCTTGTGGTTGGTTTGACTAGTACTTTACGTATAGTTCGAACTCACACCACATAAAAGTTTATTTTCTAACTACGTTTCTGGTCTAGTAAGGTTGATAGATTGTCATAGAAAATGGTGTCGTCCATAAAAAATATTACTATAAACTACTAATAATTTTTTTATTATTTTATAATAATAATAATAATAAATATAAATAAAATATATTTAATATTTTAATATAAATTAATTATAATAATATATTAATTTTTAATTAATTTTTAAAAATAATAATAAATAATAACTATTATAAATACTAATGACTATAATTTTTTTTTTCACTTTCTCCTAAGAGATGTAAAAACAAAATAAAATTTATATAAAAAATAATTTATAATTTTTAAAATAATTAAAAATTATTTTCTCAGTTTCTTTTATTTTTTAATTTTCTTTTGAACAAAACGCCTATAAGGAATATTAACTTTTTAAAGACTACGCTAATATTGCCATCCAAGTGACTATTTTCTTTGCAGCACAAGTATGGTCCGCTCTTATTTCCGTTCTACTTCTTGATGTAAAGTGGGATAGTAGTGACACATGGACAAAAGGAATACCTTGGTCGCCCCACTCCTTGCCCCTTGGGATATTTAAACTGTGGCGACGACAAAATACCCGTCTACCAGGTCAATCTCAACAAGATGGAGCAGTAGTTGAGCCACTGACCCATAGTATTCACTGACCCATAGTATTGCTGCTGAAGGCCAAGACTTGGGAAATTCGACGATTGCAGGTTATCAGTTAATTTTAGCTGGTAGACACTCGCTAGTTCTCCTTCTAAAATAGAATACTGTTGAACTTTAATGCTGTTTTCGTCATAAAGCCCACCATGAAAACGAATATCAATGCTCTTTAAAATATTCAGGCCAGCCAGGCCCTTTCGTATACATGCTTAGGTTTGGCCCAACTTGACCTCTCCAGGCACTAAACAAATATACTGTACTAATGTTGGCAATAGTGATGGAATAGAGCCCCACGTACGAGGGTGTTTGTTCCGTCCGTACCTCGTAGTTTGGGAGTGTGTATATCCACGTGTCAAAGGTTATACTGGATAATGGAGCCAAAGTGGGCCACCCGAGAAATTACCTGCCAATGGACTCCAAACATGGGGTACAATTTCCCCTTAACAAGCATACAAAAAAGAAAAAAAAAAAAAGGATTAGATCATAATTCTACAAAAAATAGCAACAATCTGGGGATAGATATAACCTGAAAACCATTAACTTTTCGAAGGTAATACAGTATTGTCAGCGAGAAGCTGTAGCCGCACCATGTTATCTATTAAATCTGCAGTAGCCACTTTCAGATAATCTTCTACTACTTGAGCCTCAAAAGCAAGTATATTTGAAGTACCAAAAATGAATTTATTTTGATTCTGAGTTACATTAGAAGTTGACAAAAGAGAAGCAGCCTTTACCATTTGTCCCTAGACATGAAACAAGTACCCTAACAAAAGACTAATCATGGCAAAAAAATTTCATTGGAACAAACGAACATCCTACTTTGAGGGAGCTGGAACATCTATTTGGAGAGCGGAGATGTCGAAATTAACTCACAATTCAGAGGAATACTTTCCAACTGCCATCTAGAATAAAAATCAAAGGATACCCTACTCAGGCAGCCTTAGGTTTGATCTTTTTCACCCTTGAATACAGGAAAACTCCAGCAAGTGCGACACTAGTTCCTATAGTTGGAAGGGGAAACGTTGGTGACTTCATGCGAATTTAAAAAAAAAAAAAGATAGAGCTTGCTAAGAGATAATGAAAACGACATACCAAGTGCATTTACAGGTGTAACTTTGGTCCTGAAGAAGAGAACCGAGGCCACAATGACCACTACACGCTTCACACAATTGCCAACAGAGTGGGTAACAGGTGATACCCGAGCCAAAATCATATATGACACCTGCACAATTATGATAAAGTAGTTACGAAAAATTCTTACAGGAATAAAAAAAATGTAAAAACCAAATCACTACTTTCTTTGAGCGAGAATCTGTAATAAAGTCCAGTAACACAACATTATCCATTTCCAAGTGAAAATGGAAGCTTTCGATGACCTGATATCTGAAAAAGGAGAATTGGAAATAGAAGTTTTCTAGGATGTAAGGTAGAGTATTTCTGCAAGTGAACCCATCTACTGGGTTCATCATGTCTTTTTAACAGAGCCTCCTGAGTTGTCCATAAGATAGGTGAAACAAAAGGAAAGCACAACGACTGTTGGAGCTCAGCCAGCCACTAAGTCAACAAATTAAGTTGCTTTTTAGAGTTTTGTCAAAAAAAAAAAAAAAAAAAAAACTGCTTTTCAAAACTTGAACTAATCAACCCTTAAATAAAAACACAAAGTTAGCATCCAGGAACACTTATTCGCTCGCCCGGAACACTTTTTAAGCTCTTACGAACACTTCTTTAGCTCGAGGGAACACTAAGATACGTCGCTCGCAACACTTCAGCCGGAATACTATGATACAAGTGCTAGCAACACTGCACTAGTCGTCTAGAATATTAAACTAGCTGTTTGGACAATTTTTGAGACAAAAATTAAAGAAGACCCCTACATTTATTTATTACTGTCAAATATTCCTGCAGTAATGAGGGCATGTATATTTGTTGAATGACTTAGATAAGTTGTAGATATAGAAACTGATCAATTTCATCACACCTACATTTATTTATTACTGTCAAATATTCCTGCAGTCATGAGGGCATGAATATTTGTTGAATTAGTTAGATAAGTTGTAGATATAGAAACTGATCAATTTCATCACACTTCACAATTTCAAGCACTTAATCATCAAATTAAACTGAAGCATGAGAAAAAAGAATAAGTATTTCAACTCCCAAACCGAGACGCCCGAGTAACATGTGCAAGTTTAAAGTTGTTAACAATTTTTTCCAAACTGCTAAGCAGTGATGTTGGGCTAATATTGAGAAATTTACCCAAGCAAACAAAATTGGTACAAAGGTATATGCCAATAACCACCCTTACTAACATGCACATGCAATAGCAAGTCGTCAAAGATCAAAGCAGATATGACATGATGTGGAAACAAAGAAAACAAAAAGAATGTATCACCTGTTGATAGGCATGAAAACATAGTCCTGCAATAAGAGATCTGATGTATATCTCCTTGAGATTCAAACCCTAAGATAATAGACAAACAAATGTAAATATAATAATTGAATTGGTAGGAGTAGTTATATCAACTGTATTCTCTGACATATAATACTCACAGCAGCTTGCAAAACTGAAGGAGTGAACCTGACGCCTTCAGCAAATATAGTTACAGGTGCTAACAGGAACAAAGACATTATTGTTATGATGGAGAATAGGTTGATATTGTCCAGTGATTCCTATAAGTGAAGGAGACAAAAGATGCTCAATCATCATTAGGCACAAAAAAAAAATAGTAGGATGGCCAGCAGCAATAGTAGTCATAGCAGTAATAATAACAACAACCATGATGCATGCCATAGTTTACAAGTACCTCTTTCTTGATCATGAGTTTTTTGCTGAGAACATTACGGGACTGGAAGGTCACATTAGATGCCATGGCACTCCAAAATCCGGCCCTTTTAAGAACAAATGAAACTGATCAACTACTTAGAAGAACAGAAATTATGAGGCATTCTCAAAGCGAAGAATGTCATTGGGGCAAACATCATTATGGCATAAGTTACAGAGACACAAGTGAGAATGCTATACAATAGTATGTTGTATGCTAACTTCTTTTTTGTGCAGTTACTTACTTTTGAAGGATCATATCAGCAAATCCATGTCCATCTTGAAAGATTCAATTTACTATATGTCATGGTTCAACGTTTCTAGTGCCGAGCCAAATAACCTTATTGCACATTTGGCATGTGTTGATCTGTGCCGGTGCCGGTAATTGCCAGCATACCCCGTGCCGAGATGCACGTAAAACCATGGCGTACAACATGAGAATAAAAGCCACATGATTTAGGTTCAGCTATAAGTTTTCAAGTATCTTACCAGTTAAATGATGCCTCAGTTACAGATGCCAATGCAACGCCGCCAACAATCGGAAGCAGGGAAGCAACAACCCAACCAGTCGGCATCTGATTACCACATTGTGGAAGATAAATCAAATAAATAAGTAAATAACCCAGTAAAGTGTAAGGCCGTTAAGGAAGTAACAGCCTTCTTGTATTCCAGCTTTTGAATGTTTTTACACGACACTTTCCGAGTTAATGGTACATAGTTGCATGTACAAAATTGCTAAGTAATATATGGATATGACATGGACCAATATACAACATTGAATTTCCCTAGTTAGATACATGGAAATTAGGCAGAATACTACCGAATGCAAATTAAATCAGCACATATATCAATACCTCTCCAAGGAATAAAGCAGACAAGAGAACAGAGAAAAATGGCTCCATGGCTTTGATCGTGTGGGTAAATGAAACAGCAACCTTCCCAAGGCTCATGTTAGTGAAAAGGTTACCCATTGTATGCACCATCGCCAAGGGTAAAATTGCAACTAGCTGTAAAAATTCAAACGACAACAATAAGGATACAGAATAGAAAATTAACTAGTCTAAGAGAAAAAAGTATCATAAGAATTCTACCTGCTGTGCTGAGATTTTAGGTCTTTTGTGAAGATTGGTACCCCACATAAGCAACACGATGACGGTTCCAACAACAAACTGAGCTGTTGTCATAGTCATAGGGTAAGAATAAACCTTCAGGACCTGTGCAAAAACAGAAGTCATCAGCAAGTGAGACTCACTTTCCACGTGATACCGAATATAGATTAAACAGAGTGATATGAAGAGCTTGATCTAGTTCTGCTATGAGCAATGTTTGCAAAGGTGTAAGGCACACTTATCAAGAAGAGAGTCCTAGAGCTTATTGCAAGGCGAGGAGCGCAGCTGAGGAATGCAGAAGTACATCCTAATAAATAAACATACACCCATCATGCATGATTTTTTAAATCCAAGTATGGAAGATGCTCACCAAATTTAATTATACACCATACTTATATTCGTCAAAAAAGCTACTTTCATCAAAATAGCTACAAAATACACAAGAAAAGAAAGATTAAGAGATATATCCTTTAAACCTAGTGCAAACAAAATATCTTCTCGTATAAATATTGAAAGTAGATGCGTAACATATCACCATAACCACAAATTGGGCAATCATTATTCAAAAGCTCAGATTTTTAAAATCAACAGCATCACCAATTTTCGCAAACTAGAACTCACCTCATCGAACCACGGCTAAAACACCATGATTTTAAAACCTTAAAAATACAATTAAATGAACTCAAATTGTATACCTGCTTGTTATAAATATTGAAGTAGATGTTAAACAGATACCACAACCCGAACAGCGAGCCGAGCTGGAGAGTCTGCATAACTCCACCTCTGGCGGCAGTGGCATCGGGTTTATCTTCCGGCGGCAGCGGCACCGCAGTCGCAGAACCATCGGTTGCTTTCGTCACGACCACCGCATTGCTCCGCCGATGCGTGAGGAACGGAGAGAATTGATTGCGGATAGAAGCGAAGCAGAGCAAGTTGGGATCGCGAATCGGCGTTGTGGAGGAGAGATGGAGGTGCGATCGAGGAGAGATGATGTGGTGGCGGCAAATGAGAGGTGATGCGGTGGAGGGAGAGGAGAGGATGAGCGCTGAGCCCTGCATTTTTAGGGATCTGATTTCGCCGCTGGCGATCAGAGATATCGACTTGAATTTCGCCGCCGGTGATCCGAGGTTTTGAATTGAAATGACGAGTGGGTTGGTGCGTGTGTTAGGTATTATACTTAAAGAAGGGGCGGATCTGGCGAGAAAGACAAACTTTCTTCAAGATCCGACGAAGTGTCCGAAATTATATCGATTAGCAAATGGCGCATTGTTTTCCTGAACAATCTTAATAATCACAGTCCCACTGTATGAGTTTAATGCAAATATATGTGTTGGTTCGTGTTCGGACGGGAAGTAGAACGAACTGAGTCGTTACTTTCCCACCTTTTGTTTTTGAGAAAATTACTTTCCCACCTTACAAATTGATTGGTAAATCTTCGGGAGTAACGAACGGAGAAACGGCAAGAGCGGGCGGGAAACGCGAGCCGGGTGCCGGCTTTTAGACCGGAAAAAGATTTTTTTGGGGATAATGACAATCATCTTTTGTCCCATCATTCCAAATAACTCCTATATTTATAATAATTCTTAAATTTAATTAAAACATAAATATAATTTTATTAAAAACTGTAAATGTAAAAAAGTACTCTTAATTTTAATAAATATATTTTTACAATTCCAAATTTTTTACTAATTAATATTTTTTTTAAATATTTAAATGTTTATTTAAAATATTTTCTAAAATTGTAAGTATGTCAATATTTTTTATATTCAAAATTACTTTAAAAATAATATATGTGTATGTTCATATTTTAAAAAAAAAGATATTTATTTGATAAAAGTATACATAACATACGCTTTTCGGCAAACCCCCTTGAACTTTTAGGGAATACAGAACATCTGAAGAATCTATATATGCATATATAAAATTATTCTATCAAAATTATTCCGCCAGGTGACATTTCTAATAGTTTTTTATGTACCACGTGACATTTGCTCTTATCTAAGAGAGTCATATGATATTTGCATTAATTGATAGAAATTTATAAAATCATTTAACTTATTTAAACAATATAAAATATCTAATATTAAAAATAAATACTTAATAAAAATATATATAAATATTAATATAAATTAATTATATTATATATTATATAATATTTATTTTTAAAAAATTGATCATATAGATATAATTAACTTTTCAGTATTATTATCTATATATAGTTATTTGTGGTTAACATTCGTGTATCGCACGGATGTAAAACTAGCATTTTTTATCGAGGGCACTTTATAAATGGATCAAACTGGTCAGATAATGGTTGCAATGAATGAAATGAGCCCCAAGAATGCCATGATTATAGTAACTAATTTTACACCCATGTGATGCAAATATATAATTATATATAAATAATAAAGTTAAATTATTTATAATTTATAATAATACTTTAATAAATTAATATTTTTTTATTAACATATATTTTATTTATTATATATTATTAAAGAAAGAAAAATACTACATCTTATATATAAAATTTATTTGAGAAGCGACGTTAGTGAATATATATATATTAAATAATATAACTACTATTACTTTGCATTTTATAAAATTTGAAATTCGATTCCCATAGTATTTTTTCCGCGAGAAATGTTTTGACTTAAATTTTGAGCAGAATGTCTGCCAGGAATAATGTTTTTTAAAAAATCAAAACTTTATTAAAATAACAAATAACAAGAGTTTGCAGAAAAAAAAAACAAGATTAGCAAAAGTTGATGTTAATTTCGACAACGTGTGTTTTCGATAGATTTTCTATTTGGATGCTGTCAAAAATTTTCAACTGGTCATTTACTTCAGAATTTTGCTGAGAAACTTTCATTGCTACTTCCGTTAGTTAGCGACCAGAGCAATGCAATTGGTGAATTACGTAGCCAAGTGTAGTGCTTAAAGAACTAAGAAGAGATACATAGTAAGAATGTAGAGCGCTTATTTACAATGTTAGCATCCCAAAACATCTCATCTATTCACAATTACTTACATATATCTTGAAATTCATGAGTCATACTCATTCCCACGCTATATTCATCCTAGAATAAAAATACGATGATAACTAGTGCACTCTTTGTAGTTGCTCTAAACACAATAGTTCAACAGTTGATACACTAGCTCAGCAAGAAGCCGAGTACACGCTCTTATATTATGATGGTTCCTCGAGTGGTCCAAAGCTAATGAATCGGATAGATTAAAAATTATAAAATATATTATCTAGATATTAAAATTATATAAAATTTATTTTATATGGATTAATTTTTATATGATTAATATTAGTCATTTAGTCTTTTTTAAAATGGAGTTGTAGACTACATGTCTTTTGCAGTTATTTATTTCTACATTTTCATTGTTTTTTAATTTAATTTGGAACCTCTCAATTTATAGTCAAAATATAACAAGACTTTACGGCTCTAAGGGTTTTATGATAATAAATTGACATTAATTGAGCTGATCGTTCCTTTGTAGTGCGGATTTATCAAAAAGATCCAACTCCTAATAAGATAGTCAGACATAACTTGAGAGTTCGACTTTCTTGAGCGGAGTTTTATATATATATATATAACTCCACTCAAGCGAGTCAAACTCTCATGTTTTCGATGATCGGAATTTAAATAAAAAATTGAAACTGATAGAAGTATTTTATGAATTCAAAAGTACTAAAAAATAAAAACTATAAGCTTTTATAAAATTTTATTCGAATATCAAACCGTTCAAATTTAGGCTAATGAACGATATTGATAGTATAATTTCATGTTAATGTAATATACACAAAAGTAATCTAGTTCCTTGATGTTGGTCTACATGTTTCTTTATACATATCAAAATTCATCCGATTGAGATATTTATATAATATTTTATTAATTTATTCTGAAACGTTTATTTTAACCGTAGTATATTGGACAAAGGAAATAGCAAAATTACTTAAATTTTGGTACTTATAACAGTTCGTTCTCTTTTATATATATATATATATATATATATATATATATATATATATATATACACTCTCCAAGTCGGCATCACAAAAGAAAATAGCAGAAGAAGATGTTTGCCGAAAGGGATGTTATTAGGTAAAGAAAAAGTGGTAGTTCCAGTTATTTAGTGCTCTTCTTGGCTTTCAATTTGCCAGAGTTCTTGTGCCACTGATTTGTTTGTCGTCTATGTATACTTACATATTTTTTTGAGATTCAGACTTTGTTTAAGAAAAATAAATAAATAATAAATAAGTTAAAAATAAAATAGTAACATAAATAATTTAAGTCAAGCGGAGCTATCCTTATAATTTAAGTCAAGCTAAGTCATCTCATGACTCATGGAGGATGGAGCTGTTCATTGAAGATGAAGATGGCGCTTTTAATTGCTTTAATGTCATGGAGCTTTTTGGAGTCAAGTTATAGCTCTGGAGAAGATACAAGCAGAATCGAGCTAACTACACTACTCTATCATAAACCATTGGATCGTATATCTCATGTATTATTCCACTATAACATATTTAAATAATAAACAACATAGATAAAGAAGTGCACGACTTCAAGTGAAAACGTGGTACATG
The DNA here is from genome assembly GCA_002076135.1 of Xerophyta viscosa. NCBI lineage: Eukaryota > Viridiplantae > Streptophyta > Magnoliopsida > Pandanales > Velloziaceae > Xerophyta > Xerophyta viscosa. The sequence goes on along the minus strand of MJHO01000007.1, from coordinate 1,741,312 downwards.
GAATAACTAATAAGTACTAGAGATGAGTTCGACTACTACAGGGCAAAACCCGCCGATACCACTTCCGACAACCGTAGCACTATCCAGACGATCGCTGCCGGAAAAGTCAGTGCCAGCATCATCACAAAAGCAAAACCTACCATAGGCCTAGAGTTCAATAGGAGCGTCTGAATAAGACCTAAAAACATGGAAACATCTGAACCATACCGAGTCCAATATTGTTTCTCCCACTCCATCCAATCGCTTGGTGGTTCATGATTCCGCTCAGCTAACTTTATTTCATGTATTCGTTTTCTGAGTACAATCATATTCTCATCGACGAGCTCGCCGCCGAAATCCCGTGCCCCGTCGGCACCAGCGTGTACTCTTACCACCGGAGCCTTGCTGTTTTTCGCGACCAGTGGAAGAGCAAATCTTGGTGTGCACGGAAGATTGCATGCTTTGAAAGACTGGGTGATCATGCTAGCAGATCTTACGCACAGTATTTATTCTGCTAGCTAGAGCCTGTCCTGGGATATGTGTTGGTGGATAAACGAAAGGGATTCGAGCAGATCTAGAGTGAGAGAGATAAAAGGGAGAGTTAGAGACAGAAGCTAGAAGCTTTCTTCGTATTCATATTGGTAATGGGACTGAACGAGTGAGTGTCTTTAGAAGGAGGGCAGTATAAATAGGGAGGGTTTTCACTTTTCAGAGGACAAATGTTGGAGAAGGCGTGAATCTTAACAGAGTGTGAACTACGACACCGCGTGGGCACATCACGGGCTGGTTCAATAGTAGATGTCTGCGAATTATTGGGACAAATTGTGCTCGGTTTTTGATCGGTGATGTGAACGATTGGCGTGCTATATTTTTGGAACCTAGTAATATAGTTGATAGTGATGGATCACTATAGTTTTTACACCATGCTTTCGTGGAAGCTTCATTCTTAGTAGTTGCTAAGAAAATTAGCGTGTTTGTTATGTATTCTTTGGGACTCTAACCGTACAAATGGCACTTTCAAGTTGCAATAAAGCAAAGCATTGTTCTATTAAGTTTTGGAATAATGTCAAAAAAAATCCTAACTTTTAAAACTCGTATAAATCAGCCATCCTATTTTAAATTTTAAATTTTGTTTTTTATTGAAAACTTAAAAGTATTTAAGACTACTAATTTAGTATTCCATAAAGCTAATTGTGTATTTTTGCTAGTTCGTATTGTAGTATTCGTACTGAAATATTCTGGATGAGCTTAACAAGTGCACCTAATGAGCTAAACAAACGTTTCGCATGAGCTAAAAGAATATTATGGTTGAGCTAAAAGGGATTAGAAAAAGCTAACTTGGTATTTTTATTTGAAATGTTAATTTATTTAATTTTACAAAGCAAGGTTTTTTTTTTACGACAGAACTTCTTAATTTTCTCCATAGGATCGTCTCTGTTTAAACATTTTTTACCTTTTTTTTAAGAAAACATTTCACATGGTCGAGTTCGACATAAAATTGGATTGAAACTGCCCAGGTCCAATCCTAGTTGGATTTTTTTCATGAAAAAAAAAATCCGATTGAAATTACCCCTTTAATCCGTTCTGATTTGAATACAGCCCAACGTAGGCCCATCGATCCCTAACTTAGACGAGGGACTACATGATTTCACCTGCCTTCTTTTTCGGGCGGATTTCACAAATTCTGCACCGCACGTCCATTTTTAAAGATTTTTTTTTTGGGTACACATGTATAGATTTCTTGTTGACTAGACTAAAAGAGGAGTATAGAATTATTTTTGAAAAGGAATGAATTAAAAGTCATGGTTAATTGGTTCTAGTCCAAGGCTTTCCATTTCAAAATACAGTTATCTCTAAGAAGCAACTAAAGTGTCGTTCAAAATAGGTCCTCACTACTTTATAAATTAAGTGTTGAATTATATCTTGGTGGCTTAGTTGTAAAAAATAAATAAATAAACAAATTAAATTAAATTAAATTAAATATGCAACTTTATTGATTCTAGAAGTTCTCTAAAAGTTTCAGCAAAAAAGTAAAAAAAAAATAAAGTATATGAGAACAGATGCACTCCATAGTATAGTAGTATATAATGAAAAGGGAAAAGTGGCATTTTGGAACCCAATCTTTCATACTTGCAGTATACTCCTTGAACTTCCAATAGTCAATTAACTTCTCTAACATTTGTTTCTTGTTTGGTGCATCTGAAGTGCTAATATGGTGATGATGTAGCGTCTATATGGCTCGGGTATGGCAAGATAGCATTCAAAATATCTATTTAATATGTAATATTGAGAATATGATAGGTATTGAACGGCTATAAACATTTACTACGTCTAAAATATTCTTCCGCCACTGACGAAACATTTACTTTGCAACGGTCCAACACATTGGCAACGCCACATTGTCACAACTTCACATAAATATAAAACTTGTTGGAATAACCACATGAAAAAATGCTACAAAATACGGAGCCAAGCACGGAAATTATCACGGAACCTTCCGTGTTGGCTCCGTGCAGCCAAGTACAATTAAGAAGACTAAATTGAATTTAAAGAAGTTAATGACCATTTGGAGAAAAAAGATGAATTTTAAGGGACCAAGGTGTAACCTTTTTCTTTTTTAGATTACACCTTGACAAAAGTTTCTGGAGAAGTTTTACAGTGCTCCAGACATAAGTTCATTACTTGCACTTAATCTACTAAAACTCATATTTAGTTGTTAAAAATATTTTCAACTAAAAAATTGTTACATAGCTTTGAAGTCTAAATATTTTAAAAAAGGTTTAAAATAATGTATCTAATAAATAGATAAAAAATATAATGCACAAATAAATTAATATTTATGCCAATATTTTTGATAATTATTTTGAGATATCTTTTGATAATTTTAAAAATAATTTGAACTATAAAATTATGTATGAACAACTATATAGTTGGAAACTTTTGTTAATTTTTTTTTTAATTTTAGTGAGTTAGATGTAAATAACCAAACTTATGTTTGGAGCATTGTAAAATTTTTCGTGCTAACAGTAAAAAGAGTGCTTAGATTAAAAACAAAAATAATTTGTATCCTCTATCTATTCCCTTCTCCTCAATCTCCATTCTTCGAAAACTTTTATGCTGCATCAGCCATAACTATGTAAAAAACCTAATAGTTACACCGCAACCAATTACACACGATACGCGGCAGTGTTAAGGCATAAGTGTTAGAAATTGACGGCGTTACTTATGTTCTGATACTGTCACGTGTCGTGTGCTAATTGGTTGCGAGGTAACTACTCGTTATTTTTCGTAGTTATAGCTGATGCAGTATAAAATTTCTCCGACTCTTCACCATTATCAGCCCGCGTTTCGCACAAATCCCGCCTACCCAATCAAGGATTGGAAAATAAGAGCGAAGTGTACTAGTAATGTTTCTTCGATGGCACGAAAGCATAATCTACTACCTTTGCTTTCACTCCATGTTTCAGTCATTTTTCTAAAGACTGCTTTTTTACAGTTACCAGGATACAAAACTGTTTTTTTTTTTTTCTTTTTTTTTTCCGACGTGTTCATGTTGATCATGATGTTGAATTTCTCTCATAAGTATTACAAAATATAAGTTCGAAGCATGTACGTTCAAGTCAGTTGCTTTTCTCCACCCAAAGTAAGACTGACTTCAACTCAAACTTCATCAGTCATAATATCAGTGAAAGCTTCATCATTTTTTGGTTTGATAATGAAGAATTTTATGTAAGAGCTAATTCCACCACATGAGTAAGTACCAACTAAATCTCATCAATTTATTTATATATGGTATACGGTATAAGTATACAAAAGGTTAAAAATCAGAATGTTGAGACTGACTTGATCCATGGCCACGTCGCAATCTTTTTTATTATATATATATATATATATATATATATATATATATATATTTGCCCTAATATGTTTCTGAGTTAGATACGAAAATGTTTGAAGTAGGACTACTGAACTATGGAGATAATGATTCGAAGGCTTTCTTTTGTGTGAAGATTTGTCAATATGGAAGAGAATACCTTTCTCCATAGTCAGCAGAACTATCAATTAAAGAGGTATTTTCCTTTTCCGTAGGAAGAAGTCACAAGTTATTAAAGATCCAAAGATCATTACTTTGCCCACCAGCAGAAAGTGAATATGGTCTTTTTTTTTTTCTTATAAAATATTGTCAACAAACATATAAATCCAAGTTTTGAAGCCCCATTTCAAGAAGACGATTAGTTCTTAGATATCTGATCTTTTAAGTTAATAAGAAAATATATGGAAACAAACGCCAGCTTCTTTGAGGGTTGAGAACATTTAAATATTGGAATAATTACATATCAACCACTGTATTTATATAGCATCTCTCAAATTAATTCATAATTTTTTCTGATAATTACTAAATCAAGCAAATAAACATATACTAAATATTTTTTAAGAAAAAAAAATTGAAAACGAAAAAAGACTTTAGTGTACTCTAACTTTTTCTAATTTTTTTTTGTTTTTAATAAATTGGTCCTTTGAGGTTTTAAAGTCTTTACTAACTAAAAATATTTTTGAGCTTCAAAATGTTATTTTAGAAATATTTTTGAATAAAAAAAATTATAATGCACACTAAAGTTTATTGTATTCTATTTAATTTTTTTCAAAAAAATATATTTATACATATATGTTTAGCTGATTTTATAAGGTTTCAAAAAAAAAAAAAAAGAATTTATTAAAATGTTTTTACAAAGCACGGTCATTTTGGACAAAATCCCTTAAATTTCAAAGATGTTGTGTTTTACTATAAACCTCCCTTTCTCAAATTCTAAATTCTATATGAGCGAATTTTGTTGGGTGATGATTGTTGCGTTTTAGTATTATCCCGTACACAGATTGACTATTGTCAGGTGAGATTCACAATAATTCTCAGGTGGGCTCCAACAATAAGTACTATGCATGATCATGGGAGCCTTTTTAGCTTTTGCTTCACAATTTCAACGCTCACGCACTCCTGAAATGTCATATCATAATACTTTTCTTGCACCCACGCTCTGTTTGGGGGCGGTGTACATATTTTTTGAAATTTTTTAATATGACAACTATATAATTTAATGAGATATATAATTTTAATATTGAAATTTTTTTTTTAAAATAACTCTAAATATATAATTTGGACTCCAAAATTAACGAATTTTAGACTATTTTTTAAATCAGTTCTGAACCCCCTCGTATTTGTTAATTTTGGAGTTTCAAAATATCTATTTAGAAATATTTTTTTTGAAAAAAATTTCAACATAAAATTTTAAATCTTATTAAAATTTATAATTTTTATATTAATTTTTTTTTTTTCAAAAAGAAAAAATACATGCACCACCTTAAAACGGACAGGTACAACGAATGGTAGCAGAGAACGGAGCAAGCAATGCACGTCCCTTTGTTGGGGATCTTATCATGTACTGTCTCTTAGCAATCATGTAACTTTAACATCACTCCACCAAAATCCGGCAAATTGTGGCCGTACTCTGAAGTAGATATTTTAGATTCAATATAGCATACATCACCTCTAAAACATATGAGAGATTTAGTTTTTTATATGTATTCTCTAAAGAGTAATAAGGATCTTCGTAGTACAATACCTGAAATCGGATTTTCTTCAGGAAGGAACTCACCTGAATTTTTGCGGTGGAATATAAGCGTTTGATTGGAAGGACATGAGAGATACACACATCAACCTTTTCCACGAGGCCAACGGCATGCCTGCGGGCCGACTAGCAGCCAAGACCTTTTCTTTATCTTTAGAACTTCATTGCTTTGTAAACCTTCTCTGAGGTAGTTAACATTCTTGACTTTGATATATATGGCGACCTTGTTATAAGATCAATTAAAGTTTTAAGAGACGATGTCTCCCCTATGACCAAGAAAAAGGTCTTCGAATTTGTCCAAATAAAAAAAATTGAAAATTTTCAGTTAAAATATAGGTCGGTACAATCTCCAAATTTAAATGTTATATCAATCCTACAAAATAGATCAATTATGAAAAGAATTTTTGTATGCTAATCTTTAAAAAAAAAAACAAAACAAGTTAGATATATTTGATTCAATTTTGCTAAACATCATAATTTAGGAGTAGCTAGCTTGGAATATTGGTAAAACTTTACTTAAAAAACTAAAACCCTGAAAGTATAAAGCAACAACAATGATATCATGTTAATGGATTAGTTTTAACCAAAGCAATTACCGTTCAACAATCCAAAAGCAAATGAAAAAAATAAAAAGAACTTTATACATATTGTGGTGAGTAATATGCATTATTTAATTACCTTAACCAATTGAGTCCAAGAGTTAGATGGACCCAATCACACTCCTAATCCTACTTAAGAAACAGAAAATTAAGATAATACATAGGTAAGAATAGGATAATCAAATAATAATCTACTTAATATAGGCTAGATAGTTTGATGTTTTGGCAATTGGATAGGGCATGCAAAGTCCAAAATTTTCTAAGTACATGTGAGAAAACCTCCTCTGCTAAAAAAAGGAAAATAAAATAAAATGAGAAAACAATAAATTAGTCTCTACTTTTCAAAATTATATCAAATCAGCCATTCTATTTTTATAGTACAAATCAGTCTCTTTTTTTACTGACGTGGCAGCGGATAGTACTGCCATATCAGAAAAAGCAGAGGTTAATTTGGTATGGAGGAGCTGATTTGGACAAACAAATCACAGCATTATGATTTAAATTGAAGGACGGTACGGAGTTAAAATTTTAATATCAGAGAAGGCTAACCACTGCACGTATCATATGCAAAAGCCACAATGTGACTTTTCATCTTTTATCATCACATATCACTAAAACAATGGATTTGTAATCTTAAAAAAAAGAACATGATGGATTTTAGTGCTATAAAAACCTTAAGCTTAATATTTTTCCAAAGTAAATTAACTATATTATTTAACATTACATTTTCTCCTAACTTTAAACTTCTAATTGAAAAAAGATTGAATGAAGAAAGTTCTTAAGTATGTACTTTTTTATCCGATTTTTTTAGAGATAAAATCACCTTTTTTAAGTACTTTAAACTCTTATTCTTCCTTTGGGGAAAGTGTTTTAAATCTCAGCCTACTGGTATTCTTTTTTTATTATTTCAAATGTAAATTTGAAGTGAAGAATTAAGTTTGGGATGAACAAAGTAATGGCCCAGCCCACTCAATCTCTTGCTTCCCTCTAAAACCAACCATTACCTCCACTACGCTTCTTCTTCTTCTTCTTCTTCTTCATTTGAAAACATATCCCAAACCCACCTTCTAAGTCTCCTTAATCAAAACACTTCCCCTTCTTCAAATTTATCTATCTTCTTTTTTTTTTCTCTCATTTAATCAGGAAAGGTACAACCGTTCTTCTCATCTTCACAAAAAGCTTCAACTTTTCCACAACCCTCGTACTTCAAGGTCCCCCTTACCTTCTCTCTCTCTCTCTCTCTCTCTCTCTCTCTCTCTCTCTCTCTCTTATTCTTTCTCTCTCTTGATCGGTGTTGGTAGTGACTTTCGTACCTTTGCTGCGTTCTGCTTCCTTTTCCTGGTTTGGCTCAATTTCATTTGTTGTAACTTGTAAGCACTTTGCTTTTTCTTCTTATATAATCATGACCATCTTGTTGTTTCGCTGCTCTGCGGTGTTGTTTGTTGATTTTGGGTATTCTACATTTAGTCCATCGTATTTTGCTCTGTAGACTCTTTCTCGAAGGAAAAAAAAGGTTTTATTTTGAGTTAATTGTCTGTCCTCTTTATGACAATTGGATGAAATGTTCTTGAAGTTCTTGCAATGTTTTGTGGGTTGTATTCTTGCTCTGCTCCTGTTATTTTTCTTGCTTGGCTAGGTAGTTAATATTGATTTATTCCTTTGCCAATAATATGAACTCTTCTTTTTTTCTGAAAACTAACGAATAATACGAACTGGAGCCTTCTTGTAAATGTGACTTCGTTATGCTTAATCATATTGTCTCTCTTTGCAAACATTAGGTCTCAATATGTAATGTTTAAATATGCAGTTTTTGTCTTTTTGCATTAATTCTTATATACTGCAAATTACCATTTTTTTTTTTTTTTCTTTATTTACAGAGGGATGGGAGATCATCTTGCCTTGTTGGTGGATCGGCTGCTCACGGAATCAACGTTGCAGGCAGCCATTGAGAGCAGAAAGCACGCCAAATTTGGTGGCGATTCGTCGTTGTTGGCAGACCCAAGGAATGAGTTAACTAAGAGCAGGAGTACGGAGGTTGGAATCCCTGGGAAGATGGTAGAGTGCAGAATATGCCAGGAAGAGGATGACGATTGCAACATGGAGTTTCCTTGTTCTTGCACTGGGAGCTTAAAGGTAACGAAACTGTTATCTTAGTTTCAGCATCACACAATTATATTCAAATTGTGTTCGGGATACGTTCATAATTTGATGATGCTTTCTCGGCCTCTAATTGATTATGTTGTGATCAAGGCGGGAGCTCTTAGAGATTTTATTGTTATCAAGAGAAAAGATGATTCATTTCATAATGCTATCTTCGATCTTGACCTAGTTTTAGTATAACCAAAATGCATAAATATAATTCGCACTTTGAGAGCACTTAGAAAAGAGAGGGGAATTAAAACTCTATACGTCTATCTTACTAGGACTAATTATATTTGCTGGCATCATCTTTGTTTCCTTGTAATTTTGCTTTTTCTTCATATTTGGACAGAACCCATTCATCTAACTGTCAATGAATAGTTCTCTTGATTTATGCCAATGATGTCTTTGCTGGAACTACAACCTCATTCCTTCTGCAAATCAAATAATTTGGGAAGGCAAATTGTCGGATTGAGAAGGAATTTATGCAAACTGAGTGGTACGCGGCCTCATGTTAGCGAAACATGCAATTGCAGAAGTGGAATGGATTATCATGTCATAACCTGACTACATGACTTGAATTGTGGTATTTAGATCTTTCTACAGGAATTAATTAGAAATCAATTACAAGTGAACCAATGGCTTGAGACAAGTTTAAAACTTGGGGAGTCATTTCTAAGTCTAGATCGAAATAGATTTTGTCAGAATACGTATGCAAAGTTCCTGTAAGGAGTACTGCTGATCTTGTACTGTTGTTCTATTGTAGATTGCAAGAAACTGAAACAATCAGATTGAAACCAACGTCAATGCAGGAACCACAAATGATATTGTCTATTTTGCTCTTAAAAGAGTTTATACTTCAAATAACTCTTAGTTGTACCTAAGAAAGCTACACTTGTATTGTCAGTGCGTAGCAATTAACTAGTCGTCTTGTTTTTGGCAGTATGCTCACCGCAAGTGTGTCCAGAGGTGGTGTAATGAAAAGGGTGACACCATATGTGAAATATGCCTTCAGGTTTATCGCCCTTTCATTTCATAATTAATATATACTAGCCTTGTTCCTGATGCTTATATTCTCCCATATCTTTGGTTTTAGCAATTTAAGCCAGGTTATACAGCTACTCCAAAGTTGTTTCAGTATGGTGCTATTCCAATGAACTTCAGGTATGCTGTGACACTGCAAAGAGATTCTTCACGTATGACAATGTTTTTAGTTGAATTTGTTTTTTCTTTACTTAGATTAATCATTCTTTGGACCTTGTTATTTTGCAGGGGAAACTGGGAGATTTCAAGGCAAAATCACCATGATACTCATATTCTAACTATGGTTCCATCTGGTCGTGGTTTGAGATCCACTGAAACTGATGAGTACTCTGCCTCAAACGCAAGAAGCATGATATATTGCCGATCAATAGCTGTAATTGTGAGTACACACATCTTACAGTAATGATTTATTCCTCCTCTATTTGCGAGTAATTTAAACTAGGAAACTAGCATTTTCATATAATAAATTACATGTTGCATTTATTTTCCAGTTCATTCTTCTATTTGTGCTTCATCACATCCTTCCTGTCATATTCAGTGGAGCTGATGAGTACTCATTCACACTGCTATCAGTAAGATTTTAGCAACTCAACTCATTTTTGAACATGTTAAATTTCCATGTGCTTACTGGATTTGCTTGGTCCCCATAAAAAGCTTTTGGTTCTGAGGATTGCTGGGATTCTCGTTCCAGCATTTGTGATTGTCAGGGCATTGAGCATCTATAACCCATGGACGACACCAACGGGTAATCTCTAGTTCTTTTATGTTTTAGATATTTTCAGTTTACCTCATGAATTTCTCCTTGGTACTGATTAATGGAATTTTAACTTTTCAACGCAAGCAAACATGCGGTATAACGATTTTGCCACGTGAAGGAGAGAGCTCAGGATTACAACCCCTCACCGCACATTGTTAGTGTCCATAAATAAGTTCGAACAATCGCCAGCTTGGTGATTCAGACTATGGAAATAGAAGGATAGAGGACAGTGTGTCTCGGAGCTCAGATAATATCGATTGAGCTTGAAGAGGAGTTTAGTAACTTGACTATGATTGCATGACTGCCGAATTTATTCTCTGTACATAAGATACTGCAGAAGCTAATCCTTCAAATTGTTCACTCTCTTCGTGTACACATGAAGATGAAGTGCTTCTGTACATAAATGAGGAAATACAGTAATTATACAGGCGCTATGAAATTTTATTCAGATACACTCTTCATTCCATAGTCATCTATTCTATTCTCTGTCAAAAAAACAGCATCCGAAAAGTAAATGTTCAATTTCTATTTTTACTTTTCGCTGCTATATGGTGCCTATGTGAAACCAAAAAAAAAGGCGAAAGAAATTAACTAAATGGGCTTTTCTGAGAATAAGGCGTTCTTGTATTAAATAAATAAATGTCAGCTTGCTGACTTAAGAGTACATGGGGCTGTTTAAGAGTACAAGGATGGGAAGAGTCAAATGCAGGAGCGAGATGCAAACATGGTGCTCGCCATGTGAACTAAATGGGCTATGTCGAGTTTTTATTTACGGAACGCTTGCTGCCAAGGCATTTGCTTCTATAAGACCATGTGATGTAAACTATAATATCTGCACGAAGCATTCCCTTTGGACCACAAGAATCACTGAGGTAGTATGTTCATCTGATGTACTATAATTCTGTTTCTCCTCGGATAATGACTGTCGCTGATATTGGGATGCTAGTACAATTAATCTAGCGCCCCCGGCAGGCAGGCCAGGTGGTAGATGTGCTCTGTCCTCTAAGGTAGATTTAAGTGCGGTTTTATTCTATATATTCTCCACCAAGTTCACATGCATGATGTGGGTTAAGAGTTGCCACGGATAGTTAGGGCTGGAGATATCTGAAGGTTTAACTTCGCCGAAGGATCTAATGAAGTTGCCTTGTACATACTGGAATTTTTTTTCGTTAATCTCAAAAAAGGAAAAAGAAAAAAAAAAGACCTTGGCTAATTTCTATGCTATAGTTGAAGATTTGAGGTTGTGTCTCTGTTTTCTAAAGTTCAACTTAATTAAGTGGTCCCTTGTGCTCAAATAGTTTGGGTCGGGTCAGGGAGTAATTTCATAAAATGGTCTGAAAGTGATCCGAAGTACTTTTGGAAGATGAAATGGATGAACTGCTTTATATAGGAACAATAAATTTGGACTCGCAAGGGAAAAAATAAAGATATAATTGCTGAACTAAACCACATCTGCTACTATTCTAATCCATCTCTATCATTTCCCCGATTATTTCAGTGATTCGTCAGTTACAGCGACGGCATCTATTTCGATTATTCATTTCCTGTCATATATCCTTCCCGCTATCTAGCTCCTCACTGGCGGGCTCGCCAGACCCTACTTCTTCCCGGGAGCGATCAGATAACCTTGGAAGTGATCTAAACGGGCTGAGATTAGGAAAGCCTACGCAGGTATAGGAGCATCGAGTTTCTGTGCGAGTAGTGCTATTGTTGATGACGAGTTATCGTCGATGGGACGTCAATCAAAGGCACTTATGTGACCAAACCAAGGTCTAACCTTCTAGCGAAGCCGATTCCAGTGAAAATTAAGGCTGTATTGGTCCGTTGGCAGCAACGGGAGAGAGATTCGAGAGAGAATGAGAGAAAAGGGGAGCCGGCTCTCCTGGTGCTGAAGCACCAGGGTGTAGGAAATCCGGCGGCCATGATCGCGCCATGTCAGCAATTACGGATCACGAAACATCAGATAAAATTTTCGTTCGTTTATTTGACCTAATTTTAGGTATTTTTAGAAAAAATTTTAAAATACAAAGTTATAAATTTTGATGTGATCTACAACTTTGTAGTTGAAATTTTTTCAAAAAATGCCAAACGGTATGCCAAAAAGATAATTATAATTATTATTATCTTTTTGGCATATCGTTTGGTATTTTTTGAAAACATTTTCAACTACAAAGTTGTAGAAGATCACATTAAAATCTATAACTTTGTAGTTCAAAGTTTTTCCTAAAAACACCTAAAATTAGGTCAAATAAGCGAACAAAAATTTTATCTGATGTCTCGTGATCCGTAATCGCTGACGTGGCGCGATCGTGACCGTTCAAAAGCCTACACCCTGGTGCTTCAGCACCAGGGGAGCCGGCTCCGAGAAAAGGAGATATGCACGTGAGTGTTAGGAATTTGCTCGACAGAATGGGGGAGATGCTGTAGGTGTTAATATTTGGCCCAATTTCATCTTCCTAAAAGAAAGACAAATAAAATAATATATAATCAATCATTGACAATCAAAGTTTCAAACACCTCCAATGATGTGAAACGTCATTTTTTTTGTCCCATAGAAAAAGAATGAATTTCTTATTCACATGAAACATTGTTGCTAATGTAATCTTATTAGCTAGACGTGCAAACTACAAACTGCTCATAAATAATATTCGATTCTGAAGAACTTGAAAATTAAAACATATAAAATCAGAAAGGATAATATCTTTAACTTTAGGAAGACAAGTCGTGCTTTATTCCATGAATGAATGTCAGTTAACAGGAAATTAATGAAAAAAAAAACAACTAACTTATCTGAACATTACGGCAATTGTAATAATTTACATGAACCCATACAAATCAAAATCATTTTATTTCTATGACATATGGGAGCTGATGACATGCGCCAGAAGGTGCAGCACAAACACCGCCGACGTGGGCACGCTGAGTGCGACGACGGCGAGAACTCCGGCTGCGACGGCGGGCCTTGTGCCGAGCAGCAGCAACTGCACGAGTCCCAGAAGCTCGCAGATGTCGGAGCCGTAGGTCGTGTAGTACTTCTTCTCCCACTCCGACCACTCCGCTGGAGGCTCGTAGTTTCGCTCCGCCATCTTCATGTCGTGTATTCTCTTACGAAGAACGAGCATGCTCTCGTCCACCATCCCACCACCGTGGTCCCACCCGTACGCCTCGCACCGCACCGTCAGTCGACTTCCTAACAGGGGCGCCGTAATTTGCCGCCGGCGACTGGAAGAAGGCGGGGTTCGATGCGATAACGAAGAGGACATAGCGTCCATTGGAAGAGAGAAATGTGTTTCTAGGAATTGCTGTAAAGATCGAAGGAAGTGATGAATGGACGTTTTGGAAGGTGTTGGGGGATTTGGTGGATATTTATAGCATTAATTCCTTATAACAATTTTGTACACAATTCCTTTGCATCATGAGGATTCATAGAAAAGATTTCGACATTGCAGGTCCCCGTACTCCATATTATGTTGTCTTGCATATTCTTGGCAATTAAAATTGTGGGAGATCAAAGCCTGCATATTGTAAGATTTTTTTTTGGTTAAACTCATTGACCATCTTATTTAACCAGAAAAATGAAAACTTTAGTGACTAATCTAGCAGCCAATTTTACTTCAAACTATTGAACCAATCGAGTCGGTTTGAATCTGATAAAGCTGGTTCTTAGACTAGATGGTCTAGGAGCCCTTGGCGTATGAATTCAAATCTAGGTGCCTACTTTTTAACTGATTTTTAATCTAACACTTATAATTCTGAAGTGCATGTGAAACTAAACCGATGTGTTATTTGCCTTGCTGACAACTCTTCAACCACTCCATGCATCAATTTTGAATTTTTGCGTATTTTTAAATAATATGTGTTCTTTACAGATTGTTAGGCACCTGCACTTACGAAATCGAGTGACTTGTTGGCCGTCTAGTGTAAAGTCCGTTGTTTATATAAAAAAACCCAATTGTTTACAGAGCTGAAGGAAGGGTGTCACCAGCTAGGGTTCTTGAGAGGTTAACTTTGCAAAATAGTACTCCTTTTCTTTTAAATATTAGCGTCGGGCGGCGGAGAAAGCGCGTGGATGTCGTCCAACAGTGTTGGACACGCGGCTTTGAGGGTACGAATTTTAACGCTTTTGAAGTGCTTTTAGCTGTGTTTCCTCCGAAGGGAAGAAAAATGGTAGAAATAAAAGGGAGTTTTTACGTATCAGCTTCCGTATCTTTTATTCGCATAAATTAATTCTTAAAAATATATTTTTAAAAATTAAAATTTTTTTAAATCAATTTTTCAAAAATATATTTTTAAATGGTAATTTACAAACCCCCGAATATAAGGAGGCTGATACGCAATATTTCCAAATAAAATTAGAAGTAAAATAATGGAAAATAATATTTTTTTAATACGTTTGGATAATAGTAGAAAAAAATGAAAAGAAAATTACTTATAAATTATAAAAAAATAAAATAAAGTATAAGTATAATTACTATCATATCTATATAATTATTAATTACTATCGTATAATCGTATCTATATAATTATAACAAATTATTAATATTTATAGAATATTTTTTTAATATTTGGGATAAGATTGTCATTTTGACAACTTTTTTTTTTCCAATTCTTTCCATTATAAGAGAGAACATAATGTGTGGCCCAAGAGAAATTTTTCTCTTTCAGAATCTATTTGTCTGCTTTTCTTTCAAATCTAAACAAAAAAAGTTATATTGGAAATTCAACTTTTCTCCCTTCGGTGACCATTCCCTCCCATTATATTATCCATAAATAAATCAAACCTAATAATTTATATAATTTCAATTTTTTTTTTTTTTTATAGGTTTTTTTTTTAAAAAATTAACAATCAATTATTTTAAAAAATTTATATAATCAATAATTTTTTTTTAAATTTTATTTTCCAAAATATGCTCCTAAATGAATATTTTGGGACGCTAACATTTAACCGATTTCAAATAGATTTAGAAATAATTTTTAAACCCGCTATAAATTGGTCAAACTTTGAAATTTCAAAATTTCATATTTTTTTGAAAAATAATATAAAATTTATAGATCTTATCAAAATTTAGAACTTTTATAAAAAAGTTTTCTAGCAAAACGCTTCTAGAATTTTAATGTTTTAAATTTATTTAAATAGATTGTAGATTTGGTGAATTATATGTGAATTGTTTGTTGCGTGTAGCAGCTATCTTTTAAAATTATTTTTAAAATTCGTTAAATTATTGAAGTCCCAAAAAATTTATAAAAATTTTTCAAGATAGAAATGATAATTTTCATCAAAATATAAAAAAAAAAATCAAAAAAATACTTCCAAAATTCATTTTATTTTTTTCAATTATATAATATTGAAGATCATATTTTGGTGAATTAATCAGAAGGATAAATCTTTTAAATTTTGAAAAGTTGGAATTTTTGGATCTGATTTGATCTCAAATTTAGTTGAACTCAATGACAACTATGTCTTAATAATAGTTATTAGTGTCTTCTTTCACATTAGTTTCTTGATACTCATATATGAGTTATGTTCGTTGCTTATTATATATCAGTGTTATTTCCTTTAACTTTTATGAGTAGTTTATTGACAATAATCGTTGCAAAATATTTTTTATTAGTTTAGTAAACCACATGATATTTATATTATACTACAATGTTAGAGTTTCTGATCAATGTCATTCTCACTTTTTAGTAAAAATAACGTAAGATCCGGTGCGTTTCTTGCAGTAACTCCAAGACTTGAATCACGAAGTTTCTTTAACGACGAGGAATCTACGAAGCACAGCTCTACGATGTTATGTAAATTATATCTTATATTCTAATAAAAAAAAAGCGATACGTCGGCGTCGTGTAGGAATGCACGTCATAAGAAACGCGCTTGCGACGTACGGCTTTCAATGTCAATGGGCCGTCGGACGGTGCGTTGTCCGCAACATGGTCCAATTGTGATTTGATGACGATTTGGAGCATAGCAGATATTTTTAAAAAGGTCTAAGATCCAATAAGTAGTTGACTCATCAGCTGATATATATATATATATATATATTATATATATATATATATATATATATAATATATATATATATAGGCGATGCTACATTGTCCTACTACTTAATTCGAAATCGCGCAGGAATACATTTTGCGTACGCCTCGGGATCAATAATTTACTGATCTCGAGGTGTGCCGAAACACGTTTGAACGTGATTTCAGATAAGGAGGACGGACAACACAGTATTTTTCTATATATATATATATATATATATATATATATATATATATAGACACACACACGCACCTGTAGTTTTATACTATGTCAACTGTGATATTATATAAGCATATACAACATTCAAGTGTATAATAAAAAATATTATACAGCATAAATTCTGATAAAAAAAAAAAAACCTAGTTCTTTAGCTATTTCTTTTTTCCTCAAAAGAGATCCAAATTTGATGGGTAGCTATATGGTAGATTGATAGCTATATTAGAAATATAGGAATATGCCACTTATTATTTTTTTTTAGAATAATAGTAAATGCTATATGGCATATCAAAAGCTATTCAAAGTGCCACGTGGCTCAACGATTTTAATCAACTAGTCATACAAACAGCAATCGATTATTTCGTTGTGCTCTTATCATGTATCAACTTTTTCGACCATAACTTCTAGTATTCTAAAAACAAGGTTGGAGTTGACAATAGAAAAACCGGTGGTCACTTTTTTGGAATTGTGAGAAATGAAAGTTCTAGCGATCCCCAAATTCGTCCCAAAAATAATGTTTGGATTATGTCATGTGTTGCTAAAAATATGAGCACTACGTCGTATCAAAAATATTTAGCAGCACCCTGATATAATTGGTAAGGCCAAAAGTAGGGAATTTTCATCTATTTTGAAATATTTCTTGCAGAACTTTTGAAACATCGCAAACGTGCCGAATGCGGTCCTTGCTCCGATTTGGGTCAAACTTATCTCCTTTTTTCAAAAGGGCTTCCCGAAGTCAGCCATTTTTCTTTTCCGCTTGGGTTGTGCAGATGGATCGTCCTTTCAGCCAGGAGATGGTTCGAGCTTTTTCGCGGCCATCTTGCTTCATCAATGAGACAATCTCTTAACCCAAGTTAGACGCAACCGAGTGCAAACCTGCTGAAAAGGGTGGTTCCACGGCCGGGCTAGGCATTACAATAGTCTCACTAGGGTTGCCTGCTCTTTTTCTTTTCTTTTCTTTTCTTTTCTTTTTCTTTTTCTTTTCTTTTTTTTTTTTTTGTTATTGTGCTGGCTCCTGTCAGACCACCTCTCTTAATTCACTGCGTCCGGGAAGGCTATAGCACGTAAATTAATCCAATATGTTAATATCCATTAAAAAATTGAACCACATTTTTCAAATGGATCACATAAAAGCTTGAAAAAAAGTAAACCACAACACTACAAAAGCAAATATGAGAGTTCAAAGTAATTTTAAAGCTATATCGAACACAAATATTTACATATAATATGCATGATGTTAAAATGTTAAGATGTGAATCCTGAACGGAGTTAATCGGATTTAGAGTGGAAAACATGTGACTTAGATGGATAACTAAAAGTAGACAAAAACACAAACGAACTCACTCAAGATGTTTGCTGCATACAATCTGCTTTTGTGATAAATATTTTATTTGATATATCCAACAAGCTACATTAAAACCAATTTATTCAAATTATACATATATATGTAATAGTAATTTTATTTTATTTTATTTTATTCAAATTATACATATATATATATATATATGTATATATATATATATATCAAGGGCAGTGATCGTGCCTGAATTGTTTATGAAGATCGAGCCATTGAATAGCGTATTTTACTTATTGAAATACAATTAATGAAACTTTTTCATGTGAATTCCCTTTCAATGAGAACAATAAAAATAAGGAACCAAGAAGAACAGAAACTTCGCTTGCTAGTGTGTTATGCAATATTTATGGGAGGAGTTTTTCTTTTCTTGCAATCAACCGTTCGCTTACCCCACAATTTCATCGTCAATGTTCTAAGATGAACTTGTGAATCCATCTTTCAATATCACAGCATCTCAAAAAGCCTCGAATGCCTGGCTAATTTGGTTCAAGTGAGTAAGCGACACTGGATTTAAGGAATGCTTTGGAAAATTTTCTAGTGGTTGAATCTGCCAACATTGTACCATGAATCCTAATCAAACTCCTCATAAAAAAAGTTTATAATTTAATTAAAATCTTTCTTAGTCCATAGACATAATTTTTTATTTTTTATTTTTAAAAAAATAATTAACTGGAAATGATATACTTTTTACTGTATATCTTTCTAGCACAACACGTTTTCAAAAAATTGTTCTAAATTTGACCAATTCCTAGAAATCATGGCTCTATTACACTTTGAAATTATTATATGGAACAATAATTTGATGCAATTGATATTAGGGGGAAATGCCTGCAGCAACTCCTAAGCCCCTACTTTCATTTTTTTTTCTTCCGAAGAGCTTAAACTATAGGTTGTAGAAAACATTTAAAAATGTTCATTTTAGTTCAAAAAATTAACAAAAAATTGACATTTTGGAGGTTGTTGCGGAGGATCTACAACATGGTGCTGCAGAAAATTATTGTTCTAAACCATGGAGTTCTATCATCTTCATTCAGTTAGTAAACTAAAGAGTACCAAATTTGCCGTCTAAATAAGAGGTTTCGTAGCAATTTTTTTAGTAATCGTCCAAATCAAAACATTTTCATCATTAATTGGTAGCTGTTCTTGCAAAATTAGTTGAAATAGTTTGATTAAAAAAGTTAAATTCAATTAAGTCATTGTTTTCATGGTCCCTTTGGTTACGCATACTTTGTTCAGGCGCAAATTATTTAATGGAAAAATACCAGATCAGTCCTTGTTTTGAAACCCATACCAGATTAGCCCATCTCCCTTCAATTTTGAACAAAAAAAATTCCTCTCTCATAATATGTAAAAGTCATTTTGGCTATTATATAAGTATTTTTTGAAAAAATTTTAAACATAAAAATTATAATTTTTTATGAAATTTACAACATTCATGTTGAAATTTTTTTCAAAAAATACTTATAAATAGACATTTTGATAGTTCGAAGTGCTAACGGGTTATCAACAAATCGGTTAAGAGTTTTAGAGTCTCAAAATATCTATTTAGAAATATTTTTTGAAAAAAAATTTCAATATAAAAGTTATAGACCTTAATATGATCTATAACTTTTATATTGAAAATTTTTCAAAAAAAAAAACTTTTAAATAGATGTTTTAGAATGTAGAATATTAACGAATTTTTTATAGAGTGACTGATTTGTCAAAAACAAACATTACAGGGGCTGATCTGTCATTGCCTCTTAAAAATAATTACTATATTTAAAATTAAATATTTGATATAGCACTAATATCCTTAGTTCCGAAATTTGT
Organism: Xerophyta viscosa; assembly: GCA_002076135.1. Taxonomy (NCBI): domain Eukaryota; kingdom Viridiplantae; phylum Streptophyta; class Magnoliopsida; order Pandanales; family Velloziaceae; genus Xerophyta; species Xerophyta viscosa. The sequence goes on along the minus strand of MJHO01000007.1, from coordinate 1,721,748 downwards.
TCCCTGTATCATCACGTTCCTCGGGACTGAATTCCCGGGCGGATTTTGCCTCGTAAACATTTTATTTACCGCATCTCTTGGTCCTCTGCCTTACCATGTGTAAGGTGAAGAACTGAAGATTGATGCGTTACAGGATCTTGATATTGGTATATGATGAGATGAACGGTAAAGATGAGAAGAGAGTAGAAATGAAAGAACATTCTTGGAAGGGATAGGTACGTGTCAGTCCTGCATCAGTTTTAACTAAAAAAATAAATCACTTAATTCATGTCAAATATTTGTTTAATTATCTTTTTAAAATTATAAATTATTATTAAAACACATTTTTATATTAATTTTTTTTAAAAATTTTTTAAATATATATTTTGAAGTTCAAAAAGTTAGCATATTAATATATTAATTTTTAAAGCCATTATGTCTTTCGAAGTCTTAAAACATCTTATTTAGAATTTTTTTTTAAAAAAAAAATTAATATATAAAAATTATAAATCATTGCTAAACTCTATTTTTTATATGTAAAATTTTTAAAAATATTTATATAGTTAAAATATTTATATATAAATTTTATGATAAAAACTAATTTATAAATAAATTTAAATAAAAAACTTATTAACAAGAAGTTCCAAGTACGATACCCAGCGACCGTCGCCCAGGTGGTGGACGAGGAGTCCTGGGTGGAAGAGGACGCAGGATCGAGCCCTTGTCCTACAAGGGCTCGATTTTCGTGGACGCCCAACACGAGTTAGCGAGGGGGAATGGCGCCATCTTAAGTCCTCTCTGGAGCCCCCGGTTTGTTGGGTTGAAGGCCTTGGACACTGGGGGGGTCCCTCTAGACGGACGCTGACCAAAAAAAAAAAAAAAAAAAAAAAATCAAGTATGATATGCAATTATCCCTTTTGAGCATAACTCTCTCTCTCTCTCTCTCTCTCTCTCATGAGCAGAAGAAATTGTTGTGGAAAGTACCGAAATACCTGGCAGATGATTAATCTATTATCTCATTAAAGATTAAGAAAATTACCCATGACATTTATGACATCCAATATGAGGTTCAATCTCCCTTGAAATTATTACTAGCTTTGCCCGATTATATGGCATTGCAATGCAGTGTCTTAGAATACTTGGTATAAAAATTGAAGAAAAAGAAAAACAAAGTTTTTGCTTTACTACTAATAAGTGGTGGCTCAATCAATTAGTAAAGTTACATTATATAGCTGAAGGTCTATGTAAAAGATTTAAAACTTGAGTTCATAATAAATATTTATTGCTATTATCAAAATTATTTCTGTAGGATGGAATACTTACAGGAAACCAAAAACTTAAACATAGGGGAATTCTACAACTAAACGATTATAAATATTTCGTTTTCATTACTTAAAAATATCTACAGTTTCTACTAAAATTGCCAGCTACAGCAGGTACTAAATACACAAGTTCAAATAATTCAGCTCACTTTGGATGAACTCCGGTTATGATCCAGTTGGCGACGTCCATGAGATGAAGCATGGCCAGGAGCACCGACGTGGGCACGGTGAGTGTGACCATGACGGTCATCCCGACGGCCAGCCTTGGGCTACCATTGGCCATATGGAGCTGTAATAGCGCCAAAGTCTCCATGAATTCTGAATCATAGAGCTTACAACAATACTCCTTATCAAACTCCATCCAATCTTCCTTGGCAACTTCTCCTTTTTCTAAAGATTTAATTTCCTTAATTCTCTTTCTAAGTGTCAGCATATCATCATCGATCTTCGCTGATGATCTCCCGCTCGGAGTCTCTTCTTCCTGTGAATTCTGGTTAAGGCGATCACTTGATTTCTCTTCGTCTTCTTCTTCCTTGTAGTTGTTCAGAGTAGCCAAAACTCTAGTACGTGGAAATCTAACAGTAGTAAAACTTCTGCGGCGAAGTGTTTTGCCGGAGAACCTCGACGGAAAGACTACTTGGCTGGCCGGAGAAACGATAGCTTTCATTTTGGAAGAACAACTTATTGTTTGAGGGTTCTGGAGTGATATATTTATATATGTATATATCTATATATATGGCAGTGGAAAGGCTTGTAGAAGGTACAAGTGGGAATGAATCCGGGGTTCATGAGAAGGGGAAAAAACCCTAGATTTTTCCAAGGGTGTGATGATAAAAATAGAAAAATATTAATTAAAATTTGAGCTGCAGAGGAAAGCAGGTCAGGAGAGGTGATGGATGATGAAGTGGAGAAGTTGGATAAGCGTGCAAGTGAAGTAAAGAATAAAGCCCTGGCTTCCATGCTTCGCATTGGAGTAAATGTTTGTACATATAAAAGACTGCCTTTGATAGAAGAAAAATTAGAAAATGCTTTTTATATTTGAAAAATAAATATATTTTTTAATTCATTGTTTTAAGTCTCAAATTTTATTATTTTTGAAAAACATATATTTGAAAAACATACAAAAACTGTAGCGATGAGAGTAAGTCTGAAATTTTCTGTAGCTACCTACTAACATTCGACAAAGGCAGGTCAAGTACTTCATTAATCTAATACATTTAAAAAGAGTAAACAAAGCGGAGATAGATTAGGAAAGAGCTCGGACATCAATGTTAATGAGTCATGTGACAGCAACCTATCTGAAGATTACTAGATTACACTTGGATTCTATTGACGACGTCTTTTAATGATTTTTATAATTTGACAGAGGTAATGTGTAACAATTTGTACTTCTAAATAAAAAGGATAAAAAAGACATATTTAAAGAAATTGCCATCATATTTTTTGCCCTATTTAACACTTTTTTATCTATTGATTACTTATATCTAATTTGGTTCATGACTCGCATTATTTTGAAAAAAAAATCTAATTAAATTTTTAAGCTTATATGTCATAAACTTTTAGTCGAGATCAAATTGGGCGGACGAGGTTAGGGAAAAAGTAGTAACAACTGAGCCAAACATATCGGGTTAGATGTTTATCTGTCGTAGATATGGTTATTAAGAAAAGAAAAAAACCAAATGGCTAGCAAAAAAATGAAATAAAACTGTTAAAATCCACTTAACCAAAAATTAAGAGTACAAGTTTGCAGCTTAATTGCAGAATAACTGTAGGACAAACTAACTCCAATGATCGTATTCAAAGTACAAACCATCCACATACGAATAATACGATAAAGATGCTAAATAGATTAAAATCTGAAAAAAGATGCTAATAATACCATATAAGCAAAATTTTCTACAATGGCACTCCAAAAGTTTATCGGAAATATACTCTAAAATTTTCGTACATTCTAACTGTAGTCTTCCAATTTGAATAACAATTTACAGATGAAAATGACGATCAGTTGGATTGACGACAGATGAATTGAGAAAATTTTACCATCCTGCACGTATGCGGACAGTATTAGCATGTAACAAATGAAACAGAGAAGCATATGAATATAGTACGATAAGCAAGATTTTCTACATGGGCACTGTTAATAGTTTTGCTGCCAATAATAGTATATGTAAATTACTGAAATCTTTATACATTTTTACTGCAGTCTTCCGATTTGAATAACAAGTTAAAGACGATCAGTTGACTAGCTTGACGACCAACGGACTGAGGTTAATCTGTTGACTGTGTGTGCTCCAGAGGACCAGAACAAGTTAGAAATTAGACACGGAAGAGTGAACAAATAAAAAACAAGAAACATATACAGGCATAGGTGGACAGTTGTTGCATATAACAAATGAAACATAGAGAGGCATACGTAGACAGTATTAGCATATAATAATAAAATCGACTCATCATCACCATCGTAGCGCTGACCTTGGGGAATTGACCAGATACATGTCTGCTCCAGGTAGCAGGCAGATGAAGATAGGAGACGAGTGCTTACGTTGTGCCACGTGCCGACGTGCAATCTCTTTTGTGAAAGCCCTCGTGGTGGTACTTATAATGATCGCTCACAGCTTAAAATGAATAGGGACTTACTATGTAATTCAAGATAAAAATTTATTTTATACTATAGTTTATTTTTAAAAAAAATTATATTTAGATTTTTTTTATAATAGGTGTCAAAAATTATCAACAATATGTTAAAAATTATTAGAAGGATGTTAAAATATAATTTTTTAACATAAGGATGTCGAAAATTAACACAAAAAAACTTACGAAAATGTGTTAAAAGTAGAAGGTATCTGATATGTATAGAAAATGTCAAAAATATATTAAAGAATATTATAAATATATTAAATCCAAGGAGCAGCTTTTGTTGTTCTCTGGAACAATCTCATAACTCAATAGCAGGGAGGCATGAGACGAGAAGCAACATTGGATCCAGGTTTAACTATTTGTAATAATCAACTTGTCGAGCCAATCCATGTCCCACCATCTTTCCTTTCAGGTCATCTAATTTTCATCAGCTGTCAAATATACGCAGCAATAACATATTGTAGTCATACCTTCCAGAACAGCTCCTTGTGACAATCCTAGATGTGCTAGTATCTTCAGGATCACAACCGAGTGATTTAGGAGACCTAAAAGCTCACCACTCAAGTCAGTCTTAATAATTAGCTGACCTATTTGAAGAACACTAAAACCAACATATCGGGCAAATGATGCTACACTCCGAATTAGTAACTCGAGTAGCTCTAATGCCCATGAACATGTCATAAAGGCAATTCAGTTACTAGCAGTATAATATATGTTCCAACTATAATTAACTGTAATAGTGTATTAGAACACCTTCCTGCGATTGTTAGTATTGAGTCCTATTTATGTCAGCATCATGTTCTTCAGTCTGCAAACCCAAATCAATAATCAGTTAGACCTTCTATAGTAACAAGAGTAAAAATGTTGAACTTACTCGTGCTGCATAGGAATCATAAGCATCCAACACCTGTGCTAATTCCCTGAATATTCTGTAACTTCCAGTTTCTGGAAATCCAACGAATTAACCGGCCCAATAAAAAAAAAAAGGGATTAATTGAGGAAACAATTATGTATTTTTTTAGTGATTATAAGCAAAGAAAGAATTGTATCTAATAACAAATTAGCATTACATGTGTACAAACACACTTGTTATTGTAGCCAAACAATTACCAACTGCAATAAAAGTTACTTTACTGTTTATTGTATCATAAATAAATGAGTAAACACCATTAATCATTCTTAGCACAGGTACTTATCATTGCCATGACTATACTTAAAAGCAACAATATTCTGGATTTAAAATCAAAGATATTCCTACACCAACTATTGATGTGATGAGATTAGTAAGTTGTCAAATACCCCAATGGAAATTTAGGAGAAACAACTCACAAAATACAGCAGGAAGACAATTGCAGTATTGAAGAGAAAAATTTGTCGCAAGCAGACTTGGACGATCACTATGCCACAATGGAATGCCTTTGTTTCTTGTTTCCTAATCTGTCCATGGATTAATTTGTTGGTCCTCTGAATGCTAACAATGGGGATCTGGATGAGACAATGGAAGTCTTTCAGGCAACTTGAGGTATATATAATATCCATAAAATCGTACTTTCGGCACGGTCGGCACGGCACGGTCGGCACGTCTCGAGTTTGAGATTTACGAAACTCGGCACGAAACGGCTTTTAAAACCTTGAACATAACTGTACTTCTCAATTTTCTGGTTTTATAATCAGTTTAAAATGTAAATAATGCAGGGTCATGATAGTGCTTCTATGGAGCAATCTGAAATTTCAGAATTGTGTCACAATTCTAATTCCTGGTTTTAACAAAAGCAACTCCGGCCAAGCTGATGGATTCACCTGACTTGCTCCCTGCACTTTCTCTTACTAGTGTCTTTGCTTTTTTTGGGTACTATAGACTTGGGTGTTTAATAATAAACAATTTTAGTTGGCTTTCTAAATGTGCATTAAAAAAAAGGAACGTTTCAACAGATCTAAGTAGTTGCTTTTGTGGATGGAGATCTGATACTATGCGTGGATTGTTTCTTATTTCTTTTAACATATGTAATGGCTTTTTTTTTCAAACATGTAAGAGGATTTGAAAAGGATATACAGAAGCTTGCTCTTTTACAGTACCTCTACCTCCTTTCCCGTGCGTTCAGTATATGTGCAAGAAGGATCTGCTGAAGCTGGTGCCTAGTAAAGAGGCTTCTTCCTTCTTTTCCTAGTCAAGCCAATATAATGGACATTCTAGCTGCATTACAAGCTCATAACAGTCGGCGGTGCACGCAGTTTAAGGAGCCTCCATCGCCCTAGCTCAGTTTCTTTAAAAAGGTTAAAATAAAGAATCCCAACCTCTACCATCAGGCCACCCAGCCGGGGGCATGGTCCAAAAAAATTAACACCGGCCACCAAATCAACGGCGTGCGTCGAAGTTATTCAATAATCAAACTCAAGCACTACAGCCGGCAAATTTTCGCCTTTAACAAGGATAAAGAAACAAATTAACCACTAGGGTTCAACTCCTCAGATGTCTCTTCAGCTCCACATTACATATCAAGTTCAGTAATTGGAACGATAATTTACAGCAGATTCGTTTCTAAAACAATCATCACAGGAGCATCTATCCCGGTATAAAGCACTAGAAAAAAGTTCATCGGTTCCCCCAAAAATCCAGCAAGTTTAACAAAACATATGATGAACAAAATCTTACAAGACCCACCTCAGTTTTTCCCAAAAAAAAATAAAATAAAAAAACAACAATCATTGGAAACCTATAGTAATTAAAGTAAATAGCCAAAAGAAAACATCGAACAACTACTGACGCATACTTCTCCGATCCGCCGCAGTTGAGACTTAAGAGCAAAAACAGCGTTTGCGTCGTCGCGGACTCGCGGCGAGGTCTATATCATTGGTATAATTTTTTTCTCAAAGAAATAGTATAAATAGACGGACATACATCGAGATTCGTGCTAGCAATGTAGATAGTTCGAACTTATTGCGTTGCGGCCGCTACAGCTGCGATGGCTTTTATTAATGGGCTTTTGACAAATCAGCCCATTGATGCCGTTATTTATCGATAAGATTAGCAATTTACTATACATCACACCAATCCCATACGCTACATCTACACAATTCAGTTTCTGCCATTATTTTAATAGTTTTTTATATCAGTCCGAATTTGCAAGACTTTTTCAATAAATTTTTATTTTTATAAAATTCAAAATATATATTTATAGATAATAAAAAAATATAGATTGTGTGCTCTATAATTTTTATATTTAATTTTTTAAAAATATTTTAGAATTTCAAAAATTTTAACCATTAAAAAGTTACAATTTCAAAATATCTATTTAAATATATTTATTAATAAACCTTTTACTAAAAAAAGTTGTAGTGTATATTAAAAGATCTAGGGACTACTGGGACCTGCAGTTGTCAATAGTAGATATAGAAATTTTGTCAATGGAGTCAACAATTATACTTACGTAAATTAGTAAGATCAGTAAGCTTTTTCACGGAAAATTTATCAGTATATTAAAAATTTATGGGGCCTCTTATATTCCTAAATTAGGAGTAGAAGTCTACTAGGTAAAGGGTTTTCTATTATAAATAAATAAATATAAAATAGAAACTCTAGAAATAAAAAGATAGAAGAGGCTGCAATAACATGTTAAATAAATAAATAAAAATTTGTTTTTCAAAGTTTTATTTGATCTCACTAATAAAATTACTGAACCATCCTGTAGTTCTCCACCAGCTTATGGGCTCATCTTGGAGAGCATTTTTTTGCCGCTACATCGTTCAACCAAAATACCAGTTATCTGTTTCTTTAAAGTTTCTTATATTTATTTTGGATCATTTGTTAGGTGGAAAGAATTAAATGAGAATGAAAAGCAGTGGAATGGTAAAAGAAAACTAGTAAATCCAATCATTCTCTATTTGAATAACCATGTGAATAAAAATAAGTAACAAAAATTTCAGAAAGAAAATACATAAATATGAAGTTATTATACCTTATTTCGAAAGAACAAAGTTTGTTGCACTAAATGCAATACCAAAATTTCACCTAAAAAATAAAAATATTCTTAGAAATTCTAATAATCCATGCCCCTCCTGCAAGGGCACTTTGCTCGAAATTTTTTTGCAAGCCGTTGGCTTGGTGGGTGAAAAATTTGGTGATGCAATGGAAGCCAGTAGCATTGCCTGAACTAATTGAAATTCATAGCATAAATTTGTTAACAAAAAAAAAGAGTGATGCTGTCTATAAAAAAAACTTTCCTTCTGTTCTCTAAAAAGAGAGAAAAAAAATTATGTGGGCCCATAAAATTAATTTTTTATTCCCATCAAGTTTCTTCTTATTTCTCATTAACAAAAAAAAAACATTTCTTACATTTTTTACCACCTCAGTCTTTTCATTCTTTACTTCAATCAAATATATGCTTACGCTTAGATAAGAATATGAAAGAAAATAAATAAAAAGTAACAAAAATTCAAAAAAAAATTGAATAGAAAATTATAATTATATGTTTAAAATTTATATCATAAAATTGTTAACTTGAAAGAGATAAACTATCATTTAAAAAATATATATATACTTTTAACTCTGAACCTATCAAATCAAACCCCACCGTTTTCCATTTCATCGAATTCCTTCCTTCTTCAAGCAATAGAAAACACGCATTTTTCGACTCTTCTCTACCTCATTCTTTTTCGTGTCTTACGATCAATCCAAAGATAGGCTTATTTTGATATGAGCAATTCGCTGTTCCGTGTTGAATGGTTGAGTGTTAAGTGTTAACACAAGCAAGATTCCGGTAACGATGGCAGACGGGTGGGTTCCCAATAGCTGAAATTTTCGCAGATGAGGATCTCGCTGGTGGAGGACGAGGATGACGTGGGGGAGACGAGCAGTCGGCCGAAAAGGAAGCATATTCCTCCGGCGAGCGGCAGCGATGGCGGTGAAGACGGCGGCACATGCGAGAGGGAGAAAAAAACTAGGAGAAATGGCGGAGATGAGTCTGGATTGATCCCGACGAGAGAAGTAGAAGTAATAGTAGAAAAAGAGCGAAGGAATATAGAGAAAGGTTTGGCTGTTTGGATTGATCCCGACGTGCTTGACTGCTCCATTTGCTACGAGCCACTCTCTCCGCCATTATACCAGGTCCTTCTTGTTTTTCTTTTAAATACTTTTTTAGTTGTTTTTGTGAAAGTCTTTGGTAAATTTCATCTTTACAAATAACTCAATTGATACTCTAATTTTTAATGTACACTAATACGCTCAATTCGATATGATGGATTGGGTATAGGAGGTAATTTAAAGTGTAATTTAGGTTAAGTGAGAGCAGTGTAGTTTGCCATTTTCTTTCTATGTTTTAGAGTGGCATATGTTAATGTTTTGTTATTGGGGAACTCTTGATTAAGCAGTAAATTGGTGTCGTTTGGGAAGGTAGATAAATTTTTAACAGGAGTAAATATCTTCTTATAACTCATGGATATTTCTGTGGTAATTGGTAAGGCATCTTTACATGAAATAGCATAGTTATGGATTATAATTGTGTCAAAGAATATGGCAAAGATCATATTCGGATGCCAAGGTAGTCCTTATTTTGACATTAACTTGCCTAATTTGTGTCCAAACTGGTTATGGCCAAAGTATAATAATATTATAGGCTTGAGACCTTATGTCCTATTATGAATTTTGTTTACTATTCAACGGCTGTTAACAGCAGGCTTCCCTTTTTTGTACACCTGATTCTGCAGTTCTATAGGAAACAGATCCTATGAAATTAAAAAGAAAGTGGCACAGGTCTGATTCTGTCTTAGCTTCTTATTTTGACTTGTTAAATGCTATCACTATTGGATTGCGCTACAGTGTTTGATAAGTGCATTACTTATATGAGGAGCAATAGATAGTCTAAGAAATAGCACTCATACATGGTAATAGATTCCAGATGGTCCCTTAAGTTTCCTATAGCTACTTAAGCTGAACTTGGTTTGTTCTACACAAGCTTTATCAATCCAGATGAAACATCAAAGTTCTACTCTGGAGATGAGCAGAGTTGGTCTCCTACACTGGTATATGCACATGCACTAATTCACTTAAAGTTTGAGAACAGCTGGAGGATCTATAGATAGTAGAAACTTACAATGTGATTGGTCTTGATCTTAATCTTTTTAAATTTTTATATGGAATTTACCTCATACATATGATACCATCACATCTGCATGATTTTTTGGTTTTTTACTTTCTTGGTAGACCTGCAGTCATGGTAAGTTACATAACTTGTGTTAATAGGATAGTTAGGGATCCTAGTTAACAAAAATATTAGCATAAAGGTAGCATGCCATGTTCTTGGCCCATTATGAAGGCGTGGATGGAATTCCTTTAGAGATAAATTATGTTCTGCATACCCTATTTAACAAATACTGTTGCTTGGTGAATAAGCTTGACACTGTTTTTCTTCTAAACGCACAACTGCGCAAAGCATTGGTGGTTATATCTATTGCGACATCTATCTGTTTACGAGACAAATGTAAGACTTGGTCATGTATATAAGTATTCACTACAATTCTAAATTCACATAGACTAGTGAAAATACTAACCATGTGCATGATATTTTTCTATGACTAATGCATGCATATTAGTCATGTGCATGCTAATTTTCTTATTTATAACAGTGTGTGTCCACAGAGATAGAGGAAATTTCTTTTTGAAGATCCTTTATTTGTATTATATCAGAACTTGTTAAAGCGCATTCATGTCTCTTTTGATGAAGCAAGAAGATACCTTTGGATTGTTGTCTAAAGTGATCAGTCCAAGGTTTGGCTTGATTGTCTAAAACTAGTACAAGTTGCAAATAGCCCGTTAACATATGACATGCTGAAACTCACTAATTTATTTGAGAAAAAAAAAAAAAAACTGTCAGAGAGTATTATTGGACAATGAGTTTCACCCAGTTCATTTTTTAATGGACATGATTCTTGCATATGCAGCAACTTACTGAGCCTACTTTGGGGCATTATGCCATCATAACTGCCTTATTCTTGCATGTTTGGTTCTTGCATATGCAGCGAATTATCAAGGGTCATGTTCAAGCGAAGGTCAGATCTAACTCCTTAGGATCCAGACCGAACCTTGAACTCTTGAATTCGAACTGGACTTGGATTCGCCAGCTCATTAACTGATTTCACATATTCAGTATAGTTAAAAAATAATAATATGGTTTTTGATGAGTACTTTTTAAGTCTATACTGGATTTTTCGTGAGAAATGAAATGTATTATGAAAATTGTGTTCTAGCTTCTTGCCACCATATTCCAAAACCTGCCATTTGTTTTATCTTTTGTGGTTTCTGTAAGTAGGCGCCTCCATCTTACTAGCATATTGCTAGCATTTTATTTTCTTAAATTTTCTTATTTGATATTGTCTCTTGATTCTTCTTGCTTGTTTTGAAGTTGTTAATGCAATATGTACCTTGCAGTACTTTCTTTCCAACTACATTTTTTATGAAAGCTAAAATGTGTGCATTGCAGTGCCAAAATGGGCATGTCATGTGTTTCTCATGCTCTACCAAGCTTCAGAACAAATGCCACGTCTGCTCCCTCTTTTTAGGCAATATACGCTGTCTTGCGCTAGAAAAGGTTATAGAATCAATTAGAATTCCCTGCTCTCATGCAGCATTTGGGTGCCACCAGTTTATGTCTCAGTCACAGAGAGATACCCACAGAGAACAATGTGTATATGCTCCGTGCTCTTGTCCAATAACTGAGTGCTCGTTCCAAGGATCTAAATCAGCACTTTCAGAGCATTTTAAGAGCCAACACTTTGAGCGAGTAAAAAGAATTAGGTACAGCCAATTGCTTACAGCTTCTCTAGAACAAGTAGATCCGTTTATTGTTCTCTGCAGTGAGGACGATCATCTATTGCTCCTCCTAAATCGCCACGATGTTACTAAGGGAAATGCTCTCTCTTTGGCTTGCATCAGACCTTGTACTGTAGAGTGGGATATTTCATACGAACTTACAGTCTGTAGCAATGGAAACAGCCTCCGATTAAAATCATTAGCAGATAATATACGGCAGTGGAATGGTGCCTATCCTACGGACGTGTTCCTTCTGGTTCCGAACAATTTCTGTGGGCGATCAGGGAAGATCTTTGTAGATATTTGTGTTGGAAAAGTTAAACATTGTGCATAGAAATTACTTCATTTCTCAGCGACCTTTGAATCATGTATTCTTTGTAGCTAACTAGCTATTATCTCAGTCTGTCGTTTTGTGGTGGCGCATAATTGTATAATAATATAATATATCATGTGTATATATGTACGAAAAGGATTTGGTTAAATATTTGTAAGCTGTAAAAGATGCTGTGCAAGTACATATGCAATTTATTCTGAACGTCTGCATTGTACCTAGGCTTTGTTGATATGTAACACTTGAATCAATTCCTGTTGGCGTACGTGTATCGTTATGTCATTAAGCAACATAACCCTTTAAAAAAGATGGGACCATATCAGTCTCTCAAATCTCCCTATCCATGCAAATTAGTTCTTATATTATAGATTTACTATTTAGATTGCAAATAAGCTCATCTTTTAGAATTTATGCAAATTATTTTGATTACTGTATAAATATTTTATAAAAAAATTTCAATATTAAAATTATAGATTTTGATGAGATTTATAATTTTTATGTTCAATATTTTTTCTAAAATATGCTTCTAATAGGTGTTTTGAGGCTTTAAAGGTTTAGTGGATTTCAAATTAATCCGTTCTAAACATTTATTTTGAAGTATTTTTAGAAAAAATTTCAATATAAAAATTGTAGATCTAATCAAAATCTATAATTTTAATTTTAATGTTAATATTTTAAAAATTACTTCTAAATAAATCTTTTGAAGTGTTAAAAATAATGGATAAAAGAGGGGCTGATTTGTGTAAAATTTCGGATGGAGGGGCTAATACATAATTCCCCCCCTAAAAAAAAGAAAAGAAAAATCAAAACTATGATCCTTGCTGATATTGTTTTTTTTTTTTTTTTTTTTTTTTGTTTAATTTTATCTATACATGTGAACATACATCAAAACTATTTTCATTAGTCTACAAATGCTTTTATCTAGCCATATCACAAATGCTTTTGACGTTAGACATCTCTACACGACCCCTCTATCGCCATTGTCAATAGATCTTACTATAATAACAATCGCCGTTAGATTGACCAGCGATCATTGCACCTTGACAAGATCAAGTTCTTAGGAACGTGCAATAATAATCGCTAGTCTCATGAATAGGGCTGAGTATTACCAGAACTTATCCGAAAATCTGCTATGAACTGACCCAAAAAATACAAAATTTTGGTTTGGATCAGTCGGGTTCTGATTTGGTTTGATATTTTAAAGTTTGAGTTAACATATTTCGGTTTGGGTTGGTAAGTAGATATTCGGTTCTGGTCGGTTTATACCCAAAATTTATTTGGGTTTTAATGTAGGCCTATAGAGATTAGTGTCATTATCGATATGCATCTTTCCCTCTGCCCTCTCTCTCTCTCTCTCTCTCTCTCTCTCTCTCTCTCTCTCCCTCTCCGGCAGTAACACCCCCCCCCCCCCACCTCTCTCTCCTTCTGTTAATCGTCCTGCTTCGGAGGTACTTATACCCGCCCTTGGTGCTGCCGTGGTGATATTTATCTCTTCATCCGTTGATCGCACAGCCTCAGTCTTCGCCATCCCCGCCCCTTGCCGCTGCTATGATTTAATTCATCTCAATTTTTTTTGGGTTGAATTCATCTTCTGTTTATTATTTCAAATCATCATCATAAGTAATCGGATCAACTGAATCGATCCGAACTGACTCGAATTTTATTCAGTTCGGGTCGGTTTGAGTTTAAAGTAAATACAGTAAGGTCGGATCCATATTAGTTCGGGTTGGTTTTTTAATTTCAGATCGGGTTGGTTCGGATTGACTTGAATGATCAGCCCTATCCGTGAAGATAGTGGCAGTTGGAGGTTGGCGTTTGTAGAGAAAGGCTACATAGAAAGAGCAAAAATGCACAAACTTAATCCAATTACACCTACCGTGTCACAGTGGACCAAATTTACAAAGCCCATGTCAGCCATTCAATTTCTACCATTCTTGTTAAGTTGAGCTAAATGTCCATGTATGGGCTAAATCCGTCTGCCTGAGCAAAAAACAGATAGGTGTAGTCAGTCGGTACCCAAAAAAGTGAAAAACAAGAGCAACAGCCATGGCGCCGTCGGCTCCTCTGCTAAGACGCTTCATCTGCTGCTGCTCCAATGGCGCCCCCTCTTCTGCTATCGGTCCTACTACTACTGCTTCCGCTTCCAGGAAGAAGAACCTCGTCTTCATGGGCTCTCCCCAGGTTTCTCTCTCTGTGTGTGTGTGTGTGTGTGTGTGTGTGTGTATTCAATCTAACTTTCATTATAAATGCATATTTTCCTGCTGTAGGTGTCTGCATCGGTCCTTGACGCGCTCATGAATGCTTCCGAAGCACCCGATTCCATCTTTCAGGTATTCGACAAGCTCCCCTCACAATAGCATCTCTGATCGCTCGTATTTGTAATTAGGTTAATTTCGAAAATGTTGATTGTCAGTACAGGGTGTAGTTGGATTTTGGGTCCTCTGCAATTGTATTTGGGCGTGCACGTCCTTGTGGTATTAATTGGTCGAAACCAACCTACAATTCTGAATATTGTCAGCCAATCCCTTTGATAAAAAAAACCAACTTCAAACAGAATCACATCGTGGGACACCTTTTAGTCAATAATATCAAAGGGCTTTTACAATTGTAGGCAAGGTTGAATAACTAAATATAATGCTTGTAAAATGTTTCTTGAAACCAAAAAAAAGGAAGTGAACCTCAAGATAAGGGTCTGTTTGGTGGTGGGGCGAAGTAAGCCGAGTAGTTTATCACTATACCAACCATGACGTTATTATGTTTCAACACTGGAAGCGCTACGCATGTCCATCAAGTTTGTTTGTTAAGCCAGTAGATTGAGAATGTAATTTTCAATATCATAAAACAGCTCCAAAACAAATTAAATCAGTAAGCTCATGTCTCTTCATTCTGGCAATTCTTGTAAAGCTATTTTCTGAAGCATCTTATTTAAAATATTCAAATTCATAACTCTTTTTATCTGTTTTTTATTCTTGTTGTGAAGTATGAACATGGTTTGGTTGTTCTGGTTGTTGGTTTAATTCTGGCTTCTGTGAAAGACGAAGAAAATGCATCTTTCTTGGTTATTTTGTTTTCCCTTACAATCAGTTCAGCCGTTGAGTTAGTAGTTTGCTCGTGCTCGATTCATTACTGTCATTTTGCTTGTTTTAGCTTGCAGCCATTGTTACACAGCCCCCCTCAACAAGGGATAGAGGCCGAAAGTTGCTGCCATCCCCTGTAGCACAACATGCCATTGATAGAGGATTCTCTCAAGGTCTCATATTTACGCCTGAACGTGCTGGCGAGGTATAGGACTAGGAACAATTAGTTATTCGTCGAATAATATGACTGTTTACTGAAATCACATATCTGACTTCATGGCGAATGTTAATAGAACTCTTGGCAGTGTTTCTTTTCTGAAGTTGTGATTCTGACCTCAGGAGATCTATCTAACTAGGCAAAAATAGGGGAAAGAGAATAAACAATGGGTGTGATTATTCTAATTCATATTACATGGTCTGAAGCAAGGCAATAGTTATAGTTTCGTCTTAAAATTGTTATTCATCTCTTTTCCTTCAAAAAGAATACATAACAAAGCCAAAACACTTTCATATCAAGGAAACTATAGACTAATCTGAACAAATGATTTGCCACCTCACATTCTGTTTTACCTTGTCTATTTGATGTGTCTTTTGCTCTATCGTATTAAAATTCTTCCATGTTGTTTCGATGAATGTTCTTGTTATTTAAAGTGTATTACTGCAGAAATTTTACTTTCTTGACTTGTATACTTTTGTTGGAGCAATTGCTGAAAGTCTATTGTTAAGCATCTGTCATGAACTGCAATTGCTGAAATTCCGTTGTTAAGCATCTGCCATCAACCTGTACTTTAGGTTAATCCTTCTCACATCCTTTTCCTGTAAGTCAATAAGCTTACTTAATTTTGTTGCACATCTTTTGAAAATCATATTTTTCTGTCTGTTGGTCCATTCAGTTTGAAGTGAGGAGCTATGTATAGATAATTTTGCGTTGGTATGTTTTTGCATCACCATGTTGTAGTTAATTCTGTGTTGATATTTTATGGATCACAATGTGGTATCAAATTACCCTTTTAACTTTCTGTTTTATAGTGACGGAAATGCATTTTGTAGGAAGTGTTATATCATAAAATAGTAACACCCGCTGCACTTCAAGCAGGAAACTTTCTTGTCTAACCTGAAGGCAATAAACCCGGAGTTGTGTGTCACAGCAGCGTATGGAAATATTCTACCTACAAGATTTCTCGAGATTCCAACTAATGGTATGAGAACCTCTCAGCAAGCGGTGCTGAGGAACATCAGTTGTAATTATTCATTTGCTTCTTTCTAATTTACTTACATAATAATTAGTTTGCTTGTTTATGGTGTTTGACAAAAGTAGAATTTTGTACGCATGTGTGTGCTTTTACTAGTAGCAAGTACATTTTTGGTCTATGATTCCTTGAGTTCACACTTGGAAAATAGTTTTTGTCACAACACTAAGGCAATTCTTTCTGACGCATCTTTATATATGCCTTTTGCAACCTAAACCTTTGAGGTCGTCGTAATCTTATCTGGTCGGTAACTGATGAGCACGGTGAGTATGACTTAAAGTAATGGCTAGGGGTGTTCAAAATCGGGTCGGGTCCGGGTCTGGCCAAACCCGGACCGGACCCGACCCTCTCCGGGTCTGGGTTAGCTAGATCCGACTGGTCCAAGATCCGACCCGACCCGACCCGACCCGAGCTAGTTTGGGTCCGATCAGGTCGGGTCTAATCGGATCTATTTTTGTAAAAAAAATTATTTCTTTTTTATATTATATGATAATATGTAAGGAATATATTTTTTTGATTATTAAATCTATTACACTAAGATATCTTATATAGACTAGATACCCTTACTACACTTAATTCATATATGATATGGGATAATTCCTAACATTTAGTGGACTTGTATTCTATTTCACTTATGGGTTAAGTGGGCTAAGTCCACTAAGTGTAAGAACTATGAAATTATCCATATCAATTATGGATTAAATTTGTGGAGTTTTTAATATATATATGAGTCATTCATATAATATTTTTTATCATAAAAAAAATATATACATATATTTTATACATATAAATAAATATAATACATTCATATATAGTATGCATGTGAACTGGTTCAAGGTTCAACTATATATATATATATATATATATATATATATATATATATATATATATATATATATATATATATCGGGTTGGGTCTCGACGACTTGGACCCGGACCTGACACGACCCGATCCAACCCATGGACCCGATAGACCCGACCCAAATTCTTAGGGTCGGGTCGGGTCCGTACGGGTCCTCGGGTCGGGTATTTTTTTGAACACCCCTAGTAATGGCAGCAATATTTGACCTGACCACAGAAAGTCATGTTTGTACTTGTATTGACTAGGTTGACTCCATAAAACTAGGTCGGCTTTGCTGACACATTTCCTCAAACTTGACCCTAATAATGTAAAAAAAATTCCATTAACTATTCATTTGTTTACAGTTTGAAAACTCCATTTTATGAACGTAAATGGCTATGAAACCTTTTACCTGGTAGGTGCAAAAATGAACCCGCCTTCTAATTTATTTTGGATTTTTCAGGTTAAATCCGGCCGTTGGGTCAAAAGTGAATAAAAATGGGCCAGGTTCTATCGGTTGATGTGACCACATAACTAAATTTGCCGTTCGGCTCGATTCATTTAGTAAGTAGACACTACATGAGCATTTGACGAGTGACGACCATAACATGACCTGCCAACCTGAATTACCACCCCCTAGTCCAGCTGTGAAATTGATAATGTCAAAACCAACAAAATTCAAAAAGATAAGCATTATTATAAAAAAAATAAGGATGCCTAGTTCTCTACTGGGTGGAAAATTAATTAGAGAACTTTATTGGTTTAAGTTGTCGTAGTTTGACCTTTGATAAAGGTTATAATCAATATGGTTAAATGTGACAATTTTCAACTGGATTATGTCTTAAAAATTTTGACTGATTTTGATGTTTGATTAATAGAAATAACTGTATATTCCTTCAGGTACTGTCAATATTCATCCAAGCCTGCTACCTTTGTATCGTGGTGCTGCCCCTGTGCAAAGAGCATTACAGGTTTCCCTGTGATATTTAATTTTCAATAATTCTCACCGACTGTTTTTATCTAATATTCTAGAATCTAGTTACTTTCTTTAGGATGGAGTTGCAGAAACAGCAGTGTCACTTGCGTTCACAGTTAGGAAATTGGATGCTGGTCCTATAATTGCGTATGAAAAAGTCATGGTTGATGATTCCATAAAGGTAACCAAATTAATTTTTACAAAGGGTTGCTTTGCTTTTCCTTACAACGGTTTCTTTGTCAGAGATGACCTGCAAACTGCAAAAATCTAATTGCATGCTATCTCAAAATAACTCAGTAAGACAAGGACCATTATTTTATCTCCTGTACTAATATCAAGTTGACTATTTGACTAAATAATGAACAAATGGAAGGAAGAACAAACTCCTTCATTGTTTAACATGAGTAAATGCAATTCCATGTAACAAAAACAAAAGTAAAACAAGAAGCTTCATCTGTAAACTCGGCTGATAAAAAGAGGAAAGCATACAACAGAGAATAATGGCATCACCATGTGTAATTTAGATATAAGAACAGTTTTCAGTAACGGCAAAAATATGATGAACATAATTAAGTTTATTACGAAGAGATTAGTACAGGAAGCATGCGAATGCACTAGCCTTAAAAAAATAGGCGACCTTGTGTGGCTGTTTCTCTCTACTGTTCCCAAGTTCCAACCCGCTGACACATTCCTTCGTCTCTGCCAGAAGCAGAAATAGGTGGAGACACTAGATCCTATATTTCTCTAGTTGCCCAAACTAATCGATGATATTTAAATTCAATAGACATGAGATAGATAAAAGAACCTGATTACGATCTGGCGTGATGCTTCCGGCTAGCTGTTGCGAACACAATGGCGTTTCCTGCGAGGATGTCCAATGTTAGCTCCAAGCAACATTACTCAACAAGAAGAACACAAAAATACTTAAGACAGAGTATAGATGAAAGAAACCTGATATTGATGCCAAATTTGATTAAGATCTGAAGTGAGGCCAAAAATGCTTTAGAGACAGGGAGGAGGGAGGGATCTTGAAATTTGGTTTTTAATAATTCCAACACTTTCAAAACCTGGCTTGGATTGGATCAATCAAGAATCATACGCATCTTAGTTGGGGCTCTGCCTGCTTCATCTTAGGGAAGTTTCCTGTTGTTAGTTTTATAAGTTAGGCATACTGTTTGCCAGACCAATTGCCCTTTCAAGAATTCAAAGATTTAAAGAGATGATTAAGCAAGTTGCTATCACTTTAATATCAAATTACCAAGTTAAGATAACCAGCTGATAGATAAAGTACAGAATGTTGGCAATTCAAAAGATTCTCTTTAACTTTTGACAGATGGTAATTCTAATAAATTAAGTAGGTTTAATGTTCAAGTGTGTTATGTCTACAATATTGTCGTGGCATTGCTGCATTTTAGTGGAAGATGACATTTAGCACCATAGTTTGGGTTATTGTGTTGTAATTTTGAAGTCGTCGTTCTTGAGAACAAATACGCTTTAGAAGTAATACAATAGTATGTATACAGTTCCTTGGACTTGTATCAAGCAGCAAAATATGTTCTTTCACCTTTTGAATGGTTGGTCATATAAGATGCAAAATATTCTGGGCATGCAACGGTGTATGTGTATGGATTCTATTGGTTGCGCCAATAGATGATTAGGTGCGCGAGAGCCTAGAACACATGGTAATAACCAAAGCTCTACATGACCAAAAAGTCTGTATGTAAGAAACCCATTCTAAAAAATTTAAGAGGATTAGTTGCAATTGCTCTCTTGTTAACAAATGTCATGTGATTTATCCTATGCAGGCACCGCAGTTGCTGTCTCTGCTATTTGATATTGGTGCGTACCTACTTTCCTATCCGTCATTTACTAAATCCATCATTCTTGTTTTACTTTGTCTAATTGGTTTTAATGTGGTTAGTAATTTCTACTTATGTGAAATATGTATTTGTTGACATTTGGGATTCATCAGTTGGCTAACATATTGAATAGGTTAGTGGGCATCTAATAAGTTCCATCCCTGAGAAAATGTATGATGTTCGCTACAACGTGGACATGAAATGAGAACCTTCTGATACTGATGCCAAAATTTTGTTGTGTATGGATGCCATTGCAAGCTTGTAATGCATGATCGTGAAATAATTTGCACACAGCATGACCTGAGATGGCTTTGTGGTCGTTTTAGCTATTCAAGGAGTTGCATTTTAATTACTCTATATTGACTTAAAAACTTTTTTTTCCCTGTCTGTACAGAATGCTCATTGTTGATTATAATAGCTTAAAAGATTTGTATTTGTGCATAACCATTTTGTAAAATCCTGTGTAGTGTGTAGTAAATAAAAGATTAATCTGGCCTTCTTTTGATTTCTATGATTCTTCTAAAAAGACCAGCATTTGCTATTACAGGATCCAAGCTTCTTATTCGTGAACTCCCAGCATTATTTGATGGATCTGCAAGGTCTAAAGCCCAGGAACAAGATGAGTCAAAAGCTACTTTGGCACCTAAGGCAAGTCTTATTGTACACGAAACACTGCACCTTACAAAAATCTGCCATCTCATCCTTATTTTAGTTATAAATGCATAGTTATCTAGATTATCAGTCAAATTTGATATCTTTACTGGTTTAGAATCCAATTGGCACATGTACTTAATCGTCATAGCTCTCCCTCGCTTGGTTAATATGTGCTTCACCACTTCATAATACTAGACTACTGATCTTCCTAAAGCATTAGTTTAGATGCCTTTGTGCGTGGTTATGCATTTCATGAAAGCCTTCGGAGGTCTTTGTGACACTAGTAATAAACTGGATATGCACATTAGAAACAGACGTTGTATTATTTCATTTTGCCCATCTGTGTATAGGTTTATGGAACTATCTTATCAATGGTTAACTTCCTAACATATTTAATCAATTAAGAGATGCACGTTCATGATCCTTTAGCCAATTGTTATGATCTGGCTGCACGTTCCGTGGTCCTTTTATCTGTATGCTACCTACTAAGTTCTTATATTTTTAAGCCAAGCTTCTTAGCAAGTGCTAGATACCTAACTTATTGTCTTTCTGATGGTCCTTTGATGTTTAGGTGTTTAGGTAATTGGTAGGTAACATACAGTTATATTTTCTTTATTTATACATAATTGCAACTGTGTAATGTGTATTTACATGTCATGCTTTTAAGATGTCATTACATTTGAATAAGACAGGACTATTTGAAATTGTGATTGTATCCTAAGATTACCAATATATGCTTTGGCTTTCTGCACCAAAGTCGATATGATATAACGAGCAAACTTAGATGTTGCCATGTTGGCATAAAATGTAGCAGATGCGACGGAATCCAAGTTCAAGCAATCTTTTTGAGGAATGCATCCAAGTGCAACTAAGAATGGTACACGTTGAAACTATCACTATGCAATTTCTAAGTATCCAGATATCCAGTCACTATGCAATTTATAAGTATCCATATCCAAGGTTTTAAGTGCACCGGAAACCGCCCCCCCCCCCCCAAAAAAAAAAAAAGAATAGGAAAAGAATGCGTGGCACTTACCTCTTTCTCTCGCCTAATTTTTTTACCTTCGTCGTCCTCGCTACGCGAAAGAACAAAGATCACGCGTCCATGACTTAATATATCTATGTTATTCTATTTTATTTGTTAAACGCTATTTTTTACAGTTTAAATTTTTAAAACTTCAATTTCTTATAACTTTTCATAATCTTATTTTTACGTATTTTATTGAAATTAAATTTCAACACTTTTCTTTTGCATTTTTATGATAATTTTTGTTAAATACTTGAATACAATTTATTAATTATTGGTATCGTCGGCACGTGTTAAGATCCGAATTTACAAAACTGGCTCAGCTTGTCATGGAAAACCTTGCATATGTCCAAGTGCTTAACGCAAAATGTAATGCTTCAGTTTCCAACTGCAAGTAAATAAGACAGGCATTTGATGTGATCATGGAATGCAAATTATTGTAGTCTGCTACAAGAATGAAGGTCCTAAAGATTTCTGTCTCTTACAATCAGTTCTAACTGCAAATCTAGTTGGTTGCTAACTTGGCATATGTCTTGCTGATCTGAGGCCTTGAAATCTATCTGTGTATTTGAGTGCAAACTATCTAGAAACTGAACTGAATTGAAGCATTTGTAATTGACGTCTTTCTTTCTGGTTGCAGTTGACTGTAGATGAATCGTGGCTGTCCTTCAATCAGGAAGCGAAAGTTCTACATAACAAAGTAAACTGTAACAGCTCCTTCAAAGTCTGAACAGGAAGTTTAAAATGACTGTTTTAGGTTAGGGCATTTGCAGGTTGGCCTGGAACCCGTGCTAGAATTCATGTGGGTAATGAAAATGGTTCTTCAGAAATGGTAGAAGTCAAGATTGTTACGACAAGAGTGCCAAGTGTTTCTGATGAAATTAATGATCCGCATGAAATTGCCTTTATAGGGGATTCTCTTGTTTTTCCTTGTGCGAACAATACTCAGCTTCAGGTGCAGTAGAGCTTTTGGCTTTCAAAAACTTTTTCTAGACAATATCTGTTACCTGCAAATAATTTTCTTCCTCAGGTGCTTGAGCTGCAGCTACCTGGGAAGAAAGTAATGAGAGCGCGAGACTTTTGGAATGGTTTACGCGGTCAGAAGTTGAAGTTAGTAACTTAGTATAGGAAGCAATATATCTCAATGGAAGGTTGAATTTGCTAGCTTGAATATTTACTATATAGGAAATGTTGATGGCTTTTACTAACTGAGGCTTGATATCTGCCGACTGCCTGTTATAGGAAATATTTGTAAGCATTACCTATCAAGGTCTCAATGCTGTTCTCTTCGTGGCTTCAGCTTGTTTGGAGCAACGCACTTTTGTATGTTGTCTTTTTCGTGTTAATTTTGTGGCTTTAAGCATATTTCATTATTTTCTTTATGATTGTGGAACCATTTCTTTGCAGAATATTTGCTTATATCAGGCTGGAATGTCTCGGCTTGAATGTCAGGGATACAAGTTCGTGCACTGCACCCTCTTAGGTTCGCAAGGCCCCTACAGTGGACTAATAGTTTCCTATGAGAATCTTGGACAGTATTTTTTGCAGCTAGTTTCACTTTAATATAGTTTGTAGCCCCATTTGTTTCTATTTTAAGCTTTCTCATTGGTTATTACGATCTACTAATTTCTTACATCAATTGAACGGCAGTTGAAATGATGCTAGCGATAAATTCTTCTGGAGTTGGAAGAACTGTCATAGTCAAATTGTAACGTATTTCAGATGCTGACAACAGAATCCCCCAATTTATGTTAATGTAGTGTCATTTTAGTTCACAGCATTTGTTTATATTGTGAACAAAATAGTTTATTTATTTGCTTAACTGCTGATGGAGAATATATATATATATAGGTAAGGAGAATCACCAGTAAGAGAATTTTACATTTTGATGCAGAGTTTTGAATACTGCAGTAATGAGACACATGTCCTGTAGATCGTTTCTTACTGCTGTATATTGCAATTATTTTGTATGTTTAACTTTATATTCTTAGATTTTTTTTGTTTAGACTTTCATATGTACCTGCCAAGATCCATTCTCTCTTAGCCAGGCGGAATCTGTTCTAACCCAGCTCACAACCGGGGACTGGCAGCCTTTCAAACACACTGGGTGGTACATGTCATCTCTGTTCCATTGCCGGAGCCGCGCAGCATGTGTAACCCGCTTCATTTCTGGAATGTGTAACCCTCTTCATTTCTTCGAAAATTCGAAAGTACAGGCTGCAAACAGGGCACCCGTTCTTCATGGTGACAATCTCAGTCCACTTATCCTAAAACCTTGATCTTGCATGAATATATAACTTGTGGGCTTTTTGAAGTTTCTATTTCTTCCTTTGGCTCCTTCAAATGTTCTGCCATCCTCTCTAAAAGACTAATAGACCTATACAGTGGTGTCCGGAGTTCAACCTGATAGATATACATGTACGATCCTTTTATGAATATAGCAGATGTTATCATCCTTGGGGTTATCCTTGTCTTATCATAAGCTTCTTTGCCCGTTTTGGAATTTGTTGCTTCTCAGTTAAACTCCGTCTCTGTTTTAGCATATCTACAAGTAAGTAGACTGCTATAGATTTGTTCATTGTCGGTTGTTTTCATTTAACCTAGCTCTAGCTTGAGATTAGAACTGGTTTTAAAGAATCCATTTAAAGTTGCTCAGTACATTTTTGTTCTAGATATTCTCTCAAAAAAAAAAAAACTTGATGTTTATACACCTATTTCCCAAGCATCATAGCTGGAGTCATGCCAAACAACCTTAGTGTATTCATATATTACAGGTATATAACTACATAGTGGTAGTCCAAGCTGAATAATTCAACCTTGAAAATTTGCAATATCTCAACTTCCAGCTCCTGACTTGCAGATTCCGTGACGACGATTTGGTTTATTATTTTGTTTGGTGGCAACTAAAGATCAGTTTCTTTCCGACTGCCAGAGCCTTCAAAGATTTCACAGGAGTCCTAGCTGAAAAAAACTGGTACAACATAAATCCAACCAACATAAACGTCAGGACACTTTCATTTTTCGTTTCTCTCAAAAAAAAAAAAGGACACTTTCATTTTTGGTCGTCCGCGTCTGTTAATGTGCAGTACAAATGTTTTCGTCCTTGCAAGTTTTAAGTCACTGAAGCGAGTAGTTTGGCTCCAGCATAAGACAAGGTTGAGTAGTCAAACGGTGCAGTACATTGTAGTTGAAAGTTTTGAAAATCTTTGAAAAACATGTAAACGGGCAACTAAAATGAATCCAGTTCAAAATGAATTTCAGTACTGAACTGCAAGGTTCAGTGGCCACTTAAACATATATATTTTGACTATTTTTTTTAACTATTAAATTATAGAACTTTTTCAGCTCTGTAATTTGATATTTTATTGTCATACCAAATATTCAAAAAGATTACGGTAGCCTGTAGATTGGGTCACAAGAAAATATTGTCCTTGAGCACTGATACCAATTACCACATTATCATTCTATTTAACGTCTTTTTGGATAAATGTACTGTGTGGATAAGTACAATCTAGAAGTCTAAGGATAGGTATAAGTGATGAATATGTGAAATTTTGGACTATGCTAAGTAGCATTAAAAACATAGTGCTCTCCATCATTTTTTTTTTGTTAAAAAATGTATTTCTAGTGTTTTTTTTTAATGAAAAAAAGGAAAGCATCATCATTCTGATGGTTACTTCTAATGTACCAATTTGTTGTCCAAAATTGTAGCTTCACTCTTTCAAAATATTTGATTTCCGAGTTGTCCTCTTAAATTAGAGTCATAACTTGAACGTACATATTGTAACTGAATCAGATACTGCAAAAGTATAACCTGTTTGATGTTAGAGTGCTGATCCCAGTTACAATCTGGAACCAAATATCAATGCATATACGTATCATGTATGGTTAAAATGGTACGGGAATAGATGATGAAATGGTCAAGATGCAGAAGACAAGTCACGGTATAAATGCATGATAAATACAGGGAGATCTATCGGGATCTTATAAATGTGACAGTAACTAGGACTAATAACCTTTTTCGAACAAGATCGATTTAATTATCAACAACGACGTTTTTCTTATATAAGTTTCACACTTAAAAACAATAATTGGCCTGAAATCGCCCAAGTCCACATGCCTTGATTGCTAGGAAACCCTAGTTCTTCATTTCTTGAATACCAGCCATGAAATCACCCAAGTTCCCTCAATTGTTGTAATCACTTAGCAACTCAATCAATTAAGTAGTCGTCGTTCAGATACATATGCTAGTATGTAGAAGAATTTTCATGGTGGCTGTTAGCTGGATTTTTTTAAAAAAAAGTTGGCTATTTAAGGTTGCATAATAGGTGTATATTTGCTGCTTTTTGTGGTGCATATTGGTTTTGCTTATCTGCTTTTGATTTGGACATCAAAATTATTGGAGTTGAGGGCTTAAATCATGTTAATAAATATGAAAAGTATCATTGTCCAACCAGAATTGAAGATGCCTTCATTTATCTCTTAACATGAAGGGTGAAGACTTACGGACTAAAATTGCCTTCATTGCTCCACTGCAGCCACAATTTTGTACGTTCCTGATAGGAGCTCTGTCAAATGAATTTAACCAATTTGATTTGTTTTCATTCCTGAGGTATCATTTTCACAAGTTACTCGAGATAATAATATTTTTCTTTTTTCAAGGAAATTGTTAGTCTCAGTTCTTCGACTGCTATTCATATCGTTCTAAATATATATTAGTTATTACTAAAGTCATCCACTGTATTGCCTGTGAATTCATAAATACTACTAATATTTCATGGGATTTTTTTTTTGCTAATATATATTAGACAATCTAATTTCACATTAGACACTCAAATCTAAATGATGTTACTAGTGATACATAGCTTTTCTTTTTTTTGGCTAATCTCTGGGCTGTTTCCATGTGTATAATCCAATCTCATTACCCATTTTGACGAGCATGTATAAAATCTCTTTATCCCGAGCTAATGAAAAACGTGTCCAATTATCAAATCTAAATCCAGATTTGGATATGACACTTTTAAATTAAGTTTAATTTAAAGTTTTCTCAAAGACATGTATAGGTAGTACAATGCCATCCGATTCTGGTAGACAATATTTAACTTCAGCATTCGTGTGCAAAAAGTTGTATGTTTGCAGTTTTATATATTTAAAGTATACTGTTTGGTATTGTATCTATTTTATTTTATGTAAGCTTGCTAATAGTCCATGCTGACGTGTCAATCCAATCTCATTGCATTATAGAATATCTATCGTAATTGGGAAACTTAAACCCATAGTGAAGTGTATATGAAAAGCTTGCATGATAGACTTCTGCTGAGCTGGAGTGACTTTAGAGCTTGTAGGCTTCGGATGATTCATAGAAAGGCAGATTCTAGAGTCCCCTAAATTTCTCTCAAAATGAATCCGATTCACATTTGGGCAGATTCATGATTCGATTCATTGAACATCACACAGTTCACTTTTAAGCAGTGGAGAGCTCAATGGACACATTTTAGCAGCTCTTTCATTGTTATAAATTCATATGGCAAACAAAGATGCTCCAAGTGCTAAGCAACTCCCAGATGCTTAGCAATTATGACATTACCAAACTTCTGAAAGCTATAAGCTGCTTCAGTTAAGAGAGAGTTAATAGCCTCTAATATTATGACTTATGGACGTGAATATTGGGGTCTGGACATGGCCTCCTGTCGATATCTTCTGCATTCAAATTGCAGGTTAGGATTAATAGTTAATTAGAATGGTGTCTGGACTTGTGAAAATGACCTTCCCCAAATGGCAAGAAATGGGCAACACAGTTTCGTAGGCCTGAAAGCAGGCAGTGAATGAGGGAGAAGAAACTTTTGATGTGAGTTTTATGTTTGAATTAGGTGAAGGACAAATTAAGATTTTATGCGAGTTGTAGACCATAAGGATCATGAAGAAGGGAGACCCATGTGATTCATTCTTCTATAACTAGGTTCTTTATACATTGACTTATTATTGATGCATAACTAAGAACTCCTGTTCCCTTGATATCTTCTTTTTTTTTCCCCCCTGAGAAAAGAGTTTTTACTCACTTGATATAAATTCCTTCACCTGACATTAATTTTTGCATATCCTATCCAGTTATTATGTTTTCATATATTATAAGAGTCGCGAGTTGTCCAATATTATCAAGTTTTACAAGTTATAAAGGACTAATTAAGTTTTTCCATATTAGTGTGATAGAAATCCTCTACCCCCACTATATGTTCCCAATTTCTATCCCCACGTTCTAAATAAACACTTATATATATATTTAAAAAAAAAATCAACATAAAATTATAGATTTTGATTGAGATTTATAATTTTATATTAATTTTTTTTAAAAAATAGTTTTAAATAGTTATTCAGGAGCTCTAAAGTGTTAATGAGTTTAAAAATAGTTTTAAAAATCCGTTAAGATGTTAACAGTTTAGAGCCCCTGAACACATATTTAAAAATATTTGTTTGAAAAACTTTCAAAATGAAAATTTAAATCTAATCAAAATTTACAACTTTTATATATTTAGTTAGAGTACGGGGACAAAGATTGGGAATATAAAGTGGAAGCGGAGAATTTTTGTCCTGTGGGCTTTGTCCGGGATTGTCTTCTTTCAATATCATCAATTATACCTGCACTAAGCCAAAGAAATAATGCTCCTACTTTAGAGTAGATATTCCTTTTCTTCTCGGTGGGTCTTGTTAATTTTCAATCATCATTAGAACGATTACTGAGTGCTTGGGAGTTCTTTTTTTTTCTTTGGAGAGTAAGGTGTTGACTGTATAAAATAAATGGGCCATCATCCTCGGTTGACAAGAAGGGAAAATGTACAGTAATAGAGATATACATGGAGATACACTCAAAAGAGAAGACTCCTAACCACAAATTTACACTCGAAAAGAAGAAAATATAGGAGAAAGAAATCAATCAGCATATCTGTATAGTCGGAGAAGCATTTGTGCAACCTTCTATCTTTCCCTCGTAGTTCGAGCCTTTTTCAAGAGTGCAAAAGAGAGATCAAATTGTTGTGGATCCATATACCGTTCATAGATTTGTTGTGGAAGATTATTCTGTTGCATTCAAAGATATCAAAAGAAGGCAACATAGATATAATCCCAAGTAAATCCGAAATTCCCATGGCTGCGAGCAATTAAACTCAAAAAGAAGCTAAAAGTGCTTGGGATCTTGAGTTCCAATAACTCTTACAATACAAAAAAAGCACCAAAAGTAAGCTAAAAAGAAAACAAATAAACAGACAGGGTGAGTTTCGTTGTTGCCGTACAAGAGGTAGTCTGCGGGTTCTGCCTTTGACAATTACAGCAGCCCTTGCTGCAAAAATGGCAGTAAAGTGCTTGGCATTTTTCTATAACATACTTCCAAGATATTCATGAAATTAAATTTTTTATGCTAAGTCTGTCTGTAATAAAACTTCCATTATACATGTTCAGGTTTTGATTGCTTTTCGCATAGGACCTGTTTACTTAAACAGGAAAATGAGAAAGTAGAAAAGTGAGAAAGTTGGAAAGTTAGTTTTCTTGTTTACTTTAAAAGAAAAGTGAAAATAAAAAAGTTGGAAAGTCAGTTTTCTTGTTTACTTAAAATAGAAAAGTGAGAAAGTGAGAAACTGACTTTCCTTTCACTTTTCATCCCTATATAATTTTTATTTTTTTAACTTTCTTATCAAAAATTAAGAAGTGAGAGAAAAGTGAGAGTCATTAGTATTTAGTATGATTATTAATAATAATAATTTTCTAAAGTAATTAAATATTAATAAAAATTAATTAATATATTTATAACTAATAAATATTATAAAAAATTTAAAATAATAAAAAAATTATTATTTTTAATAAATAATAAATTTATATTCTTTAATAATTAAAAAAAATATAATAATAATAACAAGCAAATTACTACAAATAATAAAAAATAAATATATTATTTTTTATATAATGATTTTAATAATTTATTACTATTTTCTAAAAATATAAATAAATAAAATTACTAAATAGCTAAATAAAATAAATAATAAATTTTTAATTATTAATTATTAAATAAAATGGTAATTATTTTAAATTATTTATTAAAAATATTAATTATAAATTAGTTTTTAGTTATTTTAAAGAATATTTTTAATTAATATTTAAGAATTATTTTTAATTATTAGTAAAAATTAATTTTTATAAAAATAAAAAATTTTACTTATTTTTCACTTTATAATAAAAAAATTATTATTTTTAATAAATAATAAAAATAATAAATTTATATTCTTCAATAATAAAATAATAATAACAAGTAAATTACTACAAATAATAATAATGAATATTATATTATTTTAATTATATAATAATTTATTACTATTTTCTAAAAATATAAATAAATAAAACTACTAAATAGCTAAATAGAATAAATAATTTTTTTAATTAATAAAATAGTAATTATTTTTAAATTTATTATTAAAAAAATTAATTATTAAATTTTTTTGTTCATTAAGAAATATTTTTTAATTATTATTATTTAATATTATTAAAAATTATTTTTATAAATAAAAATTTTATTTACTTTCCATTTTACAATACAAAGTAAATAAGAAAACTCAAATTTACTTTCTTATCACTTTTCCATCACTTTCTATCCCACCACTTTCATTTCACTTTCCACCTTATCACTTTCTTATCACTTTTCATTCTACTACTTTTTTTCCACATTATTTTTTATTTTTTTACTTTCCACTCCAAGTAAACAGCCCCATAGCAAATTCAAAATACAATGAAGGTAGCAGTTTTAGCAGGTAAAAAAACATCTTTTTTTTTTTTTTCTTAATGATAGTAAAATGTCAGGAGATGAACTAAGATACATGGAAATTATCAACTTCTTGAAGTTCAGACACTAATATCCTTTCTGCAGAGATGAACGATCTTAGGCATAGGATTTTTGAAATTATTTCTAGTCGGGGTCAACTTAATTAATTATGCATAAACCGATAGACAACTTAATTTGGTATGATATGTTCACTAACACAAATGAACGTTGTACTGTTAGGTTAGCCATGTAAATATTGTCATGCCACAAAGCTGTCCACTTATGCCTAGTCAATATCCCATTTTCTGATGAAAATAATTCATTCTCTTTTGTTTGTAATTTATTGAGTAAGTTCTAGACTGTGTATTTACTCGCTATTCTGGTGTCTTACTCTTATAAATACACCTTCCTCACACTCCTCCACATTAACTGGTCTTCTTCTTCTTCTTCTTCTTCTCCTCTAATAAAAAGATCAAAGTAGTAAAATATGGGTGCACTTGATTATTTGTCTCACATCTGCAGCTTCACTGAAACAAAGAGGTCCTTAAAAAGGAAGAGAAGGAAGCCACTCCAGGTGAGGATTAACCAAAGGCACCTTAAAAGTGTATGCCTTTGCTATATTGATTACTTAGTTACTATCTGTATGTTATCTTATGCATCCTTGTTATAAACTTCCAAATGCTCAAACAAATTATATCTTCTGTCTTGTTGTTTTTGTATGTGTGCGTTCGTCTTTCTTGGTGCAAAGTAGACTGTAGAATTGAAGGTAAAGATGGACTGCGACGGCTGCGAGAGGAGAGTGAAGCATGCTGTTAGCTCCATCAGAGGTACGGATGTTATCATCTCCCTTCTCTGGCTCTTTTTTCTTCAGGACCTTGAGATGATCCTATTTTAATTGTATATATTTTGATATAATAAAGTAATAACCATGATTTCCAATAATAAAGTAATAACCCTGCAATCCCTTACATTAGTTTGCAAAAGCCCGGAAGAAACTGGAAAAGAAAAAAAAGGAAAACAGAAAAGATTAAAGCCTCACTTTCATCATTTGATGTTTCTAAGTTTTGCAGAAAAGAAGCGTATTTTTCTCCAGCTGAAAAAAAGATACTGCGTTTACTCTAGAATGTAGACAGAGAGTCACATAAGCATTTTCAAATTCCTGTTTGTATATAAACAGTATGCCAACAATTTCTTCATTTGCTCTGTTTTGTATACTAAAATTACATCTTTTTCTTCTACACTAGTTTTTGCTCTTGCCTTTCTTCGGTGGGGAAAAGCAATGTCTGTATTAAAAATTAAAAAGACAGTAAATCAACCTCAACTCATGTAGCAGTCAGGAAGTGCACCTAGATAAAACCAAAAGCCATACAAGGAGTACACCAAAACCCCCTTACAAGTTAAGATAAAAAAGAAGTAAACAGAAGGCTCCTAACAGCAAGCCCCTTTCCAGAACTCCAAAATACAAAGAATACATATGTTAAAGCAAGCCCCTTTCCTCCTAGAGCTCTGATGCTTCGGAACTAATTATCAACTCCGTAGCTCCTATAATAATTGTTGTTCCAAGTATGGATATAGAGAAGTAACCGAACCTTGTGTGGTCTTTAGGGACCTGCCCAAGAAAGTATTTGTAGCTTGGAATAGAAATAAACCGAGAGGGATAATCTAGCTTTGCCGTTAATAACAAACACCAAAAAATAGTCGTACAAACACAATCCCATGCAGGCGAAATGTTATCCCTCAGAAAATACCAAGATGGATAGGAAGGGCAGGTTCTGAATGTTATCCCTCAATCTGGGAAGGTCCTCAATATTCCTTAATTTAAGATGCAAGAGAAACAACAACCAATGAAACCAAAATGACCATTAGACAAGCTTACTTGCACCATGTATCATAAGAAAAAAAAAACTATATCTCTTGAGTTATGGAGATGGTTTAACTGATATGATCTTTGATTACATTTAGTATTTGTACAGGTGTAACGTCGGTTAATGTGAGCAGGAAGCAGAGCCGGGTGGAAGTCACCGGTTACGTCGACATAAATAAGGTGATCAAGAAGGTGCGAAGCACGGGAAAGCAGGCGGAGCCATGGCCTTATGTCGAGTATAACCTTGTTGCCTATCCTTATGTTTCCGGAGCCTACGACAAGAAGGCACCTACTGGATTTGTACGCAATGTGGCTCAGGCTTTGCCCAACCCAAACTCAGCTGAAGAACAGTATGTGTCTCTCTTCAGTGACGAGAATCCAAATGCTTGTTCCATAATGTGAACCTAGAAACTTTACAGGGTTGTTTTAGATGATGCTTAGTGAATAGTATATGAAGATCAGAGAACTTGTGATGTGTTTTGGAGAATTTGAGTTGTTCCGTAAGCGATACAAAATGAGTCTAAGCTCAAATTCTAGACAGACAGAAGTATCTAGAATATCTATCAACAGTGCAAATGCATATTTCGTTACCCAATTCAAATAAGTGAGGACATCATGATATGTACTACAACATGTACAAAGCCCACCCAAATTCCTGTAAAAATAAACGAAAAGAGATACGAGGATAATAATGCAAGAGAGGGTATACATGATGTTCTGTATCTTTCGTGCAAAGCTAAACATGTTAACACAGTCAAAATCTTAAATTGAAAGATACATTAATCAGTAATTGGCCCAACATGACCATTTTGTGTAATTTTATTTCATCCGACTTTATATGTATTAATTATAGAAGTAGTATCAAAGTTTAGTGCTTTTCGACACGCAAGATAGCGAAAATCTCATTAAAGCACATCAAGTTGGAAAAAAAACAAAAAACAATATATTAAATTATTGAAGCTGGTCGGAGAAAAGGATGACCAAAGAAACCTTTTTTTACTGGATTCCAGGACCCTTTGTAGAATTCGCTCTGTTTTTTAACTTTGTCAGAGTTAAAAACTTTTGCTTTTTCAAAACTGAAATAATCGATATATAAGTATATATAATTGGATGATTAAAGTTAGAGATATCAAAACGGCCCGCAGTCCGTAGTCCGCACCGCGGCCCGACTCCCGACTCGGCCGTGCGGGCCAGTCTTGGAAGAACAGCCCGCCCAAGCCGTGTGGGCTGAGATGGCTCGCGGGCTACGCGCACATGTCATTAGCCATTGCAAAGCAAATTTTTTTATGTTTTAACTCTAAATCCTAAATCCTAAACTTCTATAAACACCTCTCCTTATCGTCTATATAACTTATTCGAAAAATATAATAATGTCTAATATTAAAAATAAATTCTTAATCAAATTAACAAATTATAAAGTACAAACATAAAATATTAATATAAAAGTAATTATGTTATACATTCTATTATATTAATTTCATAAATAAAATTTTATATATATAAAATTGGATATCACTATTAGTTTATGCCACTTCTCAAATAAATTTTATGTGGTATGTGGTATTCTTATTTATCTAATAATGTGTAGAGAATAAAGTATAATATTTTAATAAAAATAACTATTAATTTATATAAAATTGAAAAAATAAAAAATAAAAAATAAAATTTTTAACATTATTATTTTATATATAATTATATATGACTAATATTCGTATATTATACGATTGCAAAACTTGGTGTAATGACATTACCCTTCCTTGGATATTTATGTGTATATAATTTTGATGGAGTTCGGAGTAATATATAGGAGACTTTGTATATAATTTTGGGACAAAGAAAACATAACCAGTGACTGCGGATTAAATACCTTAATGAAATTATCTGGACCACTATTGGAGATGTACGCTTGAATAAGTTACAGTGAATATGCGATATAGATAATACCCCACCGCCTTAGAGATAAGTTAGAGATGCAAAATTAGAGGCACTTTCTTATATTTCTATGATCGACAAAGAAATCTTCTTATGAACTAATAAGAATTTTATCTTTGGATATGTCTGATAAGTAAGCTGGCTGTTTTAGAGGGAAACAAAAAAGCTTGCTATCATGAATGACCATTCACTTGGTTGTGCTTCTCAGCTTCATGCTTGCTACTCGCTGCCGCGTTGCTTGTGGGCATCTCTCTCCAAAATCGAAATGGATGAAGGCTGGCTTTGGCTCTTTTTTTTTTTTAATTTTTTTTTGAGAAAAACTGAGGTGGAAATCTATCGCAGCGCCTCATTCAGTATGAAAATATTATGTATCTCGATCTGCATATTATACTCAATGTTACTCTTCACCTTCATTGCTTGGACTATCTTATGGTGTGGGTCTAGTTTCTTTCTATACATAACCTGTCAGGAATAGTAAATTGATACTTTTCTTTCACCTTTGGCCTTTATATACCACGCTTATACAAGACGAAAGTATGTCTATAGATTAATCCAGATATCCTAATATAATCATAAGTTTTCGTAGTACATAAGAATAGAAGATGTGGCATGACCATTTCCTACTTGACACCTGAGTGTGTAATCATATTTTCTAACTAAACCCTACTTCCTCAAGCAGTACACCGTATGCGAGAAGGCACACACAAAAACCTTAATTTATATAAAGCACACTCTTCTGTCAAATAATTGTGTCGTGGGTAGATGGCGTAGCATGCGGGTTGAATAAGATGTTGCGAAATGAAGTTGCCCGAGTTGGAGGTAATAGTCCCATCGTCAATCCACGGGATCAATAGATCTCAACGGTTCATCGCCGAATACGAACAGAAGCTTGTTCAACTCAAAGAGCAAGTCAAGTCAGGTCGAGAACAAAAATCAAGTTATGTGACATCTTAACCCCAGTTACTTAGCAAGTTGTGTGATAATAACTGCATTTGGTCAGATCTTATAGCCACTTTGGTTAGCAAGTTGTGTGGAAAAACTGAATACTTAATAGAAGTCAGTCTTGAGCCCCCTTAATTGGATTTAAGCAAATAGTGCTCCTTATAAGTTTTTAAGTGAACAATACTTCTTTATGATGTGAAATGTCTAAAATATTCATGTCTTTTTTTCCACCAAATCTCTTTCTTCTTTTTTCCTTCCCCTCCGATTTTCTAATATTAATATAAGAGAGAGAGAACTGGAAGGGAAGAGAAAGAAAAGAGAGAGAGAGAGAGAGAGAGAGAGAGAGAGAGAGAGAGAGATTTAGTGAAAAAAAAAGACGTGGATACTTTAATCATTTCTAAAATGAGCACTGTTCGCTTAAAAACTTATAGGGAACGTTGTTCGCTTAAAATTGAGAGTTGGCACTATTTGTCAATTTTGCCAAGATGTTGCAATGCACTAAGAACATATTTTGGTAGATAGCTTCTTTATGTTTATAAAATAACGGAAAAAAACAACAAAAATGCTTAGCAAACCAAGTCATGGCACCTCGAGATTGAAAGTCATATTTGATCGAATATTTAATTCGGAGTAGTTTGGCTTGGCTAGTAGTGCGAGATGAATGAAAAAGTCGATGTCTTTTTTTAATCGAAACAAATTAAAGACTTTGCATGGTGAATTTTTAAGTCATTATTTCCCTTGCCCGCTTGATTTCCAAGTCAAGGTCCTCGCCTAGTTCATTCCAAGGATCTATATATAGCCCCACCTAGTGCAGGCCATGAAACAACTTTAAGGTAAGAGATTCGTTTGTAACCGAAAACACTCTTGGTTCTACTAGGAACTTCATACTGGATTGTTTTTCCCCTTTTATTTCTTGACTTGTTGTACATGACTTGGCCAATTTTCCCTCAGATGACTGAACTTTTAACCAGGGATTTACATCACTCCATCAGTTTGCACGCTTGCAATGGCTGATACGCAAGGTGTTAGCAGCAAAGAGGAATCTAAGTTCTATGGCTGGCTGAGCTACAATAGAGATGTACTTTTGGTGGTGGCGGCATTGATCACGCAGCTTGCTTTGACCATCGGTGTTAACCCGCCGATGGGATTCTGGCAAGACGACGGAAAAGACCACAAAGCTAGGGGTTCTATTATGAAGGATCGGCACATAACCAGATACAGAGCTTTGTCTGCCTCAAGTTGGTTTTGCTTCTACAGCTCTATGCTACTTATTGTGTCGTTGCTTGCCGGCGTCTCTCCAAAATCACGTGGGATGAAGGCTAGCTTTGTCTTCTGCATCTCGACTTTAGTGCTAATTTACCTAATCAGCATGCCAAACTCAATGTTACGCAGCATCTTCATTGCTTGGGCGCTCTTTATGTTGTGGTCTGCTTACATTCTACACAGAACCCGTCCGGGAAAATAAATCGATGCCCTCCCATCACCTGTGGACTTTATGTACCGCACTTACATATGAACAAAGCATGTGTCTAGATTTATGGGTTATATATTATACAACAAGCTAAATTTAAATTATAATTTATATTTGATAAAATAGATGGTTGTGCAGTTTGTAAATGATATTATAAAAATTAGCTTATAGATGATTGATATATCTCCCAATCTTGCCAAGTTTAAAATATATGTATCTATTCCAATAGTGCACGTGATGCGCAGATAGATATTATCATATTAGATCTGTGCCACTAGCAGTCGTTCCTTTGTTTACGTGGAGTGGAGCATTTGCTTGCAGATTGAATTGGGCTTCATATTGCAGAGAGAGAGGCAGAGAGAGAATGGGCTTCAAACATCTAATAACCAGTTTTTAGCACGGGACTCTTAAGATTTTAAATAACTATATGTTATATAATTTAAAACTATAATTATTTTAATAACATAATAGTTAATAACAATGATAGAATTCAAGTATAACACCGTATAACTTTTATTCTAAATATATATGAGATAAACTGAGAAACTGATATTATAAATAACAACTAAACGTATAAATTACTAAAGTTCATAAATAATAATTATTATCATTTTTTTTATTTTAAGTTTTTGTAAATTATTTAATTTTATAAGAGTATGAGAAGAAACACGTGTGGCAATTAATATTTTTATCTTTATTTTAAAACAATGGTAAAAAAAATAGATAACACGAAAAAAAAAGTTAAAATATATTTAACATGACTAAAATCTTACTTAAATTTACAACAAAAAAGAAGACCCCATTGTTCCCACATAGCTTCAGCAATAGTTACAAGACAACCACTTTTTTTTTCTCACAAAAGAAAAAGAAAAAGAAAAGAAGAGAACCACTTCTGTGCTATGCTTGTTACAAATCAGGCCTTATTTAATTTATAAAACGTTCTAGCTCAAAATTAATGTGTATAAATATTTTATGAAAACCAGTATAAAATGTAGATTTTGGTGTCTAAAATATTTAAATAGGTGCATTCGAACTCTAAAATCTTAGCCAGTTATAAACATTTTAGCTTTAAAAATTTTGTTAGAATATTTTTAAAATTGAAATTTTAAAATTGTAGACATCAAACTTTATTTATTTATTTTATTAAGATATACTTATATGTGCATGTTTGGGGCTAATATTGTAGCTGCATAATATAAAACTAGCGAGATTCTTGGTCGAAATCTTTTTGGTGTATATACACCTGATTATTTTGTTTAACACCATTTTCTAAGCTGACTCTCTAGCCTGCATTAGATCCGGACTTGGTCATGAAGTAAAATTCTATTCGTGTTGCCCCCGAACTAGACATTAAACAAGCAATAAACTCTGGTATCTTGCAAAATTGGAACCCTTTAGATTGCTACATCCTCCAAGTTCTGACTTGGGAACAGAAATGTTTATCTTCCATGAAGATAATTTTAAGTTTAATTTTGAACTAATCTGAGGCATTACTTAGTGGGTCAACTTCTATAGAAATAAAATGTAAGGAATACCCCTACACTGTAAGGAAAGAAACAACCAGCATAGAGTAGGAGATAGGCCAGAGAGACCGTGGCGATGCAACTGTGAAAGCTCCTTAATTAATGCAAAGTCTCAACCAAGGTCCCATCTGAGGGTGGTCCCGATGACCACCGTGAAGCTGTAGAAGAACCCTGGCCACCTTATTGCTCCTGCTTGCATAAAATGACAGCTGTTCAAGAGATTAATAGTAGCTTGGTTCGACAATAAACATTGTAAGAAGTGGAAGCTTGGTTATGAAACACACGAAGGTTACTCTCTCGCTAAATGCACCAAGAAAAGAGCCACCGATACAAGTCCCAAGTAATTCTGTGTTTCATAATGGTTAGTCTACTTTTCCAGGTGTCCCAAAGGTATATGAAATAGTCCAGATGCTGAAAAAGCGTCGTAAGAGCAGAGTGAAAGGACAGGAGAGCAGCAGGTGAGTGGCCAATTTAGCAACAGTTTAAAAAACCGTGCAATCCCATGGGCCATGGCCCCTCGGTTCATGTGTTATTATTTCATCCCAAGGCCAAAATATGGACTTTTAAGATATCCTTCGATGGATACGTAATCGCATTAGACTCACGAAAGCGTAGAGGTGCCTCATTTGATGGGATGCAGATCATCTGCACCCACTCTCTACATGTACTCGCTACACCCATGTCCAAAACGTATATATTTTTTCAAAAAAATTTCAATATCAAAATTAAAGATTTTGATATTATCTACAATTTCAATTTTAAAAAAATTTTCAAAAAATATTTCTAAAGTAGTATATAGGGCTTCAAAGTTAATGGATATAACGGATTTTAAAAACTGTTTTAAAACCCATTAATGTTGGAGTCCTAAAACACCACTTTAGAAGTATCTTTTGGAAAACTTTTAACATAAAATTATAGATAATATTAAAATCTGTAATTTTTATGTCAAATTTTTTAGAAAAAATATAAACTTGTATGCGTTTCGGACGTGGTTGCAGCGAATAGGTGTAGGGAGTGGGTGCTAAGTTATCTGCAACCCATTTGATGTGTCCTGTATTGTTTCTTCTGCATTAAGTAGGTCCAACTTTGGCAGGATCGAACAGGTTGGAGTCAATAGCCTAATCCAATAGATATACAGTCCCTACCATTTCAAAAATAAAAGTGAAAGCGTGAACTTGGCCAAAAAAGAAACTCGGGACTCTTTCATGTACTGAAACAGTACGCAATTGGAAAGTAGCTGTTTTGTATGCAGCAGTCTCTGCCAAGCAGTGTGTCTATACTTCAGCGTGCATCTATTATCCCCACTACACTTATGTCTATATTCTAGACAGGACTAAACAAATGTTAAAAATATTCTTATAGTTATCCTATTCAAATAGAGAATTAGGTCAATGTAGCTGCCTCATAAGACCAACGTGAAGACTTGAAACGGCCGGGTGAGTTAGACTTTTTTTTTCTTCTTTTTGTTTTTATAGAGTTAGATTTGTAGTTATCCTTATTCAAATTTGATACTTTTGCATCTGTCAGCTGGTACTTACCGTACTTTATGGCGTGGTAATGAAATTACTACGATTGTGTTGTATATTAGGCATCGCAGGCATCGATTATGTTAGTGCATGTATACTGTAAGAATGTATGCAGTATAAATTGCATTTATACTTTCCTGGTGGGAAGCAATGAGGTCACATAAGCTGTAAGAATGAATAGGGAACCGTTACCTTAAAGAACTTAAAAATAACTTTAAAAAAAAAAAAAAAAAAAAAAAAAACCTTGAATATACCATAGGTTTGTGGTCAAAAGTAGCACACTATTAAATGTTAGTCTAAGGCTCTAAAAAGAAGATTCAATTCCGGCTCCGGCCGGGCGTGCTCCTGGTGCCACAGTCTCCCACAGTACCATACTACTTCAGAAAAGAAAAGTTTAGGGGCAGCACTATATATATACAAGTCAAAAGCAAACAGCCAATCTATGCTGCTTTTGTATAGTGTGCCTTTTAAAGAATGGCTTCTGACTTGACTCATTTGCTTCTGCTTTCAAGCTAAGTTGATTCCTATTCGTATAAAAAAGGTTAATTGGATGATGCAGGGTACTGTTGTTAAATGCTAGTACTCATTAGTCAATTTGAAGTTTGTTCAATGCTTATTTCATGATGTTTCATGGTGAAATACTGGACGGACCCTGGTAATAATCACTTGGGAGATAATTGTTGACGCTTTGGTGCGCAACTAAGTTGGTTTCAGTTTTTACATAATTTGCTATACTTGGAAAGAGTCCTAAAGCACTTCTAAAAGTACCTGCTTATTTCTTCTAGCAAAATTCTCCAACATTAGAAAGGACTTATAGTAACACCAAATAGGTAATGATGCCTTGCCCTCTCTGTTTTATTCTCCGGAAATTGTCCAACACCTGCTCCTCTCTGGCTCCTTTACTATGGATATCAGTGGCCATCTTTTGAATATTCTTGATATGGCAGATCGACTGTCACCTGGCTCTTTTCTTGAACTTTGGATCATCCGGAGAAGCAGCCTTTGTCCTCCTGACTTGAAGCTTGTATAGGATTGTTTACTTTGTTGCCCTCTTTTTGCGCCTTTGGCTTGAACGCAATAATCGTGTGTTCAATAGGAAGTCAAGCAACACTGCCTCTATCATCCCCCGTGTCTTATCCCTCTTACAATTACGGGCCGGTCTACATGTGAGTCAATTTGGACATGTAGTGGCACAATGCTACTCTATCTCCACGGGCGACGTGACTGAGCGCTATTTCTTTTGGTCCCTACTTATGTATTTACGTCTTTTGCAAGATGTTTTGTATCGTGAGAGCTATTTCTGTTATTTTCACTTCTGTATTTAGTGGGCTATGTACCTTTTTTTGGTAAGTCTTTTGTTGCACGTCAGTTGAGCATGATATAAATTTATTTAATGCAGACAACGACTCATCTCAAAACAAAAAAAGCCAAAAAAAAAAAAAGAAAAAACAAATAGAGCCCAAAAAGAGCATAAGCTTTTTTATGAGAAGAAATAAAAGAGCATAAGTTTACTTACAAGCTTCCTTCAACTAAAAGCATGTAGTTATGAATCTTGTGGCTTACCTAGACAACTAATTACTCATTTGAAGCTGATGACCTGCTGCGGAATTGTTTAAAACACTGCTAAATAAAATGATCTTCTTTGCTTTTATAAAACAGAATAATGTATCTGTTTATTGCAAACAGTTCTGGATTTTCTTGCTGCTTCTGAAATAAAATCATAGTGCAATAGCACTTTTCAGATAAAGCACTTTTGGAGCTCAAATCACAACTGAGAATCTTCATTTTGGTTTGAGAAAACAGCAGAAACTCCTAATTCTTGCCCTTAGATTGGTTGGCTAGACATAAATTTCATGTCGCCTATGCTTTGGCATACGTTTTACCTTTATTTCCCGTTTTCAAATGGGTCCTTTTGGTGAACTTACTGAAGTCTATCTTAGCGCAATTCAAAGACCAAATAGAGCAAATATCTAATCTTAGGCATTTCAATATTATATAGTTTAGGTACGACATGTTTTTAAAAATAAATGTGCATCATTCTAGTAATGCTTCTTAAGTAAGTCAGACTTTTTAAGTCCAACAAATAGAAGGTATAATACTGATTGTCTAATCTGGCTGTTAAAGAACCCCCTTGATTTAATGAATTGCTATTCCGCATTTTGATCTCAGCATCTGTAGCAAGACTCAATGATCTGTCTCTGCTATGTGAGCATGGATAAGGTGCAAAGTTGTGATTTTAGAGAAATGCACAGTCAACCAAAACATGTTTCTGCTGACATATTCACAACTAATGAATTAGAGTTCTTAAAAATATTGAACCTGTTGAAATACGATATTTTTGAGATCTGTTATTGAGATAGAACGAAATGTTTGAACATACATCGTATCGCTTTAAAATCATAAGTAAAATGCCTAGCATTGCTCTTCGGCGCTCACCACTAACGATTTGTGATTTCTTGAGTCTTTGTACTTCGGATTAGTTCATACATAGGTTTCAATTTGAAACAAAGTTGTCTTGTTGCTGTTTTATTGATTAGCTGCTGCTGAAGGAATGCCAAAGTATGGCGTTGTTTGTAAGGCAGTTTTACTTCCCAACTCATAAGCCAAGTTATGTTCATGAGCACATGCTACTGAGTCTCCAAAGAGGACTCCAAACATCCCAAAATATTGGATTCAAAGATTGTTAACCTTCTCGCACATCCAAGACTTGAAGATGCTTGATTTAACTTATTCAGGGTGCTCGAACAAAGTCAAACCTACTGATTCGGCTAATAGATATCTGTACTGAAAATGGAGATTAAATACTATGCCCATCAAATCCCCCAAAAGAAGTGGTCCTCCATGGAGCCACATAGCATTGATGTATTTTGAAATTTTCTAATTAGACAAGGCACCCGCATTTTTTTATATCGGAAGACAAAGGAATCTGGGCTAAATTCAGTGGAAAGCAAAATTAGAGAGATCAAGAGCATGCTGCCTTAAACTATCAGTTTATTGGTGCAATTCAACTAAGAAAATGACTCACAA
Source organism: Xerophyta viscosa (assembly GCA_002076135.1). Lineage (NCBI taxonomy): Eukaryota > Viridiplantae > Streptophyta > Magnoliopsida > Pandanales > Velloziaceae > Xerophyta > Xerophyta viscosa. The sequence continues at coordinate 1,678,903 of MJHO01000007.1, read as the reverse complement.
ATTAATCCAACTTTACTGCAAGTTTGCGTAGAAAACTTGCTCTTTTGACTGATACATTAATGAATTTGTATTTGACAATTGTCCATTTCATGCATTCCTATCCAAGTCCAACGCTTTTGCGGATATTTATCACATGCTCCCTAAGCTTTTTCAACTATGCGCCGAAGAACCTGTAGACAGGCATGATGTATACAAACAAAGCTCCAAATTATACACAAAGAAATCATGTACTGTACAGTGCTTGAGGAACAAAATCATAAACCTAAATTTATTTAAATCGTAACTACTCATGAAGTCCTTGTGGTTTTACTAATTAGCCACTATGAAGTTCACAGTCACGGTTCTTGTAGATAACTCCTACCCATGAGAGTCCTGCAGCAAAAGGACTAAAATTCAAAGCTCCCATGCCATTGTACCAGACCCCTTTAATTAAGGTCTATTGTCACATGCCCTGCCGCAACTGCTCCCCCTTGCTGTCATGATATCCCTTGTAGAAAAAGCAAGAGATAAAATCTGCCAGTAAAACGCCAGTTGACCAAACCCTAGCAATTGCACTTGAACCATCCATTTTAATCTCTTAAATAATTGTTTAATAAAGTATGTCACATGAGGAATGGATGATAATTAGAGCTCTCATCCTAGGAGCCCACACCAGCACAGAATCCAAAATCCCTCTAAAACCATAAAGTAGACAGTGTAAACAAAGACATGCAGTAGGACACCATTAGTATATTACAATATACTTTTTGATTACTTCAACCCATCACTACTATGCAGAGGTACCATCAATGTCGAAGTCACCACTACCACCAACAACCACCACAGAACTCATTACAATAAACACAGGTTCTCTTTTTAAGAAACAGAAAAAAAAAAAAAGAAAAAGAAAAGAAGCCAGGGCAAGAGCTACGGCAGACCTCCAGAAATCTGTAAAAGCTCTAATTCTTTTACATCACCACACATCCATTGGTGTTCTCATCACTAAAAAGATGAGCAACATTGTCATTGTGTTCTGACTGGTTGGGACGATAGGTGTTACTAGCAGGAATAGGCGGAGAATAGTAGGGATAGTACCCTGTGTATGGTGGCATTTGACTGGCCCTTTGGTACACAACCTGAAGCTGAGGCTGACGCTGAGGCTGAGGCTGTGGTTGTGGCTGTGGCTGTGGCATCATCATGTTGGGGTTCAATCCTCTCATGTTCATCATCATGGCTGACGGATTGTTCTGAAATCCTCCTTGCATCATGTCCATCATCATGGGTGCTAGCAGCTGCTGCTGCTGCTGCTGCTGCTGTGGATGATGATGAGAATAGCCACCAAAGCCCAGTGGCCCAGCCATGTTTCCACCCAGCAGATGCTGTTGCTGTTGCTGGGCCAGCCCATTGGACCCAGCAAGCCCATGTAATCCCAGACCCATCATCCCATTTATGTCATTCAGGTTCAGCTTCTTGGCATCACCTAAAACAGGGTGCAGACCTAGCTTACTGTTGCCTGCCAAATTTGCTATACCACCTTTTTGGTCTGGTCCATTTGTTTGCTTCAATCCCTGGTTATGGTTGCTATATTGCTGCTGTTCTCCGCCTTTCTTCCCAGCACTGCCGTGGTTGTTATTCACGCCAGAAGTGCCGCTGCCATTGCCATTCTTCTTTCCATTAGTCATCGTAATGTTATTGGGATGCTTCAACATACTGGCTTTCTTCATACGCTCCTCCAAGAACAGAAAATCTTCGTCATCAATATCGTCGTCGGCATCGTCATCGTAATCCTTCTCAGAGCTAAAAAATGGGAGTTTGCTGTTGTGCTGGCTCTTGAAAGCCTGAAGTCCCTGAAGAAGCCCCTCTTTGTTCTGGTCATTGTTGTGATTGTGGGTTTGCTGGTGCTTGTTGTTGTTAGTGCTGCTGCCCTTGGAAGCAGAGACTGGAGTGTTGGATTGTTTCTGGTGGTTCTGATGGTGATTACTTGGCTTTTGGTATGACTTCTGAGACCACAGCTCTGCATGCTTGCCAGACTTAGCGAGCTTCTTGATGAGAATGCTAGAGTCCACATTGCCAGAGACTGTGACCTTCTGGTTCTCTGCATCAATGTTGACTGTGTACACTCCTGAATGTGATTAAAATTTCAACCAAAAAAAAAAAAGACGTTAAATGATATGTTAAAAAAAAAACTAAATAACAAAGGTAAAAGAAGGGAGAAAACGACAAGTGCTAAGAAAAGTCACAATCCAGCCATAAGACTGAACAACAGTCAAGAGACTCGAAATAAAGAAATGCTCAACCACAACTAATCTCTACCCTCAACTCAGATCTAACTGTTTGCCTTGCAAGGAAGAGCTCTTTCTAAATCACCAACTCTTTACCTTGCTAGAAATAACTTTTTTTTGCCTGCAAATAATTTAACTGCCATTTTTTGAAAGAAAATGCAAATAAGTAATTGATATTCTTAGTCCACAATTCTATTCTGGTTAGATTTAAGACAAATGAGGGAGAAAACCCACAAGGGATATAATTAAATGAGAAGCAGCAACCTTCAAAAGACCAAACACCAAATCTTTCATGAGAACCATAAGACTGAGGAAGTGTATAATGGTGGTGGTACCTTCAATCCTCTGAAGGAGTTTCTTGACATTCTGCTTACACCCATCGCAGTGTATGTTTACTCTTAGAATGGTGGTCTGTAAGAAACAAAAGTGAGTAACCTTTTTCCTTCTTTAAAAACAAAGAACAATAGAGAGAGAGAGAGAGAGAGAGAGAGAGAGAGCATAAAGGCCCAGGTTACTTGTGACAAAAGGGAGCAACAGGGACAACAATGGAAGATAGAAGATCTCTGATGAATTGATGAGTTTTAAGTGAATGATGTATATACCTGGATCCTAAGAAGCTTAAAGTCTTCATCTGTAGTCATTTCCACCTTCTGTTTTCTCTCTCTGTTGAGAAATCTAAAATCAATTCCCTATTATGTGCTCTTCTATCTCTCTGGGCTTACAAATCAGAGAGACCCCCCAGCTTGCTCTTTCTCAAAAAACCATAACTCTCTCTCTCTCTCTCTCTCTCTCTCTCAACTCTTCAATACCGCTCTCTTATCCAGTATATATATAATCTCTTCAGTGAAGTCAGAAGTCGCAGACCACATGGGAGGTGTTCCTTGTGTCCCAGTATGAACTTCAAAAAAAAGTGAGCGAGCCTGTCAAGGCGTTTGTTTGTGAAAAGCTATCCAACGGCCAAAACGAAGAACAACGCTGTAGAGAGGGGAAGAGTGAGAGATGCTGATGTGATTTGGCATTTTAAGAGTGTTAATGTGCAACTATGTATCAACCCCTATTTCAGGATACACGTTATAAATAAATTTTGTATTTTAAATTTGTTATTTTTTATATTAATTATGAAAATATTTTAAATTAAATTTTTTTAAAAATACTAAAATTTATTTTTATATATTTTAAATTTTATTTTAAGTAAAATTGTAGAATTCTAAAGCCGTAACAAATTAGAGAATTAATGTTAAATCCATTAAAATTTTGAAAGTTTAAAATATTAATTTACAAATTTTTTAAAAAAGTTTTAAATATAAAATTGTAAGATTATAATAGAAAAAAATTATATTTAATATTTTTTTAAAAAATATTGAATAGTTTGTATTTTTGTGCCGTTAATTGGATTTGATATTTTTGTTCATTCCTAATTTATCTTAGTCGAAATATATCCTTTTTACTATATCAAATGACAAAAATATTTTAATCTTTTATTCTTAAAAAAATTAAATCGTGGTTACTGTAGCAGTTTCTTCTTTTTTGTAAAAAACAATATTCAACTTAAATAGTGGGTATTCGTAGAGATGTTCATGGATATTCGTAGATATTTATAGATGTTCGTATGTATAATATATATATATATATATATATATGATATATATGTTGAAAGTGTTTGTGATTTTTTTTAGGTATTTGTGTGTATTCGTAGGTGTTATAGGCATTTATAGGTGTCCATAGATATTTTTTAAGTGTTTATATGTGTTTCTAAAAATTTATATGTATTTCTAAATGTTATTAGATATTTTTATACATAATAGATGAGTCTCCAAATACTTGAACAATATTATATAGTATTTCGTTTTTTAGGACTCTTTTTTAGTAATTAAAAAATACCATATAATATTATTTAAACACTTAAAGATCCATTTACTAAGTATTCTTAGATGTTCTTATATATAATATATGAGTTTTCAAATATTTTAGATAACATATATAGTATTTACTTAATTAATAAAGAAAAAAAAATCCTTACGATCTTTTTTAGATAATATAATAAACACTTGATTGACACATATTCGTTATTTCTTACGCTTTTTTTTTCTTTCACAATGTTCTGATTTTAGTATTATCAAATAGTGGCGATGTCCGACGGCGCTGGTTGCACGTGATATATATATATATTTATTGAAGATAAAATATTCGGGAAAAGTGATCATAAGTTGGAAGTTTTAAAAAAAAATACATTTTGAAATAAGTTGCAGTAGCATAAAAATGTCAAATTTAATCAAAAAATTAAAAAAAAAATAATTCATTTATAATATAATTAATTTTTACGTATTTTTTTAAAAATTAATTTTTATTGTAATTTTTAAAAAAATTAATTTATAACTAAATTAAAATAAGATATTGATCTTTAAGAAATTTGAAAGGCCAAATTTTTTCAATTTTATTAAAATATAATTCTATAATTCTGAATTTTTATTAGTGACTGCGATAACTCTAAATTATTAAAAAATATCTACAATAATTTTATCATCAAATTTTTCAATCATCATACATTAAACAGATGATACGGTACTGATAAACTAAGTACCACTCAGAATTAAAAAATATTAAATTATTAAATTGACAGATATAGATGAAAATTTGACGGTAAAATTATTACGGACATATTTTAGTAGTTATAATTTATTGCGGTTACTACTAATAAAAATGTAGGATTATAATTATATATTTTAATAAAGTTTAGGGGGTTAATAAAAAACTTGGCAATTTAAAACTGATATATAATTATTTCAGTATTAATTGAGAGTCTGTACGGGTGCAACAGCGACTTGACGTCTCTGGATCTCTATGTTTGGTGAATCAGGACCTACTTCTACAGTAGTGCGTGCTACTATAACACGGCATCTCCCAACCTTCTCGCGAGTTCTTGGGCATGAAATAAACAATTTTTTATTACTACAAACATTTAATAGAGTATATTATCACTATAACTGTTGTTAATACTATTTGTATCATGCAGCAGACAATATTCCGTGCGTTAAACAGTAAAAGAGGAGCTATCTGAAACAGAACTTTTGTTCATGGATTCTTCAGTTATGTTTATGTTTCGGCTCATGCTGTCCTTGGAATCTACCATGATAATTGTCACGGTGGTCACTCGAATCTACCATGACAATTGTCACGGTTGTCATCGGCGTGATGCAAGAAGCAATTTCGTTAAAGTTGGCTTTGAAAGCTGAATTCCGTGCAAGTGCAAGCGAACTTCTGATAAAGCAATACAGACAATGCTAGCTTTTCTCCTGCAAAAGCGATTATGGTAATAATGATTACGAAGCATATTAAACTACGATTAACAGACCAGTGCAAGCATATTTCTCTTGCAAGCAAGTACCTGAGGACTGATTCTTGAATTTTTATCTATTTTTTCTTTTTTAAAGGAGGAGACTTTCAGTTGTAACACATGGTACAATCATAACTGGCATTTGGGTATGTGGCACCATTTTTTCAAATAAAAAAGCTATTTTTTTATATATTCTAATTTGAACCTTTTTTTGCGTCAAGGCTAATAAAACTCTGCTCATGTTTTGATGACCAGCTATCATGTGATTTAATGAAAATCAGAATATCTTTGCCACCGATAAATGTACTTTTATCTTCATTTTTGGAGGAAGGCGGAGGAACCTAAAATTTCTTTGACTAATTAGTTGTACCATGTCTGATGGTATAGCTGAAATTGAATCAAGTTACTTCGCATTCATGCTACAAACAGTTTTTGATTTTCAGTGATCCATAATTTTCAAAATTTCTGTATCTTGAGTTATTAATTAATATTGATACGCGACTAAAATAAAAGTAGCATGCAATCATCAGCTCCATAAGTAAGATCGAACTATCCGCTATAAATTAAACCCAATCACCATTACAAACGCGAGGTAGCAAGCTATCATACATTGATAGCCAATCACGGCCAACTCCATTCATAAAGCTACATTGCTTAACACACATACATTTAATTTAATAGGCAGCAACCTAGTTCATCTCTCGTTGATTTAGTTCATCTTCTGTTGTAAGTTAGTTAAAACTAACAAATTCTAATTTTTAATATAGATAATATCTTTTTTTTAAAAAAAAATGAAAGAAAAAAAAACACCTAGCTAGATTCGAATTGATCTATCAAAGTAAGACATGATCGATTAGTATCGGTCACCACCCTCTATATAATTGCTGGAGCACTATGTACTTTTGATGCAGCTATAGTAATGGCCTTGTTCTTTTCCTTCCTTACTGTTTCTGAAAATTAATAGTTGCCAACCTCCCAAATTATTTAGGGTCAACGACGAGCTCTGTGTGATACAGGTAGCACCAATAAAGCATGTATTGAATTACTATTTATGAGGACTATCAGATCTTCTGAATATATGATATGTATTCTAATACATAATATATTATTCTAATTACACCAAGTTATGAAATTTGGGAATAATATTTGTAAAGCATTTTACTTTCAAAAGCATCAAAACTCCAGTGTGGACCATAACTGCATAACGGAGTAAAACCCGATGTGGCTTCCGTCTTTAGAATAGACATTGAGTGCATCACTATTTTTTGTCCAGCCTTCAGATTTAAAATTTTTTGTTAAATATCTGTGAAAATTTCTGTCCAGCATTTAGCAAGGAGATTTGAATCCGCAAAAACTCGCTGAGATGCAAATTACTAATCGAGCTACAGATCACGGAGAAATTCTACTTACTTTTGGGTGATGCGTAGTTTCAATTTAAGCTGCCATTGATAACTCATACAATGTTGATGTGTGTGATGCCCATCTACCTTAGCGAGATTACTCAAGCTACAGTGCCATGGAGCGCAGATGAGCGCGCGGGGAGTCCCAAGCAATACAGACAGTGTTGTGAGTACCGCCCACCAACATCCTGAAATTTGTGTGTATTAGGAATGTTGTAAGAGCTTGTGTGTGATATGTTGCTCCCTGTAGACGTTTTACTATCTATCACCTCTGCTCTTCTAATTTTATCACTCATTATATTCTTATAATGAAGGCATAATCTTTCTTTTTCTAAAAAGAATTGCGAGAAATTTGGAAGTTCTAGCGTTTTTTCTCCGGGATTATTTGGAAGGTCCTTGTCTCGGTCATGTTTTAAAGATCGGGCAGGACGGTGAGTAGCGGACGGGAATGTGTGCTTATGAAGAACCATACCCTTACTATGCCTGGTGCGATAGCACAAATTCATGAGAGATCCAGAGAAGAGCAGAAGAAGACGATGGGATGTGTCGCACGTGCTCCGAGAGCCTGATCACCGTCCTCGTCCCTTCTCTCGACGTCTGCCTCCGCCATGGCTGCTGTTCGTTAAGCACACAATTTATACTCGTGCATTATATTCTCTCTCTCTCTCTCTCTCTCTCTCTCTCTCTCTCTCTCTCCAATTTGGCTTGATACGTTTGGATTTGTGGCGTTTCAGCTCAAATTCTGGATCAGCGTCCTTCTAACCGTCCTCGGCTACCTCTCCGGGACGATCTATGCTATTTTTGTCACCATAACCGTCGATCGGAATCAATGTCGCCGTGGGTACTGGCAGTGGCGGATCTAGGAATTATGTTAAGTGGGGTCAGAAAAAAAAAAAAAAAACTAACAATATTTTGTGATAATACAATAATAAGGTACTAACTACTTAAATATCAATCGATTTTAGAAAATTTATAAGTATTTTAATTCTGAATTACAATATAAAATAGTTCAAAATATCTACGAATGTCTAACAACACCCCAAAGCATAAATTCAAACTCTGTATTTAATCGTAATAAATAAAAAAAAATAAGTAAAAATTATAAAAAAAAAATCAAATTTCATTCAATAACAAAATTAAATTTTAGGATGTTCGTAGGTATTTTAGGATATTTTAAGTATTTATATGTATTACGAAAAATTCTGGAGTGTTCATAAATAATCTGAGGTGTTTATAAGTATTTTAGAGTATTTTGAGATGTTCGTGAATATTCTATAAAATTTAGGATATTCTGAAATGTTCGTGAATGTTTCGAGATATTTGTAAGTGTTTGGAATGTTCTAGATAATTCATATACAAATTCTAAAAAAAATTTACATTTTTACTTTTTGAATAATAAAACAATCACTATATAATACACACACACACATATATATACATATATATATATATATATATATATTCTAAAATCAAGTGGGGTCATTTGACCCCACTTGATATGAATTGGATCCGCCCTTGGGTACTGGCATCCCGGCGTTAGGAGAAGTGAGAACCGTTGCAGCCTAAACTCCTTGGGAGAACGGATCGATAGGATTGGCACAGCATCATTAGATGCCACCGATCTATTTGAGCTAACAAACATCTAGCTACTGTAGTACTGTTGATGTGGTGTTAATTGGAGCCGCATAGTCCTTTTATTTACAACATATTTTGAGATAGATAGCATCTCAAAGGATGAAATCAAGCATCCAATGCCACGTTAACTCTGATGAAGAGTAGAGATGAAACAATGTGTTACAATTGAATGAGAAAGATATATAGTCATTGAGCATCGTACAAGTACTGGGAACACTACAACGTCAATCAAAAGATCAAGACTGCAAAATATTTGATCTTTTAACTCCCGAGGCCATAACTTTCTTGTGTTAAGTCATTTAACCACTCAAACGAGCGGTCTTCAATCAGAATTATAACCAGATTTGGTTGTACGTTGAGGAGCACAAGAAAGTATGGCGTATCTCAGTATCTGGTTATTGTGTGTAGAAAAGCTAGTGTTGCTAATAGCAGTTAATCAGAATTGGCATAAGTTATTTATTGAAGTAATTAAAAGAGAAGACAAGAATTATATGGGAAACAGATGCCAACTACCTTCTTTCGCTGGGCAAAAGAATTTCCCCAACTAGGATATACATAAGGATAGTGTGGGTGTCACGGCGGATGGACGATGGCTCAGAAATTCTATTTGGATTTGAATTTTCATCCCATCAGTTTGAGGCCTAATTTTACGGGCGCTGATGGTAATGCACACGTGTGTCCCTTCACGTGCGATAGAAGATTTCATCTGAATATCGGACCTAGATAGTCTCATTGAGTCTAAAGGTGGTCCGAATTCAGGACAATATCTGTTTATAATTAAAGTGCCTAACTTCTACGAGTAGAAAGGTGCTTAAAAATTATCAAAATAATATAACATGATCCCATACGGTAGAGTCCTCCATCAAATTTGTCTTTCGTGCCTTAATGCGAATCGAACCAATTAAAAAAATAAGCTTTGTAAAATATTGCCCAAATCTTGTAAAATTGGATTAACTGGGCGTTTGAGTGAATTTACAAATGGCCTTTTTGGGCCCCAAAACATGCTGCTATTAAAGAGGCTCTTTACTAGGGGTCGTTCGCTCAGTACTGAAGCTTTTTTTTTTTTTCTCAAAAAAGGTTTGAAATTTAGAAGGTGGAAGGTCAAACATGTGACTCGTCGACAAACCAATACTTCATAAGAAAACCTATAATCTTATGTACAATGCGAGGAAAAGAAGAACCAACGATAATCATAGTGTACAAAAGTATTATTGTTATATTCTTACTGAGATTAATAAGCAGGCGTGGTTTCTACATTTGAAATTGCTTTTATGAGGGTGTCTATGCACACTCAAATGAAAACCGTATCTCTTATTCAAAAGAAACTTGAAGACAGTCGCAGAAGCGGAGTCCGATGGTTAAAGAGGATATGTCGATGCTATTGAAGTTCATCATGATAGAGAAAATCAACAAATGACTTTTAAATAACAACTGAAGGCTTTATTTAATGTGGTAATTCTGAGAACTATAAAGTTAAAAGTTACGAGTACTTATCTTTTTATATCCTTCCATAATTCAAAATTGACAAAATATATCCTCTCTAATTCAAAATGATTTTTTAAGTCCCTTTCATCTTATAAAATGACGAAATTGTCCTTATCAATATAACCATCTTCCTTTTTTTTTTTAAAAAAAAAAGATAATTTTATCATTTTACCGAATTAAGGGGCATTAAAATGGTAATCTTAAATTAAAAAGTACATTTTAACAATTTCGAATTATGAGAGGCTCATTATGACAAATATCCAAACTTATTTTTGTAGTATTATTTTTTACCATTTAGAAGTAAATAAGTTGGATGTCAAAATGCTTAAAATTATCAAATTATATATTTATTACCTTTGAACTAGACAATTAGCACCAATATGATAACATGGCCAACCAGCTTCAGTATAACAATCGACCAAAATTTCATACACTATATATATATATATATATATACATAATATATATATATAGAAAGGCTACTCTCAGCTCGACCTGAGAATATACCATTATGGATAAACCTAAAACTAAGTTTAAAAGTTTGGTTGACCGATAATGTAGTAATGTGTATATATTCTATTTGATGGTAAACTGACAGACTGAAAGGACCAAAACTTGATGAAACAAGCATTATGTTAACAGTTAGGAGTAATGTGTATATATATTCTTTTTGATGTCCAGTCTTTTCCTCCATGTTTTTTTTTTATATTCTCTAAATCTCTAATAGCGATAATTTTTCATTGAAGGATTCTTGAGGTCTCAGTAAATCTAGTTTGTTGTACTGAGTTATCATTCCTAATTTGACGAAAATTGTGTGGAAATATTTAGGCTAGCAATTAGGGGCTTCATTTCAATTTTATTTTTTTAGCCACGGTTCATGAACCAAGTTATTGCAACTACTACTATATTTTCTTGAGATTATCATGATAAAATACATAATACGACTAATCTTAAACTTACAAAAATCTCCGCGCTCATATTACCTCTCAGCCAATGTAAGGTTAGATTCGAGCTGGCAGATTTAAATCCATTTTGAAGGCGTGCTATATCAATTAAAGTAATAGCCAAATCTTTAGACGTTGTCTTTTTCACATAGAAACACATGCATTGATAAACTCCTCTACAAACAAATTTTCAACTAAAAAACAAATACAAAACTTAGACAAGCAAAATATCACTCGAGAAAAAGACACTTTCATCTCAGCCTTCAAGCTTCTTCTCTTCCCCTCTCTTAAAAACCCACTTCCACAGCCAACAAAACACCAAAAAATAAAATAAAATAAAATAAATCTTAATAAACAAGCAAAATCCCGGATGTCATACTGTTCATCAACCTGCAGCCCTCAAAATCTCACTCATAATCGTTCAGCACTCATAATTTTGGATGGCATACCTTATACAACGCTCAAGTTGCACTGATATAAAGACCACCCTCCATTGTACGCATTTCCACCTTACTTTAGTTGTTAAACAAATCAGGATAACATAACTACCAATATAAATATGTTCATCTACTAACTAAACTGCAAAAATGCACCCATCTCGAGCAGCAGTAGCACTCCACTCGGTCTCCATCCACTTCAGCGACTCCTGATCCAGGTCTAGAAAAACGCAACGGTCCATCCGACGCCCCCACGGTGCGGTCAAGTCCACCATTCCTAAACCAAGCATCACCTCTTCTTCCCAGACACCAAGATCGCCTAACCAGCCAACGGAAAACGGGTCCGCTTCCATCTCAATACCCGTACCCGTTAACGCTTGCTCTTCCGTTACCACCTCATCACTACCCCAATAATCCTGACGGTTAGTTGCGGAACCAGCGGCAGGGAGGACGGAAGACGGCGAAGGCGCAGAAAAGCTTGCGGCGGAGCTGGGCCTGTTATCGGATTCGGATTCCGAGGAAACGGTTGGTGAAGTAAGTTCGTCGCGGATTCGTTGGGAAGCGTTTTCGTAAGCTCGGGCTGCTTCTTCGGCAGTAGAGAACGTGCCAAGCCACTTGCGAACCCCTCTCTTCGGGTCACGGATTTCCGCAGCCCACTTCCCCCACTTCCGACGGCGAACTCCTTTGTATCGAGTTGAAGTGGTGGTGGTGAAAGTCGCGGAGGTGGAGGATTCGGGAGTGGAAACCGAGCTAGCAGGTACAATAGGAGGCGGCGGAGAAGGAGGCCGTGCCGGAGGAGGGCGGGACAATTCGATTTCTTGAACAACGCGCTTGCGTTTCCGGAAAGTGAGTTCCGAGGACTTGTGCTGCTCTTCGTCTTCGCTGCTGGAGGACTCGGTGGCGTCAGGGTCGTCGAAGAACACGCGTATCTTCTTAAAATGAGGCTTAAAACCTGTTGGCTTGGACTTTCTCGACACCTCGTCCATGTTTAAAACTTGCTTACGAGGCCCTGGCATTTGTCCACTCTTCTTCACTCTCTGTAGCGTGTAATACCAAAAACCATCAACAAAGCCACACATAGAACACTACAAAGCAAAGGAAATGAATGGGAAGCACAAAAAACGTACCTTACACAGACCTCCTTCGGTTCTGCTCCCTCGCTCGCTCGTGGTGAAATCTGTACCTGTAAACCCCGAAAGGGAAACGAAGGGAGGAAGAGAGGAAGAAGAAAGGAGGCAAATTCACAGAGGGAATGGGGATTTAAAGAAGATCCGAACCCGCTTAGTAGTTAAAGATGAAAATCTATGGCACGTTACTGCGTTAACTCCTACACCAGAGAGATAGAGAGAGAAAAAGAGTCGCCAAATGGTATTTTATAGAGACAGAGAGATCGCAGAAGGCGAGTCCCGTCGATTTGCAGTGGAAGAGCGGTCAAAAAGCCCACCGGTTACTTTTTCGCTAATTACGGCGAGCATTATTTTCCTCGTAAATAAGTTTCAATAAATATTCTAGATTATAATCCTACTGCTCTAATTTATAAATGACGACATTTGATCTCATATTCGGCCAAATTAGAATAAATCTATCTGGTTATTTACAGTTAAAATAAAAATGCCACCTATTATACCAAGCCGAATACTCTTATCAAATAATTAATACCTCTATCTAAATATCTATACAAGTACTTGCATCTGTAATTGTTAAGAGTTCTGTATTAAAGTGAGAAGAATTGTTATTTTTATAATTATATCAAACTTTGAAATAATTAACTTATTTTTTTATAATTATTATAATAATAAATTTAAAAATGATATTAATTTATATTTTACTGACCAAAAAAGTGAGGAATTGCTATATATGTGAAGTCTTTAACGCTATGAAATTTATACTTCTATCAGTCCTATGCAACCTTCCACGTGAGATCGTTAATGGAGGATGGAACACGCACCTCAGGAACAGATATTAAAACGAAACCACACAGCACAGCTGTACCTAACGAATTACACTCCAAACACGGTCTATTCTCGGTGGGCTTAATTTAAACTTACTAAAGCAATTGTTATGTAGTTGTTTTCACCAAAAAACCATATTTTGTAAACTTTTCTAACTAAATTCTTATTTTTAAAAACTTATAAGATATGCTCAAAAAGTATATGTATAAACAAATTTTAAATAAATTAAAATATTTTTTTATAATATCGTAGTTGTTTTTATGCAGTAACTTTTTTGTAATTTAGAGAACATTAACATTCAATATATTTAAATACAAGTTTTTTTTGTAAAAAATAATTAAAAATTATTAAGCATAACAAAATTGATTTTATATTTAAAGTAGTTTTAAACATTGTAAACGTATTAACTTGATCTAAGAATTCTTATTAATAGTAATAGTAAAAGTTGATTTGGAAGGACCGTGGAGGAGCGACTAATAAGTTATTGTTTTTTATTTTAATCCGCAGCAGATCTAATTGTTGGATTGGAGACTGCATTAGTTAATGTGCAGAGCACGCGCGTAGAGACGTGGTCGTGTTTTTCGGTCCGATTCTGCGGTTCGGTCGCTTTTAAATCTTGCAGAGATGGTTCAGTAACTGTACGGGTTGCAGACTTTTTATATTCCCGTAGTATTTGTTTTATGGCTACGAGGAGCCAAGTTGACAGCTTTTAATTTTCGAACAAAGTTTACAAATCGGGACTACTAAAGTTGAAACTTCCTAAAACCGACCCGTGTTATTATTATTGTGGAGTTGATATCCATTGTGAAAATTTAAACTGTTGAAACCGAGATCGCACTGCGTTCTCTAGCGAGCAAAGGTTTCGTAATATTTCCTTAAATACGAAAATAAATTTTATTCCAAACGACGTGCAACATTACAAAACTTCTTGGTCACTCTTCAAATTCCTTGAATTATTATTTATGATTTTTCATTATTTTATAACATGTGTTTATATTGGTTGATTGCTTCACTTGGATTTAATCCAAGTCGCAGACCAACATAAACAATCAAAGATGTAGTATAGATGTGTTGAGTTAGTATGTATATAAGCACATAGCACTTCTATGTATCAAATATATAGTATAGCATGTATATTTTTAAACAAAGTGCGGTTCAGTTGGCAAGAAAACTGAGCTGCGTTTGAGTAACATTTACAAGGTCAGGAGTTACAACTTGCGTAAATACACATATTGATAGAGAAGATGATGGTACTTGCTACATTCTCCGAATAACATTTGTCTCGATTATCTACTGTGAAGTTCGAACACGGACACGAGTTTAAGGACATGACACGGCACAGATATAGAATACGGTAATTTTAAATAAAAAAAAAAGATACGGATACGGTTCGAACACGATAAATAAATAAAAAATAATTTATGTTAAGTATTTAACATCTGAAAATGCAATAAAATCTGATAACTAAATTATGTATAATATAATATTTTACATTATTTAGACAAATTTAAACAACAACAGTTTAATTTTATCAAAAAAATAAAAGTTGAATACATAATTATATTGTATTATTTATTACGATACTTATAGTATTAAATAATATTTTATTTAAAAAAAAAAATTTGAATAGTATATCGGACATTCCTGTCTGACACGTTAATATCGGACAGGCGTGTCCGAATTTTTTTTTTAATTGTTAGACACTTTTATGGCATTTTCAATATGCGTTAGGTCGTACTTATTGTACATTCGTGTCGGATATTGCATAACATAAAATTTGATATGTCTATGCTGCCTAAATTATTACATTCATTCATGACACTTGTGGGAACCAAAAAACAATCCTGAAAAGTTTTACTTTTTTGGTTGGCCCCGAAGGAGAATTTCCTTATTATTCAATCCATTCTATCGGTCCAAATTGACATAATTGTACATACAGTGCACAGAACAACTTACGAGCTGTGAGATGAACATAGGATGTCATAATTTTTTGACTGTATTATTGTTTTTTAAAAAAATACTTTTGACTGTTCCCAAATTAGTTATTCTTATAGATAAGAGTTTGTTAAAAAAGTGTCCAATTTAGTACTCTAGATATTTGTAAAATGGTGGGAAAATCTGACTCTTGTACCCCCTTTTGATTTTTCTTCTCTTTTGGAGAAATATATATACTATTTTATTCTCCTAATAACTTTATTAGTACTAGGAATATCTATACGGCAAAGAACGTTCATAACTCCTATCGATTCAAAAATTTGTAACACTTTGATTCCTTAACTGCTCGGAGACGAAGGGGCTACGTTTGTTTGACTACGGGATTTGTAGTTGCACCGTTTAGTCACCTCGATGCATTCAGATGTCTAGTCTGTACTAAACTGTCCCGGTTCATCCAACCAAAAGCCGAACCGGCTGCGGCTCGCACTCGGTCCGGCAAGCCCGTTAAAAAGCGCGGGAAACCTGCAGTGCTTTCCCGCCAAAAATACCAGCCAAGACGACACGACTACCCCGTGAACGATATGAATGCTTCTGGGACTGGGGAACAGCTGTGCCTGCGATTGAGCGGTGGGGCGGCGCCACGAGACAGCGAACAGAGCCAATAAACAGGGGCACACTACTGACAACACTTGTCAGAATGTTCGTACGGCGTTGTCAGCGACCGAGCGGGTCGGACGGAGGACACATCCAGGGAGACACATCGTGAAATCTTGACTGAATAGTGGAAGGTACACAAAGAGAAATTCTGACGAATCGCAAGCGTACACCAAAACACAGGTACGAAAATATGAAAGTAGTTACTGAAATAGGCGATATAAAATACGTTTAATTTTTTAAAAAACAATATATGGTATAAAATATAAAAAAAAAACTTAAATAATTTATATAAAATATTAATATCTAAGAAATAAATAAAATTTAATGACATAAATAACTTATTATTTATATTTTTAAAAAAAATTTAAACAATTTACCTAAAAAATAATAAAAATATAATATGAAATTATTTAATAAAAATTGTTGATAACATAAACTATTTTATATTTTTAATAAAATTTAAAAAAAAATTCTAAATTAAATAACAATATTAATACAAATATGTGTGTCTCACGTGTCTAATGTGTATGCCCATAATTTATTTTTCTTTCTTACTTTTTCGTAAAATTTTTAGCGTATATTATATGTGTTAACCTTGTTTGCTATATATCTGTATAGGACATTGTACACGATTAAATTTTAACGTCTAAATACTTCTAGCCTAAACTTGATGGTATATGATATACTAATCGTGAAATGGATAACATACATATATAGACTAATTCTGTACTCTATATATATGCGCTAGTTTTTCTTTTAGCAGTTCTAACATTTGTTACTTACATCGATTACCATATTATAAGTTTGGCGCGAGAACAGAAAAATAGCTCCGCTTTTCAAAAATCTTGTCAATTAAGCATCTATTATTTAAAAATTTAAAAAATCATTTAAAATATGTATTTATATTAACATTTTGAAAACAATTAAATACAAAAATATAAGTTTTTATTGTGTTTTGTAGTTTTTGTATTTAAAATTTTTTCAAAATAATTTTTAATTAGATAGTTTGGAACTCCGAATTTTTTATAACAAGTAATAATTTTGAAGCCATAAAATACATATTCAGATAAATTTTATAAAACAATAAAAAAATATAAAAATTAAAAGTATGTTTCAATATTTAAAATTTGTTTATTTATGTTATTTATTTTGATATAGTAATTATAAGAAAAAAAAACATTTTGGATGACTACAAATTAGAGATTGAGCAATTTTTTTACAAAATATATAAGTGGGCGGTTTTTGGTAATGCTCTAGAGTTGGCCAGATATAAGAACAAGACAATGTAGCTTATCAACAATTAGGTTAATCATTTCAAAAAAAATCTGGACTTCTGTTTTACTCATCCAAGAGTTCTTCGGATGGCTGGGCTGAGATGTGGCCCATCAAGATGTGGCTCATCAAGATTTGGCTCGGTTCATGTTGACACAGCGGACCTTCCAATCACTGCACCACCAACAATTAAAAAATCGAAGAAGTTGAGTGGCAATAAAATTCAAACTCAAAGCGATACGACTCAACACTTAACAACTCCGTCTGTGAAGTTCTTTTTAAGTTATGTATTTCCCATCTCAGTGTTTCTCAAAGAAGAAGTTACATTATTTCTTAATTTAGTGGCTTTCCAAAAAAATAATAATTAACGAAATCTCTTAATTTAGTGGTTTTCCGGAAAAATAGTAATTAACGAATTCAAAGCTGCACATTAAGAATGTAAATGCGGAGGGATACAAACTACTTATAAGATACAACATATTACCTTCTAAAAATCTTTCATTATCGTGTTTTATGACTTGCTACTCATATAAATATAGAGAAATCGAAGATAGTCATAATTTAATGGAACTTTTTTTTAACAAGATAAAGAAAATAAACAAATTCTGAAACACAATCATGATTAAACACGAAATATTTGGTTGCTGTAGTACTTTAACCATAATCAGAAATGCAAAGAATATGATTTGTTTATCCATCTACGTGATAACAGAATTAAACTATTACTCCAAGTGAAAGTAGGATATATCTAAATCTGCCGGTAGTATAAGCGGGTAAAAAATCTGGAAAATGCCCATCATTTGGTCCATTTAGGGCCCATTCATATTAGTCTAGCATGGTGTGTAGCCCACCATGTTTTTGGATATGTATAACTGTGTTTCATGGTGTTGATATGATTGAATTTCAGAGCACGCTGACGATCCAACAATTTCTATCTAAATTAATTCCTATACTACCACTAGACCATATACCAAACATATAGTTTGAAAAATAAAAGAGAAGAGGGACCATGGATTGGAGGATTTAGTTTATTTTTGGATTATTTTTCGATAATAGCAGCTATAGGAATTTTAATGGCGTTCTAGTTAACCTAAAATATGAGTTTCCAAAAAGTGAGGCTTAAAAACGTGTCCATATCTAGAATCTGAAGTAATGTTCATATTAGAAATCCGGTCAAGAAATGTGGAAGTATCCTTAAAGGTTCATGGAAGATGTATATTTAGCATATTTACAGGAAACTCACATTTCTCATCTCCTCTTGATGTTAATCATTTTTTTTTTTCAATTTGGTGTAGGTGATGTGGTATTCAAAGATTAATAAAAAGCAAAAAGACCCAGTCGCTATGACCAAGAAAAAAAAAATCAACCTATATTAATTGATTGATATTACTATCAAATTTATTTTAATCTGTTGAAAATTTTACTAATTCTATGCTTTGTGTACGCCGTCCCTTTCAAACTCAATATATATTTATATACTCTTCTTTGCAAGGTATTTATCAGAATTACTTTTCTAAATTATGGATCGCATTTAATAGAAAATCTGAATTCCGATTGACATTTGTTCAAACGCCATCCTTTGAATATATAGATAGAATATGACTTGGCACAAACAAGCCAGTCGTTATAGAGCGACAATTGGCAAATTTTAATCGCTAATTTAAATTAAGACTTGGAATTTCAAGAATCATTCGTTAGAGATATTTTGTAGTGGTAGATGATGTTACGAATATAATGGCATGATGATAAGAGATGGACGGGTGAGATCAAATTTCCATCCAACTGCATCTAGATGGTATATATAAGATGGAATAAAATAAAGCTTCATCGTAAACAAAAAACAAGCAACCAACCAGTACTTATTCAATTAATTAAAGAAATTAAATATTAGAAAAAAACTATAGCCTATCGAAAGCTCGAATTTTAGTAACATCTATTTTAAAAGATTTATTTAGCAACCGATCGAAATATTAATCATCACAACCATATTCTTTTATGTCTATATCTACCTCACTTATTATACCAATTTAGGTAGTTTTATACCAGATAGGGCTACTATAAAGAATAGGAGGAAACTCACTTAAATCCAAAAAAAAAAAAAAAAAAAGAAGAGAAATTCTGAGGTTTCAGATTTTATCAAAATAAATTTTGCCGCTTATTCAAATGAAAGTATTTTACATCTCGCAAAAGTTTATTCAAAATTTTTTGCTATACTCAATTAAAAAATTACACAATAAATTACATAATATACGTGACAATCAGAATCATATATCACAATAAATATAATTATAATTTTAATAATTTATAGATTATGAAATAAATATATATATCACAAAACGAATGTACCGTAAAAATTAGTTATATATAATTTAATATTTAATCTATTAAAAATGAGTAGTTTTTTTCTTATTCAAATGCTCTTATTTGAAAAAGTTTTGTTTTTGCTGCAGTTGTTTCCAAAAAAAACCCCCCAACTTTAACTGACGGAGATTGGCAACTGGCAAGGGATACAGTTGGGCGGGAGAAGCGTGCCGCGGGATTCTGCGACTCCGTTCACTATCTCGGATCGCTGGGTGCAGATCATCTCGCGTTTAGCGTTTAGTCACATCATGTCTTGCCAAAATGGCCAACATCTCGTCCCGCTGGAATCGCGTTATCTCTGTTTCTCATCTCATCAACTCGCGGAGTTCCACGTCCCCGAAACGATAATTTTGAATTTGAAAGCATCTCCTCGTCGTCCTCGAGAAGGCAAAGAGATTTTGAAGGG
Organism: Xerophyta viscosa; assembly: GCA_002076135.1. NCBI lineage: Eukaryota > Viridiplantae > Streptophyta > Magnoliopsida > Pandanales > Velloziaceae > Xerophyta > Xerophyta viscosa. The sequence continues at coordinate 1,658,824 of MJHO01000007.1, read as the reverse complement.
ATTTTTTTATTACCAAAATAACCTCGTGCTCCTGTGAATTTCCAACCCTTTTCACGTTTTCCTAAGATATACGAACACGAACACAGTACACAGACGTAAAATAATTTTTAAAAAAAATAAAACACAAATACAATTTAAATATAATAACTGATATGTAACAACTCCATCTAACATCACAACCAATTCAATTGATAAATATTAATATTTCAATTATGGCAGACACAAATTTTTTTAAAATATAAATAAAAAAAAATCTCACATATTAATACGGATTTAAAAAAAATTATTGAGATGGGAGATGTTGCTTGTTTTCTTTTAAAAGAGAGATCGCTAGTACTAGATAAAATACCTTTTTTAGTCCCTAAATTTTAAACAAATGTGTCTCTATAATTTTGAACTTCAAACTATACTCACGCTAATCCTGAACTACGAAAAAACGTCCACGATAATTTTACCGTCAGTTTTTCCGTACATCACCGAAAAAACGCCCACAATAACTTTATATTTTATTAGTTAAATCATTTATTACTAAATAACTTTCTTTAATATTAAAATGTTCAATATAAAATATTTTTTAATTATTACAGTCGAACTTTATACATATTCTTTTTTAAAAAAAATTAAGAAAAATTATCTCATTCTGTATTCCTACCGTATAAATTTCATACTCCTAATCCGTACTTGCTAAAGTGTAGTACGCTTTTTCTATTTTTTAAGTATTTTATGCAACTTTTAACCATCATTAATTTGCTCAATGATCTCAAGCAGTCAATCAACAGTTGTATGAGAAATACGACCAATTTACGTTGGTCTGTTTGTTCTGCGCTTGCTGATTCTTTGGTGCTGCAATTTCTTCTTTCTTTTTCCCCTATCACTAAAATATACACCATTTGAAACAAATGGAAAAAAAAAAAAAAACCTATGAGCCGTTACATCTCCATCAAACAGCTGGCAGCGTCTCGTGTCTCCATGCGAGATCCGACGGTCCAGAGATAACGTCAGCGTAATCGAACAGGTCGCCGTCAAAAACAACGCCGCCATCACCCTCGGCGATTTCGGGTCGGACACCGAATTCTGAATCGAACCCGAACCCGTTGTCTTCTTCAACACCCCAGATCTGACCAAAGCCCGCCTCACCGGAGTCGGCCAACACAGCAACTCCGTCGCCGGTAACGCTATCTTCCGGCGAGGACGTTGGCTCAGACGTCGAAGGAGGTAGGCCTAGCTCGTCATCCGAGGCCTCGAGAAGAAACCCTAAATCTGGCTGCTGCAGCGGCGGAGGTAGAGAGTAAGACTCACCGCCGTCAGTGGCAGTTGAGTAACTGTCCACTGCCACCGCCGCTGGCAGATGAGTCGGGGACGTGGAGAAACTAATCTCCTCCTCGAAGCTCTTCATAAAGGTGGCGAGGTCACCGCCGGCATCGACATCAACGGCAACAGTATCATCGTCAAGTATATCAAAGAGGAGCTCCTCTCGCAGACGCTTCGCTTCTGGCGAAGCCTCGCCGGCGGACTCGTGCTCCGGAGAGGAGCTCGAATCCTCACGGCTTCTCTTCCGGCCACATGCAGTTGTTTCATTCTCCATTTTTTAGAGAGAAAAAAGATTAGAGAATGGTTGGAAGAGGGGCAGAATAGGAAAGGAAAAGAAGTAGGGGTATGACGGGAAGAGAGGGAATGGGGGTGTTTTGGGGATGGGGAGCGGATGAGCAAGGGTCTTATATAGTGAATTTGAGGCGTCGATTTTTCTCTTCCGCACGGATTTGTTTGGGAGTGGAATAATTAATTGGTTAGTAAAAAAATAATAAATAATTTGAATTTAGGTTGGTGGGTCCGGAGGAGTGCGTGGAAAGAGATGCAGCGTGGGCCGTTCATCACGGGATCTCGGTTTGCTTCTCGTTCTATGGATTATAAATTGGGTTTGGAATCCGGGAATTTGGAGTCCGAGGTGGGGACCCCCAGACGGCTGGGTATCCGCTCGGATAGACCGGCTCGTCGATTTGACCTGGTCCGTGCTCTGATTGGTGCAGAAGAAATCAGCTTTTTCTAAGTTTAGTGAAATTGAAATTTGTTTTTACGATGCGTCTGTCCATCTTGCTTCGGAAAGCATCCGCTAGACGGGCGGGGTAGGGAAGTGCGGGATAAATATCACCTGTCCACTTGTTGCATCTCCGTCCAAAATATATACCAATTTATATTTTTTAATATTAATAAATTTTAAAATAATTGTTATAATTTATTTTAAATTCGTTCTCTATTAATTTGAAGTTTTAAAATACTATTTAAAAATATTTTTTAAATAAAAATTATAAATAATATTAAAATTTATAAAGTTATTTTTAAAAAAATATAAAATCATATAAAGTTTGAACGTTAGTGTATTGAGTAGGTTGAGATGATCTGCATCCAAAAAGTGCGCGTCTGAAACTGTAAAAAATCAGAGGTTTTCCAGGCAATTAATTGTCTGCGTTGGGATTTTGACGGTTCGATTGGCGTGGGGAGAGAGAGAGAGAGAGAGGGAGAAGCCGGTAGACGCAACCAGACAAACCACACCGCCGAGAGATCCGCCGGAGGCAGTGCTGCCAGTGCATCAACTCATTTGAGCCTGTTTTAATCTATGCTATGGTTAACATAGCATCTAGAATCGAACCATTATTTTTTTATCAGCTAAAGTTTAAATTAAAAAATATTTTTGAATAATATATATATTATAACATATTTGCAGGTTACAGAGGTTCAACCATACCAAAATTTTGAAATAAGAAAATAATTTCTTACTTTTTATTAAAAAGTATAAAATTTGTTAACACAAAATCGAATTTTCTATTTGAAATTATTATTTTTTTAGTCTTGCCTATTAATTTCAATTTTATTATATGTTTTAATTGAAAATAGAGAGTTAAAATAAAATTTCTCCTACATAAATGTCGTTGGAATTCAAAACTCTAAATTATCCTTTACAAAAGATAATTATATGTATCTAATATATATATATATATATATATATATATATATAAAATTGTCATATCAAAGTCGTTGCGCCACGTGGCATTTTAAATAGTCTTTGATGTGCCGTGTGGCATTTGCTCTTATTCTAAAAGAGCCATGTGGCATTTGCATTAATTGATAGAAATTTATTATAAAATAATATAACTTATTTAAAGAATATAAAAGGTCTAATATTATAAATACTAACAAAAATAATTTAAATAGATATATAAATATTAATATAAAATAATTATATTATATATTATATAATATTTTTTTATAAATACAATTTTATTTATATATAAAAAAAAATGTAATCATATATATATATATATATTTACTATAATATCACGCTACTATTCAAATAATTTTTGTATATGACATGTAATATTTTTTTTTCTTACTCTAATAAAATAGAACGAATAAAATATAATAAATTAATAAAATAACTATCAATTATATATATTTATAATATAAAAATTATAAGATCCATATTATTATTTATAACTAATATCCGTACATCGCACGGGCATACAACTAGTTACACCTATGTAGTTGAACGAGAGTCTGAGCGGTCCTTAAGTTTTGGTACAATCGGTAAATATAGAGTTTGAACAAATTGGTGGTCAATGCCGGTTTGACCGGTTCAACCAACCGTCCAATTTTCAAGTCCTTGATAAAGTTGTGGTATATGAGGTCCGCATCCTTGATGTTCATATCTCGCATTCTTACGTTCATATCATTTCCAATTTATATGCTCAAATATATTTATAAACCAAAAAGAAATTACTCATTAGGCTTAATATTTGAAATAGTCTACATATAGATAAATTGACTTGTTTCTGTAAAATTAGATGTCAGAATTCAAACCATCTTAACTATTATGATATCCTAGTTTTGCAAGCTTGATTACCATGATCATATTATCTACTTAGACTTATAAAATACTTCTTTGAAGGGGATGAACATTGTTGGATCAGAGATGGAGAAGAAGCGCAAAAGTAACGATAGCGTCAGAGCTAAAAAATGTCTACAAACACAGCTCACGCAGGAATATCAGCCCACCCCGACCCAATTTTGGCAGACAAAATCAGTAACAACCAGTCCAGAAAAAATTTGGTCAATGGTGATCTACCGCCTTGGACTCAATAAAAAGTAGCCAAGAACAGAACAACATATGATAGATAGTCCATACCAAAGTCTCAACACCATGATCTGCAAGTAAAGCGCCAGAGAAACGGAACTTATGCAATCACCTTTGGAATATACGTAGTATGCACAAACGTCACTTCACCATCCGATCGTCTAATGTTAGACGAATACGTATAACAGTTCTAGAAAAATTAAAATAACGTCCCACCTTAAAGTACTGTGACCGGTTGTCGACCGCTCCTGATGCTTCTCAATCGTCTTATCATTATTGATGCTGGCAAATAATAATGGGAGGACAGACGAACGCTATAAGTACACAAGAAAAATGAAGAAGAGAAGCTCTCAAACTACTCTCTTCTCTACAAAATATTAGTATTACTCTTCTACCATTATTAATAGGACTTTTTTTTTAACTTCCATTGACATAGTCTATATGAACGTCTGCAACATGTAAATTTCTATACAAACCCTATTCGATAAAACTACTATGTTTCATAGCGTACTTAGAACAAGTTAGTTCGCTCGATCTAGTATGGTTGCGTGTTCTTGAATTTCTATATTGTTACTATTGTTTGCTTTCATGCTAGTGTTAATATTACCGGTCTAGTATGGTTGTTGGCTCTTGAATTTCTATATTGTTTCTATTGTTCTCTTTCATGCTAGTGTTAATATTACTATGTATTTTATTATTTTGACCGATGCACTACATAAATTCTAGGTTTGAAAACCAGTGATATATAATTTCTTTAGATATATAATATATGGTTTATTTATCAGTTATCTTAACTTACATGAAAAATATAAAACCATCTTCATAATAATTTTAAAAAAAACGAATAATGATTTCCTTTAGAGAAAGAAAAGCATATGAAATTTGAAAAAGGAAACAGGAGGACAACTTGTAGTTTTCTTTTTTTTTCTTTTTATGTCTTTTTAATGTTATACTTAATTATTTTAATGGAGATTATCGCCCGTAATAATTCAGCCTTCGTAGTTTAATAGTCTGCGGCGGCCAAATGCCACTTCAGTTTTATCAAGTTAACACATAACTAGAATTTTCTATGTATCTTTTCTCAGCTGGATTTCAGAAATTTCACATAAGCTCTTGAGATGTGCGTTTGTGATGATCATAATCCTCTTAATACAGGGGATCGAATTAAGTCAGGATGGTCAGATCTCCTACGCATGAATGAATATTTTGAATTTGTTTATTTGTTACTTTGAACATAGAAAGATGGTGATATGTTTAATAGTAGATGCATTAAAGAATTACAAATGCTTTTTTAATTAATTTTGATACTGAAAAATACAACATTAGTGTTATATTAGTTATATCAGTTTATTTTTTATTAGAAAAAATATTTTTTATGTGATGTGAGAATTAAAATGTAATTCTTTCAAAATAATAAAAAGTAAAATTTTTTTAATTAAAATTTTAGACTAATTTTTGATAAATTATATCGGATTTAAATACTTTAAAATCAAAATGATTTTAAAAATATAAATTTTTTAGGGAATAGTTCAAGTAATTTGATAGCTAATAGAGGGGCAAATCAGGAATCTGACCAGTCTAGAATGGGGAAGTCCAATTAAGAGTAATCAAGAGAAGCTCCTGCCTGGTCTAAGGAAAAAAAAATAAACTACTCACCCATAACAAATTACACACAATTATTCTTCACCACACACGCGTTTCGTGATTCGCACAATTTTTTTGTGATCCATAAAATATTAAAGTTATAGATATATCCATGGTGATGTGCGGTCTTGATTGTGCCTGTCAGTATTTATAATTTTTTGTGTGATTTTTTAAGAGTGCATAATAAATTTAAAAAAAAGCCAAATAAAAGACATACATTACTCATTACAACTACTTTAGGATTCAGCATTTAATTAGGAGTTCCCACCCTCTCTGCCTTCATTCATTGTCTATTATATATACCAAAGACAAAGGCATGGGCAAGAAAAATATGCAGGACATAAACATTTTCTTTGTTTTTTTTCCTTTGGTCAAGGACATAAACTTGAACACTTATAGTTAATTGCAAATGTAATTGAGACAGGCTTTTTGGTTCAAAACACCATCTTCTTCGAGCACATTCAAATTATTGTAAAAGAAATTAGCATGAGTTATTAGGAATTTAGGATCAACGAAAATACATAGCTGTTGTGGACCGGAATAGAGCGGACAAAGGAAAAAAATGGGGAGACTTCTTGCCTTTCCCACCCGGCACTCTGGAAGAGTCCCCCGTCTTCGGCACCGTCTCTAGGTGTGGGAATAATATTCTATGGATGTTTATTTTTATAGATATATACAGCGGTTGAACTTTTAAAAAAACAAAAAATTTTGAAAATAAAATAATTTTTAACTATTACCAATTATATTTGTTAATAATGTCCACACACTCAGAGCTACGCTGGTTAAGCTTTTCGCGCAAGTAAAAAATTAAAGAAAAATTGCATATCAACTTCATATTTTTAAGAGATTAGCACAAATTAATTTTTAAAAATAAAAAAATATTCGATATGACAGTATAAATATACCGTCACATAAATTTTTTTTTTATTTTCAGATTTGCAAATTTAAAAAAAAGGGGATTTTGCCAATCAGCCCCTTAAATTTAGACTGTAATAAATCAGTTGCTAGAAATATATTTTTAAGAATTAATCTTTTTTTTTTTTACAATCAGCTCTTTAAAAATACGTTTTCAGAAATTAATTTATGAGCTTTTTAAAATAGAAACGCTGATACGTAATTTTCGGAAAAAAAAGGACTGATATGCAATCCCACCGAATATTAATCGACCATTGATTAGGGACGGTCGGTGAGCTGTAAAAGTAATTCTCTGCCGTACGATAATTATCGAGTGCAGTACAACACTTAAATAGACATTTATAGGGATAATTGCAGATCAGCCCCCCCTATTTCGGGGGTGCGCGGATCAGCCTCCCGAACCGCGTTTTCGGGGGGCTGATCTGCAAAAAAAAAAAAAACAAATCTGTCCCCGAAAATACGTTTTCGAGAGCTGATTTGTCCAATTAAAAAAAACGGAGGACTGATCTGCAAGAACCCCACATTTATACCCTCAACTACTCCACCCTTTCGCTGTTTCCCGGACGCAGCTGATGCTGCCCGCCAAGCGCCAAATGATATTGTGAAACCTTGGAGCCAAATTCTAGATTGACAAAGCCGAGAACCGGCTCAAGCCGAACCGTTTGGCCACCACCAGCAGGTAGATTTCTTATCATAAATTTCATATTCACTGTTATTTTACACAGAAAACAATTAGTTATATATGTTTTATATTCGTCAAATAATGTATAGTTTATAATCAAATACAACTGTGGCGGTGGCGTCGTTATTATCTCTTCTTTTAGAGTTGGCACCGAGCCGACGTGGTTTCACAATGCTGCTCTCGCTACGCACGCACGATAGAGGAAAATAATCGAAGAGGAAGAATATCCTCGGTATATTTTTTGACATATTGATATTTTTATATAATAATAGTATTACTTTACATGTATACTATAGTATGACTTAAAAATTTTTAAATATAAAAAAACTAATGTATTTAATTAGTTTATATTATAAACGATGATTTATTGTAAAATATATTATAAAATATTAAAATTCACTGTTTAAACTTAATTCCTATCCTTTTTTTTACTCTAAATTATTTGTAAGACAAAATTATGGCATAAAATTTGGAGCAGAACAACTTCTTTATTCAGTTTTTTTTTTAAAAATCTAATATAACTAGTTGTGGTGTTGCTAGGTCAGAAACTCTCTGGTATAGTACTATATCACATGTTAGAACAGCTGGTCATTTTGAATGCCTTTAATTCAATACCCACTTAAATAACTTATTTAAATTAAACTTTGACCGAAAAGATAATTCAGACGATAATTGTAACATTGCATGTGCTATATTATTATATGTTACAACAGTATATTATAATTTGATATTCTGGATGAATTATGTTTGTGTTATGAATAGTATAACATATTGTTGTATTATAAATAACATTAGTATTATTAAACTAAAATTTGTATCATTAGAAGGAGAGGTTGGAGTTCCGACATGGTAGATGAAGGGATGATGTGGGAGATAGCATCGATGTTGTATTTCTTTTTTCTTTTTCTTTTTTTTTTTTTTGAGATTATCGTAGAGAAATTATGTCCGAAATCGGTACTTATTCGAACGACCGTCGTAACAGATAAATTTACGGATGGCACCGATCCAAATTCTAACGATCGAAGGGTCTTATCCTTACGGATAGGACAAATCTTTTAGATTTATTTTATTCCCAACGAGGTACAGGGAGTCTTCGACCCTCACATTCTTACGGGACGTCCGAAGGAGTCGAACCCGGTACGCCCGCTTCGTGAGCCGAGCGTCCGGACCACCCACGCTGCAGGCGCGAGACGCATAGATGTTGTATTATTTTCAGTAAAGTGAAATGTCAAACCAAGCAGTATTAAAATATATATATTTTAGTAAATTTGATATAAATATCAAAGTTTATATTTATAATTTCTTTTCTTTTTAAATTGTTAAATAAAATATGTGCGCCTTTGGGCGTAGTGAGAAGAGTCTAGTTTCTCTCCCTCTCCTCTTTTATCTTTGCCTACATCACCATCCTCGCCATCGTCCATTCCTCTAATTCATGCTTTTTTTTTTCTATATCGACAGAGCGAGTTAATATAGATAGTTCTCAAAAAAATTTAGTTGATTCTTCCTTTTCTTTGACTTGCTCACTTGCCGGCAAAACTGTCTGATATTAATTTTGTTCGACACTTTTAATACTAAACAGATTTGAAACTTTCTTTTAGAGGCTTATAAGAAATAATGTATATAATCAATCCACTTTGTACGACCATCGAAATATATAAATTAATTCGAATGGAGCTCATTCTAATGTTACATTGGGATTTTCGCATTCTATTTACGTGTGTGTGTATATATATATATATATATATATATATATATATATATATTTATATATATATATGATAGAAGATTATGTATATCTCTTAATACTTGAAACTTTCATAAACATATCGATTGACTTGTATCCTGTAAAATTAAATTTTTATAGACACAAAAATTAGATAAGAACGAATGTTTGTGCTGCGAGATATTCATTCATTGATTACAAAGATATATTTTTACGACTTTCAGAATATCCCATATTTTTTACGGTAACCTTCCGATAACCATTCGTAACATTCATCGATTGCTGCGTTAAATTGATATTCACTCTAGAAAAATCACAAAGGATTTTCAAGATAAGGCTATCAAATGGGTATAGAAGATAAAGAACTAATATATATATATATATATATATATATATATATATATCTACTCGCCCCGTAGAGAGAAGCACTTCAAAAGCATAAACCGAAGCTTGAATGTACATAGTAAAAGAACGGTGCAAAACTCTATTAGTTATTCCTATTAATATATCATCAAGCTTTTAGGAAGCAGAAACAAGCTGAAATTTTACTTTGTATAGACGTATAGTGTATACTTTACCGTGTTTGACATAGAACTACGGGTGTAGTGGTGCGGTGCTACTACGGCGAGGTTAACATCAGGTATTTAGCATTATTTGAGTAGCGATGGGTCCCACAGTCTCGAAAATAATTAAAATTAAAAATTTCCAATCTAATTCAAAATTTGACTTTGCAACATAATTAAAACTTAAAGAAATCCATTCATCCGAATCATCCCGAGCTTGCCAGAAAAAAGTGTGTAGACGAGCCGACTATTCAAGATTACGTAGTTGGTCTGAGTAAATTTTTAATGTAACCACAAGATTAATTTTCCCGTGGACCAAACTTAATAAGTGGTTCTTGGTGCCCTATCCTGCAAAATGTCCTATTAAAAATAAAAAAGAAATAAACAGAATTTAAAAAGGGGATATTTACGTACAAGGCGCGGCCCACGTGATCTGCTGCAGGCTTGCAGCAAACGAGGGACAAGTCATATCGCCCTCATTTTTTTTTATTTTTATTTTTCTCTCTCTCTCTCCCTCGAACAAACAGATCCTAAAATATATTTTTAAAAATTAATTTAATATAAAATTAGCCCAAAATACGTTTTAAGAATCTAAAAAAAAGACTGATTTGCAATTTGCCAAACTAAAAAAAAGAGCTCCTGCGAAAGTAATAAATTTAAAGTAATTACATATCAGCACTTATTTAAAATTATAACAATTATTTGTAAAATTTCGTTTTTCAAATCAACCACTAATTTTACTGAATACAGTGTTACGGCTGCCCGCATCAATATTTTTAAAAACTGATTTTTAAAAAACAACTAATTATCAAAAATAGAATGACATGGGCTGACATATAAAATCGCATAAATAGAAGAGACAACTTATACATCACTTTCTATACTATTTAAGATTTTGCAAATTTTTTAATCTAATATTCAAAAATATATATTTATATTTGTAGAAATTTAAATATACAACCAATCAAAATTTATTTTTATATATTTTTAATAAATCTTTGCTCAAAAGTTTAACAGATTAGCTAATTAGTTTTAAAAATTTTTAAAATTTAAAATTTCTAACTTTTTTTATTAAATATCTTTTAGAAAATATTTTAATATATCAAACTTAACAAATAAAATAATTTTTTTTTTAAATAACAAGACGAAATTCATCCATGAGCCTTCGTTAACTCGCAGATCACAGTTTTCTACGCACACCTATAGTACCATTTTGAACTCAGATGCGCACATAAGAATAAAAACTCTGACATGACGTCCGACGCCGGACCAAATGTAAAGTATTGAAAGTTATCCAGCCACCATTTTTTTCGCAACCGCTGTAAACTCGCGGCCACAGACATATGTTCATTGCAAGTACCCTCGGAGGTATAAATTCGGGCCCTCGCTTTCTGAGGCGAACGCCTCGGCCGTCTAACCCAAGAACGGGGGACTAAAAAATTTATCTGCCAAATTTTAAAACTTTAAAGGTCCACTTAAAAAAAAAGAAAATTACATATCAGTTCCACCTTTTAAATCTTATACAAATTTGCCTCTTTCTTTTTTTCTAGAAATGAAAAAAATGTCTGACGTGATAGCGTGCGCGTACAGCCACGTCGCGTATTTTTTTATTTTCAGAAGCTGTTTTGTATAAATTTTTCAAAATAGAAAGTTGATATTCAATTTTCCTTAAAATAAAAGTCGATCTTGACATAATTACAAAATGGGAGGCCTGATACGACATTTCGTCTAGGTAAAGCGAGCAGGGTACCTTCGCCATTTGCATGTCTGACAGGCATTTGATGTCCGGTCCACGTGATCGTGGGCCCTGCGGAGCACCTGCTTTTGCTTTCCAACCGACTGACCCAGCTCATAAATAAAGCCGGCTTCACTCGGTTCGGTCTTGCTTCCTTACGATTAGACCGCCGCGGTTCGCTTCGGTTGGTTTGTTGAGACGAAGTAGTTGGCTTTATTTACGTGAAATATTTTTGATGCGTTCCGATCAGCTCTGTATTGTATTCTACCATACAACAGCATGTTTCCAGAACAAACGTAGATCTGTTTTTTGGTCCGAGCCGGCAAATTTAACCGATTTAGTAGCAAAATTAAAAATTAATTTCAATCGAAATGAGGGGTTTTTGTAAACATGAAATTATTTGAATAATTTAATTAACTTCTTGAATTTCTATTAGACAAAGCACTTAAATTTATAATAATTGCTCTGCCGTATTCTCGATCAGAAGTAGAGACAAAGAGAAAAATAGTGGGATTTTTTTTTCTAAAATCTAAACAAAGTAATGACTCTTAGAGAAAACATAATCAAATATTTACTCCAAAAGAAAATCGACCAGTCCCACCATTTATAACTTTCTTAAAGGCCGGACAAAATCTCTTGAATTGAAATTGAGAAATTAATATTATATATATAATAATATTTTGACATATGCTATGGTCTGCTGACCCATCTAAATAATAGTTTATTTTATGAATAATATGTTTGTCCATGATAAAAGGCTTTATAAGGATGGATGAACCAACACGTATAATGATTCGCCATGCAATATTAGTTTATTGGAATATGCTAATGCGGATCTAGAATTATTTTAACAAGATTTGCATACTGAGATGTAAAAAAAAATTAAAAATTAAAAATTAGTTGTCAATTTGAAAATTGGCGACAAATTTTAAGTGCTATTGCCAACCTCTAATTTAATTAGTATTTACTTTAGTTAATTGATACCTAATAATAGAAGCCACAAAGTTAAGCAGCCTTTCACTGTTGCACGTCATGGTGCTCAAAGGCGTTGGCCATATATATATATATATCTTATGAACTTATTTAAATAAAAAATAATATTAATATTTGGGACCAAAAATAATTTCGTCGATGTCGTGGTCATAACTGAACGCCTTTTAAATAAAAAAGGGCTGCTATTTATTAGGGGTTCCTGACGGTACTGATAAAATCGGACCGTCCGAGATTCCTCGGGATGTGTATAAATACATCCTGAAAGATCCGCGGATGGTTCCGATTGTATCAGGACCGTCAGAGGTCCCTGATAAATAATTTTTCTGTAAATAAAATGCCTTGGAACCAAAAATAATTCCGTTGGTGTCGGTCACGGCTGAACACCCTATCCACGGCAAAGCCTGAATTGAAGTAATCGATAGGTCATGGGATCCTATTTTGGATGATCTCTAAAATAATAGGTGTTTAAAGAAGTAATAAATGGAACAGTAAAAGTGATGCGTTAGAAATTAGTATTGTGCAGTTCTATCAGTCATTCATTATTTAGTGTCGTGCAATGCTATTTACTAAAATCATCAGTAATTCTAATATATCTAGAATTATTTATTGCATATCAAAATATAATATATATTTTTTGATATATAATATATACTTTTAATATATATTATGACCATAAAAATTATTTAAGAATGGTATTTATGTTTAGTTTCAGCTAGCACCTTTTCGGCTTCACCGTCTGCCAACACCCAGCTGAAGAATCATATCTCATGGCTCGCAGGTGCTTAAAATGCATTTAAAAAGAGGGCTGACAGATGGAGCGATGGAACACTTAATAATAATTTGGGCATGCATACTCTTTGATAACAAAAAAATAAGTAATAATAATAATAATATTGGGAGAATTGCATTTCAGCTATCTGATTCATACATTTTTGCATTTCAAATTTCAAAAATACGTTTTTGCTCCGACGTGGCTAAGCGCACTGCGCGTCATATAGGCACGCTTTTCTATTTTGGAAGACTAAACCGAGCGAAGTATTTTCATTTTTAGGGACTAAACCGATCGAAGTTTTTTCATTTTTGGGACTAAACTGAGAATGTTATTTTTAGAAGGATGAAATGTAATTTTCTAAAAATTATTTGTCAAGGGTCATTATGATCTTGAGATGCTTGGTTGTGAAACATGCCTCCATCCAAATGGTCCACATCCGAACTCCAACAGACTAATTTAAGTGCTTTTGTTGACCTCACGGAGCTAGAAACTTTGAGGCATCAGATGTATCTAAACTTTAAATAGACTAAATTCAGCCTAATTCTAAATAAAAAATGAAAGAGAGATTAGTGCTATCGTCCGTTTTACTTGGTGAATAAAAAATACGAGGTGTCTAGACTCTCAGCCGACGGCTATATACATATCGTATGGACAATTATAAAAATTTCTAGTCAATTAAAAGTATTAAAAAATAGTTAGTGCTGAGTCTGCTGACTCTTAATATCTATAACTTTTGAAATCTTTTAAGATCCGTAACACCCATATTAATACCCTAGTGAATTGTTGTAACTTCCGAATATTCAATTAGGCCAACGCGTCTAGAATCTGGTGCCGTAAAAATCTCATTGTGTGATTGCCTTCATACACAAATTATAATTTTATATGGTATAACTGTTGCTTAATAGTTTTTTCAAAAGCTAAGTGCATTTAGAACTCCTAGGATGATAGGCTGATAATTCAATCACATGAAGCAAAGGTTTCATGATCGAATATACCACTGGTAACTATTGAAAAATTTATGTCATATATACAGCGCAAAGGAAAACACGTGCTTGCAGATCTATTTAGATCTATAAGCTGAAACACTTGATTGATAAAATATTGGCCGTCTGCTTTTAATTTATACCTAGCTGGGAGGGTAGGAGGGTGAACAATTTGGACGGAGAAGAGAATAGACGGAGTGGGGTGGTGACAAAATTGAAGCACTAGGTACATTTTAATACTTATAACTAACGCCTATTTGATCTAAATAATACATATAAAAGAAGGATGTTAAGTCATATTTATCTATTGCATGTCATTCATTTAATTTTGATGATATTTAACATTTTTTTAATTAGACTCTTGCCTCTTGAGTTTCTGTTAAACTACCATGACATTTCCTTGTCCTACCCAAAAGGATAAAGCCATCAAATATTAGAAAAAAGAAATCACATGGAAGTAGTTGAAATCCACAAAAACAAGAAGTTGCCTTCAAAGTAAAAATGCCTGAGTTTCGAAGGATTTACATATTTGACGAATATTATTATGGAAATTACAGACATAGTTACTATTTTGGAAAATAATTAGTCGTTTTTACTATTAATTCATCTAATTAATATGTATGAAACTTTACCATCTTTTACAAAATTCAAACAACTAATTTATTAAATATTTCCTTTTTTTTTCCAAAGTTATTTAATCATATCTTGCGCTTAGAGAATGTTTAGTTTGCATGAAATTGATGGAACTAAGAAAAAGAATGTGATTTTACTTTTCTAACTTTTTCGTTTAGAAAAGTTTGAAATTCGTCTTTCGTTGTTTATCCACTTTCTTTGTTTATTTTATTTTAAAAATTGGATGAATTTAATTTCGTTACCATTTGAATCAGAGCAGATTAAAAATAATTTATTCTTACTTTTCACCGGTTACTTCCATTTTTAATTTATCACTAACACTTTCTTTTTTCATATAAAATTTTATCTATTCAACCCATTTCACTTCTCACCGACTATCCATTCCCTCCACTTAGTTCTCATTTCCGACCAATTGTACATGTATTTTTACATTCATTTTTCACTTTTACTTTTTATGTAATGTTTCTTATTTCACATTTTTCCTTATCACCGTAAATTAAACGGCAGTTTAGTTTTCATTCTTATATACACTAACAAATAGAGAGATTAAAATACAGAGAGAGAAAATAAAGTATGAGAAAAATTCTCGACAGTTAGGTTGCCCTCCAGCAAAACAAAGTCGAAAAGTGGCTAAGTGCCGCCCTATGGCCGCCAGTGCGTTTGGTTGTAAGTTGAATGTTCTTATGGGTAATTTCTTTACAGAATAATAAACTCTTATAATATTGTATGACCAATAATAAAAAATGTACAATTATTTAAATCAATTTGGTTCCACTTCAATTAGAGCTCTGCTTTTCAACATACACTTGACGGTCCTCTACAATCTGATATACTCTATTGTTATATATGCGTTTAGATTGTATTAGCTCCATCGGATTCAATTAAGCTCTTTATGAACACCAATTATGGGAGTTGAACCTTCCAAAGTTGACAGTTAACAAATTGTAATAATACTTGTGGGCAACAGCTATTCATGTTATTATTGCATAGCACTTTTATGATTACATAGAAAAAGTTGGTTATGAACGTAATTATGCCTCTCATTGCTGAAGTTTCATAAGATGTGCTCTTTCACATCTATATATTTTTTAATACCTATCTCGACTTTTTAAAATTTCATTTATATACCTTTTTTTTTCCTTTTTTAAACTATAAATAGTTGAAATAATTGGTACCAATCTTTTATAAAAAGGGCTAGCATCCGATGAGGGAGTTAATCTTTCTATTCTTTTATGTCTTGGTGCAAACAAAAGATGTTTGCATAAAAAAAGATAATTTGTCAATCACTTGTCTTAAAATAAAAGAAAGAAAACTCACTCAATAACATCAATGTTAGTAACCGCATTAAATTGTTACCAGTTAAGTTAGGCCTTTACTAGTTCTTAAATACAAAAAAGTATAATATTTTTAAAATAATTAAATAAAAATTACATATATAAATTATATATATTTACTTTAAATATTTATTAGTTAAATTAAAAATGACAGTCAAACAATAATTAAACTTATAAATAATGTAAATTTATAAATTTTACTTTTATCTTATATGCCATGCCACACCAACCGCACATGAAATTTATGACTTCTTTGGATCGGTTCGATTCAATAATTTTAGGTAGAAATGGTTAAAGCTCTGCCGTATTCAACAGTCCATCGGATAGTACTTAATATTATTAAACTAAATTATAAAATTGTGAAACATAATAAATTTTATTATATCGTAATTAATTTCACGATACTGTTTCTCGGCAGCGTTCGACGATCTCGCTCTTATTACTCCTATTGAGAAAGACTAACAACAAGGAAAAAGAGCTCCGGTGCCATGGACGATCCCTTCCTCAAGATCTGCTCCGACTCCGAGCTCACCGGCCAGGGATTTCAGCACCAGTTGGATTCCCTTCCTCACCGGTTGCCTGTGCGGCTCCTGTTTCGACTCTCTTGGCCGCCGCATCACGGTTCTTTTTCTCCTGCTGAGCAATCCCATGACTGGAATACTTACCGGGAAGAGATCTCCGGCGAGTATTGTTTTTATATGTCCCGTGCTTAACTTTATATTAGCAGACAGTTGAAATTTTTTTTTATTAATGGACAAATTTAGAAGGCTAAAAATTATCGGACAAATAAATTCTATAGTGGGAAGGAAGAAGATCAGCAGACTTCTGTTAACTAGATAAGATGAAGGGCCTCTTGTAACAAATTAAGTCTAGCCAAGCTCATTTATTTCATCTAGTAGAATCATAAATACTAGGGAGCTCCCTGTTTACTGTTTCGACAAATTTCGGACAAAAATGCCCTCGTACGTATTATCAGTTCGGACGCTAAAAATATCTATTTAGAAATATTTTTTGAAAAAATTTTCAACATAAAAGTTGTAGATCTCGACGAGATCTACAACTTTCATGTTGAAAGTTTTTCCAAAAACTGCTTCCAAACATGTGTTTTTGGGGTCCGAAGTGTAGACCTCGGTCCGAAATCCGCTGAAAACAGTTCGGACATTAAAAACACCTATTTAGAAGCATTTTTTGAAAAAATTTTGAACATGAAAGTTGTAGATCTCGGCGAGATCTACAATTTTCATGTTCAAAATTTTTTCAAAAAATGCTTCTAGATAGATGACCTCGGTGTCCAAATAGCAAGGGATATTTTTGTCCGAATGCAGTTGAAATTGGTAATGATGGTTGATGTGATGGAGATGTGATGGGGAAGGGGTTGATTAGTAAGTTTTATAGTTTGAGGGGGGGTAGATAGTAATTTTCTTTAAATACTATTGGGTTCGACCTAATAGTACGAAAATAGACCGAACGGTATTTTTTTTTGTCTTGGAATCGACAAATCGTCTGAGATGTGAAAAAATATAAATTAAACTATTTTTCTTATTAAATATTCGGATTCAATAGTATTACGGGTCTAATAATATTACTCTAGTAGAATAACTGCTTTATTAGTGGTGGTGGTGTTGTCGCTATGTCGCTATCTTCTCACCATAAGGGCGATGGCTCCACCTTTTAATTAAAAAAATATAAGCATATGTCTATTTAGTAGCCATCAAGGAATTATAATTTTCTCAAGGACCATATGAGCATTTTGATGGACAACATGTCCCTTTCTTTTCTTTGGATTCCCACACTTGGACGAAAGCAAAGAACACATATAAACGAACACATCAAGCCTTTGGATTCCTTGGCCCGTCTCCTCTATACTTTATTCCACGTAAAACCCTAGGTACGAACTTAGACGATGTTCTATGCTCCTACTACTTTATTCGAAGCTTTTTTTTTTTTTACTATCAAAATTCGATCTTTTGGTCTACTTTAAGTTTCAAGATAAGTTTCAAATGTTCAACACATGTGGCTTGACTAAGTGCTCATATTATTAATACTTGCAGTATGTTAGGGATAATGTCAAATAAATGCATTTGAAAATATTTAAATAGTTATCTTTAAATGTGTTTTTCATAGTTATACAAATTGCAGTTGGCCAATCACATTTTTGTTAATTTATTAACATTCGCAAGTTATTTTTTGCGATGATTCAACTTTATTTTTTTTTTTTTTTTTTTTTTATAAAAAATTTGAAAGTTCAGATATGCTTGAGAATAAAAATAATAATATAAATATTGGAACAACTTGTTTTATCTTTAGCAATAATTGACCTACAAATCTGTATTATATAAAAGTCAACATCTTGAGACAGTGAAGGTGGCTTTACAACAAGGGAGAATAAGGGATTAGAAGACTTCCTTTAATGTAGATTAGTATAAATGAGATCATATGAAAGCGCTTCTTGGAATCTTCACAATTCCACGTCTTCGGCGTGGTTTACTTGCTTGAGATCACATCATCATGCAATTATTATTAATAAACTTAAGAAAAAAAAAAACGAAGAAACGTATGTAACCGGTAGACTATCATATTTCTTATTTTCTAAGATGGAAAAACTGGTTCTTGAAATTTATGATTATTTTTGTCTTGATGTTTTAGTACAATTTTTATTTTACATCTTAATCTAGAGCTGAACAGAAAGATAGTATTTTCCGACTAGTATCTATTAAGACTCTAATATCTAATCTAAATAAGGACTAACCGCGTATGCTATCATCTGATCCATTAGCCAACATGACCAATATTTGTTGGTGAAAGTTATGATTACCGACTCCGGTCAGTAATTTGATCATTGAAGTGGGCCCGGTTTTATCTAGTTAGACAGCTCGGAATAGTCTCTAGAGTTTTCTCTGAAGTAGGGATGTCAAATTACCCGGACCCGACGGAGAATCCGATTCCCGCCCCGAATAAAACGGGTTCGGGGTCGGGGATTCCCCGTCGGGTTCGGGGATGGGGAATAAAATAAAATTCCCCGTTTATTTCGGGGTCGGGGATGGGGACTATACCCCCCGCCCCGCCCCGCCCCGACCCACTCTAAAATTGTAATGGCATAATTGTAATTTGCTTGATTTTATTGTCCCTGTAAAGATGCTATATATTCTAAAATCTAAAGCTTCACCCAAAATTCTAACCTCACCGCTCAGCAGTCGCCACCCCCGTGAGTCCGTGACCCCTTCCCCCTCTTTCTTTCCTCGGCGGCTGCCTCTGCTTCTCCGATGATCTCGCCGCCACCGTGCCACCGACCGTTAATTGCTCTAGCTCTAGCCTTCTACGGCTTCTGATCTCGCCGTCGGCCGAGGATATGACCAGCTTCGGCATCTGATCTCGCGGCCGGCTTCAGTCTAACATCAGATAATTCTGGAAGAGCATAGGGGAGTGGGGATTCCCCGACCCCGTCGGGTCCCCGCGGGGGCGGGGATGGGGGAAAAATTTTAATCCCCGACGGGGATGGGGACGGGATCGGGGAATGGAGACCAAATTCGGGGACGGGGATGGGGAATAGTCCCCCGTCCATTCCCCGTCCCGTTGACATCCCTACTCTGAAGGACCATGTCTCTAATGTAATAAGTCTATTTTAACATTATTTTACTTTATTTTAAGGTATTAGTTATGTCACCCATGCAGCTACGTGAAATCAGGAAAAAAAAAAGTAGATGAAGAAAAAACAAGGTTATGTCTCTCAGATTTTTTTAAGAACTAACATAAAAGGTGTATTATTATTTAACTTTATAGCGTTATGTACATAAATTTGTACAAAATAATACTAAATAGGTCGGAGTTAGTTTGATATAGTTGAATTTCGGATATTTCATCTCCAAACCCAACATGACCTTTAGATTTGATAGATCCGATCCGATCCAAGATGCTCGAGTTGGGCAGGTTATTTCGCATCGTATTATCTTTTGAAAACCTACTTGAATAGAATAGTAGTAGTATCAACTAACAAAAAAAATACAAAATCAGCCCCTACTACGTTTATACTATCATTCTAACTAGTACTAATTTTTTTTGATAATTATGAAATAAAGTCAACACACACACACACACACACACACACACACACACACACATATATATATATATATATATATATGTATATATATATATATATATATATATATATATGTATATATATATATATATATATTATAAAAAAATAAATTTTAAAAATAAATTATGGTGTATTTTATAATTTTTGCATTCAAAATTTTTTAATTATGGTGTATTTTATAACTTTTGCATTCAAAATTTTTTAAAAGAAATATCCACAAAAGTGTTTTGAGGCATCGAGGTTTTTACATTCATTTTTTTTAAAGTAAAATTGTAAGTTTTTTAACATCATTCAATAAATTTCGATAAAATATTGTAAAGTATGAATTCTTTCGACAACGACAAAACCAAAGAAAGAAGTTAAAAGCACGTCGGCAACAGTAGTTGCCCTAGACGGTGCAACCATACAGCAAATGAAATAAAACAAAATACCAACAACCACTAATACCGACGTGTCAGCCATGCCCATCCCCACCAAACCATACAGCATCAAGGGACGACCAATGCATTTTTGCCTTGCTGTTAAGTAGGCAAAATTTTGTTTTGATCATTAATTAATTAATTCTATTATAAAATAGCTTTTATAATACTAAATATATAAAAGTACCATGATTATCCTTGACTATTCAAATGTATGGTTTGTCCATCTCTTATTCTATATAGATTTTTTTTTTTTTTTTTTTTTTTACTTTTTTTTTGGATTATCATAGTAAAATCTGTAATGCGAGCATACGTCTAATTTTCAAATTCATAAAAAATTTTCACGTTCAGTTCCGACTAATATTCTGAAAGTCAAGTACATACTTTTTATGAACGGGAGCTTCTATCACAGATTACAAAAAAATTTCAGAAAATTCTACGATGAACTTCACCTCGTATAGATTCGAATTTAAATAATAACACTTCTTAAGATACCTCCATCCCAGCTAACCGCGCTATGCTATTCTATATAATTATTAATGTAGCCATCACATCAACAATTAGGTAGATGGCCACATTACCTGCATAAATAGTATATTATTAGGTAAGAAGAGATTAGCGAAGAAATTTTTTTGAATTTCAGATTCGTGATGACGTAATTTTGAAAACCTAGTTTAATGAAATCTATGGGTTAAAAAAAAAAAAAATTAATTGCCTTAGCAAAATTATATATATATATGTTGTTGAAAGGCCAAACTAATTGTTAGCTGCTTCCTTCTTTTTCTTTAGCTGTTCCTTTAAAACACAATTTAATGTTGTACACAACCGCTTCGGATGTTTCCACCATCATTCAAAGTAATTTCTCTTCCTTAAACAACAAGGCAACATTCATGAGGAAGTCATTTCTCTGCACTTCCTTCCTCCTAATTTCCTCATTGACTTCTGTAAGAATATTTAGTTATTTATGTATTATTTTGTTAAAATATTAGACTAATATAGATTTTTTTTTTTCAGAGGTTGTAATATTTAGAAAATATGAATGAGAAATTTTTTTAATTAATATTTACTATTTTGTATTTCTAATACTATGTACAATAGCCACAACAATACAGCAATTTTTAGAACATTTGAGAGTGATGTACGTTTCTCCCAAAAAAAAAAAAAAAAAATTTCTACAATACTCTATCCTATAATTCTATTTAAAAACTTCAATGGAAAATGTTTGGTTCACTTCTAATTTCCTCTACTTTACTTATAGCTTAATGACATTTTTGAAAGCAATATTCAACACATCGGCATAAAAAAGTGAAGTTGGTCTGTCATGGCACTAAATTATCGTTGTCAGCCAAGTCGAATGCAACTTGGCAACAACCAAAATTCAAGTTTAGCGAGATATAAACTTTCTTAGGTACCTTATGACAATATTTATTTATTTTTTTTTATGAGAAGCACTTTATGACAATGCTATTGAACCCGAATATTGAATTTTTGAGCAAGTTTATTAGGTCTCATGACATGATTGTGGAACTCACCTCCAACATACTTATTTTCAAATATTCTTTAGAAACGATTAAAGCGCATTTTTCTTAATTTACAAATTTTAAGTTGAATTGATGAATGCCAAAATATGCATAAAAATTTGTTGAATTTTGTAGTCCATAAATATTGTGCTACAAAGCTTCAACGGTCCGTTACATCTAGTTTTTTTATCGTTATTGTTGTTGATTTTCAATTTGAGTGGTTATGCTATATAACTTTTCAAAAGAAATTAGGTAAAAATTTTCAAAAAAAAAAAAAGTCGGTGAGATAAAGCATAAAGCTTTTATTATAATCTTTCTTTCTTGAATGAATGAAGTTAAAGATGATTGCATAAGTTTATATCTAAGCAAATTCAATTCCAAAAAAACATGCCAATCAAGTTTGTACAAATTTTAGCGGTTAAATTCCTTTCTCGACAACTATAATATTGGTATTCTAAACTAAAGTATATATATTTACAATTTTGGCAATTGAATGTGCAATCCAGAAAATAAATTTTTCTAGACATCCTAATTCTTAAATAAAGAGCAAGAAAGCCAATAACTTGACTTGACCGGATCATGAGCTATATATATATATATATATATATATATATATATATATATATATATATATATATATATATTGAAAATATTTAATATCACGCATACACGCACATAGTTAATTATAGACGCACATGAAAAAGTGTTTTCCCACTTGTTGATTGAGGCACCTGCAATAATAAAAATTTGTTAGCTTGAAGATAACAAATAATTTGTTCTAGTCAAGAATCCCCAACGGGCCCAAACAAGCAAAAAATATGTGCATACTTAAAATAAATATTCATAGTGGTATTAGCGTCCATTTAATTGGTTGAAGGTTAGAATAATACCTATATTACAATTTAATAAAATAGTATTTTTAAAAATAAAATTTTTTATTGAGTCTAAAATTGAAAAAATAAAAATAACTTTTAAAAAAGAATTATCCATAATATATATATATATATATAGACACACACACACACACACACTAAAGCGCAAGATGGAAGTTTGATGGTATCTTATATTTTAAAAATAATTATTTAATAGTTAAAATAAGTTTAATATATATATGATAGTTATTAAAAATTTTGTGACTTATATTTTATAAGAAGCTATACACCTTTTTTTTTTACTCTCATCTATTTCCTCTATATGATTTTTATATTAGATTATTTTTATTTGTAAATATGTATTTTAAGATTTTTTTTTAAAGATCTATTTTTTATTTTCTTCTGAATAAATATAATATTGTAATATAGCATATATAATAGAGAAAATTAAAAAAAACATATTCTAAATATAAATTAAAAAATTATAAATTTACTAATTATAAGATTTAAAAATAATTTTTAATTTTTTTGCAGACGCTTGACGAGTGTATTATCCACTAGTGTGTGTATATATATATATATATATATATATATATATATATATATATATATATATATGGGGTTTTTACGTTTTTATATCTCTCGCTAATTGAATTTTGTATTTTTATTTACGCTAATTAATTTGAATATTTTTGTACTTTCTTATTTTATAAAATAATAAAAATACCTTCAACTTTAAAATGACCGTAGGCTAGTCTACAACGTTTGAGAGTCATAAATAATAGAGGCTTGCTATTCATCAGGGGCACCTGACGGCCCTGATGAGATCGGGACCGTTCGAGGCCCATCGGGATGTGTTTGTTTATCAGGAGCCCCTGACGGCCCTGATGAGATCGGGGCCGTCCAAGGCCCCTCGGGATGTGTTTGTCCCGCGGACGGCCCCGATTGTATCAGGGCCGTCAGGGGCCCCTGATGAATGGTTTTTTCCTAAATGATAAGCGCATGAGGGAGTGGGCGGTTCTTTTTTTTATTATTATTTAAGATTAACATAGAAACACGCAACCTGTATTGAGCCTAAATTCACATAAACCACTTAATGTATCGTAATAGATGATGAAAGAAATTGAAGCAATAATAGCACTGCAGTCCAACTCATCCTGATTTTCAGATTGAAAGTTGAGTCAGCATCACATAATTTTGATTGTTGTCGGTCGTTCTAGATGAAGTTATCTTGGCCTTAGTCTCCGAAAAACCTCCACGAGAGCATGTCTGATCAAACTTGCTGGGCACCAAATTTACAAGACAAAATATATCTCTATCGTATAGAAGAATCACATATAAACAACATGATTCCAATAATAGAGAGGGACAAATTTTGAGATTCACAGTGATAAACAATGGCAACTAAATCTCTATCGTCTTGACGCTCCATTCTCTGAGATGGGATAGCAAACAGATTGCAATCATGATGAGATCCATGACGAGCTCTGTAGCTACAAATAAGAGAGGTATGCTAGCTGGTTCAGAAACGAAAAAAAATAGCAATATTTTGTCTTTTTTTTTTTCACTTATTTCTTGAGTATTAGGATGAGTCAGATTAGATCTACTTGAGTCATCGGATGATTCATGTTGATTCGTTGAAGGACTTATACTGTACCTCCGGATCTTGAGAGACTCTAAATCTGTTGAGGGAATTTAAAATTTTTCTGTGACCTATGGAAAATTAAAAATTGCCAAGGACTTGAACAAACTCTTAAGGTTGGAGTGATTATTTAAAATTCTAACTTTTTGAGGACCTATTAGATAATTTAGCCTCAATTGAACCATCCAAAATCACTTTCAGATGCAACGTTTCCTTGCAAAGCAATAGCTGGTCCGGTGGATGAGCTATTTCTTTTAAGTCTGGCAATTTGTATGCCTCAGGATAGTTATACAATCAAATCGATAGTAAGACAAAGATGGAGAGAGAGAGAGAGAGAGAGAGAGAGAGAGAGAGAACGTAACACTACCAAAATGGTTTAGTTTTCAAACCATATATACCTGGCTACAAATGCGTCTACGTCTCTCTTCCATCTCATTTCAATCTGCAAGGGTGTGGATCAATTTTGTTTTGCTTTTGTGATTGCGACGTGATAGAACAAAATATGTGTCGAATATAGAGTCGGCTGGGTTTGTTCTTAGTATGAACTTGTTTTACAAAAGACGTGTACGCTGGATGGATTAGGTTTGAATTCAGCATGCTTTGTTGGCTGATTTTGTTTAAAGCACGCATGTCAAAACTCTGCAAACCCAAAAAAAAAAAAAAAAAAAAAAAAAAAGCTTTTGACTTCATCAAATCTGATACTTTTTTCAGTTCAACCCCTAAATCTCATCTATCCATCTCAAACTAAGAAACAGTGGAGTGGAGTGGAATCTAGCAATGTTCTATGTCAAACACGATTAGCAACATATCTATATATAGTTGCAGTCAACCACTACAACAAGAAAATCTTATGCAGTCACAATGATGGAGAACACCTAATACCCTCATATTAAATCATGTGTCGTTGCTTTTCACTTGCTCAATTACCTTGTGGTGACGTTATATTATAATTTCCTGGAAATTATGCTAGAAAGCACCCGTTTATCGCCGTATTTACCAACCTCACAATTACCATTAGGAACCCTCCGCATTTCGGTCGAATGGATGGGACATTGTGCTTTGGGAAGTGTACGTTCTACTCAGGTTCGAATCCTACGTGCCTTCTCTGTGGGGGATAAGTGTGTGCGCCGTGTTTTCAGGCGCGCGTGCGAAAGTGGTGGCCCAAATGAATACCCTATTATCTGGTTCAGGGACGGCCGCCAGACGGTGATTTTACTACCTGATCAGGGTCCGGTCCAATCCAGGCTAATAACTGTGGTTAGAAAATCACGTCGTGCTTGGGTTTCACCTCATCATCTCAAAATAAATAAATAAAACTATTAGGAAGAGTGTAATTTGTGAAAGAAAAGTGAGTTTTTAGGATATCTAAGAGGACTAGTTTCAGATGAGACTAATCTAGTCTTATGACATCAAATAGTATAAAGGAAAGGGCTCTTTTCTTTTAAGGCCGGCCCATAATTTCTGGTAACATTCTCAAGGCCCGTTATTCATGGTCACCCAAGATGCCACTCGGTTTCCAAATTCCACATACCAAGCAACACCGAGTCCATAAATGCTATTCCCTCCTTTTCTTATCTTATCTTATTAATATCCCAAGACTTTGAGAAACTCGCACATTTGATTACTAAAAATTGAAAAGATCTATCCTCTTAAATACCAATTCTCACCATTTATTATCTTGTCTCGGAGTAGAATTGCAAAGATCTAACATCTTAAATGCTGATGTACCCTTTATTATCTTGTCTCGGCATCGGTGCAAGCTAATAAAGGTAAGGAATTGGTGTTTCTCGAGATTCAGAAAAACTGTAAAGTGAGGAACGGTCGAAATAGTTTCTTATTATATCTCGGAATTGGTGCAAGACAACAAAGGTTGGAACTTGGAACATGGTTGTTTTTTGATATTTCGGGATGGATTAAACGTGAAATGAGAAGGTAAATCATATAGATGACTAAAAATTGAGATACATGTTAATTATTTTTGTATTAAAAAACTTCAAATGATTCACATATGTAGCAGCTACTGCTCTTAGTCGTCAATACTAACGTAGCTAAGGAATGAAAGAATGACACCGTTTTGAATACTTGTTAAATTTTCAGAGGTCTTATTTAGAATTTAAGAACATAGCTGTCCATTTTGACAAGTAAAATTTGAAAATAAATAATTATATGCAGATATTTCAACAAGTACGTTCACAGATTTCTTTGGGTCTATCAGATTGTGTTTATTGCTTCTGGTCAATGGAACAACGACAACCAGTCCCCGTAAACCAATTACAAAAATAATTTATTCCGCCATCATGTTTTCTTTATTTTGTTTGAAAAGTAAGCCAGTCCTCTTAATAAATAAGGCTATTAATTGGTCAAGACAAACAATCTGAGCATCCAACGGCACGGCCAGTCCATGACCAGACCGACAATCAAACTTGCACCACTCCTAATCAACGATGGGTCGTTTTAATGCGACGATTCTAGTTTCCTAGGTCAATGGATACATACAAATCGACAGCCATCGATGAGAGGGAGATGACGGAAGCAGCTGAAATAGAAGAAAGAATTTAATGTAGAGCTCTCAAAATTCTTCCAAAAATTTGACCTTCGAGCAGCAACTTTTATGGAAATTCTTGAACAGATTTTTCAAGGTCAAGCATTTTTGGTAGGTTTAACGAACCGCAAGAAGAAGAGCAGTATGTTTGTAAGGAATTCAAGAATTCAAATATCAGAAGCTAATTTCCTTCATCGTATGATATGACAGCCAAATATCAAAATTGAAGAATCATCACAAGCATTGGAATTTGGAAAATCCATGTCTCCTAAGATACATTCATATCTATGCTTGCATTGACCTCACCCATACACCGATGGAGGAGAAAATAACAAAGAAAAAAAAAAAGAAAAGAAAAACTAGTGCTGTAGAAAAATGTTACTATTCTCCACCATTTCTAGACTTGTGTCATCCCATTCCTATTTTTTTAACTTCTCAAAATGTAAGAGCATCCCTAACTCAAGTCTCTTGTCTGATTTCTCTGAGATCTGCCTAAAGTGTTGGATGAACTTGGTAACTCATGGATGTGCTGGAGATGCCAAATATCATGGTACTCATCACAAATTCCTCCTCCATGGCGGTTCACATTATAATCCTCTGTAAAAGAGAAATCTGTTTCCTCAAATGGGAACCAACCAAGTAGAAGCTCCTCATCAACTCCATTGTTAGGCCACCACCCCCACTCCAAACTTATCTCATCCCATAATATCTCTAAATCTTCTTTAGCTTGGGATAACACAATCTCAGCGACCTTCTTCTGCTGCACCTGATTATCATCTTCATGAATAGTCTCAGATCTTTTAGAGTTTGCCAGTCTTGGTGGTGTTTGAATTTGGCATTTTTTGGGCAAGCTGTTCTCTTTGCTTCTCTTCTGAGGTTTCGTTGTGGTGGTGGAGGGAACCTCTGCTCTGCTTCTCTTCATTCTCTGATAAACAGTGGCTGAGTTGAGTGTAAAACTGAGCCTTGTTTAGTTATAGCAGTGAACTGTTGATCCATGCAACGAATAATGGAAACTGATATTGTTCCCGACCCGTTTACAGATCAGTGTGAGTGTGACATGCCCCCACCTTCTGTTGATAGGAATATTTTATTCTGTTTCAATCTATTAATAGAAAAAAACTACTCATCCATTTATAAACTACCCAACAAACCACGTACAACTAGTCTTCACCACACACACGTATCGTGATCCACACAATTTTTTAATGATTCGCCAAAAAAAATCAAAATTACAGATATACCTATCGAGATGTGTGGTCTTAATTGTCCATGTCAGTATATATAATTTTTTGGTAAGCCCCTATTAATAACAACGAACCACAGAGAGATAAGTGTAAGGTTCATTCGTTCATGCATCTTCGTTTTCTGATTCAGTGGGATCAGTTGATTCACATGGAGGGGCCTGATCGTGGAACGAACATTCCAACCCGATCCAACCCACGATTTGATTAATCTAATGTGATTTGATACACGCGCGCCTCCAATAATCCGCCTGGATTGCGTGCCGATAACGCGATAGCCCGCCTCTGCTTGACATAGTTTAGTTTTTTTAAGCGATCAGAGTTTTTGTACTCTCTTAAAATGATGTTACGAGATTTTGAGATGGCGATCTCACAGCTCAGAAATCCTGGATTCTGCTTATGATTGCTGAAATGCGTTTCAAGTGAAGCATATCGGTTATGACGCTATCTATCTAGCTATTATTATATGTAAAACAAGAAAATTGGCAATCAGACAGCTCCCACCCTCACGTTGTCACGCAATGAGATTTGGCCGACTCAGACTCGAGTCAAACCCGTTGTACAACCGGTCTAGTTGGGCGCGCTGGCCTACTTGAATATATATATGATATTCAAATAACATACATAAATAAATATGTATAATAATATCTTGTAAAAGAAAAATAAAATTTTGTAAAAACAATAATTGGTTTTGCGTCCGGTCCCAGGTTTTAACTTGGTCATCACCAGACTGAAGACTAGAAATGTTGGTTGGTCCGCGCTAGGAACTGGACAGCATTGGTGGCTTTTCGGACCTCAATAAATCTGAGGGTACAAGAGAATTGCAACACACCTCAAAAGCATTGGGGCACAGCGCAAATAATTGGAGATTTCGTGTAAACACACCTCAAAGCAGCTTCTTGCATAAACCCAGGGATGTCATATATACCTTAAAACACGGAGTCGTTTAAGACTCTCTGAGGGGTGGATTTTCTCACTAATAATAGTTATAATTTCTAAAATCCTATTTTTCTTTTTAATTTCCTAAACTTTAAAAAATATCAAGTATTACAAGATACTTGAAGTCAATAAAGAGATTCTAAAAGTATTACTAAGGTATACAGTTAGCACAAACACGAAATAAAATGAAGAGATTCTAAACATAGGTCGGCCTATTGAAAAGGAGGATTCGATACTGTTGTTATACGATTTCATGGAAATAAATTCGTAGACCTTTTGAAGTCAATGCACTAGATGTTAATTGCATGTAACATTAACACTAATTTAGGGTGGATGATACATTAATTGGGAGCCCCGTACCACTTATTTAAAAATATTTTTTTTAAAAAAAATAAAATAAAATTATAGTTCTTATTAAAATATATAATTTTTATGCTAATTTTTTTATAATATATATATATATATATATATATATATATATATATTATTTATTTATTTATTTGAAACATAAAAGTAGTAATTGAAGATATAAAGTAAGGTAGAAAATTTTTGTTCAATATTGTAATGGTGGGAGCTGGCTACATCACTGGTTATCTTTAGTTCGCGCGGAATCTACTTTTGCAGCCATAAAAAACTGCGGCGGAGATACAGAACAGAGTCTTCATTTTCAGATAAGGAAATGCAGCATCATCAGACCGCAGTGGTGCGTGATTTCCATTTCCGGTAGCAGGAAATGGCTGGAATGGTAGAGGGTTTGGCGTGCTTTGCTTCGGAGGAATCACCATGTCGTTAGGAAGGGATGGCGACGGCAGGGTGGCGCGTCTCCTCGAGCATGCAACCAGCCGGACAGTCTGGCCCCATATCACCTACTTGGCTTCGGTGATTTGGTACCCAACAATTTCAACCAGCTATGCTGTTACTGAGCCCAAGGCATTTCCTGTCTGCTGTTTTATTTTTTCATATTTTTAATACTTATTCTTATATATTTTTAATACTTATTATTCTTTATAAGATAAGGTAGCATCATTCAAGTCACAGGTGATGGATGACTTATGTGCAAAGTGATCCAATCCACAACAATATAATAATACTATAACCTAATAGAGGGATAGCCTGATAGGAATCCACGTCGAGCGGAAAGAGCAGTTTACATGCAGCAACTAAATTATCAAAACTATCAGACAATAATTCCTCCGAGAATCGACGACCAACTCTGTTAGCTTGACAAACTATTTAGCCAACCTTTTAGCATAATTGTTTGCCAGAAAAATGCATTGCTGTTTCATACTTCTACTGAATTCCATCCGCTTTATTTTAATCCTTATACAATAATTTATAATTTTTCACCCAATAGTTACCCTTTCTTGCAACTGAATATAATTTTATGTAATTTGGTACTTATTTACTGATGAGTTGGCATATTGTCACATCAATGGATATTGCCTACTACTTAGAACCCATACATATATAACTTGTTGGAAATGTTTATGAGCCTGCTTTCATATATAATAAATGGTACTTTGAAAATTGGACTGCTAAGTGTAACGAAATATTGAAGTTTCTTAATTGTCGAGTTGACCTTACCTATACTTAAAATGTTTGCTTTGGCTCCTTAGCTATTTACAATTGATTGAATATATTAGAATACTTTTGCTATAGTTTTGTTATTATAAAAATCAAGCTTGTGTCAATATACTCTCTCTGTATCTTTGAATTATGATGGCTACTAATCTAGAAATTCCTTCATTTGCAAGTCTTTGTTTGGACGATCGTTTTTGAGAATGCACTTTAAAGTTTACATCAAAATTACTGAAAAGTAGAATAAACTAGTACAAGAAAAATATGGATACGAAAGTCTAGAGAAAATAGATAAATTGGAACATTACTATAAGAAGAAAGAGTAAAAATAATTTTAGAGAGAGAAAACTGAAAATATAAGCGTAAGTTGGGGAGAAATTTTCGAGAAAAGATGTTAAAATTTTAGAATAAGCATGGATACATGTTTGAAAGAATTTATAAATAGCGCGTATAGTTGCTATTGATACTGGTATTTGAAATGGTCTAACATCTTTTACAAATACCTTGAATTTAGAAACCGCAACTACGCTGCTACAAGCAAAAAATTTAGAAAAGGCTCCTTTTTTTTTCAAAGTGAAATCTACTTAGAAGTACTGTATCTTGTATCTACGGACTCATATACGAGAGTGCTTTGTATCCATCATGTATGAAAACCTCGTTTCTATTCCTCACGTTTAGAAACAGACATTGTTTTCTCACATTTAAAAAAAAAAAAAAAAAAAAAAATCTTGATCGGCTCACGTGATGGCTGGGTTTACAGAGCAGTTTATATAAGAAAAAAGGCTTTTGTCAAAAAAATCATGTTTTAAAAAATTTGAATATATTAATTTCTCAAATAAAATATCAATGGAATTATAATATAAGTACTAACAATACGATACTAGCTATGAAATACGAAATTATCCAGTTGTATCAATTTTGAATTTTCGACAGAGGTATTTTAATAAAGTTAAAAATGATTGACTTGCAGGAGTTTTGAAAAAAATGAGCTTTTTAAATATTATTCCAGGAATA
Organism: Xerophyta viscosa; assembly: GCA_002076135.1. Lineage (NCBI taxonomy): Eukaryota > Viridiplantae > Streptophyta > Magnoliopsida > Pandanales > Velloziaceae > Xerophyta > Xerophyta viscosa. Next base: position 1,626,852 of record MJHO01000007.1, on the reverse strand, counting down.
ACCCTCCATAAGAAAGATCGTGAAAGAACATCTCTACACACAACCAATTTACAAAAACACCATCGATTACACATTATTTATTAGTTTATAAAGATTAGAGTGGCCCGACCAACTGCATACGATTCTCTCATAAGTAATTCATGCTGCAAAGGATCAATGACGAAACATTCGTGTGGAAAAGGAGGCAAATTTTGGGTATCTTCAAGTTATGGGCGAGGAACTTCTAAGGTATCTTCTGGCCGAGCACAAAACAGACATTAAATCTTAAAAAAAATAGGCTACTGAAGACAAGTAGCTGTCACTGATAGCCAAAGAGGAAACGTTCCAAAAAAAAAAAAAGACGAAGGCTAGTGATTTCATTGCAAATGATGGTTAGTGCTTCATAGTTTACATTAAAGGCTAAGGTATATGTGAACATAATATGAGATTTCTCATGAAAGAAAGAAGAAAATGAGAAATTGTGTAGCAACTTCTTAGTGTGCCTTGCACATTTTCTTTAGAAAAGAAAGAAAGAAGCTTTGATAATAAACAGAAACCTGCAAGTCTTTCTGACTCAAACAGTATAATGAACATGACCTATACACGCGCAGTTCTGACATGCATGTTTAGTAAACTTTATTAAATTGTTTTCGGAAAAACGTCGCTAGCTGGATTACAAGTCTTCTGCTGTTTCCTAGCATTTTCTTCTGTTTATTGTATGATGACAATGTTTAGTATTTTTGCTTGTCCTAATTTTTTTAAAATCTAAATAAAAAAGAGAAGTCAAACGAAATAGGTGGTTAATTGTCATTGTAGTAGTAAGTAGGTATGCAAATTTATATTATCTTTACTTAGAACTATCAGAATATAGGACGAAATTCTTTTGAAAGATGCATTGTGTATGAACTTGTTCATCACATACTAGATATTGACGTACCGATATTAGTTTTCTAATGCTGATCAAATATTTTTTACGATTGAAATGAATAATAAATTTCATGTTTTGAATATTAATTGTTTCTTTGTGCGACAAGATGCCTTACCAACCCTCTTATTTTGAACACCAGGCAACTTACTTATATCATCTTGTGAACATTTTGAGCGCATAGTCATGAAAAAGACACAGTAACCAAATTTATTTGGTTCAGAATTAATTTGGACTAATGGCAGAGTCCTATTAGATCCTCCTGTTCACAACGGCTAAGATGCTTACCATTTAGACCTAGCATTCAGATCTCGTAACAGTTGAGACATATCCTTTATTCTCGAAAGAAATTGTCCAGCATCACGACAGCGAGAGAATACGATGAAGGAAAGCACAAAATCATATCGACTTTGGTTAAAGAAAAGGAATCATCCAAATTACAAAGCTTCTTCCAAACGTCATAAATCTTGCATATGTATATTACCCAGCTTGTAGAATACATCAATTTGTTCTTCTTCTTTTTTTTTTCTTTGTTTTTTGCTCTTTTGAGAAAACCCGCAGTCGAACGAACCCTACAACGCCCTCTTCGATGATAAGAATACATCAACATGTTAATTTTTATCCAAGCTTACAACACATGTAGGTCATACAATCACGTGTTTATCTTCGCACGGCATTATTAAAGTAAAGCACCGACAATAATTGATCCTGCGCTAACGTTCTAAGAAACTTGCATAATTAGGGGCCATTATTGAGATCAAAAGACTCGCCAGTGTTGAGATCAAGACACTCTAAACCGCCTTTTCCATCTCTTTCATTATCTTCCTTGGTTGTTGTTTCCTCTACAAATCTCTCTTTCACAGAGATCGATCTTTTCGAACTGCTTCGAAGGTCGTTTGTCAATTTTTTCTCGAAGTCCTCCATCTTGAAGGTAGGTCTCCACTGGGAGCAGGTCCCCTTCTTGGCCCTCTTGCACACCAAGTCTCTAATAGCTCTCATATTTCCAATAATCGCATAGAACTTCTCCACCTCTTCATCGCTCACATCAATTTCTTTTGGAGGTGAAGGATAAGAAGGTAGAAGAGAAGTCTGATCAGGAGGAGGCCTTTTAGAGGTTTTAGATCTTCTGGTTCCCTCCATGGATTGTGTGTCTACAACGCATCCCCTTACACCACCTTTTGTTTGAGATTTCTTATATATAGAGTTTACAATGTTGAAGGAGCGCTTTAACAGAAAAATGCTTTTCCCCCACCTTACGTAATAACATCATCACCTTACGTCACTCAGTCTCGTCACTGGACACGGCATAATTAAAGACCTAGCTCTTTAGTGAGGCAAAAACGAAAGTTACTTCTTTTTTTAAAAAAAAAAAAAAAATTTATACAAAATTATAGATTTTAATAACATTTAAATTTTTATGTTAAATTTTTTTTTTTTTAAAAAAAAATTTTGGGACTCCAAAATTAGCGAATTTGAAGTAGTTTTAAAACTGTTTTAATACATGTTAATTTTTAGAATCACAAAATATTTATTTAAAATATTTTTTGAAAAAAAAATTCAATATAAAAATTATAAATCTCATTAACTTTTATTGTTTTAAAAAATAATCCTAAATTTTTCATTTTAATGCACGCCTCACAATTAAATTTATCTGTGCAGCACACAGTTATTAACTTCTCCTTTAGTGAGTATTGGTCCATTAGACTAGTCTATTCAAGGATTTTCCGCTATAGCGCGGATGAGTACTAGACACCAAGGAGGAGCAGACGGTAACCTTTAAGTTAAACGTATTTTACAGAAAATACTTTTCCATTATACTTGAAACCTTGATTGACACTGTCACAATCAGTAACCCACTAGTTTTATCATAGTATTCATAATACGAGCATATTTTTTTTTATAGAAATCTCACACTCGTAAAAGATTTTCACGTCCAGTTCTGATCGACGTTCTGGAATTCAAATATAAATCTTTTTTGAATGAAGACTTTTGTAATAAAGCATATAGAATTATTCTCGAAAAATTTTATGGAAGATTCTACTCCATATGAACCCAAATTCGGATGTTAACGCTTCATCACACCCCCCAATAGGTTGAGCTAGTCGCACTTGAAGTATGGCGATGCTGCCTAGTAATGACTCTCTAGTAATAATACGTTCCAATGACTTACTGGTAATAATACGTTCCGATGAAGTATGCCGTTGCTGCCAATAATTAAGTTTTTATTATCTTAGTCCTCACTTGGTAGGATATCATCAAGGCAAAAAATTGGACCATAAATAAACTCTTAGCTATACCTTAGAAGCATATTATTTCTAGGTGAAGGATGTTTTGTAGTAGAAATGATCAATTTTGCAAATCCAAATCCGCCATAAGCTAAAAAAAAGAAAAGTGGATCTTCAAGAGATTGATCGACCCGAACCAGTTTTACTGAATGCAGAAGGTTCACAGTTGACCTCCAGGGAGTCAACAGGGACGACGGCTAACCTGGTCAAACAATGCAAGCTTCGTAGAGCTCGTCGAATTTCAGAATTCCTAATGGTTAAATCATAAACACTACTGCGTCATGGAGTTTATGACGCGACAATCAGCAATGCATGGGGGAACACGGTTTGACCAGCTCGGTTCAAATTGAATACACGACTAGGAAACTATTTTGGCTTCGAATTAGTGCAGCATCAATGCATGCGAAGCACGGAGGGTCTTTAATTTTGACTAGCGCCGGCGATTCTATGCCAGGCTGATAACGTTGGATAGGGATATGAATTTTCTACACCCGAAAATTATATATATATACATATATATTAAAATTATAAATTTTGATTAAATTTATAATTTGTATACTTAAATAATTTTTCAAAAAATATACTTTTATATAGATGTTATGAGATTCCAAAGTTCTAACAGGTTCAACGAATTTTTAAATTTATATTTAAACCCATTAAAATTTGGAGCCTCATAACACTTAATTAGAAATATTTTTTGAAATACTATTAAATAAAAAAATTATAAAAATAATTAAAATTTATAACTTTTAATTTTATATATATATATATATATATATATATATATATATATATATATATAATTCGGGTGTCGAGAATTCTCACCTTTGAATTGACCCTGTCTAAAAGGCATAATCAATGTGTCACTTTTCGTGTTTGGGCTCGGCCCAAAAAGTACAAGTATATATATATATATATATATATATTATATATATATATATATATATATATATATATATATATATATAACTGAGTGATGAAGTCGTTATATCACATGATATTTTGAATAATTGTTTGTGTGATAAGTGGCATTTATTCTTACTCTAAACAAGCTATGTGGCATTTGTATTAATTGATAAAAATTTATAAATTAATGTAATTTATTTAAAAAGTATAAAAGGTATAATATTATAAATAAATACTTCTTAAAATAACTATTTGTAAAAATAATCTAAATGTAGCATAAAAATTAGTATAAAAGTAATTATATTATATATTATATAATTTTAAAATAAAATTTATCATTTAGAAAAATTTTAAATTACATATATATATATACTATTTGACGTTAATTCTCGAATAATTTTATATATGGTATTTGATATTTCTTCTTAATCTAATAACATATTACTAAATAAAATATAAAATATTTATAAAATAATAATATATATCAATTTAAAATATAAAAAATTAAAATTAATTAATTATTATTTATATATATAATTATGTATGACTTATAATCTTGTATCGTACGGGTGCAAAACTAGTATATGCAACAACTTAATTTGAACGATGAATGCCGGCCGGACATCTGGCATATACTTTTATGATCTATCCTTAAAAGGGGATTGAAAACTTTGATGGAAGGCACTTCCTTGCTTGCATCCGAAGTAACGATTTTCTTCCTCGCTCAGAAAAGTAAAAAGGAGAGAAAGCTTCCATGTAATCCATTTCAATTCTTTCCTTTACCTGATATGTGAGAATTTTGATTTTGCCTTGCGTTTGGAACAAGAAAGATATGGATCTATATTCTGTATGTAATCAGATAATTTTGAAAAATGGGTAATCTTCTTGTTGCGAAGGTAAGTCCAATTGAGTTTGAAAAATGGGTAATCTTCTTGTTGCGAAGGTAAGTCCAATTGAGTATCTTGCTTGCTTTGACGGAGCAAAAGCTCTAAATCAGTTTAACTGAGTTTGGGAAAAGAAATTCCTGACCCATGGATTTCTACCTCCACATGGCATTGCTCCGTCAGGCTTTTGCCTATTCTTTTTAGGACTTTGCTATACATCCCTAAAAAATCATACTTACTAACGTGGCACAATCAAGACCACACATCACGATAGATATCTCTGTAATTTTAATATTTTTTACGGATCACGAGAAAATTATGCGGATCACGAGACGTATGTGCGGTGGAGATTGGTTGTGTGTGGTTTGTTGAATAGTTTGTTAGAGGTGAGTAGTTTTTTTCCTTCTTACTAATACTAAGAGGATGATGTCTAAAGGAACTTTATTTCTCTAAAATCTTTGTGGGCTAAAAGATGCCGGAGATTAATTTATAGTAGCGGTGACACGCTAGTGTTAACTAGTTCATAACCCGTATAAAGTGGGGACTATAAAGTTTAAAACAATCACATTTATATAAATTAAAAGTAAAATTATTCAAGTAGTATATAATCTAATTAACAAAAGAAGTATAATACCATATATAATTTATTCCGAATGAATGTAGCTAATTTGAGAATTAATATCACAAATATAATTAAAGTTATAAGTAATTATTTTATCATGTTTTTTATTTTACTAGACTTTTTTTTTAAAAAAAATTATCTCATTTTAGTAAGAGTATGTGAAGAGATATATATTATTTACTATTTATTTATTCTAATGTAATAATAAAGGATATAGAGATATAAATAATTTTAAGCTAAATAATAAACTAATAGTGTGGTACATAACAGATGACTAACAATATCATATGTTATAAAGTTATAGTTTATTTCTGCTTTTGATATATTATTATATAGTTGGAAACATCTCTCAAATATGTGACATATATTCCAGGAGATCTAAATAATCAAATTTTAAATAAAGGACTAAAATTTATAAGTTTGTTGCAGGAAAGTTGCTGTAAAATTAGGGATAATTGCGTATCAGCCCCCCTATTTTGGGGTTTCGCAAATCAGCCCCCCGAAACGCGTTTTCGGGGGGCTGATTTGTAAAAAAAAAAGTAAATCAGCTTCCGAAAACGCGTTTTCGGGGGCTGATTTGCGTTAAAAAGGGAAATGAGGGGTTATTTTGGCAGAACCCCGTAAAATTACCAAACAATAATCAATCTGACAGTTTAGAACAGAACAAAAACGGAAAGGCACTTTCATGTCAGTCCATGAAACTTTTAAGATTGAGGAATAAATCTTTGTTCATTTTAACATCATGAAACATTATTTAGTTGTATTTTTCAGAAAAATTTTTAAGATTAAAATTATAATAATTTAAATAATAACTTTAAAAATTAAACTAAAAAGTTTAAAAATATCTTCTTTTTTTTTCAAAAACTATTCCGAATGAAAATTTTTAGATTATTATATAAATAAGGTATAGTATTAAATCCAATTTTTTTTTTTTACAAATGGAATAAAATTAGAAAAATTACTGTTCAGCAACCCTAATTTTGGGGTATCGCGATTCAGCCCTCCGAAACGTCACGTGGCGGCACGCGAGCGCCGCTACGTCGGCGAAAAAACGCGTTTCGGAGGACTGAACAGTAAAAAACGAGAAACGGAGGAACTAAACAGTAATTTCCAATAAAATTTGAAGACTGATATGACAGTCCGAAAAGAATCCGATAGGTTGCCGATGACAAGTCAAAGAAAGACGGCTGACGTCATGTACAGTTCGTCACGCCTTCGATGTCAACGTCAGCTTTTATTAAGAAGCGGTCCCAAACCTTTTCACATGTGCCTCCCACGTCTTAATCATTCTTAACGCGGAGAAGTTTTGTGGTGTTTTAACCTTTCTTTTTATTTATATTTATTTTTAAAAAAAATTATAAAAATAAAAATTAATACACAAAATTTTTAAAAATAAACTTAATTACCAATGAGTTTTTAAAAATAAAGTTAACAGGCGAATGAATGCCATCTAAATAGCACGCAGATATGCACTGTCACGGTGGTTTCTACTTTCGCAATTTAACTACATTGACTATTGCAATTTATTAGTTATTATTTTAACAATTTTTACGATTTTTTCTACAATTTATTTTTTGAAATTTTAAAATTAAATTACTTATTTTAATTTTCAAAATTAATTTTAACATTATAAATTCTTAAATTCAAATTTCAAAAAGGAAGATTTACACTGCGGTCCAAAAATAACAATTTGCTTTAGAATTTTAAATTTCGAAATTAATCTTAAAATTTGAAATTAGAAATTTATTTTTAAATTTTGAAAAACTATTGTGAAAACAAAAAATCCTAAATTTTTTATTAGAAAAGTAAATAAAAAGGTATTGGTAAAAGAATTTGAATCTAAGATCTATCGGATACAAGTCATATATCCAAACTATTAGACCATGCTCTCGCCAAATCTATCTATTAAAGCACCCGCCAAGTTAACTTACGACGCCATCATAGGTGGCACCCTTAACTGACGGATGAACTTTATTTATAAAAGTTTCATATATTAATTTTATTTTTATAATTTTTTAAAAATAATTTAAATGAAAGAATTAGTGTATTTACACCTGCCTAAATAAAATTTATATTTAAAATATTTAAAAATTTTAGTTTAAAATTATCTCAAAAAATATATATATATATATATATATAACTTTATAATTTAAATAATTTTTAAAGACTAAATAATATTAATAAATATGTAAATTAATATATATATATATATATATATAGAAATAAATGAGGAACGCGAAACTACGAGGTTGCCAACGACAAGTCAAAGAAAGGTGGCTGACGTCATGCGCAGGTCGTCACGCCTTGGATAATGACGTCAGCTTCGATGACCAAGAAGCGCTCCCTAACCTTTTCACATGTTCCTCCCACATCTTAACCAATCTTAACGAGGAGAAATATTATAGTGCATTTACACCTGACTAAATAAAATTTATATTTAAAATATTTTAGAATTTTAATTGTAAATCTTATAAGAATTAAATAATATAATATATTAATTAAATAATATTATTTAATTAACTAATATTTATACTTGTATATTTATAGTTGTTTTGGGATACTTAAGATATTTTATAAAAATAATTTAAACTATAAAATTATATATTTTATTTTTTTTAATAATTTTATAAAAAATATATTTAATATAAATTTTTACTAGTTTTATGTAAGTAACGAAATGTATATCGAACAACTCGAAAAGTTTTCCATATTATGTCATATATCAGCAAAAGAATTGCTATATTTCGAAATTCCTGATAGACTTAATATAATCATAACCGTCATCAATAATTTTAAACATGTGCCACATATTTGTAGAGTATTATTGATAACCTTAATTACATAAAGACCGCTAGGAGTCCATAAATAATGATTTCTTTATCAGCAATGGTCTACATCCTGCACCCATCTCCTCTTTGGTTGGCTAAATTAGCTGTTTCCAGATTTTTAAACGTTTAGGAACTCTCTATAAAAGAGCATCACGGGAAGCTGAGTAGCATGACGGGAAGCTAAGCAAGTCCTTGTGTAACTCTCTATTTCAACCTTTGCGACTTGGAGAAGACAAGCGAGTGCCTTACCAGACGGAAAAAAAGAATAGCCAATAATGGATCCGGCCAAACGGAAACGAGCAGGAATCTCTTCGGACGGCCAGATCGGGTTGCCGAGGGTGCGAGCTAAGAGAGATGAGACTGTGACTGAGGCGGAAGTAGAGGAGTTCTTCGCCATCCTCCGGCGAATCCGGGGCGCGCCACGGTACAAGCCGCTGACGAGGAATAGTATTGCAAAGAAAGCGCCTCTGAAGGCACATTGGCGGCCGAGCTTCGTGCGGGAAGACTTCGAAGTCGTTCGATTTACCGCGGCGGCGGCGGAGAAGCCGACTGCGCGTGGGTTCGACCTCAACGAGGAGATGAAGCCCGAAGAGCACGGTGATAGTTGTACGTAAGTGTATTAATAACTCCGGCGGTAAGCGTGCCGCTTTAGTTGCTGTGTAAACTGCTAACGAAGTCTATCATATGTGGTTAATTGTTGTACCTTCAGATCTTATCTTAGACTGAAGATTAACTGTTTTATGAGCCTAAAATTTGTGCCATAATAACTGGCTTAAAAGCCAGGCAGAATTGCTTGCTTTTGTTCGAAAATATTGTAATATTAAATTAATCTGTTGGGCTGCGTGTGCTATACGGAATCAAGAAAAGTTGTCTTGTTCTAAAAGAAATTGATGAATTCATCTTCGTTCTCATTGTTCTCAAATTCCAGCTTGTTTCCCTTTAGGTAGATTAATGGAAGAGCAATGCTATTTTCATCCACAAATTCATATTCATCCACCCACAAATCAAAATAATTAATTAAATAAGTAAAAAAAATTATTATTTTAAATTTTGTGCAATACAGGTAGAAAATAGGATGATTATTTTATTATTTTGGTGGTCAAATATGTGAATTGATGGATGCAAGGAGTATTTTTCCTAATGGAAACCTTTCCTCCAAGTTTTCCTTCAAACTTTACTATTCACCACTTGTTCTACCATTTCGTCACAGTCGATTTTATTAGATCCCCCACTCAATTTCGTTCTACTCACCATATTTCTTCGTATTGCATCACATTCTAACTAGTATTCTTTTTTCTTTTTCAGCGATCAGAGATTCAAAATGATCCACAGTTAAATTACATGGATAAAATTGACTGCGCATTTGATGAATTTAGGAACGTTGCAGAAAAAGTTCTATCCCCGTGGACGCTTTGTCTATGTCTGTTCGGTCTTTGTCATTTTCTAATGTATAGCTTGTAGCTATGTGTGTCATTCCTTATGGTTGCAATTTGGATACATCAAGCAGCGGTTATACTTTTATAATTATTCTTTTAAAACGCCCAAATTTCATTCTTATATTAATAATAACGTCAAACTTTTCTATAAAAAAACAAAGACTTTAAGGTACACGTGAAGTCTACACGTGAAGTTCCTATTACTACACGTGAAGTTCTGCAATCTGGCATGACCGGACTATTAAGGTGCCACGGAGAGATTCTTAAAATGTAATGGTTAGATAGTTTGTGTAACGGTTTAAAAATAATTTAGTTAGAAGTAATTTTAAAATAATTTTGAACAATAAAATTTTAAATTTTGGTAAGATTTATAATTTTAATATTTAATTTTTTTTAGAATAATGCTTCTAAAAACTATTTTAAAATTCTTTGAATCCGTTAACTTTTAGAGTCGTAAAATATCTATTTAAATTTTTTTTTTTTAATTTTTGAACGTAAAAATTATATATCTCATCAAAATTTATTAGTTTTATTAAAAAAAAATTTCAAAAAATGATCGTAACATTTTATTTTTTTAATTTAAATACGAGAGAATATATGCTGATGTGGTGTAAATATTTAATTGTAGAATTTTTCGGTGCCTAGATTTGTATCCATAGCTCCTTTTCCACGAATTACTTTTATACCCTTAAAATATTTAGCTTTACAGAGAACTCTTCTTATACACTAATTCACATATTTGCCTTTAGTTCATAGTCCAATATTATTATTTGTAAATTTGATGCTTTGGATTCGATCATGGAGCAAAATGTGAGTGCACATGTTGTTGGATTATGAACAAATATTTGTCCAATTTTGCTAGCCATATAAGTTTTATTTTTTAAGATTATTTTTTCTTTCAATTTAACAATACTAATCGATAACCACAGCCTTTTACCGTCTTAAACAACGTATATTTCAGGTCTTAAAAATAATTGTATTTCAACATTTTATCTGAAGTTAATTGGATTTTAGCGACCATAAATTTTTTTTTAAAAAAAAAAAAATTCGACACTTAATCTGAAGTTAATTTATAATCAATTTTGACAGCCTCAAAAAATATGCTTTGAACTTAAACTAAGCTTTCATTAGCCAAAGGAGTCCATTTCTCTTAACAATGACTACACACCTACCTGTTCATTTTCTTCTTTTTTTTTTGTGGGAGATATTTCAATACACCAATCTCCGATATTGCCCAAAAAATTATTTTCTAATCACAATCTATTGATCTGCATTGGATATGAATAAGTCAGGCGGCAAAATTCTTAGCTGATGTATGTCTCGAGTCAGGCGTGGAGTACTGGTGTCTGTCCAGCCACCATATTAATAATTTCAGCTGAAAATTTATTAAAATTGTTTATTTTTTATTTCATAACAATTCGTAGGATTTGAAACTGAGACATATACTTGATGAGACACACGTTACGCTGCTAGACTCATTGGTGGAAGTGGAAGGTGACAATATACCTAACTTAACTTCACTTTTCGCCAATATCTGCTATTTTTAAGAAGAACCGATTATAGTTAAAGGTTATAGGCATAAGCTTGCTGACCCAATCAACTACTTTAGTTACTGCAGAGGATATAACGTATGCAAAAGGATAACTGGGCAAAAATCCAAAGACCTGTTGTGGGGTGGGTACATAATATTTTTCACTTTACACCAAAAGTTAATAAAAATCACATCCTGCTCTTTCTGCTACGTATAACACGCTCCGCTGCTTGTGTATCTAATGCAACGCGACGTGTTGACACAGCGGTCTCTGATCTGGATACCGTGGGGTTATTAACGAAAAAGCGGAGCTGTGCGTGCGTCCCCGCATCTTGAAATGTTGCCCATCTGCAAAGTGCCCTTTACAGCTTTCGTGCTCTGAGTTGCAAAGGAAGTTAAAAGAAAACTACAAGACAGCCTCTCAAATTTCTAATTTTATTGGACACTCCTAATTTTCACTCCATCAAGGTTGTCCTACTAAAAAACTCCTCCATCTCCATATATTTTAATATTTTAATCTAATTTTAAGTACTATTTTTAACACACCAAATAAATATTTAGAAGTATTTTTAAAAAAAATTTCAACACGAAAGTTGTAAATCTTCATAAAATTTTTAACTTTTATGTTGAAAATTTTATCAAAAAATGCTTCTAAGTGTTTGTTTTTTATGTTGAAAATAGCCTTAAAAATCCATTTTAACCACTTTTTTCAACACCCCAAAAAACTATTTATAAAATATTTTCGAAAAAAATTTTCAACACGAAGTTGTAGATATTATGAAGATCTATAATTTTCATTTTAAACTTTTTTCACAAATATACTTATAAATATTTTTTTTTTGTTGTTAAAACTATCACTTAAAAATGACGTTTAAGTGTTAATTGGACATTTTGTGGCATTTTCGTCCGTGAAAAAAATTAAAAAGTAAAGTGGGACCTGTTCAATAAGAATCTAAGATGGGTGCTGCAGAGTAAAAAATATTTTGGTTGGAGGCTGAACAGTAATTATCTCAAAGAAATTGGATGCATATATATCGGTACGGAAAAAATTACTCATCCCTAACAAACTACCAACAAATTACACACAACCAATCTTCATCAGATACGCGTCTCGTGATCTGCATAATTTTCTCGTAATTTGTAAAAATATCTAAATCACATATATATACTATCGTGATGTGTAGTTTTGATTGTGACACGTTAGTATGTGTGATTTTTGGAAAAAGCCTATATATACATACATAGACACTCTTCCAAGATTTTTTTTTGGGTTTAATTTGGAGGTAGAACGTGCAGATTTTTTTGGTTTAATTGCACGAGATAAAGGGGAGGGGAGGAAATTACAAAAAAATTTTTTTCTTAATATATTACAAAACGTCCTCTCTAACACGGAAAAGAATTAGAAAGAAATATCCTCTTCCAATAAATAGACATAATTTTAAATTTACTTTATTTATATAAAGAATATAATAGTAATATTTATATATATATATATTATTTATTTATAATTATTTTTATATCCACTTTTTTTTCTCATTATTTAAATATAATAAAAAATATACTCTACCACATTTTATTTTTTAGTTCTTTTATTTTTGTTCTTATCCAAATACAGCCATTACGTATATATTCCTTGATCATACTTTGGAGCAAATATTGACGTCATCTTCTATGTCATCGTCGTCATGAGATTCCATCAGCCTTTCAAAGAGACAACAAACCATCGTCACTATCAAATTTCGCAAATTTAAATTATTGGTTTAACGATTAATTAGAACATTAAATTATATTTTATTATGGTCCTTGCTTTATTAAATAGTTAAAAGAAAGACCTACCACTACCGGTTCTTTCATAATTTTCTATTCCGCCGGTCTTTGTTTGATCTTTAGTTTATTATTATATACACACAGAATAATAATTGAACCTAAACATTTTAGTATTTATCGAACTAACATTTTTTTTAAAAAATTGCTTCCGCATCAATAGTGACGTATAAAGAAGAGTGCGGTGATCCAGATTGCATGGTGAGCAAAGCACCACTCGTCCATCGACGCACAATGACGAAAGCAACGATGTTTATATATTTATTAAGACATTATTTTATGAGTGTGGAAGTATATATCATACAATACATAAACAAATATAGTTCGTAAGTTGCCAATGGTATATCAGCTAGAAAGCGGCCTCTTCTTAATTATTACTTGCTCCAAAAGACTAACTATTTATATGGGTGGTAATTTCTCCCCTTTTTCTAACCCGGAAAAGCTGAATTTGGGTCAATTTTTTTGGATTCGGGTGCATTAAAAAAAAAAGGTTTCGGGTCGCTTTGTTTTGACTGGGTCAGGTTTTTTTTTTTGAGAAGACTGGGTCAGGTTTTGCTAGGCCTAATTGGCGGGGTTTAACTGATTGAAAATTCGACTTGGAATGGAGTCCGATTGTGTGATTCTTTTTCCTATTTTTTAACATCTAACTTATAATTATTTGGTTTCAACTAGAAAAACTATTTGGAATTTTCAAATTAAATTGTGTCGGGTTGAGCAGGGTTGACTTGCGAGCAAGATATTTTAGTTGACCCAATCGGTTATATTTATGTGCACCACACGATTTTTCACACTGGCTCTTACAATATTTTTTTTTTAATTTTTAAATTTTAATCGTCGAGTTTAGTTTCTATCTTATATCTCTACCAGATATGAAGCAATAATAGTAGACCCCCAATTAGATTTTATTGGAATTCAAATCCACAAGCTATCTTTTATGAGTAATAGAACTTTCGGCTTCTAATATATAACTACGCTAGCTAATTGGACCAATACTGATTGGTATAATAATTTATTTTTATGCGATTGTAAGTGCCATTGCATAAAGGCATTAATATGGGTTGATATTCATCATATCCTCTTTTTTTTTTTTTTTAAATTTTGGTTCAAATCATCATATCATTTAATTAGTATGGATGCTCCCATCGGCTACTCACTAACCAGATGTATCCATACTACATAGTCCAAATTTTATGCCTATTTTAGAATGGAATAAAAATTTCGAATTTATATTTATATTGGATGATATATTAAAATACATAAATGACATGTAAATATATTTTGAAATATCCATGTTTGTTTAAAATTTGCGTAAAATTCAAGTCATATAGTACGGGAAGCTATCATAGCTACAGGCCATTGCAGTTTTAGTCTTATTTAAATTAGTGCACAACACACTCATGATATATGTGTAAAACATAATAACAAAATAAAACTAATTAAATCCAAAAACTATAAAAACACACACATCAAAATTTTACATCTATAAAAATAGTTTGGTTAAGATAAATATAATACTAACAGATAAAGAGAAAGAGATATAGATGGAGAAAAGAGAGGGCGAATCTATGCTGTGAATGAGGAAAAAATAGTAGACAATTTTATAATTTTTTATAAAATATAAGTTATACAAATATTATGATAAGTTAAATTTGTTTTAATAATTAAATATATAATATTAAGATGTAAGATATATAATTTACTTTTGTGCTTTATATTATAGATTATGATATTTATATGTAGCAGTATATAAGTATGCTTAGATTACCTATTTTACGTCAAATCAATGACAATTAGGTTAGGAAACTTCCAAGAAGCTTCGTCGGAATAAAGAATGAAGTATGTCCGAGCTAAATATATATTGTTAAAGATGCTAACCATATTTTTCTCCCAAAAACAGATGCTAACACAATTAACTAATATTCTACCAATTCAACTTTTAAAAGTGGCCCGTGCTACTTTAATTCCAATCAATATTTTAGGAAGACCAAGGAAGACCAAACTTTGTTTGCTAAGTCTTTCTTTTGTCTTTTTTTGTTTGTTTCCCTTTCTTTTTTAACGTTTACTTCCTTGGAAGTTGCACCTACCGATAAAAAAAATGGAGAATTGCGTTTCAGCCCCCCTAATTTTGGGGTCGCGCGTTTTAGCCCCCCGAAACGCCACGTGGCGGACGCGCGCGCCGTCACGTCGGCGGAAAAACGCGTTTCGGGAGGCTGAAACGTCAATTTTGGAAAACGGGGGGCTGAAACGCAATTCTCCCCAAAAAAAAGATACTATCATATCAACCCCTCAACTGTTGAAAACATTCCAAATCAGCCTCCCATTTCAAATTTAGATCGGATCAGCCTCTGATTACTGTTTGGAATTTTTTTTGGACGAAATTGTTCCTATACCCGTTAACACTTCAGACACCGATATCATCCATTTAGAAGCGACCTCGGAAAAAATTTTGAACATAAAAGTTGTAGATCTTGGCAAGAACTACAACTTTCATGTTGAAAATTTTTCAAAAGTTATGTTTTTGAGGTCGGAAGCATAACGGATCGACCCGACCCGACCCGAAATTGCTACAAATAGTTCGGATATCGAAAACACCTATCTAGAAACATTTTTTGGAAAAATTTTAAACATAAAAGTTGTAGATCTCGGTGAGATCTATAACTTTAATGTTCAGCATTTTTTCAAAACATACTTTTAAGTAGGTGATCTCGGTGTCGGCAACAAAAGGACAGTTTTATCCAAAAAAAAATGGTAAACAGTAAATGGGGGGCTGATTTGGGCTGTTTTGGAGAGGAGGAGCTGATATGGTATGTGAATTGAAAAGGGGGGACTGATTTGGTATTTTCCCATAAAAAAAACACTTTCAGCGCACTCAAGTCTTACTTCTAACCCGTTATGATTTTTAAAAATTTTAAAATATTAAAAAAATATATAGATATAATTTTTAATTTTTATATTTAAAATTTTAAGTTTTAAATAAATATTTTATAGCTAACAAATAATTAATTGTAAAATAAAAAATTTATTTATAACTCAGCAAATGGATATACGTAAGTCTGCCTCAGTTTATTGTACCTTTTGTAATTCGCTCTTTGTGCACCGCCTTTGGGTTTTTATTTTTATATATCTCAGACACCGCCTTTAGTTAGTAGTTAGTACATCCATATTCACCGCCTTTTATGTTATTGGTATTCTAAAATCTGTTTTCACGAAAATGCTATTTCTTTGTCTTGACCGCGAAGTTTAAATTTTATTTTATATTTTAACAAAATATTGAGCGATGTGCGGTAAATATTTTGTATTAAATATCATTGAAATTTGAAATTCTATTAGGGATAGATTTTTAATTCTTCCTTAATATCTTGCTTCTAAAATTGGGAAACGTAAATGCTATCTGTATCCTAAGATATTTCGGAGTTACAACTAACGGTCGGCTTAGCTTCTAGAAATAGAGTTTGCTTCTGTTTAAATTCGAGTTGGAGAGAGTTGGACAAGTTCTTCAAGGGGCCAGAATATGACAAAGTAAAGTATAAAACACCAAAAGTGCAAATTAAAACTTGTCTGCTTATTTTATTTATTTTTTAGTTTCTCACATTGTGGCTTTTAGTAATCACAATGCCGTCCAGCAGTAGATTAATAGAGGAGAAGATAACGAGGCAGACGAGAAGAGACGCGACGAAAGCGAAACTGCGCACCGCACACCACCACCTAACAACAATTGCCACATTCCTCTCTTCTTCTTCCTCCATGAAGATCATCGGCAAGCGAAAGCGATCCTCAGACACTCCTAGAAGCCACGGAGACGGCAGCCGAAGACAGCCACCATCACCACAAGCGACGGCGAATGAGCCGTCGGACGTCCGAGAAGCGGTGAGCGACGCAGAGGTGAACGAGTTCTTCGCCATCCTCCGCCGAATGCACGACGCGTCGCGCTCCCTTGTCGTCTCTGGCAGCTGCTGCGCGAGCGGAGGCATGCAAGCGGCTGCGGCAGCTCAGCGATGGAGGCCGTCGTTTGCGCGCGAAGACTTCTGTTTTATGGCAAAAAGCAAAGGTGACGTAGGAGAAGTGAGGAGGGTGGCTCTGTCGGTGGTGGAGAAGAGAAGCGAGGAGAGTCCAGCACCGGCGCCGGCGACGCGGATGATTGATTTGAATGTTGAGCCTGAGCCGGAGAAGGGAGCGAGCGGCAGCCAAGCGCCATCGCACGCACACTAGTTTAGCATCTGTTTCCCTTTTCTCCTTAGTTTTTCTTATTGATATGCTTTTATTACGAAGAAAGGAGAACGAGGTTTGTTTTTGGAGCATAATATGTGCGCGAGGAAGATGAAGCCGGAAGCCGGCAGTCTCTGGTGATTCCGGGTCAAATGTATGTTATCGTTTTGGAAAGAAACACGTCAGCCACCCTTTGGTTTATCAACATACACCCTTTTGTGTATGTTAACGTTTTGTATCAACATTTTACATTTGAGAGAATTTTGTGTCTAATTATTATATATAACGTTTTTTCTTATAAAAATATTTATTTTAGAAAAAATTAAAATTAAAATTTTGACGAGATTTATAATTTTTATGTTCATTTTTTTTCAAATTTTTCTAAAATATATTTTTAGATTTTAAAAAATTAACAGAGTTAAAATTAAATTAAAATTTATTTTAAAATCTGTTGAGCTTGAGTACAAAAAATATCTATTAAGAAGTTTTTTTAGAAAATTTTTTAATATTAAAATTATAAATTTTATAAAATATTTACAAAATTCATTTAGTAAGGATCAAATTTGACGTACGCTATCAATACAATTGTGTAATTTTATAAATTCAAATGTTATCCGAAAATTGAATTAATGTAAAAAGCAAACAAATAAAATTGTAAGATTATTTAAAATTTTAAAAGAATTTTAAAATTTTTAAAAATTTATTTATCAAGTCAATGTTATAATTAGTATTACAAGTAAAAATTAATATTAATATAATTACTCGCTAGTACTGTGCACCCTCGAAGCATTGGGATTTTTGGTCAATTGTATTGTGCTATTTTACGGAGATATATAAGACTGCACGCCTGTCTTTACGGAAATCAAATCCATGTTTACATTTTTGAGGAAAGACCAAAACCTATACACAAACTTAACCTTCTTATATATATATTGTAATTATCAGCTCGTCACTACTGCCACCTGTAGCTGAATATTGACGCTAAAGCACCCCAAAAGTTCTAAAATATTGACTGAAATTGCCTAGTCCATTTTGAATATTATAGCATTCATGAAGTCGTTGCATTGTAAACTTTTTAAATCAACATGTTAGAAAGAATGTTGAATAATATGGATGTTTGCAATGCATCGTTTAAACTTTTTTAAATAAGATGTTCTTGTGTCAAAAGTACTAAAAAATTCTATAAATGAGCAAATACATCCAACTGTAGCATGATGTTCGACTTCGATCGCATCTACGAAGCCTCCGTCAACTCTAGTCAGATAAAGTAAATATTGGCTAGAATTCTTGGATAATTGTGTAAATATGTCTTTGGAGAGTGCATCATACTTGATGAACGCTATGAAACCTTATGCACTTGTAGTGTTGAGATAAAGTGACAAGTAGCTTATAGTTAGTCAAGGATAAGCACCGTTATATACAAACCTCATAGGCATTTTATTTCTTGTACCGTTTGTGTAATCCCTCATGTATTTGCACAATAGCACATATTTTGCATACTGCTTCATTTTTTAAGGATGGGCCTTGGGTCCGAGACTATATATAGTAAACCTATATAAAATGAGGCCACGAATATCCACAGACAATATAAAGATCAACTCCGGCCAGCACTGTGCAGTGGCCATTTGGGGCCACACCTCACCACCAAATAGTGAGACGGTCACCAGAAGGATCAGATTGGATCGAAACATGTAAAGAAAATTTTCCCTACATAATAATAGTCCTAAAGGACACCAAGCGAACGCGGAGTCTCCCATTGGATGCATAACTGTGGAAACCCACGTCATCACTCGGGACTTTCCCACAAGCCTTCTATTTTCTTGTCACGTCCTATTAAATACATGTGACTACTACGAATGTGTGAGGAATGACAATAAAGTTGGGACCAGATCCATAACGGAAGGATGATCGAAAAATTTTGATAAAAATTGTGAAAAAGAAGAGAGACATTCTGTGCGTGACCCATTGCATGGTTGAGAAATCTACATTGTATTCTTCAACATAAATCTCCCAGCTTCTGCAACTAACACCCTTAATGGACTATACTATCATTAATTACTTCCATGGACATAGCTACGTCGATGACTGAACCACCTAAATACTTGTCTTTGCTTTCTCTGTTTATTGTTAAATCGTATATCTTCCTGGAGCACAGAATATAACATGTACTCTCCGCCTTGGGGTAGAATTCGGTAAATTGCATATCAGCCCCCCTATTTTAGGGGCTGAATAAATCAACCCCTGAAAACGTATTTTTAGGGACTGATTTTTCTTTTTAAAAAAAAATAAATTAGCCCTTGAAAATATATTTTTAGTGGCTGATTTGTTAGGTTCGAAACGTATGGGAGCACTCTACTGGATGAACGTTATGAGACCGACTGCAGTAATGTGATGTGATAAACTGAGTTAGAAGCAACGCATCAGCTGTCCATGTGTTAACAACTTAAAATAGGTATGTACAAACATGCATAAGCTAGCCCAATGCACATCCCTTTTCTATAAATCCGACTAGCCCAATCATGTTTTTACATACGACACATATTTTGAACTATTTTTTAATTATCACTATATGTAGTTATGCTGTACGAAAGTATATTTTATAATATGTTACAAATAGTTAGAAGTAATGTAAACAGTACTGTGGATATCTTTTTGCACTTGAGAAGTAATGTAAACAGTTAGAAGTAACATGTAGAGCACATTGTTCGACTCCCCTAGCACCTGTGACATCGTCATAATTTAGTATTAGTTAAATTTTAATAATATCCGTAGCTGCGTCTAACGTTAGCATGGCATACTGAATAATATTTGCGGAACCTTGACACCACGATACGATCATTGGCACAGTGCTGTACTTGTCAGGTTCTTTTTTTCGCTAATTTCATGAATCGAAGCACTAATTCAAACTACAAATAAACGAAGCAACTGAGTTTACGCCTCGAGTTAAAACGATAAAGAAATTGGTAAAAAAATATATATTCTTTTCATTAATAGGATGTGTACACTTATATACCAAATATTACAACACAATTAAGGAAATAATAATCAAATCCTATCTTAATATATAAGCTACGTTTTTAGGATGTATATATTTATATACCAAATATTACAACACAATTAAGGAAATAATCAAACCCTATCTTAATATAGAAGATACGTTTTTACTCCCCCTCAAGTTGGAGCATGTAAATCCGTAATGCCCAACTTGCGCATCAAAGCTTGAAACTGATCACGTCCCAAAGCCTTGGTAAAGAAATCTGCTAACTGCAAGGCCGAAGAAATAGGACGTGGCACAAGTAGCTTAGACTGTAAATGATGTCGAACAAAGTGACAATCTATCTCAATATGCTTCGTCCGTTCATGAAAAACTGGATTTGCAGCAATGTGAAGTGCAGCCTGATTATCACAAAACAAGGAAACTGGACGAGTCAAAGGAACTTGCAATTCTTTAAGAAGACGTACCAACCACACCAACTCACTAGTGGTAACTGCCATAGCTCTATATTCTGCTTCTGCTGTGGAACGAGAGACTACCGACTGCTTCTTAGATCGCCATGAAATCGGTGAGGATCCCAAAAATACAATATATCCAGTAGTAGAACGACGAGTGGTAGGACAACCAGCCCAATCAGCATCACAATAGGCACGCAGCTGTAAAGAGTTATCTGACGGAAGAAAAATGCCCTGACCAGGTGCATTCTTTAAATAGCGCAGAACTCGTATTGCTGCGTCAAGATGAGGTTGTCGCGGCCGATGCATGAACTGACTGAGAATGTGAACTGCATAAGTAATATCAGGACGAGTGATAGTCAAATACAAAAGCCGTCCCACAATACGACGATATCGTCCAGGATCATCACACAGTGCCCCTGAATCAGGATCAAGCCCATGCTGCTGTTCTATCGGTGTAGTACAGGGACGACATCCAGTAAGACCACATTCAGCTAAAATATCAAGCGCATATTTACGCTGACTAAGTGCAATACCAGCAGAAGATCTAGCCACTTCTATACCCAGGAAATACTTCAACGGCCCAAGATCTTTAATGTGAAACTGACTGTGCAGATATCGCTTAAGTCTGTCAATCTTAAGCCCATCATTACCAGCAACAATTATATCATCAACATAAATCAAAACAGCAAGAAAGCAAGAGCCATGACTGTAAGTGAACAAAGAAGAATCGGAATAAGATTCTTTAAATCCAGCAGAAATAAGAGACTGAGTAAATTTCTGGTACCAATTCCGAGAGGCTTGGCGCAAACCATATAGTGACTTTTGAAGACGACAAACACGCTGCTCCCCCTGTTTGGCAAATCCTTGAGGAATTTTCATATACACTTCCTCATGAAGATCACCATGTAAGAAAGCATTGGTGACATCCAACTGATGAAGAGCCCAATTACGAACGGAAGCAATGGCGAGTAAGCAACGGACAGTAACCAATTTAGCAACAGGAGCAAACGTCTCATGAAAATCAACTCCTTCAATCTGCGTGTAACCCTTAGCAACCAGACGTGCCTTGTACCGTTCAACACTTCCATCAGGATGAAATTTAACCTTGTACACCCATTTGGAATCAATGGTCCGCTTTCCAGGAGGCAGTGGAACAAGAGTCCAAGTATTGTTGGCCTCAAGCGCAGAAATCTCCTTAGCCATAGCATCACGCCAATGAGCGAATTTGGCTGCCTGAGAGAAGCTAGTAGGCTCATCCACAGAAGAGATGGCCGCTAACAAGAAAACATGAGCCTTAGAAAAGCGAGAATAGCACAAAGTCTTAGATAGAGGATGTACCGTAGAGTTGACCGTTGGAGTGGAAGAAGGCGACGATGGATTATCTTGAGGTTGCAGAGAGGGTGGCAAAACATAATCATAGCCAGATAGACGATGAGAAACCTGTCGAGTCCGCTTGGAAGGAAAAACCGGAGATGGTGGAGAAGATGCCGGAGTAGAATCCGCAGAGGATGGCGGCGTGGACGGAGGTGATGGCAAACTGGAATCCGGTGAGTCATCTGGAGAGTCCGCTGAGGGAGAAACATCACTAGATGATGTAGTAGTAGGAAGTGGATCAGCTGCAGAATGAGTGAGATCAACCATGTCCGTAGAAGGTACAGAAGATGTAGAGAACGAGCCCGTGACAGACGGAAATATATTTTCAAAGAAAATGACATCGCGAGAGGTATAAATCACCTTACGATCCAAATCATATATACGATACCCTTTCTGACCATGAGGATAACCCACAAAAATGGCTGGATTCCCCCGAGAAGCAAACTTATCACGAGGTTTGGGAGAAGCATGAGCATAGCATAAACACCCAAAACTACGCAAATGATCATAGGTCGGTGAATGACCATATAAAATTTCATAGGGAGTTTTGTTGTGTAACACAGAAAGCGGCATTCGATTAATCAAATATGCTGCGGTGAGGACACACTCACCCCAAAAGGCAATTGGCAAACCAGACTGGAAACGCAAAGCCCTAGCTACTTCAAGAAGATGGCGATGCTTGCGTTCTACAACACCATTCTGCTGAGGGGTATGAGGGCAACTACTTTGCTTTTCAATCCCATGGTCAAAAAAATGAGTCAACAAGGAAGCATGATTAAATTCAAGACCATTATCTGAACGAAACACTTTTATCTTAACATTAAACTGTGTATGCACCCAATTAAAAAACAGCAAAAGATATCGTTTCGTCTCAGACTTAGAACGCATGAGAAAAACCCAGGTTGCCCGACTAAAATCATCAACAATGGTGAGAAAATAATGTGCTCCGGACTTAGATTGTGTAGAATAAGGTCCCCAAATATCACAATGAACTAAATCAAAATTGTGCGTACTTTTATTTTGGTGCAAAGGAAATGGTAAACGAGTCTGTTTGGCTCTACAACAGGCATCACAAACAGATGTCCTTGCATTATGAAAAGAAACTGAAATACTTGGAATCAAAGAAAGCCGTTGTACTGGTAAGTGTCCCAAACGACGATGCCACAGTGTTGCCGTGTTGCCTCGGACCGCAGAAAGAATCCGTCGCTCACCACCAACCCTCAGCGGCTCAAGATAATATAATCCATCACGCACTCTACCCATTCCAATCAGCCTCCTCGTGGTTAAATCCTGTATAAAAAACAAATCAGGGCCAAACGTGAAGAAGCAATTTAGATCTCTGGTTAATCGACTGACAGAGAGGAGATTAAATCGAAAATTCGGAACACCCAAAACACCATCAAGAGTAATATTATCATCAATTTTCATTTTGCCCACTTGTGGAACTGAGACCTGTTCACCAGTAGGAATATGGACAAAAATAGGAGCAGGAGGCGTTGATATATCCATCATAGATTCCAACTGAGGGGACGCGTGATCGGTGGCTCCCGAATCACACGCCCAATCTGCCGACTTACCTGTCGAGGAAAGCTGATTCACAGCTGAAGATGGAGCAGCGGCATCGGAAGATGATTGCTGGCCAAGCATCTGAAAAAGCTGCTGTAGTTGGGCATTTGACAGAGGCGCCGGTGAAGCTTGGGCAGGCAGTGTAGCAGAAACAGCCGAAAAATTGGAGGTCGATGACGCGGAGCTACGTGGACGATGTTTGGGCTGCCGCCAGCCAGCTGGATAACCAATGAGCGCGTAGCAGGTCTCGCGTGTGTGATTTGTGCGGCCACAGTTGCTGCAGGGTTCCTTAGAAGCTGCCCGTCCGTCGCGTCGAGGAGAAGATTTCACGGCTAGAGTCGCAGCTTCAACAACAGGCAATCGGGCATCAGAAATCCGGCGTTGTTTCTCATCGCTGGCAACAATTGCATAAGCTCGACCAAGGGAAGGAAGAGGATCAATGCTAAGAATCTGAGAGCGAACCGTCTTGCATGCGTCGTCGAGGCCCATAAGAAAATCGAAGACCTTCGTGTCCTCAGTCATGGATTGAAGTTTCTGATTGATGTTACAGGTGCAATGACCGCAAGTGCAAGTCGGGAAAGGAGAAAGATTCTCCAATTCACTCCAAATCGCCTTGAGTTTGCCATAATAGGTGGAGGCAAGCATGCGTTCTTGCTGCAACAGGGCAATCGAGCGCTTGAGTTCATACACACGGGGAGCCAATCCTTGTGTGAAGCGTTCGTCCAGATCGTGCCAAATCGCACGAGCTGTGGGTATATGTGTGGCCTCCGTTTGCAGCTCCTTGCAAACCGAATTGACGAGCCACGATTTGATCAAGGCGTTGCACTGAATCCATCGTCGATAGTCCGCGGAATCAGCGGCCGGCTGAGCAATCGAGCCGTCGACAAACCCAGCCTTATTCTTGGATTGAAGTGCATTGAGAAAGCTACTTCTCCAAGTAAAGAAATTATCTCCATTTTCAGCCAACGGTTGTGTAACAAACAACAATCCGGGATGATCGGAGGGATGAACATAGTAGGGAGAACTAGGATCAACCGCGGCTTGAGTTCCAGAGGTGAGTTGACCGGCCATGGTGAAGATGGCAAAGAAAATTAGGATTCGAATGAACCTAGTCTCGTGATACCATAAAGAAATTGGTAAAAAAATATATATATTCTT
The DNA here is from genome assembly GCA_002076135.1 of Xerophyta viscosa. Lineage (NCBI taxonomy): Eukaryota > Viridiplantae > Streptophyta > Magnoliopsida > Pandanales > Velloziaceae > Xerophyta > Xerophyta viscosa. The sequence continues at coordinate 1,601,875 of MJHO01000007.1, read as the reverse complement.
TTCATTGATAGGATGTGTACACTTATATACCAAATATTACAACACAATTAAGGAAATAATAATCAAATCCTATCTTAATATATAAGCTACGTTTTTAGGATGTATATATTTATATACCAAATATTACAACACAATTAAGGAAATAATCAAACCCTATCTTAATATAGAAGATACGTTTTTAAACGAGTCAGCAGAAGTTTAAGCAGCCGGCCCCGGCAGACGACAAGCTCAGAAATGGCGGGGGTGCAGCTGGCTGCAACAGTCAACAGAGACGTGGAACTGAGAAGTCAAGCGGGTTTACGTGATATACAGTCGGGGTGGTGTAGATGGCAATAATGGCGCCTAGCGGGTCGACGATGGCGTGTGTGCGCAGGCGGAGGTTGGGGGTCACAACAAGCACGATTGATCAACGAAGAAGATGAATAAGACGATGAGTAAGACAGAAAAAGACCTCATAAAATAAGGACATAATGGTCAAATAGATCTTAGCAAGGGATCCGTAAGGTTGAAACTTCGGCTAATGGACTAAAGTGAATAGCCGATGGAGTTAAGTGAATGTAGAATTGAGACAAGGACTCCCAGCGCTGGTATCCTGCCCAAGGACTGCAGTGACATCCAAGGACCATCTAATCTATTTGAACGGGATCACTTCGATAATTCAATTCGAATCAAAACTTAGGACCAATTCGATCTGAAGACAAATTTGGTACATAGGGAATAAAGAAAATCAGAAATGCGCTTTGTTTAAGTACCATTAATAAATAGCTATAGTCACTGGTGAATCATTTGTTTTTCTTTCAATTGGTACAGTTGCAAGGATCAGAGTGGTTCAAATTAAAGCACATGCACCATTCCGACCGAGGTTAATTGAGATTCAAAGTGGCTCGACGCATATATGATGTTTGGTATGATGGAATATAAATGGAAATCGAAAGAATCAGAATCGGAAAGATAGATTATACCCTTAGTCGTAGTTTGGCTTAACAAAGTTACTAGAAAGTCAGGGACGTATAACTACAGTTCTATTCCTGTTGAAATGTACGATTTCCAAATTATGTCAATTAAACAACATGATTATTATTTTTCTAATTGACTAAAATGAGGATAAACAGCCTATTCTCGTTTATTCTCATATATTTTTCCAAAAATGGGGAATAAATAGAAGTGGTCATTAAAAGATGATATAGATCAAAATATTAATCATTTTATATTTACTCTAGTTCTTTATTCAAGATCTTAGGTAGAATGTATTCGAGTAATTATATTTTTACTTAAATATAAGTTTTAATATCTATTTTTCTATTATTACCCTTATTGTGTTCTAAATGAAGAATAAATTATGTAGATAATAGTAAAATAATCTCTCTCTTATTTAATTATTTTATTTAGTAATTTGATTTTTTTTATTATTATTTTTTTTTTTTTTTGCATTTTCAGTTTCGAAAAGAACGCAAGTTAGCAATTAAAATGGATGGCTATCATTTTCACTCTCTACGATTAAACTAAAATTTACACTAATCAAATATTCCTTCAATTATGTAAAGGAAGACTTGCATATCAACTCCTCATTTAAAATCTTCTTTACCAATACTTCTTTTTTTTTCAATCCGTTGTCTTCAACATGTTAAAATATTTTTTAAGAAACTTTGAATACAAAAGTTGTAAAAAACATCGAAATTTTATTAATCTTATATTTTTTTTAAAAAAAATTCTAAATAAATATTTTGATACTATAAAGTCTTAGCATATTAGTATATTAATTTTTTTTTAAAAATTAAGACTTAGAAGCGTTAAATTATCTATTTAAAAATATTTTTTTTTAAAAAAAAGATAATTTAAATTTAAAATTATAGATTTTATTGAAATATCTTTTTGTGCATTCCAAGCATCTTTAAAAAATACTTAAATAATTAATTAAAATATTTATGATATGAATTTTAAGACTAGATCATTTGCAACAAATATAAAATGAGGGTTGATTTATAAGATGTTTCAAAATTAAGTGCAGATATGCAATTATCACTCACGTAATTGGTCAGTCATCTTGCTTGTTGGTTGTTCCAAAACTATTTCCTGATAATCCCCTCTCTTTCTTTCTTAAAAAAAAAATAAACGAAAAGACTAAGTTTTGACTTAATTTGTCAATTGCAAGTCTTTTTTTTCCAATTTGACTGTGTCGGATCAGAATTTCGTAGCAGCTTGTGGATGCAAATCGCCATTGACAAATTCCGAGCCCTGTAGTTAAAACCGCAAAGAATTTTTTGTAAAACCGCAAAGAATATTTTGTAATCTGAGCTATTCATCATTTCAGTATAAATTACGAAATTTTTTAATTAAATTTTTATTGAATTTATTTGATCTAATTTTAAATATTTTTACAAACAAATAAATTATAAAATTATAGATTTCGATGTGATCTATAATTTTGTAGATAAAAATTTTTCGAAAACATATCAAGTATTATTCGAAAATAATGATAACAAATTTTGGTCATTATTTGGTCATAATGTTTGATATTTTTTAACTACAAAATTTTAAATTATATTAAAATCTATAATTTTGTAGTTAAAAATTTATATAAAATATTTAAATATAGATAAGATAAATTGATGAAGTTTAATAAAAAAAATTTTCATACTTCGTACTTAACCAATGAACTGTCTATATTGAAATCACAAATGATATTAATTTTATTATGGCTTGGGATCCGCTCTGCAAACTCCCCCATTGATTCCCTTTCGCTTGTATCCATCATAATATGAAATTTTCTGTCTTTTTGAAAAGCCATATGCAAGAAATTCTTGAGTGATACTTCCGCTGAGTGTGTTACCGAATCCGACCTAGTTGGGAGTTAGTGGCTGCTAGTGGCAGGCATTAATTCTGTCATCCAACCTGAGTTTGACAGTCTTATAATTGGAGGCGGCTACTTCGTTTTAATGGAGAGCACCTCAGAAAACGTTACTATGCGAATTCGTATGGATGAAATACCTCGCATATAGCTTTTTTTTTTACTCTATCCTAAAAGTTTTCGTTTATAAAAGATAAATTTTCGTCTATACGTGAAATTTTTTTATAAGTTTAAAAATTTTATAAAAGTGTGCGTTCTTATTACGAATCCTACAATAATCTCAAAAAAACAAAAAAAGAAAAAAAGAAAAAGAAAAAGGAGGATTAGACTGGCTAACCTTTTAAAGGAGGGGACAAAATCTTATACTTGGCAATGGGTTCCAACCGGTGGTAGTTTTGCAACCCGTCCATTACTGCCGGGTCACCCGAGGTGGGATGAGTCACTTGACTAATCTCTATAACTTAACAATAAATGTTGGAGAAATAAACACATGTCACGTGACATCCTATATTATTGAAATTTAAATTTAAATAAAAAGTTATGGGAGCCGAATATTAAAAAGAGATCAAACATCTATATTTTTTTTTATAAAAGATAGATCAAAAATTTTAATTTTAACAATATCTAATTAGTAGAATTTATTATTCGTTTAGTATGCGATCGAAATATAAAATAAGATTCGAACTTGAAAGTTAAGATAAAAAAATTATCATATTCAGTACAAGTAATTAAGTTGACCATCTATTGACCTAAACTGAATTAAGTTCCAACTCAAATAAATTTTTTTTTAAAAACAAACCAGTGTTAGAGGGCCATAACTTTTTAAACAAGCATGCCAATAATAAAATTATAATATTTAAATTATTTGGGATTGAAATAATTATTTAGTATTTATAAGTTTTAAAATTAATTCTTAAAAACATTAAAAAAATGTATATAATAGACTTTCAAATTCGTATATTAAGATAAAAATTCATTTCTAACTACGACAAAATAATTCACTGAAGCTGAAGAACCGGTGATCTAAATAGACCTGATAGTATAGTAGAACAGGGCACTACAATATAACTGTTCTTAACGACATTTTTTAAGAATGATAAAACAGAAAATTAAATTTAAAAATCTAATTAATATATATGTTAAATTTAGAATTTATTCTAGATTTCAAAATTTGAATAATCTCTTATTAATATAATTATCGGCTATAAATAAAAGAAGAGGAGAGAAAATAGAAAAAATTTCATCCTACTCAGAATATATTCAAAAATAGATTATGCGAAGTTTGAATTTTCATGTCTTAGATAAAGAACTTAAACTAGATACGGAGGCTCAATGAAAAAGCTCAATTATCAAGCCAATTAAAAATTATTATAACTAATTTATTTAAAAATTTTAGTGTGTATTTTTACCGATGGTTATGTTAAAATCCGTCGTCTCAAAAAATTAGCTGTTAGTTTTAACCTGTTTCACAGGCTAAAAAAAATTAAATTATGGGCAAAAAAGAAAAAACACAGGATAAAGTTCTATGTTGCATGTATATTATAGTATTGCTCTTCTAAGAAAGCTTGTTATGTATCTCATCTTATAAGTCCATCCACATCTCATCATTCCATCGTGTCGTATTATCTTAATGAGGTCGTCGTTTACTCCGCCGAAAATCTTTGAAAATCTGACGGAATGAAAACCCACTTGCATAAACCTTTTTTTTTTTTTTTTTTGTGGTTTTTCGAGAAAAAAAAAACAAGTTGCAGAAATAATTCCTCGAATTTTCCATTACATATTAATCAAGCAAATACCCTCTCATTTCTCTTTCTCCAAAGTCCACACGTCACTGGAGTGGCAGAGTATTACATAAAATAGACGTTCTTTTTATATATGGTGAAGATTTTACTTAAATATCGGATTCGAAATAACCTATTTTTATATAGAACTGGCTCTGAAATGAGAGTAGTGCATCCATGTTTAATATCTACATCTTTCTCGCGTGGCTTCTGTGGTTCTCTTCTTTCGAAAATGGCCATTTTTGATGCGCCAAAGAAGATAATGACCTCCCACCAACCTCTCTCCATAAGCAAAATATGCGATGTCCTTTCCATACACTAAAACAAGAGTTCCTGACGTGCGATGCACTCTCCATAAGCTCCCGAGTCTCTTTCCATCTTACAACACAAAGGTTTCTTGAGAGCTGATCATTATTGTTATTTCTACGGGTGAAAACGAGCCGAACGGCTCATAAATATTATAGACACGACCATGGTTAACGGTCAACATGGCAATCGTATTATATGTAGAAGAGGACTTCGCCAAGGTTGTCCCCTCTCACCACTTCTGTTTACTCTTGTTGCTGACATTCTACCTAGACTAATCCAGGCAGGTAAAAAAATTGGAGATTGCAAAGGAATTTGTGACAAGGGTATTGTCCCTGCTATCACGTGTTTACAATATGCTGACGACACTCTGCTTTTCTCCTGTGCAGAAGAACCATCAGTTAGAAATCTAAAACGGATCCTTGACTTATTTTGTATGGCCACAGGTTTAAAAATCAATTTTGAGAAGAGTAGCATAGTGACTTTTGGTATCTCCTCTGATAGAAGTGAAGCTATTGCAAATATTCTAGGTTGTAAGTTGGAAAATTTGCCTATTAAATATTTGGGCATTCCTCTCCGTACATCCAGGATAACTAAGGAAGACTTTGCGCCTATTCTTGACAAGATTCGGGTTAGATTAGCAGGTTGGAAGCGCAAGATGTTATCCAAGGGAGCCAAACTGATTTTGATTAACTCAATACTCTCTACTATCCCATTCTACTTAATGTCGTTCCATTATTTGCCTAAATGGGCTGTGTCTGCGGTGGACAGACTTCGAGCTCAGTTCTTTTGGGGAAGTAACGAAAAATCTAGTGGTCTTCATACGATGGCTTGGAAAAATCTGTGTCGACCGATTGACTTGGGGGGCCTTGGTATTGTTGACTTGAGAGCGCAAAATTTATCCTTGTTAAGCAAGTGGCTATGGAAATCTCAGCATCGAGACTCTTCTTTTTGGAAGTCTTTAATATTACAGCGCTATTATCCAAAGGCCCATCATCGTGTTATATTAAAAATAGAGCGAAATTGTCCGTGGTGGCGAGGGGTGCAAAATTCTTTGGAAGTATATCGAGCTAGCTCTAGCTAGAAACTTGGCAATGGGTATACCATTAAATTCTGGGAGGACCGTTGGCTTGATTCTCAACTGATTGCTTTATTGTATCCCGAACTCTATGTTTTGGTTTCTAATAAACAGGCTGTAGTGCGAGACTACTGGACGTCAGCTCCGTCACTAAGCTTTTGATACATTCCTTGTACTTCTCAACTCAATTTAGAAAGCATGGTGCAGTTGTGGGATTTGTTGCACAGGTTAGATGGAGTATCTTTATGATAGAGGAGGATAGAATAATTTGGAATTGGTGCTCTAAATACAATTTCACTGTCAAATCGTTTTACCGATTCTTAAAGCATGGTGGTGTTGAAACTTCTTGGGCAAGCTATGTTTGGATTTTCCAGCTCCACTTAAGGTGTATTTTCTGCTGGTTAGCTCTCAAAGAACATATTGCCACCACAGATTAGCTTTACAAAAGAAAAATTGTTGTTCCGCGAAGATGTGTTCTTTGTGGGTTGTGTAATGAGTCCGCAAATCACTTGTTTTTACATTGTCGCTTTGTGCGGTCCTTTTGGTTGCACTGCAAATTTCAGTTTAAGATTCATGAGCCGATGTCGTCTCTTCAAGACTGGCCTTCATGGTTGCGTGAGATTGTGCCACGGCAAAAGAAGAAAGCGTTTACACTTTGGTTTATGGCTTTTATGTGGACAACATGGAAAGAACGAAATGCAAGAGTTTTTACCAAACGTAGCACTCCTGGAAGGAAATTATTATCAAAAATTTATTCTTGTTATGATTCTTGGTTATCTTGTGCAAGTTATCGCAGACAAATATCTTTGAAAATCCCTCACAAGTTTAATCAACATTCGGATGTAGTAAATCTTGGAGAGGGTGATACAGAGCAAGTTAAAGATGAAGATTAAGGCGTCGTCGAGGACGTGCTCCTTTGAATGTCTTGTGAAGTGGAGCTAATCTTTAATGATCTTCTCCCGTTTTGTTATTTTTTATATTATCTTCTCTTTTGTATTTCTTTTCTGTATATACTAAATATAGCCTTTTACTTGTATATTTTTTTGTTTTTAATCTACTGGTTGGGGTCCGCGCCAAACCCCTTGCCTACGACATAAGGCAGCTTTTTCAAAAAAAAAAAAAAAAAATGTTTAAGTTCTGCTTAGATAATCCTATTGGTGAAGCTGCTCATGAGCTCCATGACTCGAACACGTTAAACTTAGATTGAGCTCAAACATATTAAGCTCGAGCTGAATTCAAGCACAGATTCATGCTCGATTAAAAAAAAAAGTTCGGGCATGTATTGCATTAGTTGGCTAGTGGCCTGACGAGCGTTTGCTCGAGTATTTATTACTACAAGATTACTCAAACAAGTTCGAACCCTAGCTGACTCAACCTCTACCTATATGGTACTAGCGAGCCTAACTAGAATCAAGCTCGAGTAACGGTTTGTTCATTCGAGCCGAATTCAAATTCATCCATTAAAACTCGTCAAGCTTGAGCTAAAGTAATCGAGCCGATTTAAACTAAGTGATGCTTGGTTCGAACTCGCCTCGTTTTCAACCCTTCTCTCTTGGTGCACGGAAAAATCATGATGTATATATGTGTACGTTGAGCTGAGCCATTTACGAACCACAAAGTTCCGGTTGCTATTAACTCCCATATTGTGGTACATAACACAATTGGTTGGCAAATTTTAGGCTCTTACACAAATGAGTAGATCAGGAACTATTTGGCATGAGCTTCAGATGCCATAGATAAGAGAAAACAATGGAACTGCGTGTGGATGCTAGGGGTGAAAACAAGCCGAGTTCGAATCGAGTACCACTAAGCTCATGCTCGGCTCGATTGGTTTAGCTAAAGCTCGAACTCGAGCTCGAGGTCGACGAGCTTCAGAGGCTAAGCTCGAACTCGACTCGACTCGATAAATCTAAAACTCAAACTCGACTCGAGCTCGGCTCGATTTTATCAACTGAGCCGAGCTTGAGTCGATTCGAGCCGAGCTCGACTCGATTACATGAATTAGACCAAGCTCAAGTCGAACTCGAACTCGATTAAATAATTTTGTTATAAAATATTTGAACAAAATAGCAAAACTCGTTTAGGCTCGCGAACCTAACGAGCCGAATAACACAATGTTCAAGCTCGACTCGTTTAATTACCCGAACTTGAATTCGTGCTCAAACTCTATTCGAGTTCGAGCTGAGCTTAAACGATTTCTAGCCTGAGCTCCTCGTGAGCAGCTCGGCTCGTTTTCAGCGCTAGTGGATGCCACCATGTTACACCATCGGAATGCCATCGGTTTGATGTACTGTAAGAAAACTTTGTGCTCCACTTCCACATGTCTCGCCATTCTTTAGTAAGTAGCTAATTAACCATGTGCTACGATGGTTGTTTTCCATCAAAATAAATGCTTTGTGCCTATGAAGTAGTGCACGGTATCTAACACGAGGTTTTAAACAAAGAAAAGAAATTGATCAATAAGTCCAATTAATCCACGTGACTTCGAATAGGTAAAATAAACTTAACATAAATTTAAAATAAATAAAAAATTAAAATAAAAAAAAATTATTTATAAGATAATATTATTATAAGTAAGATAAGATAATAATATTATTAAAAGTAAATGATAATATTATTAACTTATATTAATATCATGATTAGTGGGGTGTAATATCATTAATCATGATATTAATATAAGAAATAAAATAATATATAATATATTTTATAAAATGCTCAATTTTTTTATTATATATTTATTTAAAATTACAATCATGATGATGATTTCAATATAAGTAAATAAAAACTTATAATACGATAGGAGATGATGTACAAATATGTTAATTGTACTATGATAGTTATATACATATTGTGCATTTTTGGTTTACTAAATGCTCAAAGATGAAGGACCGCTAAGAAGTAAATACAACACGTTAGAATATATGAAGCTTGTATGTGAAAACCCTCAATCTAAAATTTACTGAGAGGAAAAGAATGGTACAATTATTACTTGCCACTCTATCAGCCGAGGTCTAGAAGGCCTCGGCCTTATTAACAAATAAAATTATCTAAGTATTCAGTTCTCTCCCAATTCACCTAGTAAAAAATCCTGGTGTATACGTATTACAACATTTGTAGACGGCGCGTACGCCTACATAAAAAGTTATAGTAAGAAAAGTTGGAGATACCTGCCGATTCGTAATCTTTGATCCGCCTCCCCATATTTCGCGGCTTACGCAATTTAGCGTACTCGTCTCTCGATCTACCAAACCTGGCGTACATATGAAATAACCGGTCAGCTCGTCCTTATCGGACCACATGTCTTCTCGTGATCTTTCTTGACAACTTAATGCTCTTGAGATTGATCACTTCCGGACCTCAGCCAGTTCTATAGACCTTTGGTATGAACTGAGATCAGCGACCTAATCTCGTATTTTCTTATTTCACGTGGTAGGTTAGATGCGCCGCTATATCACCAATAAAAAATCGTTGTTTTGTCGGTAAAACTCAAATTCTTTGTCATTTTTTTTTGGCACCTGAATTTGAGTGTAACCTTATACACAAATGTGAATGTTGTGGTGCTCTTTGCTTAATTAGTGAATAATTAAATTTAAGTTTTAGGATTTCGAATGCATAGTTGTGTGAAAATAACCTACAGCAGGGTTGTGGACTTGTGAGCAAGCTAGTCTATACAATTGCAAAGTCGGAATTGTTTCCTGCAAGCAAATATAGAATGCTTTAAGTTCAGAAAGAACTGTCATTTCCAATAAGATAATTTAGTGCTTGACCTCCAAAAGTTGTTCCTAATCAAACAAGTTTATATTTAAGCCATTCTTTTTTTTTTTGTAAAAAAAAATAAAAAAATATATAAATAAACTGAGAAATTTCTCCCAAAAAAAAGGGAGAGAGATTTACTTTGAAGTTACACGTAGCTCAATCAAGAGCACTTTATGCATAGATCATTCATGATAATTTTAAACGAAATTTTTAAAAAACGAAACATGTCACATATACATTCATCATAAAAATCTTAAAACAAGACAACAAAGTTCAGTCATAACTCTTCGTTAAATAGCATGTAATTACATGTCTCTTGACATAATCAAAACAATTTTCCCGAAAGCTTTATGTATCCATATGAAGGTTTAATATGATAAAACAAAATTAAATTATGTTTTTACACTAAGAAATGGACGTAGGCTGCTGGGTTCGAGCATGGCTGCTCTGCACAAGCAACGATATGTAGCTGATCAACGATATCAGCCTTCAATTATTTCTTTTCAAATTTCCAACATCCAGATAAATTCTTGCCAGCCAATCCACTGTTATTTAAAGTTTTTATTTCTCTAAATTTGTACAAAAAATAGAATTTTGTACTATATAAATACTCAATCGACTACTGGCTATTGGGGCATGGAATTAACACTCCGTAGACCTTTATCCAAACACAATCTTTCTCATTTCTTTTTCTTTTAAAAATTTCATGATTTCTCTTGTTGAATCTTTTCTTCTTCTTCTAAAAAACTAGTAGTAATTTGGCGAGGCATAAATATACCCCCGGCCGATAACAAAAGAACAAAAAACAAAGGTCCGAGTCCTTTGCGCACAACAACAGTTCGTATTTTTCCAAACATGGTTTATGGTTGAACTATATAAGGATTGCCCGTGATATCGCCACTTCTTTGGTCTCATCAGTCCAGACAAGTTAGACTTATCTAATGTTACAGGCCTGGTTATCACATTGCATGCAAATTACTTCGAGTTATTCAAAAGTGGGAAATGTACGGTAATAAGCAAACAAATTCATAGACAGGTCATTATTTACGTGACTTGGACAATTGGACAAACACTATAGGTCAAATCAAGTCAAATAGGAGATAAATCTGACCCCTTCCTCTGTTCCCACCTGGATGTACGTGATAGTTTAAGAACCGGGATATACGTGATATTTTAAGAAGTAAACATCTTTTTTCATAGCAGGGTTGGAGAAAAGAATAGAAAAGACAATTTTATTATATTTCTTATCAGGAACTAAACTTATCACAATTTTTTTTTCTTTTTTTTATTGGGACGATAACTCTGAAAAGACAGATTTCCTATCTTTTCTTTCAACTCAGGAGAAATACGATCGGGAGGGGCTAATTCGAATCCCTCAGGTAAAATAAGAACAAGCTCTAAATTCAAAAATCTTTTTTTACCATTAGTGAGAACTTGTTTTAATTGCATATCATAAGGGATTCGAACAACTGCTTCAAATAACGTATCATTCGGGTGAGGGACAAAGTTCGAATTGACAAATTTCAAAAAAAAAAAAAAAAAAAAAAAAAAAAAAAAAAGAAAGAAAATTACTATCTACCCCCCCTCAAACTATAAAACTTACTAATCAACCCCTTCCCCATCACATCTCCATCACATCAACCATCATTACCAATTTCAACTGCATTCGGACAAAAATACCCCTTGCTGTTTGGACACTGAGGTCATCTATCTAGAAGCATTTTTTAAAAAAATTTTGAACATGAAAGTTGTAGATCTCGCCGAGATCTACAACTTTCATGTTCAAAATATTTTCAAAAAATACTTTTAGATAGGTGTTTTTAATATCCGAACTGTTTTCAGCGGATTTCGGACCGAGGTCTACACTTCGGACCCCAAAAACACATGTTTAGAAGCAGTTTTTGGAAAAACTTTCAACATGAAAGTTGTAGATCTCGTCGAGATCTACAATTTTTATGTTGAAAATTTTTTCAAAAAATATTTCTAAATAAATATTTTTAGCGTTCGAACTGATAATACGTACGAGGGCATTTTTGTCCGAAATTTGTCGAAACAGTAAACGGAGGGCCTCTACGTCATAGGGGGGGCTGAAACGCAAAAATGGAACTACGGGGGGGCTGATAAGTAAATCTCCCAAAAAAAGAAAGAGAAGAAGACTAGACGACTTGGATATTAGCCCGAGGTTAGGAAGAGGAAAGTGGATACCAACGTGCAGGGTTGGATTTCTTGCCCAGTCAAAGGCGAAGGCGGCTATTTGATGATCACCATCTAATATACAAGACCGTTAATAGTGATGTCTGAAAAAAATATGTAATATGATGGAGTTGATATATATTGATATGATATTTCATAAGAAGTAGCTTCCCCGTGGCTCTAACTTATTTAGCACATCTCACCATCATTTTCTGAAGAACAAAAAAAAAAAAAAAACATTGATATTAGGTGCCTCTATGACCTAAAGAGGAACACAAATGCGGAAGGACTGATCGCGCGAGTCGCGACCGATACTTTTCGAACGACACGCAGACGTCCGGCTCGAGGGAGACAGCGAACCGAGAGCAGAATATGCCGAGGCAGAGATCAATGACACAAGTGATCTAGCGTGGAAAACTCCGGGATGAGCTCCGGAGAGAAAAACCACGTGCCGGCGGTGAACTCCCGCCGGCGTTGATGTTAATATTGATGAATGAGAAGGGTATACAGGGTTCTCTCACTCTTTCTCTCTCTTCGATTTTTTTTCTCATTCCTTTACATGTGACCGAGTCCCTCTATTTATAGGCGACGGGTTCGACCTCGGACGGCTGGGATCCCACCTGCTGGACGGCTCTGATTACGCCACGTCGATGCGTCTTCCCTGGTCTGTCGGCGTTCTGGGTCGGTGACCGAACATTAATGTTGACCAGGCTAGGGCGGGTAGCCCACAACACTGTAGCGGTGTTTATGATAGCAGCTCGGTGGTTCTGACGAGCGCATTTAATGTCTCATTAAATGCGTCCAGGGTGTTAGGTAAACCGACATCCGAGACTACCTCTCCCGAGGCCGAGCCCGATTCCTCCCGAGATCGACCTCGGATCGGCCGAGGCCGAGCTCGGGTTCTTCCGAGGCCGAGCTCGGATCTCCCTGTATTTGTCTATATACACTGCTGAGAATTCACCCTTCCTCTTTCGGGAATGAGCCTCGGTTCTTCCGGATTATCTCCATTCGGACCTGGATTCGGGTACATCCGTCGACCTCGGGCTCGGCGGATCCGAGCCGAGGTCGGTCTGATTGGAGGCAGTATCATATACCAAGTTAGATGTTTAGTAAGGTTCAAATATTCATCCTGAGCTGTACGGTAAAACAGGTTTATAAATTTAAAAATATTTTGAAAATTTTGTTTTTAACTCTCAAACTTTTATCAAAGAAAATCTACGATTTAGGACCTGGAAGAGTTATTTTTAAAATGCAAGACTATTCCAAAATTGCATCCGACAACTTTACGGTCAATTTTTCCATTTTGTCCATTTAAAATTGCTGTCATGGGCAAAATTATTTGTAACTGAGCTGGTAAACTCATTTACAAGTGAGGGTACAATTAGCAGTTTATGCATTTATTTTATTATAATATATTTTTTTTTCAGCTCAACATCCGTGTATCCATTCTAAGGCATGTAAAGATATGTGACAGATGTTATACATAAACAGAGAATATCCTACTCTCGTGTCATCCTACCTGGCACAAGTATATCTATGGTATTTCTTCGAAAATCAATTGTAAAACGATACTGATAGTGTAGGCATATTATCAAACTTTAAAAACCATCTTTTCTAGAAATATCTATTGACAATTAATTGGAGTGAATAAATTTTTTTTTAAAAAATGCAACATGGCACAAATAACTAACATGACTAGGGAAATGCATACCGAGAGACCAATAATACCATTTATACGATATATTAATACCATTTATACGAGAGACCAATAATACCATTTATACGATATATTAATACCATTTATACGAGAGACCAATATTGGCAGCAGTAATACAGGTAAGATTTTGTACCATTTTTTCTCAATGTGTTATGTATAACATTTGCATCAGTTCACTATTTATTTTCATTTGCATGGACATATCATATATGTGTTACTGCAAATCAAATCGTGAACTAAATTGAAATTTGCTCGGAAATAGGGATTGTCGGGGCCTAATTTTGCAAATGAAGTGGAACCACTGCAGGATCGACATAAACTGTTGTCAAAATTTTTTATTTTGTAATTTAAACACAAAAAGTGCTTCCAAAAATTTAAAATTTAAACTTGAGAGAGGTGTGGGTGGAGAATCTGGAGATGTTGGGTATCCGTGCACCCCCATTGTGCTCGTTCGGGTCCACATCAATGTCAAACAATTCAATTTGTCCAAGAAAAGCAGCAGACACATCGCATACTGAGCTGGACCTCAAATCCTCATCTAACGTTTACTAGTTTATTTATAATTTAAATATCCTGCTAAGGCACCAGTTGCCCTTTGCTTTCCCTATAGGGTCATATTCTTTTTCGTCCTTATTTTTTTCCCTTCTTTTTTTGGTTGTAATTGTCACCCCTTGCATAGGTGGTTAAGAAATTAAAATCTGCCATACCATTCAAAGCTACCATAACTGCTTTAACAAAAATAATATCAAATAGGTAAAACTTACAAAGTCGAATAATAACAAAATCCATCGATTTGGATTGATAAAACCAAATATATACAATATATTTCTTATATGAAATGAAAAACCAAAGCCATCACCCAGCTTCAATTTGTACATATTCCAGGCCTTCTCAACAACTGAAAATTTTTCAACCTAATTCTTAACACCATTTAGAGGTTAATTCTAACCTCCTCCACTGACACACTAAGAGCCTCCTAAAATAATTAGAATCCCAAATACTATTGAACAAAAAAGAAACAGGTAATCTCTAAAAATATTGCCTTGGACCTGCCTCCTTTCTCTCTCCTCTCCTTCTCATCCTTATTTATCATAATATATACATAGTGCTTGTAATTACAAAAGTTTCATCCTCAACAAAAACATGGTAGGTATGGTGCAATTTTTACATGGAACTTGAATGGAAGATCACCTAAATTTCGTTGCTTTTGTTTAGTTAAATCCTTATCCCGGGTCGGTTCGGCTCGGGCTTCGGTATGTTACTTATATTTACGAGCTCGGTTGGTTCAGGCGACGGCAGTGATGCTGCGTGAGCGACGCTGGCAGTCGAATCCTTCGATGCGGACGGCCGCGGGCTTGAGCCCATACTTTGCCGGAGCACAGCCTTTTCTGGATGGAGACATCGGGGACGAGCCGTGCCCCGCCGCCGTCGACGGGGACGAGGGGTACGGTCCGACTGGCAGGTCTTCGAAGAACCGGGTGTCCTGAACCACAGGGTTAGCAGACCGGGCCGGGGGCGACCCGCAAAAAAACGGCGGAGATGACGCCACGTGGTTCAACTCTCCACCCTTCGTTACAAAAATTTCGAGAAGTTCAGCGCTGGCTTTGGAATCCAAAGGCTCTGCTTGATAACTGCAAACGGATATCCATAAAATAATGGCTCGGGTTTGTATAACGGGTAATTGTGCATAGTAATGTATATATAAGAAACAATTGATTGAATAGCTTAATTCCAATATTTTGCTGATCATTGCTAAAGAAATTAAAAATTATATATATAATAAATTTCGTTTTCTGTATTAAGTTTTTTTTTTTTTTTGAAGAAAATATTTCTTTGTCAATATCCAGAGTTTAGAAGTAATCTATTACATACTTCTCTTAAAAAAAATTTAGACGTATTTTTAACAAAATTAAAAGCACCTTTTTAATTTTCTAAGAAAAATTTAAAAATTTATATGTATATTCTATATTTTTAAATATCTGAAAAAAGGTTACAAACATGGACTCTTTTAGAAATTCTCTATATAAAATTAATTACCTAGCTTGCCAACGGAGAGGGCGGAAGGGTTCGGCGGCGCCGGAGAGTTGAGCGAGCCGCCGTGGTTTGGGGCAGAAAACGGGGTAGCGGCGGTCGACGACCGAGGTGGCGGGGGGACAGCCGCGCACGTCCTCGTAGGCAACAAAAGCGTTCTGCTGCATCGCGCAGTGATAGTGGTGATTCATGTTTATGGTGGTCCCGAGCACAACGCCTGCACAACATAAAAGTATTAGATATCCAGCGAACATGAAAGAGAAAATGATAGATCTGAGAATCAAGATTGAATTTTTATATATGTAAAAGATTTGAAGATAGATCTACAAGACAGTCTCCGAAAATTTATCAGATCTAGAAAAAAAAATCGATTTTGAAGGTGGTTTTGAACAAAAATGTAATCCATAATCTTGTTATCATGCAGATCCCGCGATAATGCTCTAACAAAAATAAATAAGATATTTTTGAAGAAAAGATTGCGATACTAGATCTTACAAATCTTTGCAACAAGAAAATAAATTAACCGATCCAAAAAGAAAACACTTATTTCTAAAAGTAAAACGGTGTATAAGCCAAAATATAGAATTTCCAAGAAACAAAAGGGGAGAAAACTACCCCAAAATTAAGAGATATTACCTCAAAAATAAGAAAATAGAAGAAAAAGAAGAAATTGTCAAAATAATTACCTTAGCTGCCTCTCTCTCTCTCTCTCTCTCTCTCTCTCTCTCTCTCTCTCTCTCTCCCTCCCCCCCTTTAGAAAGGGAAGAAAAACAACTAAAATGAAAATATACTAACTTTAGATTAGAGGAGAGTGAGGAGAAGAAGGAGATGAAGGCCGTAGCCAAGCTCTCCATTTATAGCGGACTGCACTTTCTTTTTTTTTTTACTATAAAGATTGAGGAAATTGCAAAGCAGCCCTAGTTTTTAAACATTTACAAAACAGTTCTACACTTCAATTTTTTTTTTACAATCAATTTTAATATCAAAATTTAAGTTAAAAATATTTTAAAAAATTCAAAATAACAAAAATAAATTTAACTGTGAATTATAATTCTATATTAATTATTTAAGATAATTTTAAATATTATTTTGAGACTTTGAAATTATAGTATGTTTATAAATTAATGCATTATAACTTTAGGATCTAAAAATAAATATCTAATTTTTTTTTTGGAAAAAAACTATAAATATAAGAAAAATATGATATGATTTATAATCTTTGTATAAAATTTCAAAAGCAGATGTTTTAAGATGTAAAAAATAACAATTCATAAATAAGTGTTTTACTTGTAGAACATAAATTAATGCAAGGCTGATATAGCTCTAAAAGATCTCTTTGTTTTAAGTTTTTTGAGGTAAGTTTGTATTAGATTGGAAATAATATTTACTTAAGAATAAATTAACAGAATATAAAATGTTAAAGCTGCCCTCGGGCAGAGGTTCGACTGCCCGAGTTCGGAAGAGTAATAAAGCAACAAATTAAGAGGGAAGAATTCTTTAATTACCCGTTAAGGACCGACGAAAGGGAGATTCCAACCCGACGCTTTTACTGTCTATGGAAAAATTTATGACTTGTTCATCTTGTTCATGTTCTTTGTTTGGAGAAATTTGGGACGTTTAATTTATTAATTTTTTCTTGGACTCAAAAATCGAGCAAGATTTTGCCGTTTGAGCAATGTTTATTTAATTATTAGATACGGACTTTATTGGCTTTATTTTACTTATCCACCGTTAATTTAATGGTTTAACGGGTATATGATTTATTTACACTTACCGCCATTCATTTAATTTGTATGTTTATTAGTTGGACTTCACATTTTTGGCTTATGGATTGTACTTGTCAAGCTCTAAATAATTAAGAAAGAATTATACGTACGAAACTAAAATAATTCCTAATATATATATATATATATATATAGAAATTTTGGTATCAAAATAGTTGAGCACCATATGGCACTTCTTATAACTCACAATATGTCACATGGCGTCTCTATTATCTTACCATTTGACACATGTTACTTAAGTATAATAAATATATAATTAATCAAATATTTAATAAAAGTTTGAATTCAATACATACGTAATGTATTATTAATAAATTTATTAAATATAAAAATTAAGTATAATTTATAATATTTTATGTAATATATTAAAGATAAATTATAATAATTTAGAAAAATATGAAAGGTCATTATTAAATTCTTAATAATCTATATATAATTATATACAATATATATAAATGGGTGATCAAAGTCGTAACTTTTGGTATGTAATGAAAAATTTTAAAAATTATTATCAAATTTTTAATAATCTATATATAATTATATATACAATATATACAAATAGTTGATCAAAGTCGTAACTTTAGATATGTAATTTGGTATTTTCTTTCTCTAATTACATGTGATAAATATATTATAATATTTTAATAAAAAAATTAATATATCTAAATAATAAGTTTTCAAATAGTTTTATATATATAGACCATTTCATGTCATTCAAATAACTTTATTATTTTATTTATACCATATGCTAATTAATTTGTTCTAATAATTTGATAAATAAAATAATATTTATTAAAAATAATTATCAATTATCAATTTACATATTAAAATATATGACATTTTTAATATTATTATTTTATATTGGTAACTAACAATCGTGCATGGTACGGATTCAAAATTAGTTCTATGAAATTATTGAACTGTTTAATCATGCTTAGCGCGCAGCATGAACATGTATGTGCACGTGCTTATTAATTAGGCAATACAGGAATTTACTACTAATTCAAACTATATTTAATTCATAATGTTATTGATGGAAATTGAGAATCTTAAGCATAGCGTTCTACACGTTTGTGGAATCGGTTCTTTTCTATCGCTTGTTAAATCACGTCCGTTGGCATTATTCCGACGATCTACGTCAAATTCCTGCTATCTCGTCAGTAGCGATAACGACTACCAAAATTATCCTATTGTATACTATATATATCTAAGATTGTCATGTAGCATGACCTAATAATTGGGTATTAATACGTATTCACACATATTAAACTTTTACTGGACTCTAAAGAACATTTGTTTATATAGACCAAATCCAATATACTGAATAGTTATGATGTATAATAACTAACAGTTATTATCGTTTTAAAAAAATAATAGCACGTAGTGTTTACAATTAAATATACATTAATGCAGAAAAATTCATGGTGCGTACGCTAAAAATAACTCATTTTTATCAACTTGATGGTAAGTAATTTTTATTACAAATCCAACTATAGAAGAATATCAAATAGAAAAAAAAAATAATTCAAAACCAAATGAAAGCAATCAATAATCAAGTAACCAACGATAATTGAGATCATTATTAAGACTGAACAACACAAATCATATCCCATAAATTAAATGAAAATTTAGACGATTTCTTACGTTTTTTCCAACCCAATAAATAGCGACTCATAAGCGACGATTTCCCAACCCTGCCAAAGATCATATCGCCAAAAATAAAAATAACACAAATTATTAGCATAAATGGATTTGAAAGACCAAACAGTCCACATGTTGTCGCCCACGATGATGACTTTTACGAGCGTTCCCTGCCGCAACGCCATTGAATTGGATGGAATTCGATCAAATTTGTAGGATTTGAGGAAAATTAAGCAATCCACGAGAGGGGGTTTTTGGATCTTGATTTTTCACAGCAAGAGGTTGATCCAGCAGCTTTTTCTAACATTATTTTAACTTATCCTGTGAGCCGGAATCACCCCTCCTTGTGGTCCAAAGGCCTATCCCCGATGGACCGATCTAAGCGGAGGACGTCATGATGCGGAGAGTTTGGCTAGAATGGTATATATGTTACAATATATCGTAGACGTCTTAAGATAAGCGTAACAAGTACAAAAATTTCGCCTAAAAAAGATAAAAGCTCGCAGCTTTTATCCTCTCTAACATCACATAATTTTCAGTTATTATTAACCAAAAACCCAAATAGAACATTAAAAAAAGTATCCAAACCACCAAAAAAGCTAAAATATGGAAACGGATTATAATCGCAAGTGCTTACATTAGATTGCATCGAGAGGTAGGGCGATGAAATCGGGAGAAGGATCGACTTTCATGTTCTTGACCTCTTGGAGAACTCGCTTCGCGATGGCGTTCTTCTGATTGTTTATTATCACGCTGGGACCATTGCAATAGGCTGCTTACAAGCAATCAATGTATTGGTGAGAGAGGAGGCGGATAAGGAGGACGAACACTTCAAGGAAAAAGCGATTTTTTTGACGGAATAATCTCTTAAAAAACACACCTCTATCCGGTGAAAAAAGAATTTTTATGGATTTCCAACAGATAATAGTTCTTCGAGCATCAATTATCGAAAAAGTTTAATTCGTCAAAAATTTTAGAAAAATAAAACAAAAATTTTCAACAAATATATTTTCTCTGAAAACTAAAGAAATAAATAAAATAATAAAACTACCACGAACACTGCTAATGTTTCCTATATTTCATTTGACATTCTGATACCAAATTGTTGATTAGAGAGTTAAAATTTAATGCAACTCCACATTATCACCAAAAAGTTAGCTCTACTGTAAGAAAAGTAATTCATCGAAGTGGAAAAACAGTCCCCGCACATAGAAACATACAATGAAATTCAAATTTTGGTGAATGTATATGTATACTAAAGGAACATGAGCATACAACGATCATACAGTGTTGTATATAGTTCACTAATCAGTTTATAACATTCTATAAACAGAAATACGGGTCCTAGGCTACAAAATGGGAAATGTAGTTGCTCCTTCAGTAAACTTACATATCTTGTTATATAATATATGGTGGGAAAGTAGATGCTGCTGAGATAAGATAACCAGCGAGGAACCTACTTCGCTCCCCTCTCCCCACCACTCATTTAATCTGCATTTTCTTCTCCAACCATTTTTACTTAAATATTATCTAAAATATCACCTTCTTTCTTTCTTTTTTATAAAAATATCATCTTCCTTCTTTTTTTTTCAGCTTTGTTTAAGGGAGGTACTAATGGCCGACCACTAATAATTTGGATGCCAAATGTTCATCTTACAATTCTAATATGGGGATGAATGATATGACATACTAGCTCGCTGCACAACAATGCCATTCCACATATGTACAATGCAAAATTCTATAATAAAACGTTTACGCTACGTCAGAATATATATTTCCTTCGTATTTAAATAAAAAAATAAATTTTACGATTATTTTTAGAAAAAAAATTTTAGATGAAACTTGTAAATTTGATGAGATTTACAATTTTCATATTCAAATTTTTTTTCCAAAAATATTTTCAAATAATTATTTTAGTGCTCCAAAATTTAACGAATTTAACGGATTTTAAAATATTTTTTAAATCCGCTTCAAATATGTTAAATTTTGGTATAGCAAAATATATTTTTTAAAAAATCTTTGAACACGAAATGTAGGTTTCGTCAAAATCTATAACTTTAATGTTGAAATTTTTTCAAAAAATATTTCTAAATAATTATTTTCATATCGTTATACGAAATAATATAATGTAACCGTTATACCTAAAAATTTCTCATATACAATTTACGCGTTGACCTTTATATGACCATGTGAGCTGTTAGAACTTGTTGAGAGAGACCGTAAAGAAGTACTCGACCAAATTTTGAGCCACACCATCAGTCGTACGTACCCTCTGATTTGCATGGATTTTGATAAGAGGACTGTGTTTTAAGGGTCCCCCAAGCCACCAACCAGTTGGGGATCACATATACAAAACTCATCAAGAAATACAATTGGCCAAAAAAAAATTGCAAATACTAAGCAGCGGCTACTTTTCTATATTGTCCAAGGATAGGGTGAGTTTTTTTACAATTAGTGCCTAATCTGTACCGTACATACGGACTATAAGATTTGACCTGAAGGTTATCTTAAGATAGTGCTTCGTCTTTGTGTATTCTTAGAATCTATAGCCACAAAATGTTATTAGACGTGCCACGGAGTTATCATGCTTATACAAATATGTCTTAGCTAGATGTAGATTCTCCTAGAGTAGTTAATCCGACATACCCAATCTTCATGGGAAAGGATTTGCAAGCAAATACCCAACTATCAACTGGAATCTATGCATGCAACCATTAATTGTTACAAATATAAATCAAATTGTGATGAAATTGACGAACTAAAGTGTAAATGGTTTACTTACCACTTACGTTTATATAAACTCCTGGAAGTCTAGAAGTCCCAACTGTCTGAGGTGGCCTAAACGAGCACTAATGAGGATAATTTCATATCAATCCACCTATTTCGAGGGACAAACAAATCAGCCCCTGAAAATATATTTTCAGAGGTTGATTTGTTTGATTTTAAAATGGAGAGGCTGATGTGTAAAAAGCTCGAACTAATGCTGTCCGAGGAAAGAACAAAGTTACACTTTTCGGTTGGCATCATCTCAATTTGGTTCAATCACAAGATGGCTTCTCATGATATGATGCGTCAATTATTTATGATCCACCCTACTTGACTTTTTTTTTTCTTTTGAGATTATCGTGATAGAATCCGTAATAGTGCATGCTCCTGTGAAAACTTCAAACTGATGAAAAATTCTTACGTTCATTTCCGACCGACACACTGAAATCTAAATACATATTTTTCATGAACATAAATGCATTCACAGAATACAGAGAATTTTTTAGAAATCGTACGAATTATTTCATCCCACGCAGAATTGAACCTGAATAGTGACGCTTCTTAAGGCGTCTTTTATTCAGTTGAGCTAACCGCGCTCGGTACTACTTGACATTGTTATTAAGATATAAATGTAAGATTGTGGTATGTATGTAAGTTTTCAGATCCATTTCACGTGCACGTACAAATGTTGCAAGCATAGTTACTAAGCATCGCCTGCCTCTAGCTCGTGCATGGTGATGCTGGTGTCCTGATGTGAAATCCTATGTATTCATGCATGTAAAAGTCGTTAAATTTCAAGTCTTCCTGGAGACTATGAGATTTAATTGGCAAATTTAAACCCTAATTCTTGGCATTGTGAAACCAAATCAGTAAATGGTATTACCATGGCACTTACGAATTCTTTTTAGAGAAAAGGTCGCCAGCCAGTCGGTTAATATTTTAAAAAATTTGCACCATTACAATCTCCAAAAGTCAAACTTCAAAATCTCTACACGTTAGATCTTGTTATTGGAACTTATGAAAGTTACAATATGTGTGTATACATATATATATATATATATATATATAATATATATATATAATCAAAAGCATATATAAATAAATTTTATACCCTTAACATTTTAAAAGCCTCCAAATATTAGTTTAGAAGTATTTTAAGAATTTAAATTTAAATTATAAAAAGTACTAACATTTATTTTGAATTATTTAACTCTTTTTAAAAATATTTATTATTAATATATACGGTAGGATCACATACTCACCTTTTTAACTTTTGAATAAAAAAAAAGCTATAAATTTTTTATAAAATTTATAACTTTGACATTTAAATTTTTTTAAAATATTTTAATTAATATATTGAACTCTAAAAGATATATTTTTTTAAAAAAGCTTTAAATACCACGATTATAGATTTCATTAAAATTTGTGGCATTCATATTTATTTAAAAATAAACTCCATTCCTGTATTTGGTCATTATTCGGTAGTATCAGTCTCTATTTAGAAGCGTGAATTTGAGCCAGCTCACCCGCTGATCTTAGAATGTTGGCACGGCTCGGCTCGGCCAGCGGCTCATAGACCATCGAGTCGATCCAGCTATTATTATTTAATATAAAAAATTAAAATTTTTAAAATTAATGAAAGATAAAAAGTTGTGGGGCGAGTTGCGGACGGCTCGCGAATCGGCTTGTTCCGCTCACTTAGGTGAGCCGTGAATTGAGCTCTGCTCACATGGTTGACGCTCGCGGCCTGCGTGGGCGTGCCCGCGGGGCAGACAGCGGGCCGCAGGCATATCTTTCATCTGTAGATCGTTAACGTGCGGGCGAAAACATCTCAACTGCACATTTAAGTCCCAAACGCCAAAACAACGGCTTGATCAAGAACCTCATGATGCGGTGGTTGGGCCAACGAAACATTAGAATTGTAACGCAATGAATTAATATTTTTGTATTAAGAAACTAGCCGCTGTTGTATGCCCATAAGCAGCTCTATAAAAGTAGCAAGCCGCACAGTACGCCCACGTGATGGCTTCTTGACGTAATTTAGTGAAGATCCAAGGGCATACTGTTGACGTGACCTTCAACTTACACGTGATGCACGTATCCGCTGTGGCTCCACATCAGGAGTACGGTAAATTTACTATTTTCGACATTTTTGTTAGATAAAATGTTATCACGAAAATATTATATTCATGGGTATGGAGATTCTGCTTACTATGGTTCCACATAAATAGTTGGTCTCACAAAACTAAGAACATCGTATATTTTAAAGAATTCATTTTCGGAGATGCAATAGACCACCCGATTTCAGCTTTTTTTTTTTATAGTACATAAAATTGCGGACAAACATGCTGACAATTTGGTGCGTTGACTGCACCGTATTGCACTATGGTGCAAACGATTATACCAAACCATAACGTAGTATTCTTTTAAAAAATTAATATAAAAATTATAAATTTTAATTAAATTTATAATTTAATATCTAATTTAAAATATTTTTAAATAAATATTTTTGAGTTATAAAATATTAGCGGATTTAAAAGTTATTTTTAACAACTTAAAGATTTTGATGCTCCCAAAATTAATTTTAAAAAATTTAAAAAAATTTTGAACAATAAAATATATAATTTTAATATTAAAAAAATATTTTCTCATGAAAGTTTTTTTGTAGTCGACTGCATCGGATCAATTTTGTCCGCAAGAACCTAAACAAGATAAGCAAAGTTTGTAAGAGCTTTGTGCACAAGTTTGTCAACACATAACTTCACATAATTAAGTAATTCTACGATAGCTCAAACCTGTTATCCAAACTTGTAAAGCATTGAAATTTATTCGGTATTGTTTTTGTTTTCGGCATTTTCAACTTTAAGTATGTTACTCAAAATAGACACAGTTTGCATAGTGATTAGGTTAAAAATTATACACAATTTATTTTGAAAAAATTAATATTAATTGTCTAATTATTCATATTCTTCACCATGAGTCCAAAATAATTTTCTCCGTGTAATTTTTAGAATTATTCTTTTTACGCTTATGTTTTCGTCTGGCATGTACGTCTTTCATGACATGGTCGGATTTTCACTATATAGCCACGGGTCAATCAAGTCTAATCAATTACTTCTAAAAAAGATTTTGGAATAATAAATTAGAGATAAATTTATCACTACGGTGGCTCAAATAGTAGGAACAATATTTTTTGGAACACAATGTTTAAAAGACAAAGAAAGAGAAAAGGAGAGAGAGATAATAGATGAAAAGGAAAGAAAATTAGAGAGAAAATTATTGTTGATGGTTGCGGAAGAGTAAGATATAAAAGTTGGTTATCATATATATTAATAATTTATAAGAAGTAGAGAATAATAGATTAATATTAAATTTGTTTGAAATAAATAAATTTATAAAATTGCTATCCTAAATCCTAAATTAATATAAAAATATAGAATACCAGTAAATTCTTTTTTATGCTTTAGTAATATATGTATGTAGCGGTGGCAAAGTAGCTAGGGATCTAATCTCATAAATCTTTAGTGATTTAGTCCCACAAATTCGAATAGTTTTCGTTTATATAAAGAACTATAATATAATTTATTTTTACTTTCCGCACATAAAATAAAATTAATCAACCCAACTACACTCTCAAAAGAGGAGTCCCAACACCGCAATTAAGGGGCTGTTTACTTCGAGCGGAACTGGTGGATCTCGGAACTCAGAACACAGTTTCGCTGTTTACTTCGCCGCGGGAACTCGCGGAACTCAATTCTGAGTTCCGCGAGTATATAATAAATTGAGTTCGCCCACTTCGCAGCTTTTAGCTGCGAAGTGGGCGAACTCGTTTTGTTTTCCGCGCGTGAGTTATGTTGTGTTCTCGCAATTTCTTCTCCTTCATCTGACGACCACTGTAGTCAATGGTTGAAATACTTGTACAATGTGTAATAATAATTTTATTTTATTTTTATTTTTTTTTATTATGAATACATATATATGTAATAATAAATATTTTGTAAATTTTTATTCAATACAAAGTCTTTATGTTCAATACTTTTTGTGTTCAAATTTTAGAACTTATCTCTTATAATTTTTAGTATTCAAGAATATAAAATTTATTTGATATATATTTAATACATATAAAATAAAAAAAATATATAATATAACATATCCTGTGTAATATAATATATATTATATATATATAAATTTAAGATATTAAATAAGAGACATACAAAAGATAGGATATAATATATAATTTAATATAAATATTTAAATATAAATTTAAAAGAAATATAATATATTTTTTATGTCTCAGTTTACTTCCAATTCTAAATAAACAAAAAAAAAATTATCTTTCAGCCCTCACTTCCAACCCCAAGTAAACAAAGAAATTATCTTTCAGCCTCTACTTCACAATTCCAAGTAAACAGAGAAACTCAAAACACCATTTCTTACTCACTTCTCAGTTCTCACAGTTCACCCACTTTCCACTTCTTATTTCTCACTTCTCAGAATTTCGCGCGAAATAAACAGTCCCTAAACTACGCTCCTACACCTCAAATAACATGCGTTCAAACGCCGTGAATCCGATTTTTATCTGGGGTGGACAAACTGTCGTAAGATCTGATGCGGGTACAGTTTGTTGGGAAGTCGCGGTGAATACAGGCTGGCGCTGACCACTGATGTTGAGTGGGTAGGAGTGAACATCACTACCGCCTCTTCTTTATTATTCTGCATTAATATATTTATTCATAAAAAATAAATTAATTAGTAATAATACTTAGATTAGTGTTTAATTCCGGCTGCAGCTGAACTGGTTAGAGTTAGACATGTCCGCCAACTTCTTCAATTTGATACTCCGTCCTATTAAATATCTTCAATATCTTTGATTAGCTCTACGTTCTTTTCACATAGTCATGAAGTGATTTTTTCTTGGTTCGGAGAGGCTGTCTCGGCTCTTGTTTAAGAAGAACCTCTATACTAGCAGTTCATAAAATAAGGCTTGAATTTTGAATGATATAGAGAAATTTTTTTTTATAAAATCAACGGTAATTAAAAAATTTAGAAACTAATTTGAATAAATAAAACAAGTCTAACGCAATATGTCATCTGCCCTACTTAAAACACCAAAACAAGGTACTTTTGGGTGTAGATATAAACAGGACAATATTAGATCATCAAATGTGCTGCTGTAGACAGATACCCAAAAGGACAATGCTCTGTTAGAATATTGGTGCTGATTGGTACTGCTTTGACTGTTGACCTAGCTTAGATGTTGATCTATTTGAATTTTCTGCTTTAATTTTTTTCCACCGTTTGATTCGACATTTCAGATCAATAATTGTTAATAGTAAATTATGTATTACTCAGCATAAGATTCCGAATGCATGGTCCATTAGCTAATAATTACATGGGCCGTACGTAGATTATTATAAACGTAACTTTCGAGTGCTATTATTTGAATTATAGTGAATGATTATTTAGTGATGTGCTTTGTCAATCATTTTCATTTTGGCAACAAGCAATTGCATATTTGATCAAGATTTAGAAGATATATTTGATTGAGTTGGGATCATGGAAAAAGTTGGGAAACAGTTTTAGCCGGCCATTCATGATATTTTATGATCATAAGTATATAAGCACATGTGCCAATACATTTTTCCATTATTATTATTATTTTTTATTTGTTGTAATATATTTTTTTCAACAACTAATCCACATACAATTCATTGCAAGAATTACTTTCACCACCATCCCTTCCATGATGATTGATGGTGCAAAATGTAACTAATTATCTAGGCAATAATTTACTTTGTTTTCTTAAGATTATTGAGAAGAGTCTTTTTATACCAATATGCTTTATAGGGATGTAAAATTGCCAATCGAAAAGATGAACCTAAATTCAACCAAACGAAAAAAAAAAAAAACTTTTGGTCAAGCCAAAGAACTTAGTTTCATCCAATTAGGGGGTATGAGAGGGTATAGATCGCCCCATGTTAAATATTAGCCCTGGTAAGAAGATCTAATAATTGATTCCCTAATTTCATATATATATATATATATTATATATATATGAAAATGAGATTTTAAGCATATGAAAAACTCTTATTCACTGCTTCGCTCAAATAATTAAACTTCTTAGATGCCCATCCAAACACCTAAAATTTTTAGAACTGTTTATAAGCTGAAAAATAGCTTATAAGTTAAGCTATATTGATTTTACTTGAAAGAAAAGAAAAAAGGAAAAAGCAGAACAAGGAGGAAAGAAGCGAATATCACCCATTTCGGCACAAGCCCAGGGTCGTAGGCAACGCCCAACTATCAAGCCCAAACAATGGATCTGAGTCCATAAAAAGTTCCCTGTTGGTATTTTTAGCTGCCATTTTTCCAAACCATGCTAAGGGGTTAGGACAATAAGAGACCAATCAGAAACTACTTTCTATAGATCGGCATATTATAGGATAGGGGCCCAGTTATATAAATTGGAAAAATACGTATTACCCTCCTATTTCAAGAGCCGTTGTATATCAATCCCTGCTGTAATTGACGTCACAGTATATAGGAGGGGACTGATATGCAATTTGTTATATATAAATTCACATTTTAATATTTATAGATATATTGTCCATGTGTTTATGACGGATGGTTTGAAATTCCACCTTATGATGGAGGTCTCAGGCTCGAATCTCCAAACGCCATCTACAAGGGTGTGAGGAGAGATATCATATGGGGGGGTAACATGAGCCTTCAGACTTGTTCAGATCGAAATGTTAGAATTATTCGATTGGTGAAACATGAATCGGTGTCACCCGCGGATGGAACTCTATCCATAACCGGCCCACTTTTTGTGCAACCGTCGTTACCCTCTATATTTTTCTTGTGCTACATCAATAGGAGTTTGCAAGTCAAATAGAGAACTTCTTAGAAGAATTTGCCAATTACACCCAAATTTCTCACTAATTCTATACGACAGTAAGTAAAACACTTATGGGAAACATGTTTTATATCGTGCTCAATTGCGAATGTGCAGGAACATAATAGTCATTTGAGCACATGTATTGGCTCAGTCTCGGCCCACATGTGTAAGTAGACCTCCTTTGAGTTAGTTTTAGGGCTGACCTAACCTGGCGGCCCAAATCAGTTTAATATAAACACTTAGACTTTTACTCCAAAGCAGTTTATCCTTTATGCTTATTAACAAATAGTCAGAGTCATACCTTCTGGATATAATTCCCACTTTCCCTCTAAAAGCTTCCAAATTGTTACTTATCTACTTTAGAAATCTTTATGCTTCAATATATTTCAACTCGTTGTTTCAGATAGTATTGCTGCTTTGCATATTCTCACTATTCAAGAGCGGGCTAAGAGTACTAATCATAGCAGCTAAACTCATAATATTTTAAAAAATTATTAGTAACAGATTTACTATTACTATCAAGATAGAATACAACATAAGGATCGGCATAGACTGCATATAAAGGGTGTGGTGTTGGACCGTTGGTGCAGAGTAGATGCCATTAGCAACTGCATTTCATCCAATTAATTGGGCACTTATCCTTTGTGATTATATACTTATAATATACACTAAATAAGATTTAACAGATATGCTTTGGGCCATAGTAATATTCATTCTCTGCAGGAGAAAAGAGAAAGTTTCCAAAACTGCAATTTATTTTTGACACGTTAGAAATTTACAATTATACATAAGAATTCACAAATCTTATTTAAGTTACCTATAGAATAAAAATATACACTGTATATAAAAAATTACTTTGATGATATGATCCAGACATGATCGTTCAATTATAAAAATTTAAATATTCATGACATAAAACCTATTTAGAAATACTTTTTTAAAAATTTTATATTAAAATTATATAATAAAATATAATAAATACACTACTTTAAGTCCAACTTTTACAATATCTCAAAAGCTATATTAAATTTCTTCTAGAAAATTTTCTAGGTAGTTTACATAAAATTTTTTTTAGGTATTTATATAAAAATACACTATTTTTTTTAAAGAAATGCCCCTTTGAAGTATTTAAAAACAATTGTAGACTCGAATCAAAATTCTTACATTGGAGAGGCGTTAGGGCAATAGCCGCAAATAATTCAAGAATCCGAGGGCGTTAACGTAATGCACTAGGTTCGAAAAGCTGTCAGTGGCTGCCTTTATTCGCGCGGACCCATGTCCGGCTGTCTTCCTCATTTTGTTTCTGTGGAACATCATTCACACTCTTCTTCACTCTCCCAATCTCCCTGTACTTCTTATTCTAGTTTACCTCATTCTTCTGCAAAATCAACTCTCATATTTAATATTACTACTAGTTAATTAGTATCAGCAGTGGTAGAGAGATAACAGATAGCAGTAACAATGGGAGGAGAAGGGAAGGCTTCCACCCTGGTCTACATTCTGGTGGTCGCCCTCAGCCTCACCGCCTTCGGCTTCGCCGTCGCCGCCGAGCGCCGCCGCAGCACTGTAAGATAGATTCCCTCGTATTTTTATGCCTTTTTTCTATTTATAGAAAAAATCTTAGGTATACATTTTAAAAAAGGAGGGTGAATTTAAAATTGGTTACGGATGGGAGGTGTTGCTTGATTTGTTTTTTTTCTTGTATTTCTTACCATTACGCTAAAAGCCTAAAATATTTGTTCCCGAATTTTTTTAGTTCGATTTTTCGTTTCGTTTGAGAAGGTATCATGGTCTTGTTGAAAAGGCTTGGCAAAGTTTGGGTGCTTGATGAGCAGACTCAGTTGCTTGCAGAACTCCCCTTACATAGAGCGACTCTATGTATTATAAGTCATATCATGGGAATTACTTCGTGACCTAGCTGGTCTTTAGCTTTTTGTCGTCGTTTAATCTATCACATATTCGTAGATGGTCTATTATAGTCCAGAGAATCTGTGTTGTATGTGGGCTGTATAGATCGAAGAAATGATAAAAGATCATCCACAGACACAGGGCATGACAAAGTCGTCGACATGGAAATCCTCAATAGAGGGTAAAACCACAGTGTATTTTGCGGAGGAAAGCGTTTCACTATGTAGAGGGGGATTACGATGTCTCCCCAGAGCACAAAGGGTCAAAAGATGCTCCCATCGGCTCTCTGTTGGGTCTTTATAGGCCTTGCTCAGGGTTAAAGTAAGTACAACACTTGACTTCTAACATAGCTCAATGGAGTCACTACAAAATAATCCCCTTTCAGTAATGATGTACCTTGCACTCTGTATGCCCTCCTTGGACAATAGAGCTTTCTATAACACGTATGCACAGGTCAAGAGTCACAATTTTCCCACGATGTATCGGTCAAAAAAACTCGGGGAGTAGTGCATTGCTCCTTACAATATAGCTAATCAGCACACACCGAACTTTGGACTGATTTTGGACATAACAGAGAAACATGAGAGATACTTACTTTATAGTAGTTGGTGGTTCCGCGTTACGAGTAAAATTTCTTGTATACTTGTTGCTTAAATGCGTATGACATGTGTAGCAGGTATGTTAAGAGATGTTTTTTTGGAAGTAATAGCTTTCTTTCAAGCATTATTAGTTACAATTTACAATGGAGGGTGAGCCACATACTCTATAGCTAACACTAAGGTGTTTGCAGCTTGTAAAGAGCAAGACTATGCTGACGGGAGCTTTCTAAAATACTAAAATGTGCTGAACTTTAATTGCTTATTGAGACTATGCTATTTTCTTTAGGCAATGATCTTATCTCGCTTAATTCAAGTGAATACATGGCTCTATATGCAATTTCCTTTAGCAAAAAAATTAGGGCCTCGTATAGGTTATTAGATGCTATTTATTTATTGAAGCTTGTTGAAACTGCGTACTGGGATGGGTTATCGATTGTGACTTTACTTTTAGTTGTCCTCTTGGATGTTTGCTTATTGCGGGCACAGTTGGAATGTTTGTTACATAATGTTAAATACAACTCTCTAGACATAATTCATGTTGTTCCTGCCTAATGTTTTATCTTTATGTATGCATCATCAATATTTAGTTGTAGATTTTTCTTTGCTTAGATACTCCACTTTCAAATGCAGGGGGAGATAATTACTGATAATTTGAATGCAACATACTGCGTCTATGATTCTGATGTTGCCACTGGTTATGGAGTTGGTGCCTTCTTGCTTCTCTTTACAAGTCAAGGCCTGCTGATGGGCGTAACAAAGTGCATGTGTTTTGGAAGACCTTTAGCCCCTGGAGGGAGCCGAGCATGGTCAATAATTTATTTCGCTTCTTCATGGTGAGACTGACGCTTGCAGTTGCTAGTGCAATTCTTTTTTTTTTCCCTCTAATTTGAACCATAAACGCAATTCTGCAAACGAACATGTTTAGGTGTAGGATGAACCCTATCATTTGAAAAACATGTGGCAATCCATTTTACGTTTCACATAAGATAGAGCTTAAAGTAGAGGTTGCTCGCATCAGTCTATCTTCTCTGTTGTCTAGATTCATAACCGTTTTGGTTTTTCACTCAGGCTGACTTTCTTAGTGGCCGCGTCTTGTCTGATAGCTGGTGCAACAAAGAATGCATACCACACAAAATACAGGCATGTCATATATGCACAAAATTGGACATGTGAATCCCTTAGGAAAGGAGTCTTCATTGCTGGGGCGGTCTTTGTCGTTTTCACAATGATACTGAACGTATATTACTACTTGTACTTCACCAAAGCCACGAGTCAGGCTGTACGGAAGAACAATCGCTCAAGTGCCACTGTTGGAATGGCTGGATATGCATAATCAAACTGTAGATCAAAACTGGTAAGACTACTGCAAAAAACGATCATCTAGCTATATATAATATCTACCTGAGTTATCTATAGATGATGGGCGTAAAATTTTGAACTCATAATGGTTTTCACTTCTTTTCGTCTAATTTGTAGTTTTGATTGCCTCCTTATTGTGAAAATGTTTAATAGATGGATTTTTACAAGGTATAACTGTGCAGCGATCATGTAGTACTTTTTTGTCTTGGTACGCCGTTTACCTAAGGATATATGAATGGCTATGGAGTGCCATGTTTATTATTCTATTTCGCGCCATTGTCCGTTTGTTGTAGGATGAATGTAATTCATAGATATTGGATTGGTGTAAGTTATTAATATGTGGTTTTTAGGGACGGTGGTAAGTAGTATTAGCATTTTTCATTAGATTCAGTAAGCTTTTAGCTTGTGCCTTGCCATGAATACTGAGTTACAAAATGTGCAAAGAAGGCATGAATTTGACACATTGTAGAAACTTATATCAGATTAGTTACCTTTGGACAATTTTGCTTACCGTTGTCTTTAATATTTGATTTCTTGACATTTTTCTGTTATTCCGTAAGAAAACATCCGTAGTAATGACAGAGATGGACTGTTGTATTCACTCCTCCTGTTAATATATCAAATCTGATGTACTATTTCCTTTGTAAACATCATGTATCCTTGTATGTACTTTTAGCTTCACACGTTTCATACTATTTCACGGATCCAACCTATGTACTGCACCATTTTATACTTGAAATTCAAAAGTGTCCTCCTACACTCCTTATAGCTGAAACTGTTTACTTTAAAAAAAAAAAAGACAAGGAAATTCGAAAATCAACGTATGTACTACACCATTACTTGAATTTCAAATTTCCTATTTGTACACTCTTTATAGGTGAAACTATGTGCATAAAAGAGAAGAAAATAGCATTTTACCTTCTAAAAACCTTTGGGACTCCAATTCGTTCTCAACCAAAATTTTACCTTAATGCTATCATATAGCAAATTTGGAAACTTATTCAGTCCCTACCCTAGAGTTTTAAAACTTGTAGGGCCATACGGAGATTCGAAGAAACTTTTTGTTTTGTTTGTTTCGTTTTCTTTTTTTTAATGACTGGAGATCCAAACTGTAGGGGCACTTCAGCAATGAATCAGACCTCTAAATCCTCAGATGGCACTTGCTTTCTATTCACCATCCAATTCTTGTCTCAGAAATCACTTTAGGTCCTATTACTTGGATAAGAAAAGTAAAATTGAAAACGTAAAATTCACTTTTCTTGTTTTTGAATAGAAAAGTAAAAAATTTAGCACTTTCGTTAATTATCTATATATTTTTTATTTTGATCACTTCTCTATCTAAGACTAAAAGGTGAGGTAAAGTGACTCTTATTAATTTGTAATGATGATATCTAATAATAGAATACTTATACTATTAATAATAAATAGTATAATTAATAAAATTTTACAACTCCAGACATAATATAGCAATAAATTATAATAGCCATCACAAATAAATGTTATAATGTAAATATTTATTAAATATAATATCGTATTTAATCACACTTTACAATACAGAAAAATCTTCCACACGTGACACTAAAATGTCTTTCATATTATTCACACCCAATTTCATATTTTTAAGTATAAAATCTAAAATATCCTAAAATAGGGCCAATTATTCTATAACATATTCGATCAACCATATTTTTTGAGTTAACGCGAACTACTCTCAGCCTTGTCATGATGACGTCAAAAGTTGCTGGCATGAAATGTCTGCAGTTGAATTTTTCTAAGAATTATCCTAGAATGCACTTCTAAAAATTAATGAAAACGAAAACAAATTCTAAAAATCTAAGGATATTTATAAACGTGTTGTTTGACGCCGGACGCTATGAATACACGTTAGCAGATTTTTAATGCCGTCCTTAACAAGATTGGCTTAGGATTTTCAGCACGCTGAAAAGTTTAGATGGCAAGCTTTTAAAAAGAGTGATCAATCGTCGTACGAAATAAGAAATTTGGATCCAAAACAGTCTCTTTGAAATTTTGCACAACAATTGGCACAAACGGAATATGCACCAAGGTGCCATTCATCGATCCACACCATACATGGCCCAACAAAATTTAACTTATCATCCCATTTTTTTTTTAACAAAATAGAAATTGAAAATATTCTTTAAAATGAACTAAAAGATCTTGCCAGCCAAGTGCACGCAGCGCAGTGGCATACACCCCCTGCTCCTTGGGGCGGTCCAGATTCGACTCCTTGAGGGTCACCAGGGGAGAGCGGGGAAGGAGAATAATAATAATAATAATAATAAGCTAAAAGATCTTGCCAAAGAGACATGTGCATCCACTAATCTGGAAAAACAATCAAGCAGGCAATCACTGTCGAATCACTGGATGCTTGCAGAGGAGACTGCATCAGCTTCTCCGTCCACGCAGTGGTGCACAGCGCACGTCACTTGCTGTAATAGACCTAACTCTGCAAGACGTTCGAATGAAAGAAGTTGATTTTACAAGATAAGAGTGCAGTCTTGCAAAGAAGAAGCAGCAAAATCAATCGGAAGACTCTGCTGCCACAGTTTGTAAAGGCCCTACGAACAACATTGGCATCCTATCCAATGCCTTAAAGTCCAATTTGATCACATTCCATGGTAAGGATGTGCTTATCATTTTTAAGTTGGTTTAACCTGCCAGTTGAATCGATTTAACTGAAATGTTTTTCACAATAAGTTTGACTATTTGTTTTAGTTAAGCTAGCTAGGTGGTGGGCGAAATTGCAAGTGATAACGTAGCTGGCTCAAACATATGTCAATATTTAACTTGATTCAAGAAATAAGACAAAAATATTTGCAAGTGATAGCGTCGCTGGCTCAAACAAGGGCGCTTTCGGCCTTTTCCAAACAAATACTTATGGTAGAATTTGTGCTAAAACGAAGTTAAAATGAGAGAGCACTCCATAGAGTACAAAATTAGATGTGGATACAAAAATACACCAAAAAAAGAGAGATATTAAAATAAAAGAAAATAGAAATTGTAGGAAATAATAATATGTTATATGTTGTTTCCTGTATGGACTTCAAGTTAAGACTGTTGATTGTTTGGGATTTTGATGCCGCCAGAGACTAATCACAGGCAATTGTCTCATCGGATATCCTGCTGCATTAATTTCATTAGCAGCTCTATACAGTGTTTGGTACGGAAATATAACTTAGGAGACTGCTATGCGTACCATGAGATGCTCGGTCTCTCGGTATGCACGTATTGTTGGAAATGAACGCTTAGTACAATGGTAAACTAATTGGAAAATATTTGTCCAACTAATTTACAAAAAATATATTAATTTATATAATTAAAAATATTAAAAATATATATTTTTAAAAATTAATATAAAAATTATAAAATTTAATAAAATTTATAATTTTATGTTAAAAATTTCTAAAATATATTTTTAATAAATATTTTGAAACTTTAAATATAATAATTATGAAATTCATTTTAAAAAATTATTATAAAAATTGTATATCAGAATTTTAATATTTCATATTGAAATTTTTTTCAAAAAATATTTTCAACTTATTTTTTTTTATCTTTATTTTGTTAGATTATTTGATGCGCCATCGGTGCTCAAAATAATTTAACAAATGGTCTTCAAGGATATATGTTTCTAAATTCTAATCAAGCTTTCTTAAAACACATCTTTCCTGCACAGAACTTCAATCGAACCAACCTACCTATCAAACATCGATTGAGGGCTAAAAAATTTAAACTAAACAATCATATATCCAAATCAATGGCCCTAAAAGGTAGCTTAAGACACCAGAACTACTGAGCGCTTTTACACGGCGGTCATAGCCTACATATATTCATTTGTTTGTGAAGTTAATGACACGCCTACGTCTCGTTCGATTTCCTCCTACGTTTCTATTCTTTGTTTTTTTCTTTGGTTAAATAAAAAGAAATATAAGGTAGGGTTTTTGTATGTAGATCACAGTGAGTCTTGGTACGTCTTACTTAGTATGACTTCTTTGCATCCAACATTCGCAATCAGAGCGTATAACCTAGAAAATCTTCCAACAAATTACACTGCACATCTTGGATAAAACTTTCATTACACTACATTTCTTGATACTTTTATCCATTAATTATTAGAATCTAATTTATAAACTGTTTTCTCAAATTTAAGATAAAAGATAGAATATTAATAACATTCAAATTAAGGTGCTATATATATTATACTTCGCTACTGGAAAAGATAGATGGAGTCATGAATTTTTAGAGGCGGACCATACTTAACATTCGATTCAATTTTACTTAAGATATATATATATATATATATATACATCGAGATATATAATAAACATTCAGTTATATATTATATGATTAAAATTATTTTAGATAATCAGAAAGAGTAATTTTCTAGAAGAAAAATGTGAATACCCAGTTTTAGGGCTGAGCATAATTTGGGTTAACCCGAAAATCCGACCCGAAATTTTTTCGGTTCGGGTTAATACGGGTTGATTTCTAATTGGGTCGGGTCGGGTCAGTATATTTTGGGTTCGGATTGGTTATTTAAAATTCGGGTTCGGATCGAAAATTCGGATTGACCCGAATACTCAGCCCTATCCAGTTTCAGGTTATATAAATATAATAATAATGTGTAGACGGCTTTCTGAGAAATACCTGCGCCAAGGCCTCAGCGTCATAACTTCGTTAGAGATCCGGCGACATGCCTGAGGGCCTCTGCAGCTTCTGCACAGCAGCAAACCACATGGGCGAGCCCAATGCCGTGGCTCGCATTGCAGTCGCCAGGGCTAATCTAATTAACACAGAGACATTACAGAAATAGTTGTTTATTTAGTTCCATTTAAACTAATGCAAGTAGTGAATGGAGACGTCAAATGGGATTCCAATCCAAAGCGCTACACGACAAGGCTGTACAGTGCCGGCTCTGATCCCTGGACTGCATGCAGATACAGCGATAAATTTCATGGGTAAATGATAAACAGAGCTATTTTTGCAAACTATATAAATCAGACCCTTAGGCCTTGTTTGGAACAAGAAAATTTGAAGGAAAGAAAACGGCTGGAAATTTTTTTTTTTCACTCTTTGAAAATAAAAGAAAAATGATGGAGGAAAAAAAATGTGGGATTATTTTCTGTAAAATCGATAATTTTTTGTTCTCTCCAACAATGGAGAGAGTATGCGAAAGTTATCATAAGTGGGTAAAAAGTATGAAATTACGATTTCACCTCTATTAAAGAATAAAATGGAAAAAAGAATATAGTAGTCAAGAATATAATTGTAATTTAACGTCATATATCTTTCTTCGATTTTCGATTTTCGTAATTATCTTTCTTTCCGTTTTCTTTCCACCCAATATCCAAACAAGCCCAAAAAAATATTCCTATCATTTTTTTTTCTTCCTTTCATTTTTCTTCCATTTTTCTTCCCTTCACTTTTATTCCTTCTTTCCAAACACAGCATTAATTTCAAAGTTCTCAGCAAGGAGGAGAGGAAGGAGCTAATTTTTTCATAATTTTATCTAATCATAAACTTTTTTTAAAAGTCAAAATATCTTAGGGAGTTTGTGAAAAAAAATTTCATACTTAAATAAATTACTAATTTATTTTTCAAGAGCACTAAAATAGTTCTTCACGAATATTATTTTAGCTCATAAGAACACCCGAAATGGTCCGTCTGAAATATTTCAACATGAACACTATGATATATGCTGGCAACTTTTCACTAGCTGTATGGAACTCTAAACCAATCATTTAGAATATTTATAAGTTTTTGACCAGATTTTTTTGATAAATTTAAAGAGTAGGGACTTTTTTGATATTTTTGCTACAGCATCCCACGGCTTGATCATTCATTCAATTCTGTATTCAGCAGGTTGTTTTAACCCAATTATTTAATTTATTATGTATGAAACTGATTTACCACGAAATGTGTTGCTACATTTCATGGCTAATTCAGGAATATATTAAATCACCATAAATTGCATGTTCATAGTTTGTTAACTCTAAGCATATAAAAAATATCGTTCGTCGCCCTCACTTTCATGCAAACGTGATTTCACATTAAGTGATGATAATTCGATCGGATCGGGTCAATAAGACTATCAACTCTCCATTTTAATTCAAATAATATGAAACTATGCGATATACAAAGTCATGGAAAACTTTGGGGAACTGGGAGAAAGACAATGCAGTTCAACAAAACAACAATATGTGGTTGAGACGAACAGGAAAGTCATTGTCGGGGTGTCGTACGTTTGCAAACTTGAAAAGTTGATGTGGGTCTGACATTTTATCTGTTGTGGCATCTTACAGAACTTTCAAACATGATATCAAATCCGAAAAAATATCAAAACAACACCGAAATGGCCTCTTGCTCTTCAGACCCTTCTACATGCTCATTTCGGCAGTTTTTTCGAAGTTCCTTTCCAAAATGAGTATTCATTTTAAGAAAAAAAAAATCAATAATATATTGCTACTTTATTTGCAAAGAATAAAACCTCTTTTCCTTGCGTAAGAAGAATCTCACACCAAAAATATGATGAGTTAAAGTTTGAGATTACTTGACAGCAGCTAACAAGAAGAAATTGAGGAGATTCGTTCATTCATCCACAGAAGTAGACGATTGTAGTATATAGAAAAAGATTTGTAACTTAATCCCAAAATAACCACGGTTTCTTTTGACGTAAAAGAAAACGGGGGTATTTTGGGAAAGGGGAATATTACCACAAAAGACTATAGATTTTCATCCTTTTGTTACCGATTATGGAGTGGATCGGGGCAGCTGGGAACGCGCCGCTTGTTATCTTCAAAGACGCCGGTAGGAGGGACGGCGGCGCCGGTTACGAAGTCCGGCGGCGCAGGGCGGCGGCCCAGAA
The DNA here is from genome assembly GCA_002076135.1 of Xerophyta viscosa. Taxonomy (NCBI): domain Eukaryota; kingdom Viridiplantae; phylum Streptophyta; class Magnoliopsida; order Pandanales; family Velloziaceae; genus Xerophyta; species Xerophyta viscosa. Next base: position 1,562,324 of record MJHO01000007.1, on the reverse strand, counting down.
ATGTCATAGTTGTGGTCTCTTGGTCCCTTTCTTTGGAAGGAAATATCCGAACAGCCATTGTTCTCTGGTGCAGTACCCACATGCTGAGAATGATCATCACCATGAAAACCAGACGCCCCTTTCTTCTCTTCCTTCCCGCCAACATCTCAGGAGAACTAACGTTGTCCGGCGGAGATTGTCTACATAACCTTCCAGCCACACAGTCTAAATAGAGAGAAAGGGTGATGAAGGAGCTTCTTCTACCAAACGTCTGGTTCCGCTTTCCAACTGATGAGAATATAGAAAAGTTGTAGGAGAGAGGGAGAGATGAGGAGAAGTTTTAGGTGTGTTACAGGGCTTGGAGTGTATGGTTCTGGTATGGGAGCTGAGTTGTCGTAGTAGAAGAAGGTACGGTGGCCGGGTATGACGGGCGAAGTCTTCAGACGCAATTGTCCACACAGCTTCAAGTTTGAACAAATTGACAACAGATAGTATATTTTGGTTTTATCGAACAAAGTCATGGTATACGTGATTTAGGTCAAATAATTGCATAATTAGGTACATCAATGAAGTCATGACATGACTTTTGTGGCCTCTTTCTGGTTCTTCGGGAAGCAAGCGCTTTTAAAAAGCACTAATTTGCTATAGATATAGAAGTCCTTATAAAAATAAACAGGTATTAGTACAGACAAGTTTGTGGTTGGGTCGGACCCCTCTCGGCTCCCCTTTGATGATGAATTTCAACTGCATTTTGCATCAATAATTTAGCCGTAAGTTTAGATAGGAAGAGGTCAAAAAGAGCAGTGCCACCCTTGTAGTCAAGTTAGGAATATCCAAACAGACAGTTGTCCTTATTGGACGGAGGTTTTATAACCTGTCCCAAAGGTATATATATATATATATATATATATATATATATAATTTAATCAATATTTCGTTTCGTTACGAATTCGAGTCCAAAAAATTTTATTTGAAAGTATTATTTAAAAAAGTTTCTAACATCAACATTATATATATTATCAAATCTACAACTTTTATATAAAAATATTTTAAAATATATTTCTAAAAATATGTTTAATACACTTGTCCTTATTATAATATAAATTTTTTATTTTTTAAATCCGTTAATATTTTGAAAGAATACCTATTCAAAAACCTTTTTTTAAGAAAAACTTTCATTTTAAAAAATGTCGTTTTCATCAAAACTTATAAATTTTATATTTAAAATTTTTCTAAAAACATTAATATTTGGTAAGCTTGTGAGTACTTTAACGCAAATTTAAAGCTATATAATTATAATTTATAATATAAATTTATTTTATTTAATTTGTCCATCTATTTTGGCCCTTCATCAAAATACTCCTTCGAATTTTAATTAATTTTTTTAACTTTAACTTCCTTAAGAACTTTGAGCCCAAAACACTTTTTAGAACGTTTTTTTAAAAACTTTTATTATCAAAATTATAGATAATATCAAAATCTAAAATTTCATTCTAAAAGTTTTTCAGAGAAAAATTTCTACGTACATATTTGATACACTCGTACGTATAATAATACTGACATTTGAATTCCAATTTGTTTCTTAATTTTGAAAGCTTTTCTTTTGTGCAATATATATATATACAGGTATACATCTTTTTTATATGTAATTTCTTTTTAGTTGTAATTTCTTGTCGTTGAACATGCACCTTTTTTGTCCTTTTCTTTTTAATTTTGGCTTTTTGTATTCCAATTTTTGGTGCAAGCAATGCTACTTTTCTTTTTTAACTTGCACAGGGCGCACGATTTAACTCTTTATTTTTAGAAATGTTGTTCGAACATTGCAACTTTTTTTTGGCAATTTTGGGCAACAATCGAACTCCTTGTTTTCCTTTTGTTTTTGCTCAAACTATTAAATAAAATCAATCTTTTTCTTTTTTTTTGTCTTTATTTATTTATTTGTATTTGTTTCAACAGTTATATTATATATTTTACTATTTATTTATTTAACCTCGATATTAATATAAAATTTATTTTTTTATACACATTCGCTAATCATTAAGTATATTATTTCATTTCTTAATAATATAATCAAATTTAGGTTAAGTGTACTTACCAACTGTAGTTTGATTTGTTTTTTTATTTGTCTCAATAGTTACATGAATCCTCAATTGTTACATGAAATTATTTTTTTTTTTCCGTTGCAGTTGTCTAAAAGGTACTTTATTTTTAAATGCTTCTTTTAGGAAATAAATTTATTGAATGAATTCATAATTTTTACAATGCATTCATATGCATTTACTAATCATTTAATTTATTATTTTATTTTTAAATAGTATTATAAATTTTAAGTTTACGAATAATATTAAAAAAAAAGCTAGTATATATAATGAGCAGAAACAGATGAAGAAGAGATTAGAAAAAGTACTACTACATGACATGTAGTATTATAAACAGATGAAGAAGAGATTATAAGGCAGCAGTACTACTACATGACATGGTCGTCGATGGGATCCCAAAGAAAAAGGGAACTTCCATATTAGCTTCTCAAATTTTAAAATTTAATTGTTAAATATTTCATTTTATTCGTTAATTTACACTTTAAAATATTTATTTAAAAATATTTTCTAGAAAATATTCAACATCAAAATTATAAATTCGATGAGATCTACAATTTTATTTTAATTCTTTTTAAAAAAATATTTAAATAGATATTTTGCGATTCCAAAGTTTAGCGAGTTAATAGATTGATTTGAAACTCATTAAGACTTTGAAATTTTAAAATATTTATTTAAAATACATTTTTTTAAAAATATTCTATATAAAAGTTGTAGATTTTATTAAAATCTATAGTTTTAATATTAAAAAAAATATACAATGATCAAATTAGATTCAGTACGAACATCAAGAGAAACTTTTTAAAATTTTAAATATTAACTAAAGAATTTTAAAAATTAATTTGTACGAAGAAAAAAATGTAGAAACTGATATGAAATTTGCCAAAAAGAAAAATAGGGTTTGCCTATTCGTGCTCAAAAGCCATGGGAAAGGAGGATGTTCTCATAAAAAAAAATAATAATAATAAGGAGGATGTCATGAAGACCTTTGTCGTCTTGCATTCGTCTTTTTGCTCCTCGTTGTCATGGGCCAACATTATATTGTACCCAACATATGATTCTTTTGTTGGTCCCTCGTGCGGAGCGAGGACGTTGGATTCATACTAAAGAAACTGTCTCTGCGGGTTGTTCATAATATGTAAAGATACTAAACCAGCAATCCCACAGTCAAAATCACGTAGTGGCCCATGACAAATAACATGCATTATTGGTTGATAGGAAGCACTTTCTTCAAGAATAATGTTTTGTGCTACTCCACAAGACACCTCCTCTCCATATCGACCGTCTTTTACTTCAAGCATTTTCTTCATGATGTAAGTTCCAATCGCTTCTTATTCTTTGATAAATGAAACGTATTGCATTACTAATAGACAATTAAAAAGGTTTAATTAAAAAAGTTAAAAAGACATAGCACACATGCTATTTATTGGAACAATGAGATAAAGTATACGATAGAGAATGGAGATATGGATTATATTTAGAAAGATCCCATATGTACGTATATAAATTTTTGCATTCAAGACCCAGATACTACATGTTATACCTAGGTCTTCATTTTCAGTATTTTAATTATCAGATTCTCCCCTCATTTGACATTATCCTTTTTTTAATTTCCTTTTAGACCTTCTGAAGAACTTTTAAAGGACATTTATTTTCGTTAGGATTTACATTTTTGTTTTATGATATACCTCATTGCAATCGTTGTTTAGGGGAATGACAAAAAAGCCCTTCACTACAAACTTGTGATAAAAAAAAGCCCGTTGATTGCTGTGACATACAAATCATGATCCTGGTCTGGTCAAAACCTGTCAAATGTTGCAGTGGAGCATTTATTCTGAGAAATGCGGGAAGTCAGTGTTTAAGACGGTATATCATAGTATTTCCAAGTTGAAGCAGAATAGTGTGTTGCGAGGTGAAAGTATAGCATAACTTGACTAGCAGCATTCATTGACTTTTTCAAAATATAGCATAATTATACCTTTACTTTAGTAGCTTCTGAGGCATAATTTGAACAGTAAATGGAAGTCAATGTTGCGAGGCGAGGTTGAGCATTGCCGTATATCGTATGACTGGCTCATTTGGGAGAGAGAAGATATGCAAGAGGTTGATCTTTCATTATCCCTTTTTACTTCTTTGTATCATGTCTACTCTTTTTTTGCCAATTATCATTCTTCGATCTTTCATTAATTGGTGTGGATCAGGCTATTTATTTGGGTAAAAAATTTTGATTAATCCAGCACTACATATTTATCTTGGCTGTATCTGTAGTCAATCGTTTTACATTTTGGGAAAAAAAAAAAGAAAGTTGCAAAAGTAACTAATAGAGTAGAGAATTAGCAGAAATTAGATTTAGGGGTCTAATTCTCTCTCTCTCTCTCTCTCTCTCTCTCTCTCTATCTATATATATCTATATATATTAGATTTAGGATTGATCCCAGATTTATAATATGGATCCTTCATAATTCCTAGGATTATCGTCAAAAAATAGAAAAAATGAGAGCAAATAGGGAGAGGAGCACGAGAGGAAAAGGCGTGTGAAGTCTTGATCTCAGTACTTTAAAAAGAGAGCTTAAAACAGCTATCGAAACTGCAAAACTCAATCCTTTATTTAATAAAAGAATTTGCTGAAATTATTGTAACTCGTTTATTTAATACTTTTAGTATGTATTTATACCGATAGTTACGTTAAAATCCGTAGTTTTGACCTTTAAATTCTTCGAAGGTTTTTACGTAAAAATATTATGTGTTCATTGTGATTGCTAAAATCCCTTTCTAACTACATCTGAATTCGAACAATCAACATATTAGTCGGACATCAATTAGCAACGTCCTTTATTTAATGAAAGAATTTGCTGAATATCAGGTGAAAATAAAAACACAAGTATTTGTCACCGGCTGCTCTGAAACAGTACAAGAGATTATAAAAGGGGAATAAAACCTGCAATAAACTTGGTAGTTGGAGCATTTAAAGCCACCGCCCCCTCTACAACAAAAAAAAAAAGTGATTGTGAAAGTAGAAGAAACATCCAAGACACTGAAAGATAGGCCAATGATTTTGTCAAACAGCGAGAGTTTTTTGAACCAAGCACGTTATGTTGTCGCCATTAATGATATTGAATGATACTGGTTAATAGCTTTCATGGTGATAAGTAAACAACATTCCTAACTAAAAGCTTTCATGCTGATGAGCCCCCGACTGGTGCAGAAGTTGGTGGAGCTCTATAATTAGTTTAACGTAGCCACAAAGGTTCTATCTCTGCCGCCCTTCACGTTTATGGGGCGGTTTTTTTTTTTTTTTTCTCGGAAGAGCGTCCAGGAACGGTGGGATTTCGTCACTCCTGTCCGTGAAGGTTGTAAATCACACCAATGAAGTGGATAAGAAGTACGTCATTGGTGGAATTAAAATCAGGGCCATTTGATTATTCAGCTTGTGATATATCAACCTGTTGCAAAATTGGTCCACGGCTTTGGACTAATCATGGCCTGTCAGCTGTGCCCTGTGGGAACACCCTCATGAGGTTGGTGACGTTTAGCCGTAATATATATCTTTAAAAAAGAGATTATACCATAAAGTATACTAATTAGCTAGATAGTGAAGTGTGATGGTAGGACACGACAGAAGTTTATGTGAGGTGTAAATGTAGTGAAATATCAGACCGTTGATGATGTTCATGAATGATGGCACATTGAATGTTGATTACTGCATGCTCAACTACACATAGAAGAAGAGCCTACAGTACAGCTCTGCATGGAGTTGCATGAATTTTCAATATGGGATTCAATTTGCCGTAGCTTCCTGCTGTTTAATGTTTCTACAGCTAGTATTGATCTGACGACTGTAATGACTCAAAGCGAACAAACTTGATGCCAACCGACATTGGCCAGGTTGGTTAGGGGGAGCAGGTGCTAGGAGGCGATCGCAATTTGCTCTTCGTGAATGATAGGTCAGAGGTTTGAAACAAGAGTTGGGTTGAAGGGATTGCCGATCGGCTCAGTTTCTGATTGAAATGTATGATAGAAATCGAATTCGGTGGTTATAGACCCAAATTAAAGCGAACAAAATTGGTAGGCTTTAGTAAAGGTAATGATAGCTATATAAATCCTAATTTGGCTAGATGCTGCATGCACTAGTTTATTCAAAGGACTGTTTCGGATCGGGAGAATTATACCGCATTCTAGTGTTGTAGATACCAAAAGAGGGGATAATGATAGAGCAACGGCTTTACTTCTTTCAAATTAGCCCGTATTTGTCAACATTCCAACTTCACCTACCAACATATCCATCGACGGTGGAGCTTTCCCCTCATATGAAAATTTTATTCAATCTATACTCCGTAAGCATAACGGACTTTCGAATATGAGCAGATCAAAAGATTGTGACTATTGCTTGGTGAAATATGGATTGGTAACGTCCATAAATTGAGTTGTTATGATGATCGCACAAAGTGGACCAAGGGCAATGTTCAACGATAAACAGAAAAAAAAAACAACAACATCAGTTATCATTTTCATTGTATAATACTATCTTGCTTCTCCTCAATCGGATTGGAGGCAGGATTTGAATATTGAAGGCAGAGTTGTACAAGTAGCGCTCATCTGTGCTAGGCGTGGGAACAAGGAAGCTTTGTAGGACAAGTTGTTTAAACTTCGTAAGTACACTAAAAATATATTAATTATGGCAAAATGATGCATTATAAATTTGTAACAGTGATTGGCTCTATTAAATATTCCATACCTTCTTGTTTTTAATGTCCCAATATTGTCTCAAAGCGTTCATGGAATCAGTGATAGGTTGCGTCATATCAGATTATCACATGATTCTTGAAAATTTTACACATAGGTTTTCTCAAAAAAAATGAAAAAGAAAATTTTACACATAGGGGTCACATTCCTACATTTAGTTTGCCAAACTCATAGCAATACAACATTCTTAGTCATATAAATCTAATTTTGTATGAGAGAAGTGGTAAATCAATATCCAAAAAAACAAAATCTTGTCAACAAGATTATTTTTGTACTAACAATACAATCTAGAATTTTCAGAATTAAACAAGTAACAAAATTGAACAAAAATTGAGAAAGTAATATTATCAAAATAAATTCATAAAAAATTTTGTAATAGAGTGAACCAAAGGCACTGTTAAGGCATTTAATTTTTAACATATTATGTTTTAGGAAATTTTAACATGTGCAGGTCCTTCTAACAAGTACTTAGTTTAATGCATAGTTATTAATGATACTTGAAAAATCAAATAATGATTAATGTTTTCTATAATTTGCATGTTAAAATATAAGAACGTCTTGTTATTACTAATATATTGATTTTGAAATATATCAGTAAGGGAAAAATTGTCCATATATCTCAACAATATATATAAAGTAGAGGAAGTTTTTGATTGTCATGTGACATCTTTAACAAACTGCCATGTGAAAGTCATTATCAATTTTTTTAATTTATAAGACACCATTAATCATATCAAAGACTAATCTGTTCATCTTCTTCAATCCATTAATAAATTTTTTTTTTCAAAACTCCTTAAACGTTAAAAACTTTAAATTGTTTTAATTGAGATGCTGCTTGTAGGTAGGGAGATTGGAGGTGAGCTCATTGAAGGCAATATTTTCGCTGTCTTGCATCCTCTCAAATATGAATAATTTGATGGTTTTGATACACGCCATTGGGTAGCAAAATATCAAAAACAAACGAAAACAGTCAATAAAAATGATTTTTATTCTTGGAAATGTTTAGATCGAGGGTTTTCTTTCTGAAAGGCTAAATGGTAATACGGTAGTTGTGAAACTGTAATATCATTGCTTAGTTGTATGTGTTGCTAATTATGCCGACTAGCTTGTGATTTGTTACAAATTTAAGTAAGATTTTAATCATATTAAGTGTTTTTTTTAAAGTAAAAAGGTATTGCCTTCATTGAGATTAAGAGGAGTACGCCAGCTTCAGCTAATATAAAGTAAAATATACAAGTAAGAAAAAATAACAAGATAATCTCAGTACATAGAGGACCTCGTTACATTATAGCTATCGAAAAGAGAGAAAATACAATAGTGTAGAATTAAGTAAATGGTAGGCAGTCGTAACTCCTAACGTCCATATAGTCGCAAAAATACCCATGCTACCGTCTACCTCTTTTCATGCACCATAGGTCCTGCCCAAAAGTATAAGAGTGAGATAGTGCTATTGTAAGTCCAGATAACAGTTAATTTTTCTGTTAGAAGATATTTCTATTTTGTTATAACCACATAGAATAGAATACGGCAACGTGAATGTAATCCCAGCTATTCGAAATTGGATGCAAATTGTTCCGCCAGGCCGTCCATAGAAAGTGTTTTCGGAGGAGTTAATCAGCCCATATGAAGTTCCTAAGATGTGGCCCAGGATGTGCAAAAATAAGGGCATGAGAAAAATAGGTGGCAGTCTCTACTGAAGTGTGCCAGAGTGGATGAAGGTCATCCAGAATGGCAATTGATAGGCGTGTTAGGCTGTTTTTGGTGAGTATCCGATCATATGAAGTGAGCCAGACAAGAAGCTTGCACTTCAGCGGTGCTTTGATCGACCGAAGGACAGCAGGATCCAATCCTTAACACCCCTATCAACCAGGAACAAGTATGCACTTTTTACTGTGTACCAGCTCGTGTTGGAGAGGTTTCAGGTGATGTTGTTAGAGTGTTCATTAAAGAAAATGATGCGGGCGTCAGAGTTACAAATTTAAAAAATTTAATCGAAAAATGAGTCTAACGAAAAATTAAAATTACAATATTCAAATACTTTATAGGTTGTTTTTAATTGCTTTTATTTTTAACTGTTGTGTCCGAACTATGCACACTCTTTCTTTTTAAAAAAGAATAACATATTTTGTATTTGTTTGTATCATATCTTCGTTCAGTATCCCTTTTTTTTAGTGGCAATACAATTAATTGGAGTATGGAAACCATGAATGCACAATCCTAATGGTTAAACTTATAATGGTACTAATTAAGCAGTTCAATTTATTATTAAAATATGATCAAAGTAATCGTTATTACTAATACTGATTTGTCTAGATGCTCAGGTCCGGGCATATGCACATTTTTGCCGGTTTTATCATGTTCTACCCTGGTCCTTTATTTGGGGCTACCCAGTGGTCCAGGCCCAATTTGGATGGATATACAGCTCTAAATTTCTATCCTTAATATCCTGGCTATTACACTATTATTCATGTGTACAAAAGATACACCCAGCAAATAATAATATTATAAACAGAAAAGTGTTGTCTCAAAAAAAAAAAAAAGCAGCTAGAACTTCAACTCGTGAGCTCCAATCATAGATCGACGCGCAAAGACTCGGCTAAACCCATCAGACGAGGAATCACACACCTACTCCGTTTGACTGCCGGATGAGGCTCCAATCCGAGAGTCAGCTCCAGGCCAACCTCGCCATCCTCTACAGAACCAACCCCGAGATCACCCTGGCTAACATGTGAATGTGATCCCTCCGATTCCATATTCTCCTCTTCCTCAACACCCGTCTGGCTCGGCACTGGCTCCGCTTCAGCACGCTTGCGCTTGAACTGCAACCTAACCTTGTTCATTCTGTTGCTCGTATTAACATGGCGAATGTCGAAGGAGTTGAGAGGAGGAAGAGGAGCAGCGGAACCGGCTTCCGTGTCGGAAGAAACTTGTGTTATTTGTTCCCCTTTAAGCACCGCATCAACTGCGGCTTGACAGAGGTTCCAACTACCGGTCCAGAGCAAACCGACCGAGCCGTCAACCGGGTTGACCATCCGCCCGCAGGCTTCGTACAACAGCGAGCGAAATATCGCCGGGCGGAGGTCATCAGGTCCCGTGGCAATGAGGTTGACCAGCCCGGCGCGGCCGTAGAACTTGGCGAGGAAGACGGTAGCATATGCCTGAGCTTGGGGGCTCTTTATCCATTGTAGACAGGGGCGTATTTTACAGTCGTCGCTGCATCCCTTCCGCAGCACACGACAACCATTGCAGCTCAGCCTCATGGCAAAACTAGCTATCCTACTTCTGTTTTGCTTTTGAGTAATAGTTAGTCTGGAGATCGAGATGGAGAAGGAGAATATTTCTGAAGTCTCTTGGGGAAAAAAAGAGGATGGAGAAGGAGAATGCTTCTGAAGTTTCTTGGGGAAATGAAGAGGAAGGGATTGATATATATATATATATATATATATATATATATATATATATATATATAGTAGATCGGAGGCGAGAATTAACTAGCATTTTTCATATTATTATTTGATGTAGTAGGGTGGTGGTTGACTCGTGGTTTGTATGTTGGCCAATGGTTTTAGGAGCCTGGAATCTTGGGGAGCTGGTTTCAGCCCCATGAGAAGGACTCCGCGGCCTCGCGCTGTCGTGAATGCTGATAAGATAATTTATGATGTTAATAAAGTGGCAAGTTGTTGTAGTTTATTGCTTACATATTTGAGCATGAAAGTGTAAAGAAATCTCGAACATTGCTTGAGGACAATATGCGGAGAGAAACGACAATATAACTTTAAATAATGATCTAAGGGACTCGGCATGTTTTAGGGGTGAAAATGACAGAAGATTAAGTCTAAGTACCACCATTCTCGAACTCAACTTGGCCGACTAACCTTGAGTTTGCCTATCTTAAAAAGAGTGAGCCCGAATGTGTCTTGATTAATAAAGTTTGTACTCAAAGCGTGTCTCGATGAGAATGTATCTCGAGCTTAATTCAAATAGTATTGTATTTTTGTCATTCAAAGCTCCAGTTGATCATGTGGAACTCTATATGAATAGGTTCATGAACTTACCAACTGAGGCGAGTAGCTCATGTTTGACTCTTTTAATATTCTTAGCTTAGATTTGAATTCGACTTGACTGCACTCACGCTTGAGATGAGTTTAAACCAATTCAAGCTTCTATTTGTAAGCAACTCCGACTTATTTTCAATCGTACATATTATTGCATAGAATACTTGGAAATACATGTTACACTGAAGTTTATCGAAATATTAAGTCCTAAAATTATTTATCATCCAATCTTGATGGGTACGATTTTCTACTGAGGTAAATCGAAATAGTTATGTGAAATATATATTTATATTATCGAAATAATTTATCCATCACTCCTACTACATGAACTTTCACGTGTTACTTAAAATAACTTCTAACCGCAAGCTAAAATACTGTAAAATCATTAACGCAACGCAGATAGTTTACTAAATCAATGTACAAATATTTACTAGCTAGCATGAATTATCAAAATAATATAATCTAACTAACTAGACACGGTCATAAGATAAATTTGTTTTGAGCATAATTGAAAACGGTAACATCCAAAGATCGATTTTGTTACGACTTTATAGTAATTTTTTTCTTGTCAACAGTATCATTGAGTACATAATTTGCATGCAACATGTTCTAAGCATTAATTAGTCCAATTTTTCGGAGCAGACCCAAATCTCTTTAGAGAGATCAGTTGAGAGTAGTTGATGCGGTGTGTGACCGGATCGCTGGCTATTACAAGCTAACCCAATTCATTTATCCTAGTTGTATAAGTCCAAAACAACAAAACGCAGTAAAAGGAAGGGTTTTTTTTTTTATATTTTAATGTCATATAAGCCTGGGCGGCGGCTGGCCGAATCGCCACATCTGTGGGAACAACGAGCCGCCTCGAAAACCACCTTATCTTTTCCACCGTTGCGTGCTTCGACGTGCGTTTTCTCCAGCTTCCAGTTTTTCTGGAAGACGTGACAGAATTTGGAAACCCAGCCGTGGGTTTGCTAGAAACCATGGGCGAGCACCGAGCGGGAGCGGGTTTCGCTAATAAACGCCGACTGTTTCGCAGTCTCCGCGTCATTGCTAAGCTGTATATGAATATTCATAAGGCGTCTGAATTGTTGTCAAATGACTGTTCAGCCCTTCTTTTGTTGTTTGCTATTCAGTCGTCCGGAATATATTTTCGTACCAACGTGGCGTCACATGACTTATTTTTGTATTTCAGATGACTGAATTATGCGCTCGTAAGTCTAGAAGGGACTGATATGAAATTATCTATTATGGTAATTACTTTATTAATTATTCCATATAATTACCGCTAATGTATCTCTTTAAATGATTTTGGAGGATTATGTCAGTAAAATCAGTGGTCCTAAGTATTACATAAGACACTGACCAAAGTGTTCTTGGTGGCACTCAATTGGGTTGGTTCAAATTGATGTTTTCCATGTTTGACGAGGTCCAGTTCTGAAATTTTTGCAAGACTGGCTCACGGAATTCTTGATATTGTTCATGAAATCTATGTTATACAACAATTAGTGAAACTATGGATGGATATTAGCCCGTCTACATATATATGATTAAATATCTTTTTTTTTTTTTCACTGATTCTGTCATAAGTAGGTGGTATCGCTCGTATTAGGTCTACATAGCCGGTCTTTGCTGGTATAGTATGTGATTTTTGCAGATTGCAGATAAACCGTCGAAGAACCATAATGTCCTAGGAAGTATATATACGGCTATAGTTACGGAAACACGACACCATACAACCATAGAACATGAACATTTTTAAAATATAGAATATAGATGCGATTCGGATACATAATAAAAATATGGATGCGATTCGGATACAGGTCATAAATATAAATAATTATAATTATAATTTTATATTTTTAGTTATAGATAAATTAATGATAATGAAATAAAAAATATTATATTTATATATTATGATAGCAAAAATAAATTCCATATGACATATATAAATATTATTTAAGATGCATTATGAAATGGTGGTGATATTAAGTCACATATATATTACACACACACACACACACACATACATATATATATATATATATATATATATATATATATATATATATAATATATATATATATATATATATATATATATATATTCTTATCTTAATAAATATAACGTGTGTTTTTTTATGATATAAAAATAAATTCCAAATGGTCCATCAAAAGTTATTTGAGATGTCACATGATGTAACGGATTTGATCACCAATTTTGATATATTTATATTATTTTAAAATATTCATATATATATATATATATATATAATAATAATAATAATAATAATAATAATAATAATAATAATAATAATAATAAATGTTTTTAAAAAATAATTATTATTTTGAAAAATTATTATAATTTATTAATATAATTCTAGATAGTTAATATTTTTAAACTTAATTATATAAATACCATATTTTTTTATGATATAAAAATAAATGGCAAATAACACATCGGAGGTTATTTAATATGTCAGGTGGCGCAATAACTTTGATCATATATTTTTATATATTTATATATTTTCTTATATATAGAATATTGACATATTTTTATATTGACCTTTTAAATTTATTAAAATTATTATAGTATATCTTTTATATTTTTAAAAATAATTATTTTTTGCAAAGATATATATATATTTTTATTAATACATTCAATGTGCATTGAATGACAAATTGCATTAATAGTGTGATTAATTAAGCTTGTCATATGTCACTAATGAAATAATAGAAATGCCATGTGGCATATTATAAATTATTAGAAGTACCACATGGCGTTTAACTATTTTGATACCCAATTTTCTATATATGTATATGGATTATTTATATATAGTGTATTTTCTCCCATCGTATTATATATATTTATTTATTTATATTAAAATCACAGTAATAATTGTGGTTTTAATATAAATATATGAAAATAAAAATAGTGCATGTCTAAACTATATTATATATTCTATTATTTTTATATTAATATAAGTTAATAATAATATTATTTATTTATAATAATATTATTATCTTACATTATTGTTTGTGCTTTCTAAATTTCATATCATCTTCATTCAATAGGATCCCTTTCCTTCAAAATGCAGGTCAATCCTACCGAGTTTTTGAACTTTACTAGTAGAGAACTTGATTTTGTTTAAAGAGCACAAAGCGTCCACGCTGGGTTAACTTGCATGTGTGCAAGGATGCCCGCGTGCTGATTCAGCATCAGTTCTTTTGGGTATTTAAATTCTGCAAAACGGGAGGCAAAATGGGACTTTTTCGAGTTTGCAAAAAGACAAAAATTTCCACTTTACAAAGTCGTATTTTTCAACATAATTATTCTTTATGCGTGGAATAAAATATCTCAAAATTGCTCTTTCGTTTTTTGTTTTTCTTCCCGTTCATTTTCTCATATCTAAATTATCATTTTTATCGATTTTTATTCACGGTTATGAGTATCACACCGATATAAGTTACACCATATCAAAATCTTCAAAATACCTTATAACACTTTCATAATTATTATAAATATATCAAAACAGTTTGTATTATTGTTATATATACTTCAACTTATATTTGGGAATACTTTATGCACTTCTTAAGATACTCTATCAAAAAGGGTTTTGGTTTTCATGTGGGCATTGCTTGTTTTGAGTTGGTACCATATATTGAAAAAAATTGTATGAAATGTATAATGTAAAAAGAGTAAGACCCGAGTATTGAAAACCCATAAAATCTGATAGTGGTATCCCCAAAAAGAGTTTTGGAGATTATGTGGGTTCTCATCAGGGTTCAGTTTTTTTCTACCTGGTATTTTATACAAGACAAGATAGCTCCTAAACCCGGACAGAAAGATTTCTTTGGACTTAGTTTTCTATTAGACAAACTGTCTTAGCTTATATTTTTACGCTTTTTACTGAAAATTTTCACTACTATTAATTTTCACACTTTTCTATTTATCTGGGACTTGGATATCTGATCCAATAATCTCTTTTGTTGTCTTGAATATCTTGTATGGTGAATTTCTATTTTCTGACTGGAAATAGGGTACTGCTGTTTTTCTTTTTTAATGTTTATGCAGCGTTGAGACATTTATGAAAGCTCAAAGATATTTGAAAATGATTGAAACCTGCATCAGTACTTAAGACTTGTCTTGAGATGTCAGAAGTTTGGAAAAGAAAAGTATCGGAATCTCGTGAGTGTTGAGAAGACGGAAGCTTACTTGAAATGAAAAGAGGACTGAAGCCTGCATTACTTTCAAATGAATATTTTAGGTCCTTAGTTTTTCCTAGATGTTCTCTTTTATTTGTGCTGGTAACATCATGTAGTAGTTACATAATGGGTTTAAACTCTCTTTTATTTTTTAGTTTTGGTTAATCAATTTGCTTACTTATCAAAAAAAAAAAAAAAAAAAAAAAAGACGTCCCGCGCCCGTGGGACGAATATTGGGGTGTGCGGCTCAGGAACCGCACGTCCTGGGTTCGATTTCCACGGACGTCACGCCGCAGGCGTGTGTCGGAAAAATTTTTCTGCTGTACCTCGTGGGGAGTGACATAAATTCAGTTTAAAGTCCCTTCGGGGGCATGCACTATGGTCTGTCTACCCGTAAAGATGGGATCTCTCGATTAGTGAAACAGAAACTGGTGCCACCCGTGGATTTATCTGTTACGACGGTCGCTCGAATAAGGCCGGGCAGAATTTTTTCCACGCTAATCTAAAAAAGATATTTAAAGACCCTCCATTTCTCACATTCATCTCGACCAAAATCTAGTTCGATATTTATAACATTTATCTCAAATTTCATCACGACTAAGTACCGCCATTATTTAAGCTAATAACATTTATATAACTGTTAATTATACATCAAAACACTTTTATAATTATTGTATTAGCTGGGGCAGCGTCCGCTTTAGGGCAGATGGTATGAATTCCTTACCTCGGGGTGAGACTCCGAGGTAAAAAACCTTGGATGCATGGTGCCGGCCATGGGATGGGAGGAATAGCATGGTGCATGGACAGAAAAAGATTAGCTAGGGTCAAATGCCTCGACTCATAGCATCACTTAATAAAAATTGAATGAGTTCATATTTTTCAGTTTGCAGCTGGATAATTTTCCTTACCATGGGATTCAGGAACTTGGAGTCATTTCGAGGAAGAAATCCTCTCCCGCCCAAGATTTCCGGGCTTCTCCCGTGCTCATAAGGCTAGATCGATCTCTACGAATCTCTGAACAAGGACCTCAAACTGCTGAACTAGCTGAGCGCGCAACTCTACTCCAGCAAGCGAGTTCATCAATATTCTTCTACTCGTTAATTAGCTTCTCCGAAATTGCTATAGTTCCAATGAGACTTTCCAACTCTTTGTATGGATCCGCGCCTCTTCCACTCCTATTCTTTTCTATGACTTATAATGCGCTGTTTCTATCTGAGATTGAGGGTTTTTTTTTTTTAAATTCGTACTGGAAATCAGAATCGTCTAATATTGCGCTTGGCTTGTTTTATATTGGTCTAAGGGCGTGTTTATTTGGAGAGGAAAATGAAAAAGTAGAAAAGTGAGAAAGTTGGAGAGTCAGTTTTCTTATTACTTTAAAAAATAAGTGAAAAGTAGAAAGTTAAAAAATTAGCTTTCTTATTTACTTTAAATAAAAAAGTAAGAAAGTGAAAAACTGACTTTTCTTTAACTTTCCATCTCTATGTAATTTTTATTTTTTTGACTTCCTCATCAAACGTTAGGAAGTGAAAGGAAATTGAGAGTCATTAGCATTTAGTGATTATTATTAATAATAATTATTTTTTAAAATAATTAAATATTAATACAAACTAATTAATATATTTATAACTAGTAAATATTATAAAAAATTTATAATAATAAAATTATTTATTATTTTTAATAAATAATAAAATAATAAATTTATATTCTTTAAATATATAAAAAAAGAAGTAATACAATAATAACAATAGGCAAATTACAACAATAATAAATAATAAATACATTATTTATTATATTATTTTAATTATTAATAATTTTAATAATTTATTACATTTTCTAAGATATAAATAAATAAAAGTACTAAATACCAAAATAAAATAAATAAATAATTTTTTTAATTATTAATTAAATAAAAATAGTAATCATTATTAAATTATTTATTAAAAATATTGATTATAAATTAGTTGTTAATTATTATTAAATAATATTTTTTAATAATTATGTTTAATTACTATTAAAAATTATGTTTTATAAATAAAAAATTTTACTTACTTTTTACTTTACAATAAAAAACTTTATTATTTTTAATAAATAATAAAAATAATACATTTATTTCTTTAAATAATAATAAAATAATAAATTTATATTCTTTAATAATAATAAAAATAATAAATTTATATTCTTTAATAATAATAAATAATACAATAAAAATAAGCAAATTACAACAAATAAATAAATATTATATTATTTTAATAATTTATTACTATTTTCTAAAAATATAAATAAATAAAATTGCTAAATAGCTAAATAAAATAATAATCTTTTATTTATTAATTAGTAAATTTAATAAATAAAATAGTAATTATTTTTAAATTATTATTAAAAACAGTAATTATAAATAATTTTTTCGTTATTATTAAATAATATTTTTTAATTATTATTAAATAATATTATTAAAAATTATTTTTTTAAATACAAAATTTTAGTTATTTTCAACTTTACAATACAAAGTAAATAAGAAAACTCAGATCTAATTTTTTATCACTTTTCCATCATTTTCTATCCCACCACTTTCTTTTCACTTTCCACCTTATCAATTTCTTATCATTTTTTTTTTCACTTTTCATTCTTCTATTTTTTTTTCACTTTCTTCTTATTTTCCTACCTTTCACTCCAAATAAACAGCCCCTAAATATTTCTAACTCACATACATACACAAAATCAGATTACAACTGGAAAAGAAACAAAGAGAGAATGAGACTTCCTTTGTATATACGACCAGTTTCATTGAGCTTCAATGAGGGCTGATTAATTCTATCTAAGAAAAAAAAAATCTCCTTGTATTTTTTAAACAAATTGTTCCTACCGTGACGAGCTTCTTCTAGAAGACGAAGAAAAAGGATACGGAGTCTCGAAAAGATGGAGGAACTTCTCCATTGGTCGAGCTCTTTATGTCGATCTCCCATGTGGGATTCATTATAGTAGGTCATCGTCATCAAACGTCGACTTCCTTTGGATAAATACCACATATTTTCTCTTGTGCTTTGTTATATATAATTAAAATTTATTTTTAAATTTATAATTAATAAAATTAAAAAAAAAGTTAATAAAATATTTTTTATTTTCTCAATTATACCAATTTATTATATATTATATTTTTTTTTCAAAAATATAAAAAAAAATCAGTCTTAAAAAAAAATCTAGAAACATAAATTTACAAATAAAAAAATATATATAATCCGGAAATTATATTAAAGATACATATAGGAGGGAAAAATGAACAATTTTATAACTTTTTACGAAATTTAAACCACACTATACCTATATGTAGGTTAAAATTACTTTAAATATTAAATAATTATCTTACGCTAATATAGATCGCGGACTACCTACAGGTCTGCCTGGAGTGCCGTGTAAAAATTCATCTTGGTCTCTGTTGAGTGTTGAATATTACCTCCGTTGATAACTACTTTTTTACCAAAAAAGAACCTTGCTATTCCCGTTCACAATTTCACATCCTCATCATATATGTTTCTGTTTTTCACACTAAATGGGTATGCTATGTTTATATAGGTACTTATTCACTCCGAGCCGAACAGAATGGAACTGAACCAGAATGGAATCCAGCATGATCCAGACTGTAGATCTTACCGGACCGGTTAGACCAAAAAATATTTAAATATATTTAAAAACTGATTATATAAGTACATAATAATAAATTATAATTAGATATATAACTAATTACATAATAATAGTGTTTGTTAAGAAATTGCAATATAAATGACAATTTATTTTCTTTTAAAAATTTGACATTCAGTTTGGTTCCGATTTTAACTAGTTTGAGTAGTGCTAGAATAAATATTTTTTTTAATTGATATCTCTAATTACAACTGTTGTTTCTGTTTGTCAAAAGTATTTTGTAAAAATTTTTAGCTCCTTTATGACTTGATGGATTTGGTTATAAATCCACAACTTCAAAGTGTAGCAAATTCATTTAAATGATGATCTGGTACCATCGTGGTAGACTATCTTTCCGTGTTGTTATAGTGTCATCCTAAAGCCATTCAATTTTGGTAACTTTCAAAAAGTAAAGTTATAAATATATAATAATAATAATAATATAATATTAAATAAAAAATTCCAAATCATGGGCCGGGCCCAAATATATGCTCTTGCTAAAAGTCATTATTGGTGCTCAACTGCACAAATTCCATCTTCACAAAAACTTGGAACAAAAAAAGGAAGAATCCCAACAGTTCAATTTCGTCGTCTCCCACTTTTTTCTCTTCCCGTAAATTCCCATTTTTTCGTTGAAAAATTCGCAAGCTAATAAAAGCGTATCCGGAATTGAAAATGGCTTCTTCTTCGTTTTCTTCTAGTTGTATAAAAACAATCCATTCTCATCTAACCATTTTCAATCTTATCTACGTCGATCCTGACGTCGTCTAGTCTTTTTAGGAGCAAAGTTGATAACAACAGATGACGTCGTTGAAGTGGGACGGCGTCGACGAGAAGCTCGCTAGGATGGTGACGGAGGCTAACCTCGATCACGTCTCCGACCGCCGCAGGGTCCGCGAGGCCTTCAAAGATATACAGCTTAACATAGACCACTGTTTGTTCAAGGTACAGTATGATAGATAATGTTAATATCCAGTATGATAGTTTTGAAACAGAGGAAGTGTAATTGTTCAAGCTATAGTTTCAAATGAGCATGAAGT
This sequence comes from Xerophyta viscosa, assembly GCA_002076135.1. Lineage (NCBI taxonomy): Eukaryota > Viridiplantae > Streptophyta > Magnoliopsida > Pandanales > Velloziaceae > Xerophyta > Xerophyta viscosa. Next base: position 1,542,534 of record MJHO01000007.1, on the reverse strand, counting down.
ATATTTTTGAAACACTCGGAGTGTAGCATTCAAAAACATTAATAACAGGGGGGCACAAAGCACTTGGAATTTTTAAACCAGGGACGAAGAGTACTTTTCGTTTAATATACTTTGAATCATAATAAGTTTGTTTTCTTTTCTTTTCCTGATTTTAATACTTTGCAATCTTAGGGCACTTGTTTGGTTGTTAACTGTTGGAGCTTGGTTAATTTGCTTAACGAAAAGTTGCCTGCTCATCTTCTATCAGAGAATTTTATAACCATTTATTTATTGATTAACATTTATGTATTGTGTGGAGTTTGTCTGTAAATGCTTTAATTGTTGGCTGGTATGTGTAATTGTTGTTGGACATGCTGGTATTCCTTTTGATGACTGGAAACATGAGGCGGAAAACAAGGATTTGTTTATTTCGATTAATGTTTCACAAATTTGTGAGTTGTAAGAGCTTCAGGCCATTGGGTAACAAAGCATGAAGCAGTTAAATTCTAATTCTGGAGGACATCCAAGTGAGTAGCATGATATGCATCACAAAGAGTGGATGCTAGTTTCCTTCTATGTATTATTCCGTGATCCAAGTAGATTCTTTTTGAGTTTCATCTAGCTCTTGGAATTAAATATCAGTAAGGCAACAGGGAACATAACACTAAACTAATATTGAAATATCCTATTGACTTTGTCTTGAGAATAGATTCACTCAGTCTCTAAGTCGCATGGAAACACATCTTGCATTAGTGAGATCATTTATGCTTATTGAGTCAGCACTCATCTATTCTTATCTCTTCATTACATCTCATTATCTTGTTGATGCGAGTTACTTCATTTACCTTTCAGATGTCTTTTAGCAATCTTTGAAGCATTTTCTTTGCTGCATGTCTAGAGACATGCTTTCCTATTTTTAAAATGTATTAGTGAGATCTTGTTTTTTCGAAAATAGCTTCCACTATGCATATGAGTTGGAAGCATCAGGAGAGCCATGATGACTCATTTTAGTTCCTTTAATAGGCATTCATCAGAAGATTTGTGTAACTCCATAAACCTAATATGAAATCTCAAATGGACTGCCTTCAATCTGGAGATTGGTTAGGGACAGGAAAAGCTGTCCTCATCTAACTATTTCGGAAAAATATAGCGCCAATCATATAGCATTTGCTCTTTTTAAAATCATACATTTAGACCTCAAGACATGCGATCTTGTTTTTTTATCATTTAAGAAGTTTTGAGAATATCTTTTAGATACTTCGTTATTCAATTCTGAGTGAAACATAATTTCAAAAAATGTATTTTTGTCTGGAGTTTTAGTAGTTCAAATCGGGGTTGCTTCACTTGTCTAGTGGTTTGAACCTTTCTCCTCTTGAATGCACTTGTTTTTTATGCTTTTGTCAAGATGCTTTGTCTTTTAAGTTTTAATCCTAGCATCAAGGTCGCCTATCGTGTTCTATATGTACAAGTACTTCGCTAGCCCATAGTAACCACCTATCTTTTGTCCTTGCACTCAAGAATCATTGTAGTTCTTAAAATTCAACATATCTGTAATCAATTTGTCTAAATCCGATTGTTTATAGATGTTGAATGCTTAAAATAACGTCCAATCTTAGGTTATATTAAAATTAGTTGATTAATCTAAATCCAAAGGAGCATCAAGTTTACTCCAAAAACGATCAAAAAGCTCTAGTTCATAAAGAAGCTACACTTAGCTGAGAAAGGTCATGCTCAATTATCTGTCCTGCCATTTATGTAACTATATGCTGTTAGGATCTATGACACTTTTCCATTCTTAATTAGTGAAACTTTTATCGATTATTCAGAATTAGCTTTCCTTATGTGAATATCTGATTGGAATAAACTGCACTAGGTATTAATGCATCACTGCATTATGCAGATATTTTCCTCTATACCATTTCCTTGAAACTAATCAGTGATTTTTATTTATTTATTTTTTTTTTGTTTATGTTCTGAATCATTTTTCTGTTTTACAGGGTAAATTTAGTGATATAAAATCAGAGGAGGTGCGCAAGTTTTTCCTTTCATTTCAACTTTTTGTCATTCTTAGATTGTGTTTCCATTGTCCTTAATCCCTTTGAAATACATCAGAAGATTTGATTATAATAAGAGGAGCTCGTTGTCGTATGATGATAGCCATATGATTTTTTTGATAAATATGAGTTGAAGCAAGATAATTTTCTGGCAAGACTAGCCTTTTCTCGCTAAAGCTAGCCTGACTTTAGTTTATATAATGTTTTCTTTCAAACTAATGATACTTACAATCAATTATTTGACTTTATAGAGTTTATTATGCAGGTTTATGAAGTTAATTCAAGAGGATTGGAGATATTCTCTAAAAGTTGGATTCCTTGTAATTCTGTAATAAAGGCACTTGTTTTTATTTGCCATGGTTACGGTGATACGTGCACATTTTTTATTGAAGGTATATGGCACTATTGATGACTACTTGTTTATACAACTTGCTTCATAAGTGCTCTTATACAATTTTTGCCTAGGTATTGCAAGGAAGATAGCTTCATCAGGTTATGGAGTTTTTGCGATGGATTACCCTGGTTTTGGCCTTTCAGAAGGTCTTCATGGTTATATTCCAAGTTTTGATAATATTGTTGATGATGTAGTTGAACACTATTCAAAAATCAAAGGTATGTCAAGAACCATTACCACATCTAAAAACTTCAAAATTTCATAGGTCTTTGTTTACCATGTATTTGGAACTTTCTGGCAGATTTTGTACTACTCTAAGTAGACATACATCATGTGACAATATACTTGGAAGTCGTCAAACCATATTTGGTCCACTATAACGATAAGCGCTTTAAGATAACATGACGTGTTAATTAAGATAATAGAAATCTAATTAGAACTCATACCAGCTCTTTGATTGGTAACATCATATCCTTAGTTAAATCAACACATGTAGCTGTATAGGAAAATGTAGTAGCTTTAGGGAAAAGTTGAAGTGTAAGCTTTTAAACTTCCAAAGGTAAGGATCAAAAACAACAATTTCGTAAAGTTCAACAGATTAAAGTCGAACTCTTAGCTTTCTAATATTACTTGGCCAAAGTATCTCTCACAAAAAAAAATAAAAAACAATAAAAAAAAATAAAAAACTACTACTTGGCCATAGGCCGATAAAGAGTTTTTGAAGCACATTTGCAAGACACAATTTCATCAAGCTACTTTTGTGCTAGTCAATTTCTTATGCATGTTAGATTGGTTGATTTCCTTTTTCCAGGAAAAGCACTTCTGTTCTAGAGACTTTTATGTTCTTGAGTTTTGTCAGCTATTATCATTATAATCATTTATCAAAAACCAACAAGAGACCGGTTTTATTGGTAGCTCTTGATGTTATTAGATGGAGAATAATAAATAGATCAAATTGGGACAATTTGTATGCATCATATTTTACGTGAAGCGTATCACCATGCATGGCTATTTTTCATTTGCACCGTCCATGCTGCCCGTGCGGATAAGTCGGCACAGATGTCCAGTAAGTGAAGACAATGAAGTTCTAGATCAATTGATCTTGAGAACTTTGGTTTGCAACCGTAGATGTTTCTACTAGATAATTGCAAACTTTTTTCATTTGAAATGGCCTTGATAATTTGATAGAACTTTGAAATGAAAATAATGGAAATTCAACTGACGATCTTAGCACTATTAGTGATCCAATTATTACTCACTTGCTTTCTGGGTAGTTAAGTTTATAATGTTAGTGACAATAGCGTAGAGTTTGCGCATTGCAAGAACTAACACATTTGTTGTGCCTAATAAATATAATTAGTGTCATCTAAAACAACCTGATTAGGCCTGACAAATTTATTTTGAGAAGTCATTTTTCTAATATCAAGTTCAATATACAATAGATTGGGTTTGCGTTTAGAATAAAAGAGTTAAGGACAACAGTCGACAATGACATCATTCTAATTGTAATAGCATTAATGAAGCTCGAAGTCTCAGAGCAGTCCATGTGAAGTTGCAACAAAAGAAGTACAGCAACAATGTAGGCCCCCGCATGAGCGGGGTTTCTCACTAGGTGGTGGTGGTTGTCATTTGTTGTTGTTGTAATATGAGATCCTCGTACTAGTATTATCTTGAAGTTAATGAGATTGGGAATGATCAAATAATCAACTTGAAATATTGTGTTGCATTACAACGAGAGGTGCCTCTTCTACAACAAGAGGAGGTTACTATATAAAGGTAAATAATAAAATCAGTTAAAGAAATTAGATGCAAAAAAGGTTAGGGGATACACATAAAATATCTACATGTAACTTAACAGTAGTTTTTCAGAAAAACCGGAGTTCCGAGGCCTTTCGAGCTTTCTTTTCGGGCAATCCATGGGCGGAGCAGTTGCACTGAAAGTTCATTTCAAGCAGCCTCTCAATTGGAATGGTGCAATCCTAGTTGCGCCAATGTGTAAGGTAACTTGTATGCCTCAACATAAGCCTCTCTTTTCTTATGCGATCATCTTACATAACCTGAATTCTTTCAATAGATAGCGGACGATGTTGTCCCTTCTTGGCCTGTGCAGAAGATACTTATTGGTTTAGCCAAAGTCATTCCCAAAGCAAAAATGGTACCGCAAAAGGATTTAGCAGCGATGGCATTCAAGGAGCAGAACAAACAAGAAATGGTTATCTGTTTTTTGGACTTTATACATTTATATATCTGCATGTTTTTATGACACCTATATTTGATGATCCAATAACTTTCTTTCTGCAGTGTTCATACAATGTTATTGGTTACAAGGATAAGCCACGATTAGGAACAGCATTGGAGTTGCTAAAAACCACACAAGAGATTGAACGAAGACTGCATGAAGTATGTCTTTGACCTTTATTATCCTCAGTTTTATCAAATTTTCTATTGCTCCTTCTGACGCTACTATCATATGTAATGCTCGATACATTGAGCTGTATTGGGAAGTATGAATCTTTTGATATGCTTGTAAGTCGTTGCATTTTTTTTCTTGTTCTTTTTTCTAATAGGCCCGTGACGTCATAAGTCTTTCTTAACAAATAATCTCTGCAATGGATCCCTTAGTTTTATCATGTGCATAGAGAATTTGTTTACTTACAATCCTAAGACCAAACCTTTGGTTTTTGCTGCTTATGGCTGTTAAGAAGACATTGGATATTCCCATAGATCCAAAAAATGGATTTTTAATTTTTTTTTTTTTTGAAAAAACAAATGATACAATGGTTATTAGTTAGCAAATTACATTTCTTTTTTCTTTTGAGAAATAGCAAGTTACATCTTGAAGAAAATGTCCAGAAAGCATGAAGCATTTTCTGCTTATTTGTTTCAACATTCAACTGATGCTGAAAGTTCTTAATAACATTTTGTCAATACATAACGTTTTTGCGCAGGTTTCTCTTCCACTGTTGATCTTACATGGTGAGGCAGATATTGTGACTGATCCTTCAGTGAGCAAGGCTCTATATGAGAAAGCGAGCACCTTGGATAAAAAGCTGTGCGTCTACAAGGATGCATACCACTCTCTTCTAGAAGGTGAACCTGATGAAATCATATTTCGAGTTCTCAGCGACATCATATCTTGGCTGGATAGTCACTGTGATCATGAATAAGCTTCATCACGATGAGGACTGCTCATAGTTTTTCCTCTTGTTCTGTAAAGGTCTTCGACAGAAAATTAGAATCCTGTTTATAACTTACATCTGTTAAAGTTATTACAAATGCCATTATTTAGGAGACTATGATGGCTCCGATACAATCATAATCCTATGATGTGCATAGGAATATGTGTCATACACTTCCCATGTATATAGTATATAGTTTTTTATTGCATCACGATTTCTAATGATTCTGATAAATAGTAGTGTTCTAAAGTTATATATGCTCCAATAAGCTCCTGTTCCTTGTATAAATTTTCTATTTTGGTTCCTTGTCAAAATGATGAAGGGGTTTTCTTGCCATCTCGTGGCCCTTGTGTGGATGATCAACTAACTTTAGACGTTTCAAAGTAATGTATCATTATTTCCCATCAGCTAGTTTCAGTAAAGTACTTACCATCATGGGCATCTGTTTCATTTCTCACTTTCTACCTGAAATTTTTATTTTTAAAAATTACAAAATTAATTTAAAACACCTACTTATAATTATTATTTTTTTCGAAAAAATGAATGTAAACAAAAAATTTAGTGTGTTCTATATATTTTGTATTTAATTTTTTTTCAAGTATTTCTAAATTGATATTTCAAAATATATGTTAGTAGATATTTTTAAATATCTCCTACATTAATTTAAAAATATCTTTTAATAAAATTTAAATATGAAGTTGTAGAACAGTATTCAATTTTTTTTAAAAAAAAAAACTTTTTATGTACTAGTATTTTGCAGTGATTTTGCATATTCTTTTATGAAATTAGGAACTTACTTTATAAAATTTGCAAAGAAACAAGAGCATTTTTTATAGAAGTACTTTTGCGATCGAAGTACTTTTCCATCCATCACCCGATGGATCCCTGCTAACAGAAAGAAACTGCTCTCCAACACCGGATAAGTTGGTCCAGAATAGCTCCCACGTTGACGTGTCAAATAGTCCGAAACTTTTGGATCGCGTGTTGGGATTTGTTTTACGTATTTTGGGGCTACTAATTAACTGTTTAGCATAACTCTTGAAAGATTTTCTTTTGAAAACTAATATATCTTTCTTTGATATATGATATCAATATATCAATAATTGAATCTGGCAATGAAGTTTAAACGTTTATATGAATCAAAGAGTTCCCCAAACTGAGAAACAACGGAAGCTAATTACAAACAATTACCTTCACATGTAGGTATCCCATAGGTGACGTCCACATATCGCTCGCACCTACATGGACAAACAACTTTGGTCCAGTGGTTGGGTGTTTCTCCGTGAGCGTTTGCTCTTGCAGGCGGTACTTCGTGCACCCTCCGATGCGTGGCATCTGCACCTTTCCATGTGTTTTTTACGAGCTCAGCCGCATTTCTTTGGAGTAGAGCTCTCTTAGACATTTTTTTTATATTTATATTTTTATTTTTTAGAGAAGAAAAAGCTCTCTTACACTTAAATGTGTTTTTTCTTTTTTAAAATAAATATTGTAAAAAAAAATTCATACTTAACAAAATTTGTACAAAACTCAGCCAATGTGGTTTTAACTTTTAAAAAAATTATGGCCAAATAAATCTAGATATTCTGATGCGACAAATATGGTATTGGGATCCAAGAAATACCGTGTTGTCAACTTATATTACTGTATTAAAAAATATTATATTTTGGACGAACAAATTATATTTCGGACAAGTAAACAAAGTGTTTGACATACAAATGAGATGTTAGTTGAGCAAACATAATATTCGGGATAAACAAAATAATCTGTTGAATTTGAGAAATTGATTTGTTCTAATTTTATAAAGCACGATTTTCTTGACATTGTCCCAAATATTGCAAGAGCTCTCTGAGATGAAATATAAAAAGTAGAAAACGAACTAAAAATGTTATAACAACGTAACTAAAAAAACCACTCTTAAAAAAAAGTCACCAAAGCTCGAACACAAAAAACCCCAACAGTAGGAGCGAATCATACACGATTTGCACTTACTGAATGCCACATGAATCAAGTCGATTTTGTCGATAGGTTCAAGGAGTTGCAGACACCGCAGTAGCAGGAAAGCTGCAGTTCGAAGGCAATGGCCGAAAGCGAAGCTCAGACGATGGCAATGAGGAGCTCTAGCATCATATATTAGACGATAAGAAGTTTCCATTTCGGGTTCCTTTTAGTTCTTCAATTATGGCTGAACCAGCGGATCCCAAATTTGAAACAAACACTAATACCAAACTCCCCATTGAATCTTCTCCTAATATTTCCTCTTTCCTTTCCAAAATAGTATGCATGTAGTGTTACTAACCAAAGATCGTCGCCGCCGCAGACTGTCATGGACAAGCACTCATGTTCCTCCAGCAACTTTTCGTTCTCCCCCCATGTCCGCAGCTGCGACGTCTTCATCGGCTACCGTGCTTCTCTACGCCGCGGTCGCCGGTGCAATGAATGCATAGGGTGGATGGGTAGTCCTTCCATTTCCTTATAGTTGTTTACCTATTAAGCGATAGACATGTGGTTTTAGTTGTGAGTCTCATGCTAATGTTTATGTATGCCGCCAAACCTGGCTCAACTAAGAAAACTTAGCTACATATAGATATAGAACCAACTTCAGCGGCGTCTTTGTCATGCTGATCAATTATCTGAATCTGCATGCTAAGTCTGATGCTCCTTTCGTCAATTGTAAGTTTTCTTCTTGGTGTATATCCACTCGAAGTTTGTTTTCTCATATACAGAGATGGATGAACCAGAAAGTAGACCTTTGTGGCTGTAAACTCTACCTCACTTTGTTTTTTATTGCAAATCACATTAACATTTAAGTTTAGAATTCCTGTTTGTTGCTGGTAAAGTTTCTTGTGAGCCAGTTAACTGAAACCATGATTCAGGATATCACCTATATTGATGCAGTATTATTATACTGTATTGTCGATGCTCGCAGATATTGATAGTGGTCGTCAGTATTGTACACCAGATATCATACAAAAATAGCTGATACCGTTTCTGCTCTGATGTTAAGAAACATGACTCAGCATATACGTTAGAGCCTCAGGCTTGTGCTTATATATATATATATATATATATATATATATATATATATACACACACACTCAATTCTGGTAAACTTTCAATGCACAATTTTCTTACTTAATCTACAGCACATACATTATGAAGTAATTAGAGAGATGGTAGTGTACTGGAGTTCAAACAGACAATGTTTGTCCCAGTTGTAGCTCAGTTGGTAATTGTTGAGTACACAACTTATTATTAATATGGGACTTATTTTTCACTTATATACATCAACCAATAGTGCAATACTTATTTGACGTATTCTTAAGCTTTCTGTTTTCCTTCGCTTCCAACATATATGTGCTTCTCATTCTTGTTTCTTTACTACTACAACAGGGCACTTCAAGTTCTGCACGCAGTAATTGCTTACACTCCCTAAGAATGCCCTGTTCCATTTACGGAAGATATAGTGTTAACCTGAATGACTTCCTCTTCTACTATTCGAATTTATAAAAAAGGATAGAGGAATATCAATAAGTTAACTCGTCAATTGAAAACTATGCATATTCCAAAACATATTTATAGCATGCAGCGTCTATAGAACCATGAATTTTCGGATAAGAGTAGCACTAGCTAGGGTGGCATGCCCTATTGAAGCAAGAGAAGGTATCTATCCGCATCAACGGAACTTTAGTTGTGCCAAACTTGCAATATCATTCAAACGAATTTAATCACACGATCAGGATATTTTCAGCAACTATATGTTTTGGTCCATAACAAGCTAGAGTGTCAAACCATCATAATATTCAAAGAACATCCCTTTTATTTAAAATAAACCAAACCTAATTACACAAAGTTTCTAAGCAACATAAGAGTTAGTTGATTATCTTACATATTTCCAATGCTATGTGTCTGTCCTTCATAATGTTCTAATACTCTGCTCTAACATGGTTGCAATTGATGTCATACATTCTATTATGAAGTCCTAAATTTTTAATTTGTTGCTTCTCAAAAAAAAAAAAGAATATAACATCATATTCCGCTAAATGCTTTAATGGAGCAGCTATAAATGTTGGCTAGCTAGTTCAAAAGTTATGGATGTTTGAGTCTAAAAATTTAGAAATCTATATATTCAGTTTTCTAATAATCAAGAGCGCTAACCTCTTTAATGCACCTCGACCATGGCTACCCAAGATAAGTAAATTGACCTTATGCTTCTCTGCTGCTTCACATATTGACTCTTTAGGATCTCCAATCTCGGTAACCATTTCAGCATCGATCTGAAATTCATGCACAAACTGTTAAAATCTTTCACCAAAAGCATCTGTTTTTGTCTGGTAATTATTAAATATAACTCTCCATTCTTTTTTTGGGAAAAGGCATAGAAGGCACCAAAAAAAAACAATGAAACATGTACCCCTTTTTCGGCACAGATGCCCTTAGCCCGCTCCAAGACAGCCATCGACAACTTTTTCTGTTGGTCTTGCATGGATTCGACCAATTCGGGAGCTATAATAAAGATGCAAACACGAAACAACGGTCATTCTAAGCATAAAATCTCAATACGCAATAAGATGGAAAATAATGAGAAATAAAAAGAATACTTCTACGGTGATCCTTTGCAGAAGCAAAGACACTCCATTGCTACATGTACCAACAAGTCTTATCCAGGACATGTTTATTCATTTAATACCTAAAGACTCCATATTCTAGCCGCTAGGTCAGCTTCGGCAGAATCAGGGCCCTATTAATACACGCATTGCCTTTAAAAATAAAAGACAAAGAAAAAACAAAGATTCCATGTTTAAATCGGAAACTGTGAGCAACTTCTTAGCTTTGATGAAATTAGTCGTAAAATTTCATAATGACTCCTTATATATTTCAAGCAACCGGAGGTAGAATGATATATTATAGTTCTTTACTTTTATGATAACAAGTAACAAACAACAACAGTGTTTTCTAATTATGTAGGATCTGCAACATGAATCTTGTACACCATTGTGCTCCCTCTAGAGCCGTGTCTTCATTAAGTCAAGCAAAATAAGTTACTTTCGAAATTTATATAAAATTTAAATTTAAAAAAAAATCAAATTTTAACATAATTATATATATATATATATATATATATATATATATATATATATAATAGGGGGCTGATATGCAATTTCCCTTAACATGCCTGTATCGTGCAGTACAAAATTAGTTTGTAAACAAATTAAATATGGAGAATGAAGCAGGATAGAATTTACGGGCGGTGACGGCAGTGAAAGGAGAGGCATAGGCGGCTGGAGTTACATAGGAGATGGAGGAGAGCGACTGAACGTTGAGAAGTAGGATCGGCGGTGAGATCGACTCATGGAGGTTGGTGAGGGCCCACTCTACAGCCTGATGGCTCGACTCGCTCTCATCCACGGCCACCATCACCTTCATATTTTTCCAGTCACTCACACACACCCTGCGTCTCTCCTCCTGTTTTCCTGCTGCTTCTCTTTCTCTTCTGCTTGGTGGATACAGAAAGAAAGAAAGAATGAATGCGAGACAAGTTAGACGACAAATCTAGAAAAGAGAAGACGCAGCTGGCTCTGTGTTTAACGAGTAATGCTGAGTTGGCAAATGATACGTGATAGTGCTATTAGCTTCACACAGGTGTCCGTCACCGTTGGGAAATTTTAATGTCGGATATGATTAGTCAGCATTCTACTAGTCAAACTAAATTCAATAAATAAACTATACCTTAGCTACTTTTAATATTTTAAAATAGTTATAAAATAATCACAAATTAACCTCTATTTCAACTTCCAAAATATTTTTTATAATAATTCGAAATTAAGTGAATAAATATATACAAATATATACTAAAAATATTTTGATTTACTTTATAAATTTTATATTTCAGTTTTTTAATGTATAGTTTGATATTCACTTCTTCAAATAATATATATTTTGTTTGAGGATGTTGTCTTGTTTTTTCATTTTCTTTTTTAATAAAGTATTGTAGTGGATCTCTCTTGATCCACCTCAATTTTATGTAAAACAAATTATATATTTTGAATCTCAAAAAATATATTTAAAAAATTAAATATAAATTATAAATATACTAAAAAATATGTTTATATATGTTTAGTTTTGAAAGAATAAAAATATTAACTGATTTATAATAATTTTAAAATATTAAAAATAGTTCAAAATAAGTGTTACAAATATCACTTATTTATTAGCTTTGATTTGACGATGCTGACTAGACATATAATTTTCCGTCACTGTTAGCACAGGTAGTTGAATTTTAATTTCCAAGATGAGGTAAGAAAAGATTAGGTTTCACATATTAGATTCGGCTTTTTAAAACTATATTCTTTTAGTATTTCTTTTAAAAGTAAATTACAGTTCAGCAATTCTAAATTTATGGCCGCTTAATTCAACTTTCCGAAATATAAAAATGCCCCACATGGCGGCGCTCGCTAATTCAACTTTCCGAAATATAAAAATGCCCCACATCGCGGCGCGCGAGCGCCGCCATGTGGGCGCAGAAATTTATTTTGAAAGGTTGAATAGTAAATTTATGAGGCTAAACAGTAATTTATTCTTTCTTTTATACTGATGTCCTTTTGATGTTAGTACAATATGTTGATATTGAATAAGTTGAAAAGAGACATTGATTTGAAAAAGCTAAAATAGTGGTTTATTTGTGTTTATCTCAAGAAAAAAAAAGAAAGAAAAAAGAAAAAAAAAGAAAAAGAAAATAGAATAAACGTATAACATAATAAATAGAATAAATAGAAAATGGATATAAGATTATTAAATAGTGTGATTCTAGAAACTTAGTGTGCAGAAAAGCTACAAAGTACATATATGGACATAAATATAAAGATATGACACGATATGGATACGGAATACGATAACTTTTAAGAAAGTAAGATATATTTTAGGAGTGTCTGATATGTGTCCAAAGCATAGTGCGATATTGGACATTATATGAAATCGAATTTTAACGTATCTGTGCTTTCTAGTCCATAATGTGTGGGTCCATTGAAGAGTTGCCAGTTTTACGACACAATATGGATATAGAATACGATAATTTTTAAAAAAGTAAGACACGTTTTAGGGGTGTCAATACGTGTCCAAAGCAGAGTGTCGATATTGGACATTATACGAAAATCGAATTTGACGTATCTGTACTTTTTAATCCATAAAGCGTGGGTTCATTGAAGAGTTGCCACTTCTACGTGGATACTATATCTGAATCCTCTGACCACTCAAGGTCTGTATCTGTCATGTGTGTCCGTCATTCTAGTCTCATAGACTACTATTTATACCTTAGATGGCCCATTGTAAATCCGTGTCCGTCCTTCAAGTCTCATAGCCTACTATTTGTATACCTTAGATGGGCCGTTGTAAATTTCAAGGCCTCAAGGTGGAGCGCTGAAGAGATTTCTTCCCTGCACTGCATCTGTTTAATAAGTGTTTACTATTGGCAGCAGATTAGAGATCGGATCTCCTGTGGTTTAAACCACAGGGGATCATCTGTGACGGTGAATTTGGACAGTTCATCATTTCAATACAAATTACGAAATTTTTTATTAAATTTTCGTAAATTTATTTGATCTATTTTAAGTATTACTATAAAAAAATTTTAAACTATAACTTTGTAATTGAAAGTTTTTTTTTAAAAATACCAATTATTGTGTTAAAATAATAATTAAACTTTTGATTATTATTTTGACAAGTATTGGTATTTTTTTTAAAAAAAAATTAACTATAAAATTGTAGACCATATTAAAAACTATAACTTTGTAGTTAAATTTTTTTCATAAAAATATTTAAAATTAGGTCAAATAAATTAATTAAAATTTAATAAAAAAATTTCGTAATTCGTACTTTACCGATGAACTAACCCATATTTGAACCACATGGGATCTCATATGGCGGAGATCCGATCTCTGCAGATTAAGTGTATGACTTTATTTCGTTGTCTTTTTTTATTTAAAGATAATGCCTCACCTTTATAAGTCGTGTCTCAGGCGTAGCTAAGTTTGCAGCATACCTAGCTGTGCCTTATAAAAAGAGCTTGGCCTTCCTTGAGACGTGGGCACTTTCGCTCAACATGTCTAGGCGCAATTCCTTAGACAATGCTAGTCACGCGTCCAGCTAGTAGAAAAAACTAGAAGTGTTCAACCAGTTCGGACCAAAAATCGAAATATGTAAAAAGTCTAGACCACAGACCAGACAGGAATAGGACCAGTTCGGTCTAGATCGGACCGCAGAGAAGGTGGACCAAACCGGACCGGACCAGTCAGGACCGGTCCGCAGGTGACGACGCTAGAAATTGGGTCTGGGCTGCGAGGAATTGGATTTGTGCTAGAACAAGATGCATGGGCTGGGCAGAAATGAAAATATTTTGACTGTTTGGACTAAATCAGAGGCATAAATCTTATCAAATTCGGTCCTCAGTCCGGTCCACGATTTTTTCGGTCCGGAACCGGACCGAACTGAGGACCGAAATTCAGGAACATCCCGGACCGCGATCCGAACCGAATTGCTACCGGTCCGGTCCCGACTGATGTATGAACACTCCTAGAAAAAACTATCATCTCATAGGTGACTGGTGCAATATTCGAAGTCTATAAACATTTCTACAAAACGTGGGACTATTTATTGTGGTATATATCTTCCAACATGAAACAAATATGAAATCTCATACAGAAATTATTACGTAAATCCGATACACCATATTATTAGTGCACCGAATGTACTTACAAACTTTTTTAATATAAAATTATATATTTTTATGAGAAATATAATTTTGATAAATTTTTTTTTTAAAAAAATACTTCTAAATAAATATTATGGACTGAAGATTTTAATATTAAAAAATACTTTTAAGTTGGTGAGAAGTTTGGACTTTCAAAATAATATTTAAAAAAAAAAGTTACATAAAAATTTATACTTATCAATCTAAAATTTTAATGTTAAAATTTCTTTTAAAAAATTTATAGATATATAGAATAATATGGTAAATACTTGTAATAATATTTTAAAAAATGTATAGGATTGGTTTTCAACGTTATTTTATTTTATATTTTCTTTAACCGAAAGTCAAAGGTAGTAAACCCAAAAAAAAGAGACAAGGACATCTAGAAAATCAGAAAAAAATCGTGGGACGGATGATGGAAACGTTAACCTGACAAAAGAAAAGCAGCTGCGGCAGCGCAAAACTCCAAAACCGCGGCCAAGCCACGGTCGAGCCGCCGCCGAGATCTCTATCTTCTGTTCATTTCCACCAATTCGCCGCTCAACTCTTCAAATCCTTGCAATGCTACCAGCATCACATGACTTCTCCTTCTTCTCCTTCTACATCATAATCTAAATCATTCAAGCCGGCGGCAATGGAGGAGCAGCTGCGACGGCGGAGGCCGGTGCGGCTGCGCTGTAGAGTTCAGAACTACGCGTGGGGCGGCCTAGGCGACGAGTCTACCGTGGCGAGGCTCTATTCGCGCAATTGCATGCCGGCTGCGGAGATGATGATCGAACCCGCCAAGCCCTATGCCGAGCTCTGGATGGGGACCCACCCCTCCGGCGCATCATCGCTCCTCGTCGGACATGCAAAGGAAGGACAAAACGAAGAAGGGCTCACGCTCAAGTCGTATATCGAGCTTAATCCGCACGTACTTGGTGACGCCGTCCTCCGGCGGTGGGGACCCGACCTCCCCTTCTTGTTCAAGGTATTATATATTGTTGCAATGATAGTATGGGTGACTCCTTGGTCTTCAAAAACTTGATTGATGATTTTTTATTTTTTTTCCTCTAAGCCATTAAGAAACTCGGCAATGTCTTTGTAGTCCCTTATCAAGTTTATCCAAAAAAAGCGCTCCTTCGATACTCAAATTCATATTCCCTGATAACATTTCGGTCTATGTAATTTCATACTTGGATATAATACATGGGCAAAGTATAAGTATAATTTGGTTGAGCGAGAGCAATGTAATTTGCCAATTCAATTATAGGGAACACTTAAGGAAGTCATTGTGCAGGATGACTAACTTCTGGATGGTAAACACTAGTGAATCTTGCTATTCTGTAATTAGAAAAATTTAAGGAAGGGATTCTCTCTATTGGAAACTTTTACAATATATGGAAATAGTTTAATTTTAGTGAGAAAAATGCTGTTCAAATTTAGTTAGCGAGATGCTAATTAAATTTTAATTTCCGGAAGAGTTACAGTATGTCGGTATTTGTTCCTGGAATTACATGCTGCTTAAAGCTACTTAGCGATGCAAATTGTTTGTTCTTAGTTGAACACTTTATGTACCGAGTCCCTCTTTTAAAGGTTAAGGACTGCCAAGAGCAATGGCTTCTTTTCGTAATCATATGCAGTGAATATTTCAAAGGCAGTTTTTTCCTGTCATGGGGGTGTTATCTCCATCTATAGATAAGCAATTAAGGAAGCGGTTCTTGTGGAAGCAGATATTGTTTAACCCTTCAAATTTAGTGTGAAAAATTGCTGTCCAAATTGCAGTTAGTGGAGGAAATCCTTTTTCCTTTTCCAATTTGCATATTAATTAAAGCTATTGTTATAGGAATGGTCTATGAGTGCTCGCTCTTTCTATTTATTGAACACTTGATTATTGAAGCCCTTTATTGCTTGAACTTGAGGGAGATTTCCGTCGGGTAACAGGTGCTATCGGTGGCAAAGGCATTGTCGATACAGGCACATCCAGACAAAGAACTTGCATGGGTGCTGCATGAGGTGCAGCCAAATTTATACAAGGATAGCAATCACAAGCCTGAGATGGCTATTGCACTCACGGAGTTTAGAGCTCTTTGTGGCTTCATCAGCCCTGAGGTATGTTTTTTTTAAAATAAAAGTATTTCATATGTTTGGCATGCAATATGACTCCGTATGTGATGGTAGGGAATTTAAAATTGATTTTATTGGTATTATGCTGTTTACATGTGTACTTTTTTTCAATTTGGCATCAAATTTTCCTTCGGATTAGTTTGTTTCTGATCCTTCTAGCCTACTTATGTGCTTATGCTTGTAACTTCTTTCCTGATAGCACGCGATTTGTCTTGCTGTAATTTCATTATTGTTTAATAGTCCTTTTTTTTTCTCTTAGGAAATTCTTTCCATGACAAGGCCGGAACAAAATAGATCACTAATCTGACTGTCTATATGCTTATTGTTTAGAAGTTGTTTTGAGAAGTTACCCCACACCAAATTTGGGAATAATGGAGGTACTTGATTGAAGAGAATACTTGCTATTAATTACCATGACCTTGTTTTGCACAGGTATACACATGAAATGTGGTTTGAATACGGGTGGTTTTCATTCCTGAGATTTATTCGGACAAATTTTTGGGTGCCAATAAGCAAATATAACCACAATAGACATAGCTTGGATGTGTTATTCCCAATCGTAAACCAATGGCAATTATCGTATTGGAAAGAAGTTACTGAAAAAAAAGGGAGATGGATAACTTTGGAAAGTTAATTTGCCAGTGGCCTGGCTTAGGCCCATAATTTAAACCATCCTAAAAGCTAACGGCAACCCTCAATTAATTCTACCTAGTATCCTATCGCTATATGTCGAGAATAAAAGCAACTCCAACAAAAAAAACAGTAACTTATTCCTTGACTGATGGGATAATATTTAGTCTAATCAATGTTTGATATATTCGCATTTAGAAATGGTGTAGAGGATAAAAAAGGCATTCTGAAATACTGTTAAAGTTGTGAATCTGATTAGGTCTGTATCTGCGTAAATTATGTTTAATCATTAAAACTGCCAGCATTTCAGTAGTATGGTCAGAGATAGCCTGCTTTAATGCAAATTGGATAATAAGTATTGTGATGAGTGGGATCATTTAAGCATAGTGACCCTCCCCCTTCTGTTAAGGGCTAGTCTGCTGACTAGAAGGTGGTTTCCCCCGTTCGCTACGCTCGTCCCCCGGACATGCTATATAAGAAATTTTAATTGTGGTTGTCGCGGCGAAGCACTTCGATTCTAGGCGGTATTGGTGATTGTTCTGTTTGCTATACATTTTCCATGGTATCCAAGAAAAGCATACATATGATGTGGAAGTTGTTTTAGATGAGCAAATATGGTATGGGAGTTCTCATAGACAAGATATTTTCTTGTTCATATGTCAGTAACCTTCATATAATCCCATGTATCTAAAAAATACATTTCAAAGTCAAAACATTCTTCATTATATTGCATTCTTCTAGGAGTTTCGGTAGTGTCTATGGATCTATATTTGGTGATTTATAATTATGTGGCCCATCAGAACATATGGTACCAGCTGCACTTATTGCAAATGTCTCTTAAGAAATTAGTGTGAAATTCTATTTTATTGAGTTCTAATATTGTTAAATAGTACATGAAGAGTGTTAAAATTGCAGATGATATTATCCCACAGTCATCTTAATTAATCTGTGACATTTTCAGGAACTTCAGGACATGTTTGTTAACGTGCCTGAGATATCTGAACTTGTTGGTTATGTGACCCCAAGCAAGGATTTGCAGATCAAAGAGCAAGGTGGAAATAGTGAAATTGGGGACGAAACTGCTGAAGCTAGGGAGGACGTCTTACGACCAGCCTTTGATAAGCTCATGTCGGCAAGCAAGGAGACTGTTTCTCTACTAGTTTCCAAAGTCAAAGTTCGTTTAAATGCAGCAAGCAAGGTGTGTTGTACTAGAGATTGGTTTCCATTGAAACTTTTTGGTAGAATGAATATTCCTCTTGTTTGTCATAATTGAAATACGATAAGTTGCTCATTGACATTGTCATTATGGTTGCTAATTTTTACGTTTCTTGATAATGTATATCTTATGCTAATATTTTTTTGAGTTTGTTTCATATTGAGCTACGAAAGAGTTTTCTGTTGTTTAGATCTTCATTTCTCAGGGTTTTTGTTTCCTGCCTTGCTCGGCTTTTTCATTTTCTGTTTAATTCTTCTGCCCAACAGTCCACATACTTAGGGCAGTGGACGATATATTGAAGTCCCATAACATTTTAAAATTTTACAAATTTCACAAATAGAAGGACATATAAAGCTTTTAATATTCTGATTGTATTTTAGAAATTTACATCATCTTCTATCAATTATTCAGTGGAAGAGTTTATATATATATATATATATATATATATATATATATATTAAATTACTATTTTGAAAACTGCTAATTCCTATTTGATTGTGGAATATATCTGTTCCATTTGCAATTTCGAAGTTGAAAATGAGGTGGAACAATAATTATCATAAAGTAGGTCTACTTTTAAAGGGGATGAATATGTGATAGTTTGATTCCGATATGTATCTTTTACAGCTCCTTTAATTGTTTTAGATTGTAAACCATTTGAATTATAATATTGGTGGGGTGAGGACATAGATTTTGATTACATAAAGCAAGTTAACCAAAGTAAATTATATGTTCTCTCCAAGGTGGACGTCCTCAAACACTTCTACTCGTTCATATAATAATTGATGCAAGTATTATGTCCAGTTGTATTCTTTGATGACTTGCCTATTAATGTGTTTTGCTAAGTGATACATTTAAGTAGAGACTATGAACACTGAAAATGTTGAAAGATAAGGTGCAGTGTCTAAGAAGAGGATTCAAGAATGTCTATTCATTTACAGAAACTTTAGATGTATAACTTTTCTGAGAAGCTTTCAGTTAAACTAATTGATTTTTTAGTATGTCTATCTGATTGTGTTGTATTTCTTTCTCTTAGTGAATATTTTGCTTGAATAGCAATTTTGTTTTCTTCCTAAAATTTATGCCTTAACTTTCCTGTTATCTTGCAGAATTAACTAATTAAATTAAAAATTTTTAACATCAGGTTAGGATGTTAACAGAAAAGGAACAACTAATACTGCTATTGGAGAACCAGTACCCAGAAGATGTGGGAGTTATAGCTGCTTTTTTCTTTAACTATGTCAAACTAAAACCTGGAGAGGCTGTTTACATTGCAGCTAATGAGCCCCACGCATATATTTCTGGTGAATGCATCGAGTGCATGGCTACATCAGATAATGCTGTTCGTGCAGGGCTAACTCCAAAGTATAGGGATGTGCCAACTCTCTGTTCTATGCTTACATACAAGCAGGTCAGTCTGGAAAACTTCAATGCTTGAAAACTTCATGCAACTAGTGTTTTGTTCTTCACTTTGGAAGTCGGCAGACTCAGGCCCATTTACCTATTTGGAAATTTTAATTATGGTGCTTGAGCAACTTGGATTTGTTGCTTGTATGGTATAAGTGAACATTGATGTTTAGTCATGGTGTTAGAGTTGAAGCTCTTAGGTTACTGTTTTTCTTGTCTGCTCAATGCTTCTTAAACTTTTTCATTAGCAAATTATGCTTGCTAAAGTAGGAAGATTTGAGAAGTGCAAGAAAAAGTAGAGAAGACTGGGATTTTAAAACAATGAAGATGCTCATCTGTATATAAGCAAGGCAATAATATTTGTAATATACTTAGATGGTCGTTTTTAAGCTGTTGCCTTGATCTTGCTTATAGCTCAGCTCAATAAAACCAACGTGCCCCTACTTTCCACTACTTGGTAAATCTTTGTTCAAAGATTGGGAATACATTTTGTTCGGCAGACTCAGGCCAATTCATTTTGATCCATGAACTCTGTAGGGCTACCTAAATGGTATAGGACTTTCATTGAATATGTTTTAGTGCGTATGAACTTTCAACAATGCACTTCATGCCACTTAATTTTCTAAATTTAGTCGGTGATGCTCGTCTCCGCGATGATAATCAGTTTCTACTAAATCTGACAATATGAATCTGATATGGCAACTATTAATGATGTTTTTAATATTGTGTTATTTATTTTTCGTTTAATTTCAAGCCCCACAAATGGTCAGATTGACGTTGAGCATATAAGTTTTAACAGACATGCAGATAGAAAAGTGAATATAAGTTTTTGTAAAAAGATACTAGTGGTAATTATTATATCAAATTGGTAGCGATATATGACAAAAATCGACATTCGCTGTTAAAAAGGGCTATATTGTATGTGGAAATTTCTGGGCATTATTCAATTTACAAACATCTAAAGCACATTTAATGACTATTGAGGTAATATTGCCATCTATGTAGAGATCACTGACATCCTTTCTTTTTCAGTTACTTCAGAACCTTCTGTAATTTCTAAAAACATCAGTATTGATTATTGTAATACTATAATAGTGTTAAATAATGCAGGGATTTCCTGAAGTTATGAGAGGGAAATGCTTAAACCAGTACATAACAAGATACACTCCTCCATTTGATGAATTTGAAGTTGACCGTATCGTGCTTCCTCAAGGAGAGTCTATGCATCTTTCCCCATCTCCTGGTCCATCAATTATCGTTGTTGTGTCAGGGGAGGGGACTTTGCAGGTGGATTCTGATGATATAGAAACACTCGATGGTCATGTATATTTTGTTCCAGCTCATTGCGAGTTCAGAGTAACCGCTGGTGTGGCGGGTGAATTACGACTCTATAGAGCTGGAGTAAACAGCAAATTATTTGATTGATTTGTCTAATTGCAGTTGATACACATCATTTTGTTCCCAATAGTTCTTTATACGAGAGAGTATATGTATTATATTGATGAAGTGGTGTAGTTTTCAATTGTATATCATGAATGTAGCATAGGAATGCTATATAAATGAAGGTGTAGATGCCTTGGATTCTCAGTCAGGTGTTGTCATGATGACTTGCTTATCTCATGTTCTCATCCGTCCAGGCAAAGCACGTTCTTACCAGGGGATTCGAATTGGTGACTGAGTTCTCATTGACGAGTGCTGGTGCCACCACAACAACCCGCTCTGCTCGATGGCTTCACTTTTTAAAAAGAACTGAACCTCATAAAAGATAATGAACTTGGTAAAGGAAAGAAAGAAAGAACTTGGCAATAACTTCTGCACTATGCTCCTTATCTTTATTGTATGTTCAATCTCCACACATTCTCACGATATTTCCTGGTCATTTTATGTTTACCATACAGACTTGTGTTTTATCCATTCAGTATTTAGGTCATTAAACAAATATTACTGACACTGTGCTGCACTTCCAGCTATCCCTTTAAATGTCCTCAACTTGCAGCCAAGACTCTCTAAGCTCCCAAAACCTGCTGAAACTAGATTTAAAAAGCCTTGGGTATGATTAGAAACTTGATGCAGTCATTAAGTACAACTTGTTGTTCTTAATAGAAGTCGTGGACCAACATAAATGATATTGTATTAATATCCAACGTACTCAACTACAACTACATGGCTTACTATACAGAGATCTTCACATCTACATCTGTTCAAATAACTATTGCTCCTATTAGTGTCACTCCTGTTCAAGTAAACATTAAGTTTAACTAATATAACAAGCCAAACTGATGCCACATCAGGATCAACTTTAGTTGGCAATATCTATTTTCTATTTTTTTGGGTGAACTTAATGGCACATATCCTCGCAAGTGATGGATGTGCTATTAAATATATTTGTGCATGATTATGCTTTTAACAGACTCTAGTTTCGTCTTAGGAAGTGTACGAATTGTTACAAGTCCAAAATGTAGTCTCTTGTATTGTCAAATTTAAAGTGCAAGGTTTTGCCTCACATTCTTAAAAAATTGTGCGAAAACCATTGGTTTCGTTCAATTAGCAAATCAAGAATTTTTTATTTGCCATAGACTGGAGGTCATTCTATTTGAATACATACTAGCCAATTTTTTTGGATAAAATATGGAGATAATAGCTCTGACACAACAAAAATATACTGCATGAGTACTGTATTCTAGTTCACAAAGTAGAATATCTACTTTCTAGTGAACTTCTAAAAAAAATTTGCCCTCTAAGAAAAGCATGTCTCTCCAACTACGCAGAGACAAAACTTTGCTCATAAAATGAGAATAACAAACAGACCGATACATGATACCGCAACTGCTTTAATTTGACAAATCTATTCGCTTAAATTTAACAATCAGAAAGCAACATTACAAGCCTATTAAACTAACATTTGTAAACATTGCTCTACTGTTTGTTATCACCTTCATACTCCTCGCCTTCATCACCATCCTCATCTTCATCATCCTCGTCATCTTCACTGTTTGCGTACAAACCACGGGTTCGGAACAATCTCAACTCATCCTTCCCCTCATCCTCATTGATGAACTCTAATCCATATTTTATGCCCCTGTGCTTCACCAAGAGCCAGCGAAGAAGGCGGTCCTCCTTGTTCAGATGATGCAGTTCCTTGTTAAAGGTAGGTGGAACCATCACAGTCATCTGCATAAGTTGTCCCTGGATAGAAGCACGACATGATATTAGCAGATTGACATGCTTGGAATGTTCACATGCGTCTTCAGAGGAGGAAACTTAATTTAAGACAGGATTGACTGCACATGTCTCGTTAAATATCGGTGAAATATTTACTAGATATCCATCCGTTTTATGTGTTTTAAGATTCATTAAACGGATTAAATACGATCTTCTCTTCCATGCTTTTGCGAATTTTATACATTTAATATTTTGCAATAATTTAAAAACGAATGTGTAAACTCCAATAAGGTCTAGGTTAAAATAATTTAACCACTTTGAATATCTACATTCACATAAAGAAAGGCACAAGTCTATTAAGTTATAACCACGTAACATTCAGTCAGGAGGTAGGTGGTGTGGCATAAGACATGCTTTTAGGAATCCACCAGGCCATAACTGGAGCTAAATAAAACAAGCAATCATGAGAAACTACCTGATGTAATGAATCATGCAACACGAAATACAAAACTATTTTATAAGAACGCCTCCGGCATGTCCATTATCTCTCAGACATCAAATCATTGACAAACTGGATGCTGATAATGCAAGGTCTTCCCACAATTTTGCCTTCCCTATTAGTAAATTATTTAGCCAACATTTTCACCTAGCTATTCGTTTCTAGTTAAATTTTCACCTAGCTATTCGTTTCTAGTTAATATGCCATGGTTTCAGCTTTCTATCCCCGCTGTAGTCACTTAACCATGAAAGCTGAAACCATGGCATATCAACACTGTCATAGCATGCACAAAGCTGCATTAAGTGGCAAGAAATACTTGTTTGTCCACATTTTTAAGACCTTCCTTATAATGAGAACTGCTATCTCAGTAGCATGACCATCATTTGTGGTAGCACCACCACTTAATATCTCCATGTCTCTTTTAGGAATATGTCATTATTAAATCTAAGCGTCGTTCCTATACTTTATTGATATTACAGAACGAACAAAATATCTAACATGGCTTATCGGCATATCATAATTCCTTAGAAAACTTTTGTAAGAATTATGGAAAATCCATCTTGTACTGCCAACTTATAGGATATTTGACAATAAATCTTATATTAGAAACATTATGGTATTGGAGAACAAAATCATGTCATTATGCAGCATAAAACCAAATTTTGTCATGCCAAGATAGTGTAGACCAGATCTATGACATGTAAAACTGCATGCATCACATGAGCAAGTGCATAAAGTGGGATATATGACAACTAAAACAGCAAAATTCAAGCCAGAATGCTACTATATCTACAAGCTCACGAGCTTCTTATGTGCATTGAGCTCAGTATTTTTCAACAGCATGCGTAAACCATAAAAGTCATTTTTATGGTCTAAATGGATATCATCCAAATGCTACAACTCAGATTTAATCCAAGTGATATAACTAATTGCAGGCATGACGGATAGATACAGGAGAAGGATTTACTGAAAGAATTGTGTTGGAACAATTTCTTACTTAAGTTATGGTGGAATTCGTGAGTAGAAGCATATAGAAACGAGAAGATCGCGGAAGGTGGAAGAGCATCTCTCCAAACATCACAATGTTTAAACCTGACGAAAATGGAATGAACAACCTAAAGTAAGCTTATATAAAGTTTAGACTATCTATTATGCTGCTGTAAACTTAAATCATGATACTAAATTACAATTTCAGTGTTGCTTCATTTTTTCATCATTATCCTTTTTTTGAGAAAATAGACCTTCGTTATCCATTATAATTGATGCTATTTCTACAGTTGCTTACACATTATTCAAATGTGATCCATTGATGTAATTTTCATGATTCCAATTTATTATCCCAAATTTTTATCCCATAACAATCTTGATATGTGACGTTAGTAGGAGGAATGACATATCAGATTCATTTGTATAATATATAGTCCACCACCAAAAATTGAAGACCTAGTATGTCTAGACAGAGCTGTCAAGTTAGAGTTAGCATGCAATGATGCAAGGAGATGTGGGGCAAACTAGCCTATTTATAAGTGTAGGGGGTTTCTTACATGAAAATATCCACACACGTAACCTGCATTGTTTAATAAATAAACTCAAATTGAGCAAGACTGTTTCGATTAGAGACTACACACTTTTAAAAATTATTTAGGGGTCCTATGTCCAAGTAACCAAAAGATTACATAAGGTTAAGAGGATTAGAACTTACACAGAGAGAGATCCATTTTTTTATGACTAGTAATTAGGATTCAGAAAGGAACCATAAACATAGAAGGATGAAAGAAGGATAACACAAATTTATATGACTAATATTTAGAATAATGGTGGTCTCTACACTTGTAGTAGAGTATGTAGAAATGGAAAGCAAGAGTAAATCACATCAAGTGATGCAAAGTTGAATCAAGATGGGGTGACACTCCTGAAAACATCATGCTTGAGGATACTGATTTAGATGAGACATATATTCAGAAAACTACATAGCCAACTCATGAATCCAACTCTTCTTTTCTTTTCTTAAAGAATAAGTAACATGTTGTGAGAACTAACTAGCTAAAAGGTTTTGAAACAACTAAATGATTTATGCAAGAGCATTGCTGCAGTACCAGAAGTTTGTCTAGAGTTAAACCCGAAGTTCATTTTTTTTGTCTGAGGTTCAGTTAAAAAGCGGAAACCCTTCCGGCTTACTTCGTGGTGGAAAGCATTTCAGATTATCCAAATATCAAACCTCGACATATAAATTCCCAAGCATTAATTTCCAGCAATATTATCAAGTGAAAATCGGAGCAAGGAGTCTCTCTTAGAACACCTTCAACAAAATCCTGAATCCCCATCAAAACATGCATCACGTACTAACAAATTGGCTTGTATGTTTCATCAGCACAATCGGAAGCTTAATCTCTTTAGAGAATAAGAACGATTCATCGTGGTCTTCTAATCAGAGCCTTCAAAATCTAATTGAGCAATCCATATAATGCCTATTTATTTGCTCTTTCGAGGAATTCGATTTCATAGCAATGGCGTAGGCATATCATCAAACAGGACACGTATATTACGATAGATAGCAAGGATAGGTTTGTTGCAGTACCTGGAAGTGGCGACCGTCGAGCTTTTTGATTCCATAGCCTAACTGAACGGTGCCGAAGGACTTGAGATCAGTAATGACGCCGTTGCGCTGATAAACGCGCCGACAAATTCGGGCGACCAAATCCAGCGCAGCCTCCTTCCTCACCGCCGCCTTCATCAGCAGTAAACAGTCGTACAACGGCATCGTAGCTCCTCAAATTGGGAAGGAGATGAATCAAGTTGGGCGATTCTTAGAGCGGCTACAAAACCCTTGTTATTTGAGATTGCTAGTGTGCCGGTCAGAGAGTCACTCCACTAGTCGCACCTACTAGTCGCTAGCCATGTCCCTATAAAATTTAAAGTTAAATATTATATTTTTAAAATTAAAACTCGAACATAACATCTAAATAAATATATAATTTAAGTATAATATTTTATACTTTATTATGATAGTTGTATAAATAATTGTAGCTTAATTAAAAATTGATATCATAAATAATTAATTAAATTTATAAATGACTAACAGTTATAAATATAATTTATTATTATTTATTTTTGTTAGATTTATTTATTTATTTCGAGTTTTTTCTTTAAATTTATTGAATGTTAGTTAATGTATGCAAAGAGACATTCATTACATAATACTCATTTATTCTGATATAAGAATATAGAGAGCTTTATAATTTTAAATACTAAAAAAAATAAAATAAATGTTTGTTGTAGAGATATATGATATCAAGCGAAGCAGCATGCACCAAAAAAAAGAAGTTAGATCTGAATGTAATTAATTAGCCAGTTTGATTCGTTATTCGTAACTTTTGACTTAATAATCTCATAGTTCATTAAAAGGTTAAATTATTCCTAAAACTCTTAAAATTTTAAAGTTTATAGATAATCGTCCAAAAATTTTAGGTCTCGCCGTACCTTTTTGTCAGAACTTAATCCAACATTGCAATGTAGTTTGCTATGTAGCTTTTAGTTTGCATCTAGGTAATGCAATAGATAGTACTGAAAATTTAAGCTTTGCTAACAAATTTTCAAAAAATTATTTTAAATTCTTATAGGTTTTTCTAATAGTGTTTAATCAAATATTGCTGTGGATCCACCGTTGCGGTGTTAAGTTGGTGCAACTGGCTATTGTAAAATTAAAATGTTATCAACGTAAATAAACTTGCCGGCCGTTTGTCGGGTGTGGCATATATATATATATATATATATATATATATATAGAACTGATATTTGATTCCTTCGGTCCTTAGTACAATTGACAAGTTCAGGCTGAAAGAAACTAGCAACCTACTGTATCAAATTTAAGAGGAAATCGCTTATGTTATATATAAGAAAAATGCTCGAATGCAACTTTTATTGCCTTCGTTAGTGCCCTCCCTTCTATCTCCTCCACTCGCGTTTACTACAACATCTTGAATCATATCTTCTGTACATCTGGGATGTGGCTGAATATCACAGTATTAGAAGGCTTTATGAAGTTTTACTGTTTTAGATTTGATTTTCTGTTCTATCAATTATATATTTACGAATATTACACTAGCATATATATATATATATGCGCTTTCTCATATACAATGGATACTTCTGGATTAAAATATCTTTCTATAGAAGCCGGATAATACAATTGCGAATGGTACTTTAGCCCAAGAGAACGCTCGGATCCTTAATTTCTTTTTTTTTTTTTTTTTTTTAAATCATCTTCACATCTAACCATCTCTAGGATGCTAAAAAGGGCCATAGTCAGAACCAACTCCACTGCGCACCCTGCTATCTAGTTATATTATCCTCCACCTCTACGAAATTATTTAGACTGATAAAGTGCTTAGTATGAGGTGATTTAGAAGGTTGCAAATTTAAGTAGTTGATAAATGCCTTTCAATATAGGGACTGATCCATTATTTTCTCTTTTTGTTTTTGATGCGATAAAAATCTCCCGATTAATAAAGGATGCATAATTATTAAAAATTTTGACGTCTTTAGCTTATCTTTTTAGGGTCCTCAACCTCCCGAACCTTTGCTTTTAAAAAAAATATATAAAATGAAGAAGAAAGTTCTGCCAAATCCTGATGACTAGGTTTGATTATGCTTCATGTGCCAATGCACTTGGCGACAAATTGTTTGATCAGACAGTACCTTTTTTTTCACTTAAAAAGTAAACATCAAAATTTAATTTGCTTTTTTCTTTTCTTTTAGAATCATATTTTTGTTTTGGAGCTAAAACTCAGCTCGTAACTGTCGCTATATACTCGATCCATTTCAACAATACACAGTCACATATATAGAATGCATTCATGCGTGTATTCGTTAGCATAAATTTATAAATATATAATTAGCAGTACGAAAATCTAGACGGAGTGGATTCATGAATCTCTATCCATTCAGTGTAACACTCTGTTACTATGTCCATTCAGCAGAATATTCACAATATTCTCAAGGCTTATTACGCTGCTGTTTTGCATGATGCTTTTTGGCCGCTATACTTTTTTCATTTGCAGATTAAGAGTAAAGTTATCCTCACGCCTTAAAAGATAGCTAAAGTTGTTTAGCTATTATTCTTCCCTTTCAATCCCTGATTTTGCGAGTACTACCTTTCACAACGTCTACTTCTCTAAAAATAAAACAAATAATTGTCGTGGTGAGCTACAGGAGGCTGGCCTTTTCAACACGCTCCTCCATCCGCATACCTAATTACAGCCAATCGAAAAGCAAATCACCCGAGACATCAAGTAATAAACCCTCCCAACGACCCCAAAATAGCCACCATCGGTATACCCAGCGGAAGACGTCATTACCCGCCCAAGACGAAGATTATCACCCGGCCAGAGAGGATACCTGCCCAAGACGTCGATGGAGATTTAACTTTAAATGAACGAGAGAGATAGATAATGTGATTACCCGCAAAAAGATACGTTGATTGCGGTCTAATTAAATACACCAGAAGAGAGCTACACAACTGAAGCCCCAAGCAAGACGGATCGATTTCTATCGAGAAGATGCCAAAAGTGAAAGGGAGGTTGCTGCCGGTGTTGCGCAACCGTAGGAGCAAATTTACAGAGTGGACACATAGCGTCTGAGGTAAACCATGGCGTTGGAGACTTGGGAGTGTATCCTTGGGAGAGTACAGTCATGTGCCGCCAGCCAGCAAAAGAATTCAATGTGTAATTTTAACAGAGAAGCATATGTACAGAGGGTGCAAAACTGGTTGAATAGGAGTGTTATTTGTACCTAACTTACTAAAACTAATATTTAGAGTCATTTAGAAAAAACTTTGAACTAAAAGTTCGGAGATCGAAATGAGTTTGTAGATCAAAATATTTAAACATTAAATATATGTCAAATAAATAGACAAAAATGCTACCAACAAATAGAATAATATTTATACTAATGTTTTTTTATAGTTATTTTAAAATCTTATGGTATTTTTTGAAAATATTTTGAACTACAAACTTATATATTTTATTTCTTCGAATAATTTTTTGCAGTTCAAATGTTTTAAAAAATAATTATAAAAATGAGTTTTAGTGAATTTGGTGCAAATAACGAAAGTTATATATAGAGCATTGTAAATTTTCCGATGAATTGAGTTGGATGAATACCTAGTCCATGGAAATTAAGGACAATGTTACATGGCCCGAAGGCCGTGAGATTGGAGGTATATATCAACAACAGTGCTACAAGAACACCCATTTGCCCACTAATTAAGTTGCTAACCA
Source organism: Xerophyta viscosa (assembly GCA_002076135.1). NCBI lineage: Eukaryota > Viridiplantae > Streptophyta > Magnoliopsida > Pandanales > Velloziaceae > Xerophyta > Xerophyta viscosa. The sequence continues at coordinate 1,512,887 of MJHO01000007.1, read as the reverse complement.
AGGGTAAGAGCGGTGGAAATGAGTGTAATTCAAGGTATAGAGATGGGTGCAAGAGGATATTGTAAGTAGATATGGTTTGAAGTGGAGGAATAGTTGTGTGATTGAATATTCTTTTTATTCTGAAAGGAAAAAAGAAAAGGGTTAGGATTTTTAGTTGAGAAAAAATAAGGCCATTCAGTTAATCAAATCCAACTCTGTTACCATTCTCTTTATATATTACATCTTATTATTTAAATGAATGACACATATATAATATGTTTTAGTCTATTTTAATTTTTATAGACTATTCTTATTTCCCGTTTATACTTTAAATGAGTAAATATGTTGATCAGTGCAATTAGCACATTTATCTATTATAATAATCGTAAAAGTGAAAAGTGAGAATTTAGAATATAGATTTTTTTTTTATGATAATTTATAAAAAAAACACTCAATTTATTAAAAACAAGAGACAGTCGTTTACATATATAGAAATGAGATATAGATCAGAGCAGAGAATTTGGGTTCAAATTTAACCCCAATCTCATCAAGATAGCTAGTCGCACACACACACACACGCACGCACACACATAGTTCAACTAATCCAAGTTCAGTGAATAAATTATCTACCCTACATACGGTGAATCTCATCGAAGAAAACGTTAGCCATTCCCAAGGAGTTTAATCTTCTTAAGAACTCACTGAAAGTACTATTTGTTAATGATAGAAGAGGCAAAGACAACTGCAGCAAATTCCAAAGGCACATGTCATTACTACATACTATGTACTGAACATTGTTAAGTGTGTTTTTGGCATTAGGAAAGAAAAAAAAAGGGTAAACTTGCTGTGAAGTACAAGTCTGAAGCCCCCATACAAGCACAATATATAATAAGCAAACAAGAAGAACACCATGAAAACAGCCTGAAAATCAGCAAGTAGGACACTAATTTCACAACAATCATAACCAAACCCTATAAACATATCTTCATTACATACCCACAACCCCCCAAAAAGAAGAAGGGAAGAGAATGGCATATTCCACTCTTTGTCTCCCAGTTTCAGAGCCTCATCCTTGATGATTCCACTATCCAAAAGTACCGAAGAAAAAGAAGGAGAGAGAACCAATCAAGGTCCCAAAAAGCCATCTCGATGATTACATTCCAACAACTTTGTTTGTCCCTCCTAATAATTAATTCCATCTATGGAGAAGAAGAATATATCATTTCTGCTGTTCTTATTCCCTTGCTGCTGCAGCTGCAAAGCAAATATGCAATTATACTTGAGCTGTAAGTACTATAATTACCCCCACTGTTATAGTAATTATTATTAGCTCTGGGTAACAATGGCGGAGGCACGTTTATGACTGGGTTTACACTAACTCCTCCTTCTCTATGACTTCCCGAGTAGTAGTATGTCTTTGCAGTGGATGCCGTGGTGGCGGTGGTACAGTTGGTGTTTGTTACAAGCTTGGAGAAATAATGGCGACGTTTTGGAACTGGGTTAGGGTTAGGTTTAGAACCGACAGATTTGCTACGATAGAGAGGGAAGGGGCAGAAGCAGTCTTGTAGCTCTAGCCGACCGGCTAAGGCCCCGCCGTCGCCGACGCTACTACTTCTACCAAACCGCCAGAAAGATGATCTCTGGTTGATCGTCGGAGCCAATGGTGATCGCTTCTGAGCAGCGATATCTCTTTTTTGTCCTTCGTTTATGCCCATGATCTCACTTAAACTTCCACGCTTACGATGAACAGTGGCGGCGGAGGCAGAGGCAACGGCCGGTAAGGAAGTTCTGATGGGCCGAGGAAGGAGTTTGCCGTCAGAGAAGAGTTCGTCGGCGGAGGAAGGTTCATGGATTGAGATGACTTCTCCGCTAACACTGAAATCAAAGTCTAGATCATCAAGTTCAAGTGGCGAGTCTTTACGTGGAGATTTGACGTCGACGTCGACGGAGAGGTCGGAGGGAGAGAGATCAACGGAGAAGGAGATTCTAGGGCTCGCCGGCGACGACGACGGCCAACTACTGGTGATGTTGCTGCTCTCAGCACAAAGATCTGCCCCCATTAATGGCGAAGGTGAAGATGGAAAGTTTGCCGAGAAAGATCAAGCTGAGAGTTAGAGAGAGGAATTGTGGTGTGAGGAGTTGAAAGGGCTCACGCTTTCACGGGATTTAAAAGAGCCGAGCGCAAAGGAATAAACAAGTGGAACTCATTCGTTCCGAATTGAGAAATCCGAAGTTGATCCGATAGCTAGGAGCCTGAGAATCTAAGATTAAGGTGGACAGGATGGATGGATAATCTATTTTTGTTGGGTCCGTTTTGGATCCATATAGAGCGTTCCGTACATGAGGAACATAACATAATAAAATTACAGGACAGAATATTTAAAGTTAGTAGTTGCTTGTTTTATAATCCCGGATATGTTGGTTTTCAGACCCGCACCCGTTCTGCAAAGCGGAGAGCAAGTTGTTTATTTAATAAACGTATCTTGTCGGAGCATTTCGGAGTGTTGTTCTCGGGGATAGAAAATTAAGAATCGCCGTCACCACCAACCGTGAAGGAAAACGATTCTGCCGTTTGGCGTGTGGCTGATGAGGCTGAGTATGTTTAAAGATTATTTAATTTTATATTTTAAAAAGAGAAGTAAAGATTATTATTTTATATTGGAAAAAATGTTTGACTATCGTAAATCAGCTTCTGAAGTAAAATATAAGATATAGAAATCAGAAAATTATTAAAATAGACGAAAAGATCACATCATGTTTGTTATCTAGAAGCTCATCTTGTTCATATTTTGGGACATGGTTGATTATTTTACTTGTGTATATACAAGTCAGCTACTATTGTTGGTATCCCTTGCATTTAATTAGAGAAATTTCTTTAGTAATTATAGAGAAGGTTATCTAAAACAAATTTAAAAAAGATACATAAATTGATCAGAGAAATATGAATTATGATATGTCCTTGTCTCTCTATTGACAATATCTATTTAAAAAAATTCTGGTTGTACTTCTTTTGTTTGGCTACTTAAACGAAGCAATGTGGCTAATTTTACATGTCTAAAAAGTAAAAGAATTTGAGAATATCTGAAAAAGGATCATTTTTTCCTTCCACAATGATCCTTCCCAGTTACATGTACCATCCGAGATAGTATACACTGATTTTACCATCTGCCATTCATGGACAGTGCTTTTACCGGGTACTGAAGCTGATATTCGATGTGCATATAATGTTTCTACTGTCAATTATCCTGTGATTTGGTTTAGAAATAGATGAGAATATTACAATCAAGTCTTTCATATTTGCCGTATCATCTATTTCAAAGGTCAATTGGTGCGTACTCCTCACAGAAAGGAATACGTCTCAAGTTCAATTCCCACATAATAGACCTATACATATTTCCAACATATAGCATACCTCAATGGAGGCCCAAAGAACTGTCGCATATAACCGAATCGTATTAACCGGAATTTCTCGAATGTCAACCTAAACTCAAAGGTTTGCTTTTTTTTTTTTTTTTGGGTCGGTTTAGGTCGGGTTTTCAAGTAATACTTAGCCCTAAGCATTATCCATGGGTTTTCCGGTTTATACGGATCAAATAAACAAAGTGTAACAAACCAAATATCGGTGTCCCTCACACACACACACACATACACACACACACACACACACAAACCCCAGAGATAATAGTTTCTTAAATCCTAATAGTCTCCCCCCCCCCCCCCCCCCCCTCCATCTCCTAAAAACCATCTGAAAGAGCGAAACGCACCAATCATTACCGAAGAAAAGAAAACATCCCAAAAGCGTATTAGTGGATATATCAGTGATATCATAATTCTTCTTAAACGAACACTGGCTAAAATATTAAGACGCTTTCTGTAACTCCTACCAAACATGTTTTGGCCCCCCTCTACTTTCAATATCACTTAAAGATAGCACAAGTAAGCATCTCAAAGCCTTGGTCCTTGTTCAGTTTCTCAATTCAATCATATCATTATAACAGAGTGATCCCCATCCTGTTATAGATTGATGTCGCTTCTAAAGCATCGCAAAGACTGACCATTGGTTTGCCACCTCAGCTTTAAAGGCTGCTTTGTATGGAATAATGGGGGTGTGGATGCCTCTAATCTTAAAGCATACAATTCTAACATAACAGGGACGTTGAATGAGACTATATATAAGAAGTGTTGTAGGAGGATCCAGAAAACTCTCCGAACCAAAGTCTTGACCTTGTCCAGAGAAAACAGATGTTCTAAAAAAATTTCACTAATTGACTCGAGTCATAGTGCTCATATATCAAATTTTTGGTTAGGGTTCATATATACATCGGTACATTTCATCGGTCATAGATAGGTGAGCTATCTAATGTCTGTGGGTGAGCATGGAATCCCCAACGTGGGCAATTCCTTATCACTGACATTCCAGCTGGTGTCGTTAATCAAAATATGCCAATAATGAAACTTGAGATCAGATCATCCCATGTCATTCTCTATTTCTGTTCTTTTTTTTTTTAAACAAATTTTCTTACATAGTGCTTTAAGCAAACACAGAGAGTGTAAAGGTATAATCCTCAGAAGTTATTGTATGAATACCTGGAAGCATCTCTTGGTGCCATGACAATACCAATCGCTTTAGGCAACATGACCTAAATTTTACAAAAAAGAAAAGAAATAAATTATTAGTAATAACAGGGGATGCCTTTGATGGAAGATATTTCCTAAAAGATTTAGCACTTATAATTCAAGCCATGTATGAATATTGCGTGGACATCTATGGAAGACAAAAGCATGACTGAGTTGAATGCATCTGCAATTAAACAGTACATGCAAGAAAAGTTCACATCATCAAGGAGAAAACATGAGCTTGCATAAATTAGGGAAACAGGTGAAGGTTCATTACTACAAAATTACAGGAGGAGCCTTAACAAACTAAAGCACATTTGCTTTGCAGCAAATCAGAATAATAACCCAATATAAAGATGCAAATCAGAATATAATGATAATAATCATAGTGGCTACCAACAGAATGATGCGAAGCGAGACCAAATCAATCAAGTTAACACCTTGTAACTTGATTTCGATGCAGTCTTTTGTATGAAAAGAAAAAGAACATCTGAAAAAGCAACCTCACAAAAATGCAATTTATGCAGAATAGAATTAATAATATGATTTCTAGAAAGAACTAAACATAACTTTCTACTTTAACAAGCATAGAACACTAATATTAACTCCAAAGGACGAAGAAAAAACTAGTGAACTTAGCAGTTTAATAGGCAAACCAAAAATCCATAAGAAATTTTCTAGAAGATAGCGAGAGCTGTCAAACTAGAACAACGCTTTTTCAAGTGGAAATACAGCATGCAAGGACTTTGTATAACATATGTAAATAACACTAACATGAATCAACACAAGAACAAAAAGTGATTGCCTGTCTTGATTATAAAAAAAATGCTTCTTCATTTGTTGTTTAGCACTGCAACATGGGAAAATAACAATTGGTAAAGTTGCATAAAGAATTGTAAAGCAAAAGTCTCAAAGATCTCTTGCTTCTTACTGAATTAGACGTTGGATTTTTTTTGTTTTGGAATGATAAGGGCCGTCAAGTAGAAAATTTTATTTTTCTGCACAGAACGGCAGAAACATTACCCTTAAAACAAACGGAAATTTCAAACTTCGAATTAAAGCACGTAACTAAGATATGTCTTACAAGTGAACCAGCAAGTACAATGCAGGTTTCCGAATTTCTCTATATTCGACTTGGTCATTCACATAAAGGTTTGCATCATTGTTGTTTACTGAAAATTTTGCATACAATGCAAAAAGGACGAAAAGGCTAGTAAGGAATATAGATAACCAAGAAAAAAAACACGAGAGCCCTTAATAAGACTTGGAGTGGACTGGATCCTGCAAAGACATGATTGTGGCTTGAAAAGTAAAAAACACCACGTCTCGCAACAGGGGAGGGGACAGCTCTCGTAGTAAATTCACCTTAGGGAGATCGTCTACTACAGCCGATGTGACTGCTGAACATTGTTATTCACTTGGATTGGTTGTTCTATCATCATGCAAGGAAAGGACTCCCTCTAGAAGAGATTTCCATGTTCAGGAGCATTATTATGCTTTACATCTGGAGGTCCATCTTGTTTCTGAGGTTTCAGCCTATCAAAAAAAATAAGTTGGTAATGTAGTCTAAAAAGATGAACATACATGGCGTACAAAATAAAACTTGTTCAGCTAATCTTCTAAGTCAAAATACTAAAACCTACATAATTGTCAAGTTCTTACCTTGGAAGTTGAATTGGAGTAAGATCAAGACTGCTCGGGTATTGAATCTGCAATAACCAGTGAAACAATGTTATCATCATAAAACTTAATATACAGGGTTAAGTTAGTTATCATATACCCCTCTGCTAATAGTAGGCTGCTGCCATTGCCCATGAAGTCCATTTGGACCTAAGATGGATGTCTTGATAGAGTCTCATCCTTCAGTATTGAAATATTATAAGAACTACAACAAAACAGAAGCATAATAAGTTCAGCACAAATGTAGAGGGAACTGGATCTGTTGTTTAACGCGTCAAAAAAATATGTAACCTTAAAGATCTATATGTAGACTTCAATATCTAAGATTTCAGTAAGATATTATATCACAAAAGTACACGCTGTTCAATCATCTTTAATCTGTACTTATAACGTACTATCAAACTTTTCCACAAATCTAATACCATGTTCCATTTTGTTACTAAATTGTAAAACTAAGATATACTTAAGTTTAAGAACATTAAGATGGACATATAGGAACAACATGCACGCATATATAATTACAAATGATCAGATAAAATCACATTATAAGAATCTTTCTAACAAGGACAGCAGCACATTATAAGTTTCAGGTACGGATAATTGATCCATAACCATATATGAGTCAAGATATTACTAAGACAAGGAATAAAGGGGGAAAAGAATAGAAATCTACAGAAGTAGCAAGAGCTCTGAAGGCAACCACCTAGGTATATATTAAGATATAACAACCTATATTTTGGTTTGGGCCAAGAAAGTATAACTAGGACTATTGATTTAATAATGCTGCTGATATCATAGGTAAGGACAGAACACACCCGACAAGATTTAGAATTCGATCTATAAAATATAAATAGACCGCATGTATAGGGTCACTGAAGAACTGTAACGATGTGTAAGTCGAGTCTACTGTACATCTATCACCACAAGGAAGAACGAATGGATTCAAAAACTTAACTAAACAAAAAGTACAAACTCTCAATAGCTCGGACTACGGGTGAAAATGACCCGAGTTTGAGCTGAGCAACACTAAGCTCAAGCTCGGCTTGATTGGTTTAGCCCGAGCTTGAGCTCAACGAGCTTCAGAGGCTAAGGTCGAACTCGGCTCGATTCGAAAAATCTCGAGCTCAAGCTTGACTATAGTTCGGCTCGATTGTATCAACTGAGCCAAGTTCGAGTCGAATCAAGCCAAGCTTAACTTCAGGTCGGATTGATTGCATCAATTAGTCCGAGCTCGAGTCGAGATCGAGCTCGAACTGTTTAATTAATCTTGTTGTAAAGTTCTTTTGAATAAAATGGGAAAGCTCGTTTAGACTCGCAAGCCTAATGAGCCGAGTAACACGATGCTTAGACTGGCTCGTTTAATTACTCGAGCGCGAATCAATGCTCAAACTCGGCTCAAGCTCCGCAAGACTCAAGCTTAAGCCGAGTTTAAACGAGTTCGAGTCCGCGCTACTTGTGAGCAGCTCCGCTTGTTTTCACCCATAGTTCGGACCCATTAATCGAAAATCATGAAGATGCACATATTTGCACAACACTGCCCACTAAACCAGCATCTTATTGACCCTATTTTGGATCTAGCACCAAAGTCATAACATAATGATGCAACATTTCCAACCTTTTCGGTAACAGCAATCAATGAGAAAGCTTGGTTGTGGACAAGGCAACCACAGATGATTTGTTCTAATTTATCCTATAATTGACTACATTCGGATTGTCTAATTCTATGACTCTTGGCTTTATCTTCTTTTAGAAGGAAGCCCTATTCCTTTTGGTAGGCGATACTGCAAAGTACCCTAATCTTAAAAGGAAATATAAAAAAGCAAAAGCAAGTTCCCAGATTGTTATTGCAGAAAATATGATATAACCAACAAGAATCATCTAACATTTATTGTGAGCATAAATAGATAATGTAGGGCAAAAGCTTGTTGTCAAAGTTTACGTTGACATTTCAAAGCATCTTGAGGCTATGAAGAAAGTCTGTACCTAACTAAATAATATCCGAGGCTTTCTAAGTTCGTAAAAATTGAACCATAGAGGAGATACAAACAATAACAAAAGGCTGATATCACATGTAATTTTGCTATAATCTTCTGTGCGAGGAAATCATAACAACCAATGTAGAATACATATGCACATCAATTTGAATCTCTTAATAGGTAAACTACATCTGAATCACTACCATCCTATAGTTTCATGAGTTCAATTGTCATACACAGGAACCAAAGACAATTGTAGCAATCACAATCATATAGATTGACAGTGCTAGAAGTTTGTAAAAAGACTGTTAGATTCCTAAGAATTTCCGGTCTACAGGCTTGGATTGAGATAACTTGTCAGACTGAATAAGTGGCACCACAGCAAAGCTACTGTGCACAAACTCTGGGAGCCTGCTATTATAAATAACAAAAGTTATAGAAACAAAAAGCAATTAATCAAAATTCATTCAAACCGCCAAGTACAGGAGTATCCTCTACCTTGTTGGAGGTATTATATCTTTGAACCTGCTTGTTAATAGAAGGCCACCCTATTGAATTATTTACAGGAGTATCTTGATAAGCCTCGGTCCAACTGTTTACTTCTCACGTTTTTGTTCAATTCTTGAATCTTGCACTGAATTTCGGGTTTTAATGCCTCCAGTTCAGTGAGCGCGTTCAGCGATTTCTATGCAAGAACATGAAAGTCGTATGAATTCTCATACAAAAATTTATGAAGGATAAAAGGTCAATTCTAGTCAATACTGATGAGAACTGATTTACTGAAAGCAGAACAAATGAAAGAATTACAAGGCTTGGTGTTTCAGACAAGCTGAGCACCTAGCATTATAAGGAAGAACAACTCACATACAGAGCACCTACCACAACAAACTGACATAGAATCAGTATTTACCTTAAAAAAAACACCATTTCTGGACGCATACAGACCTGGTAGTCTCGAGCTGCGGCAACGTTTCTGTTAAAAACTACAACAGAAGTCCATAAGAGGAAAAATCATGGGTACTTCTGGTTGATGTTAATATTTGTATATTTACATGAAACAAAACTAAGTCTGACCTGGAAGATGTCATAAGCAAAACATCTGGTCTACAACATCATTCTCGTGTCCATAAATGTCAGCCTGCAGCGCCAACATCGAGCTTCTTAGTCACCACTTCGATGCTCATCGTCCCCAAATCTGACCTCATTCCGATTTCAATCGCTTCTCCTCCGCAAGATTTCTCTCTTCAGAGTTGCTTACGCCGACGGAAAGAGGGTTCGTCATCTGAGAACAATCCTACGGCTACGATACTATCTTGCGAAGAGACGCCACAACATTGCCGTTTCCGGAAAACAAAATTCGCTGACAAGTAATACAATTTAAACAACAACACCCTTCAATATCTACTTATTGACGTAAATGCCATTTCTTACGGTACCCGCGTATATATATGAAAATTGATATCTATTTTCCATCCAGAACGCAGCCAACGTTAAACAAGCGCTCGCATCTTTGCTCTTCTTCTTCAACTTCGCGCCGCTTAGATCCGGTAATCGCACGGTGACAACACCACCGTCATGATGCAATCTTCTGTAGGAGAAGGAACAATATCCCGCGCCGCGGCGGTGGCGGATGGGACTCGTTCTCGCCTTCACAACTTCTCCTTCCCGACTCTTAGCTGGGGAAATCACCGGCTTTACCGCTGCTCCAGACCCGGTACCGGCGAACCACGAAACTCCGCCTACAAGCACCGGTCGCCGCCGCCGCCGCCGCCGCCGCCTGGCGGACGTAAGGACGACAGTGTAACGGTTGAAGAGACCGTGATAACGGCGGGTAAGCCGTGGAATTTGCGCACTAGGAGAGCCGCTTCCAACGCGCCTGCCCCGCCAACGCCATCGCCGCCTGAGAATCGGCAGAGGAACTCCTCGTCGTCTTCGCCGTCGCTATCGCCTTCTCCGGCGAGGGGGAACTCGGCGGCGCGGCGGAGATCGGAGAGTTTAGAGAAGGAGAAAAGGGAGCCGCGCAAGTTCACGGTGGCGCTATCGAAGCAGGAGATAGAGGAGGATTTCTTAGTGTTGAAGGGATCCAAGCCGCCTAGGAGACCCAAGAAGCGATCCAGATTTGTTCAACGACAGCTAGATGTAAGCACGATTTCTTTTACTTTTCGTCTTTTCTTATTTGGTTTTCTAATTTGAGTTGTTGATTTGGATGACGGTTTCTTCATCTCTCGCCGTTTAGATTTCAGGAACTAATGGTTTTTCTTAATTGGATTTGTTTTTTGTGGGCAGCTCGTTGTCATTCGACTGCTATGATGATGATAACGATCATCCCTGCACTCGTTGATTTGTTTTCTATGTTAAGTTTCAGGTTTTCAATTTCGAGTAAGGTGGACCTTCTTTTTTTTTTTTAATTTCACTTGTTGTTCTGGTATCAATTTCTTCTCAAACTGGTTTGTTTCGATTGCTTTCTTCCCTCCATTCCGGAGTTTTGATTTTTCTAATTTTGAGGATCTGAATTTCTTAGTTGGATTTGCCTTTGGATGTTTTTTATAAGCTCGTTGCAGTGCGACTGTTAACTTTTCGAAGGTTCTTCAGATTTTCTTTTTCTTCTGATATTTCCTCTTTGTGATTTGGTTTGTATGTAATTGTAGATTAATTTTGGGAATTGACCAAGCTCGTTGTAACGAGACTTAATTATATTTGAACCATATGGTGATTCTCCTCTTAGTGAAAATTTTCTGCTAATTAATTTTGGAATTTGTCGGCAGCAAGATCTTATGCATAATGGATTACAGTGGCTTTGTTTTTTGGAAAATTATTATTGTTATTTGCTAAGAAATATTGTTTTTGTTTTTCCCCTTGTTGCAGTCTCTTTTTCCTGGCTTGTGGTTAACAGGGGTGACACCAGAAACTTACAAATTGCAAGACGTCTAACAAGAGGTAATGATCTGAAATGTTCTTCATCTCCTGAGATCATTTTGGTTTTTGTAATTTGTATAGTGTCTTTTTTTTTATTTAAATGAATCATGAATGTACTAATTGTCTCCATTTTTTTTTTCTTTTTTTTGCAGAAATTTTTCAATAATGACTAGGTGATTAGGAAAAAGCCAATGGGGGTTTCAGGTTCCCAGTTTCTTTTGTAATGAATTGGTGGTGGTTTGCATCTTATTTGCCCTAAACTCCACCTTTTTCTCCTTGTTTTATGGCTTATTTACTTGTAAATCTGATTTGAAAATAACAAAATGTTCAAAAGTTTGCTCTCTTTTTTCTTTCGATTAGATAACTTCCGTTACAGTTTTTGCTTAAATCCTTTATTCCTACAATTTCCTTTATGGCTCCACATTGAAATGCTTCAAGTGACTTCCTGCGAACAAGATAGTTATAAAATGACAGAAGATGCAACAGGAGATAACTTTATGATACAAATTCAAAGATATTACCCTGGTTATTCGAGGTCTTTGGCCCTGTATTACAATGGCGATTATGATGCTGGTCTTCATAAGCACCTTTCTTTTTAGCTAGTGAGGATTAAGCTCTCAGTAAGTAAGTCAGTGGCACGATTTGTGCTGGGCGGCAGTTATCAGCATGCTGGAAACTTGAATGGTACATGCAAAAAATATTATATATAGATTTTTAAATTAATTTAAGGTTTTTACTTTTTCTTTTTGAAAAATCACAAATAAATGTATGTTTGTACAGTTGGCATAGCACCATCGGCATAGTCGGTTGGAGGGATGTTCCAATAACCCAGGGTCATAAGGCATAGTGGATGTTAATTCATTGTAGTTGCTATTTATCTCCTTCTCTAGCAAGCTTCCATTATTCTTTTCAAGAGCGAACCACAACAGTAGCACTTCTATTCTTGTAGATAACTAATTTATGTTACTGATTATGGTCTCTTGTCATGTGAAAACATTCTTCTTTACTTAAAGAAGTTACATAATGAAGTAACAAAGTCTTAGATGCATTAGTTCAGCAACGTACTATTAACTTTGTAGGCATTATTGGTTTTTTGTTGAACTAGTTTGTATTATCTGTGGAGTACCCATAGTTACACTGTAACTTGAAGTTATCATGTGCTGCCACCAGATGGTACTTTCCAGATATTGAAATATAGCTTTTTAATGTGAAATGCATCATAATCTTCAATCTTATATATAGTTTAAACGTGAAGATTGCTCTCATTAATTCAAGTTTCACTTTGAAGAGTTAAAATTCTTATGAACTCTGTCATCAGATTGAAAAGTCTTGGGGCATGATGGAGCTCTAATTGCCCAATGCCATGTGTGGATCTTATATTTTTGTTAGTCGCATTTTAGTGTTTCAACCATGCAACATACATGCCTACTTCTCATGAGAATCAAAAGCCAAGTTAGACTAATTTTTATGCTCCTGTCCCTTTAAGATTTTCTTCTTTTTTTTTGGAGCTTTTTGTAGAAAACTATGTTCATACTTTTTTATTACACTCGTAACAGGTAAAATTTACGAGTGATACCAATCTACGTTCCACCAACCGAAAAGTTCCATCGTTTTGAACAGGTCGGAGGTCCGTGTGATTCTTCGTGGGGTACATAATTCCTCTTACTTTTAAAAAAATGGATGGTATCTTCATTTTATGATGTGTTTCACTAACCGAAGATTCTCAATTTTCGGTCTGGACAAGTCAATAGTTAGTGTGGTCCTTAATCGGATACATAATTCCTTTTATTTTTATAGGTGATATTAACGGGATTCAAATATAAGATCTTCAATTTATGACATGAAAGTTCTAGCATGTCTTAGATTTCTGAGCACCTTTAGTGAGCTAAATCTTGAATGTGCCTGATTCTTGATTATCTGCTTTGATTGCTTTCGTTTCTTTCTCACACAGTTTTTTCAATCACTGAAACAGGACTATTCCCTCATCTCTAATATTTTGGTTCTCATTTACATTATTGGTGAATACAAGCTGAAGTAGCCAGTCAACATTCCATCATTTCCTCAGTTTAGGAAGCTACGGCCGCGGAAGTTACTCAGTCACTAGTCAGACTTGTGAAATCAAACACCTTTATATATATTACTAGTTTTGCTCCCGTGCGATGTACGGATGTTAGTCATCAATATAAAATAATAATATTAAATTTTTTTATATTTTTGTTTTTATTATTAAATTTAATAATTGATTTTATCAAAGTAATATGCAGAGGTAACTGTTTTTAATCTCAACCTAAATATAATCACATGGTGTAATTGTTTTATTATAGCAAAAATAAATATTTATTACATGTTATTATAGCAAAAATAAATATTAAATGACATGTCGAAAGTTACGGCTTTGATCACCCTTTTATATATACTGTATATAACTATATATAGATTATTGATAATTTGATAATAACCTTTTAAATTCTTCGAATATTTATTTTATTAAAATATTATATTATATTTATTAAATATTATTAGAGCAAAAATAAATATCAAATGACATACCGAAAGTTACGATTTTGATCAACCGTATATATATAATGTATATAACAATATATAGATTATTGAGAATTGATAATAATCTTTTAAATTCTTCAAAATTATAATAATTTATATTTAATATATATAAAAATAAATTATTATAAATTATATTTATTTGTTATATTTAATAAATTATTAATAATATATTAAGCATTGAATCAAAACTCTTATTAATGATGTGATTAATTACATATTTATTATTATTAAGTGTGCCACATGGCAAATTATGAAATTATAGAAATGCCATGTGGCATATTGTGAGTTATAAGAGGTGCCACATGGCACTCAACTATTTTGATACCGAGTTTTCTATATATATATATATATATATATATATATATATATATATATATATATATATTATTTCTTTTATTTCCTGAAATTCTCATTTATGAACTAATGAAGGCTATTATTAGGCGGATTGTTGCTGGTTGTAAATTTGTTATAGCAAAGCAGCTCGCCTACGCTTTGCGCTTTTAGATCCATCTATTCACCGCCCAAAACATGTTCCGTATTGCACGAAGCATATCCAATTTCTTAACATGCTCTCTTTTTCTCTTTACGTATATATAGGACGTTTAATCTCTTAGGGAAAAAAATTATGGCTATAATTCTCTCTGGTTTTGCATGTTTATGATTTGAAATGCAAGTATAGAAACTCTAAAATGGCTGATTAATATAGAATATAATAACTATTTATAAATGAAACTGCACTAATTTTTAATATATTTTGTCCATTTCTCGGAAGACCAAATTAGGCACGGTATCTACCATAAGAGACTCGAAAAATATGTATAGAAGAAGAAAATGAAAATTTAAACTGTTGATTTTGGTTTTAAATGTTAGTTTATAAGAGTAGGTGAAATTCAAATGGTTTCGGTTTTTTCTTTTTTTTTTTTTTTAAAATAGATTTTTATGAAAAAAATTTGTCGTAACTGGTCTATTTTTGTACGACCGTCGTGATAGATAAATCTACGGGTGGCACCGATCCATGTTCCACCAATCGAGGAAAATGGTTTGATTTTGAGATCATAAATTTATTAGAACCAAGCATAATGTACCATTTATTTTGTATGTTACATATCTTACGACATGCATACTGAAAATAATTCACATTTGAACTGTAAAATGACTTTATAACCTATATTACTTTAACAGTTTGATTCTAAAATTAAAATAAAAATATGCAAAAATTACTGTTAAAATTCTACTGTAGAAGATTAAATCTACTATATATATAATATATATATATATATCTGTGTCTGTGTGTGTGGTATACGCCCTCAAAATTATATAATTTGGATCTCTTGATATGTCATTAACTTATTTAAGCTTTTATTACTCAGTTTGCAGAATTTGTTAGCAAATACCATATAAGCTTTAAAGATATTATACGAAAAATATGTCTAACCAGCATTAGTCTAGCTAATTAATAAGACTGTATGCTGGAAGACGACTGCGACTTGCTTCTCTTAAAGGATAGATGGGAGATTCAAATTCTAGTAAGTATGAGTTGTAAGGAATTATTGTACTATTCTATTTCGATCGAGATATAGGATAAAAACTAAATTTGACGGTTACATACACCAAAAATTATATGATTAATAGAAAATTTTATATTTTTGGTCAAGAAAAGGAGACACAGTTCCTTAACTCTTTATTATTGCCGTGGAGCTTAATCCATTAATATCAAACTGAAGATAACAACGGGCCTTCGGGGGGGGGGGGGGGGGGGGTAGATGTTCTAATCAGTAAAACGCAAGAGATAACAACAATGCATGAATAGCTAAAATTTTTGCCGCTTGGTTATCATTCCTATGGACATGCTGTATTTGCACCTCCCAAATATTGCAAATGCAATATTTGCAAGAACAGATAAGGTTCCCCTATTGATGCTCTAGAGAACATCCGCAATGAGGTACTGGCTTAACTGTGTCGAGTGAATCTCAAAGATTAACAGGGAGTTGAGTCTGGGATCATTACACAAAAGCTTCAAATGCCCACCGCAAACTAATGATCTTGCAACGAGGCGAAGCGGAGCGCAGCAAGCAGTCGTTGCAGAAAAATAGAGGAAAGTTCCTGGACGTTGCTAACGTCGCCACTAGAATTTAATATTCCGACAAATTACTTTAGTAACAGGTAGGACTAATAAACAAATATGGAGAACCAAACCATGATTAAGTAATGATTAAGTCATAAACTATGTGTTGCTACGATTAGTAGAGTACGAATCGGTATCGTCCGTAAATTTATCTATTACGGCAGTCGCATAAAATATACCGATTATAAAAAAAAAATCACGATAATTTTTTTAAAAATAAAATAAAAAAGTCATAGCCAATGAGCCTATTAGAAGAGATCAGCATCAACGTTAAACAAATGGCTTAATTAGCCAATAATATTCTTAATTCTGTCCATATATGCTAACGACTTTTGGATTTAAAAAAACGAACATGAGACTCATGAAAAACATGCCATTTACGTAGGCTTCACCGAACCCGAACCGTCAACGCCAAGTTTGGATGGAATCCTTTGTCGGGTAAGATCAAACTGTCTTAGGCTCGCGCAATGTTGATATATATCAACACTGTCATTGCGTTAATATGGGAATGGGACCTTGTACAGATCAGGACTGGCCTCCGTTAGCCATGATCCAGGGAACAGTGCCTATCATAAAGCCAAATATACAGCAAAATCAGCTACCATTGCAATAATTACAAGTAATTTTCTTTGTTTCTTGATTAATACGATATTTTCTAGCAAAGAAAATATTCAGCATATGAAGAGTGTTTTCAGTGCAGCCCCCTCATTTATACGTCGTGGTTCAAACTTAATGCTGCTACGATCACGGAACATTAATTTGTCGCTTTTGACCATTTATCTAGAATCTTAACTATTAAATCAAGAGTGATGTTTTTGCAAAAAGAAAATTTACAATAATAAAAAAAAAATACTAACTATATCGGAAATCATCTTTGTAGTATGGGTTATACAATTTTTAGGTAAATTTTTAAAGTTTTTTTTTTTATTTATAGGTAAAATTTTGAATGTATCAATGAGGTACTCTAGTATTTTTGTTAAATCAATATCTCATTCGACTACTTTTTGTTTACTGTTCATCTATAGTGTAGTATCAATCTAGCGAAATTGGTCAACTATTACATATAATGGTAAAAGTGTATCCCGATGACAATTGCTTCCTGTGTAGCTACAGTAATTATTATTTGCCGAAAGGGTTTTATGATGAAATGGTTAAATATGACCCTTATGGCTGCCAAACTGTAATTTTTTTTTTTTTTTTGCAAAATAAGAGTACTATTTCATCAAATAGCAAAAGTAATTCTCCTAAATTATTACGCAGCGAATCGTATGGCAAAGCCTGCTTGTTCGTAGTATGGGCCCACACTTAAGAACAAAACCACCTCACAATTAACCATAACTTCCATTAATTTACGAACATGCCATTTAATTTATTCGATATTAATAAATCAAATATAATAACAACATCAGTCCAAGTAAAATCCGAAAATCGTAAATTAATAATTAAATATAGTAAGTAATAAAAACTTACATCCAGCCGTCTCTGGACGGCGCGCGCCCGCTTCTTCGGCCGCCGGCGAGGCAGCGATCCCGTCACGGCGTAGATGTCTTCGGCGATCTCGTCGCTGGTGAGCTCCACGGCGAACTTCCTCCTCTCTGGCGCCTTTCGCGCTGACCGTTCCTCGTCAACGTGTCCCCCTCCGCCACCGCCGCCTTTTCTGCTCCTAAGATTCCATGGCTTCCCCGCCACCACTGCCGCTGCCGAAGGCTTCTCTCCGGCGGGTTCTACCTTCTTCTCGTTCACACCCAAAACTACAGGAAGCTGCACTCTCTCCGCCGCCGCTCGGAGTCGATCCAATAATCGCACTCTAACCTCCTCCAGCCCGCCGTCGTCATCATATTCTTCTTCCTCCTCCACATCTCTCCGCAAAACACCGCTACCACCGCATCGGCGGTGAGCATGCGGAGGTCCGTTGGAGACGTCGGAACCAAGAAGCTTGTGGGCACCCCAAGTCTTGACGCTGTCGAGAAGATGCGTGCCGTTGTGCGCTCGAGCAGCGGCCGTCGCCGTCACCGGAGCCATATAGAGGAGTATCGTCGGCGGCGAGATGACGGCGTCGTCGTCGGTGGTTAGGTCGTGGGAAGCGGAGGAAAAAGAGATTTTCACGTAGGTTGGTTTGATTTGTTGTGGTCACACGCGTGTCGGATGGTTTTACATCGGCGGTCCGTTTATTAGTACTACTGTTCAACACTAGGCAATATGGTTTACTATTTACTACAGTTTGTTTAGGCGACGGTGGTTGTAGGCTTTGGGCCCTGTTAGGCCATATTCTTATGGTAGTTTTGTTCAAAGGACGTTGTTTGAGGTCACGCACGCACATACATAATTCATCGTGGACGTGCATTGGATACTAACTGTGCATCCATGATGAATTCCGTGCATGCGTGTGTGATGTTAAGCATTTTTTTTATTCAAACTAGCTACTACGTTAAGCTATCTAACGGCCTGACTTTAGACCGAAATTTCTAATCGTTCTTTGAAATTGAAAAAAGGGAAAAAAAAAAGGGTAATCATTTGTACAATGAATGACTCCAATGAGAAATAACAAATATTTTTGAAATGACGGATAGATCCAATTAGAACTAATGGGTTTATCATTATCAAATTCGTGTATCTGTTATTATGGATCCGGTTCAAATAACTAGTTATCAAGCGAGAAGAGCTAAGCTTAAAATATTGAGAATTACTTACTCGTGCACCACCTCTACATACTCCTGTACGTCTATATGTATCAAATATTCGTAAAATCTGAAATTCTTCGTGAAAGAGATTGAGCCCTGCCTACATTACATTGCTCTTCCACTAGATTAAACCTTCGGGACATACCCATCGTTGGCACAATGGCTACTGTACAACGTTACATGTTGTTATGAACAAATTTGATATGAGAAATATGTCCGAGCTCTTTGGAATTATTAATTAGAACTTAGACTTTGGATCCAGGAATACTATCCAATCTCTTTGCCAAAAAGGCAGGCTGGATTTATGTAATGTCGATTACCATGGAAAGATCTGACGGACCCGAAATGAACAGCCCACATCAGCTAAATAAATTATCTTATTTAAAATAGTCACGTCTGAATGAGTGTGACAAGATTTGACTAAACATGGATGGATGGGAGTAGAAGTCTGAGATTGCCCTGTACCTGTCCAAGGGGGGCAAAATTTCTGTAAATTGCTAGCATCGGTAGAACGTGATAGAACAAGAATGACTGAATGAATGCCGTTAAATGGCAGAAATACCTAATTATGTGATTGTTAGGCAGGATTTACACCTATTAATCCAAAAAAAAAAAAAAGAAAGTATATATAACTTTCATTTTTGTGGGTTGTGAAAGTATATTCATTTTTGGTCCAGAGTGTAAATTTCGATATTTGTACCAAACTCACTAAAACTATAATTAGAGATATTTTTAAAAAAAGTGATTTATAAAGTTATTTAGATAAATGAAATACATAATATTATAATTTAAATTATTTTTAAAAAATATCATAAGATATCTGAAAATGTTGATATAAGTATTAATTTATTTGTACATTAGTATTTTGTAATTTATTAGACATATTATCTAATAGCTTTTGAAAATATTTTAAACTATGAGGGCCGGTTACGGGCAGGGTTCGGTGCCACCCGTGGGTTTACCTGTTACGACGGTCGCTCGAATGAGGGCCGGTTACGGGCAGGGTTCCCCCACGATAATCTCAAAAAAAAAAAATATTTTAAACTATGAGGTTATGTATTTATTTTTTTTGAATAATTTTGTAGCTGAAATTTATTTTTAAAACATAAGTTTTAGTGAGTTGGATTGGATGTAAGTATTTGAATCCTTATAAAACGTCTCCAAGTTAAGGCCCAGTTATGTGGCCCAAAAAAAGGGAGATTGAATTCCTGTAATCTATCACCTATGTACGAATCTATTAAAACTGTTTTTCATTCGGAGTGCGATAAGTTGAAAATTGTCCAGTTCTAAATTCTAATCCTGGCCTCGAGATCGAGGAGCAAGTGAACCGTGAGCATCTCCCTTGATTAGAGTCAAGGCAACGAGACTCTCTTCCACCTTTGCTCGATGATTTATCTTTTCAAGATTTAGTTCGACCTCCTGATAAAGGAAATAGGAATGATGGATCTATTGAAAATGTTGATTTATCATCCATTGGGCTATCTGGTGGAATAATGGTCCAAACTTCAACCAAATTATTAGATGCAGATTTCAATATGGAACTGTAGAGGAGCTCTTAAGCCGTCTTTGCGATCGGCTTCCCAACACTTGATTGAAATACATTCTCAAGAGGGTCGTCTACGGGTCCTGGATGGCATCATGAAGCTGTACCATCTATTGGGTTATCTGGTGGCATAATAGTACTTTGGAGGGAATGTGAATGGAGTTTTGTTCCTCTTTATCACAATAGCCAATCAATATATCTTTTTCTGACTGGCGACTGCCCCAGATAAACTGAGTTGGAATTTAGTAGGAGGTTAAGCATCAACAATGGATACTTTGAGGAAGCTTTGGAGAAACTTAAAGGTTCTACTTTGGTTCGGATTATCCCACAATTATTGCAGGAGATTTTAATTCTCGTATAATTGTTAAGGAGTTATGCCAGATGACTAGCCTAGAATTATTGGCCAAAAAATAATTGTTAAGGAGTTTAACAGATGAACAACTAAGAGCACTGTACAAAGGGCTCCACTTAGGACTGGTTTGGAAATCACCTATTCGTTATCGAATTCAAGTTTTTTTTTTTCTTTTTTTTTTTCTTTTTTTTTCTGGCGCTTGGTCTGGGAAGCTTTGCCTACGGGAGTCTTGTTGCAATCACGTTTGAGCAGCAGAGGTAGCAACTTACAGAATCATATTTTCACACGAATGATGGGACTGTGGAGCTAGATCATGTTCTTTTCTCATGCAGACGATATCAACAAGTATGGGATCATGTAGTGAGTCGACTATAGCTTCCTGTTCGCCCAGCGACAATGTTCAGCGCTTTATGCGTGATCAAATCTGGATCTCACAAGCACTGCACTGAAAATAAAGCCACAATTCCTATTATCTTACTTTAGGGCCGTGCTTAGCTGCACGGAGACAAGCACGGAAATTGTTACGGAATCACATGGAGATTGCGTTTCCCCGTATGTGAAATGTGGGTTCAGTGACAAATTCCGTGCTCGGCTCCGTGTTGCGTAGCATTTTCTCTTACTTTATTCCTTGTGCGTTATCTAGTGTCGAAGAAATGTCGAACTAATGGAAAGAATTCTTCAAAATCCAGAAGATATAGCAAATGAGGTTGAATCTCATTTCATGGAGTTCCTTTACTCTCGTATACCAAAGCCCATGAACTGGGGGTTCCTTACTGGTGAGGTCTCTACTCACTCTCAAGATACTTTTCAGAAGCCCCCATCCACTACAACAGATTTGGTATTTTACAACCGACTTTTCTGCAACCGACAAAAATCGGTCGCAAATGACAATATTTTATGACCGAAAGATATCGGTCATTGATAGGTCACCTTTCAGTGACCGATCTCGTATCGGTCGCCGAAGTATTTCTTTCCGCGTCCGCTTTGTATGCGGTCAATGAAAAATGTGACTTTTTGCGACCGCTTTTGAGCCTTTTGCGACCGATATGTGCAGTCGCAAAAGGCTTATTTTGTTGTAGTGATCCCTGGTATCTTAATAGTTAATTTGATGGCTCCTACATGGCTGAAGAACGTAGAACTGGTACTGGCTTTATAGTAAGAGATCATAAGAACTCTATTTTATTAGCAGGAGGCATTGATATGAGAACTATAGCCGAAACCACGGTGGCATTATAGGCATTGTAGGTAACTTTTCAATGCTTATCTGTTAGCACAGACATTTTGATTAGGGACTCCACAACCATTATAGAATGGATTCGTCGTCGAAGGGACTTGAGACACCCCTGGTTACATCATATTGATAAGTGAGCGAGAAATTTGTGTAGTTTTGCAATAGCTCATGTTCTTCGCCATGGTTACGCACCTGCAGACTCGACTGCATGTATGTTTTATGGGATGATAATGTTCCCGAGGAGCTCATGAATTTATACTCTTTAGATTTTAGTTACTTTTTGTAGAGATGGTCATAATACCATCAGATTTACCAAAAAAAAAAAAGAATATGAATGTAAGAGAGTAAGATATATAGATCTACGTGGTTTCACCAAATGTTATGCCCATAAAAAAGTTGCAGCGTGTAATCATAGTACAAGTGTTCAGTCCTCCTACATTGAAATAGCTATCCATATATAGGAACCTCCATTAATAACCTAATCAAAGCTAACTATAACTTTCATGAGTTATTGTGGTTAGCTACAATTACCATGAGATATTATTAAAGTTAGTTGGGCAGGTGCCTCTCCAGCTGCCTCCCAAGCATAATAGAATCGGCTGAATCGCCACTTTAAGTCTAAATCTTGCATTTCCGTGTGTGTGTGTATATATATGTACGTTTGTGTGAAAATGGGATAAGTGAGGCAAGTGATAAAAGAAAAGTGATAGAGAAGTGAAAGAGTGGAAAAGTATGTTTAAGTTTCTTTGTTTACTTGTAATTAGAAAGTGAAAATAAACTGTGATGAAATAAATTTAAAATATAATATAAATAATAATTATATATTACTAATAATTAAATATATTAATAATATATAATATATATTAATTATTGAAATATATAAATTAAAATATTAATAATATTAAAAATAAACAAGTTATTAATAGTATATTTGTATCATTATATATTATTAATAATAATAATATTATTAATATATGATTAACAATATATTTCTAATTTTTATTATCTATTTTATAAATATAATAATATATATTTTATTATTAATAATGTTATTTTAATAATATATTATTATATTATTATTTCCTAATATATTAATATTTACTATTATTACTTTAATAATATACTAATATATTTTATTATAATAATTATTTTAACAATAACTTAATATATTATTATTATTATTATTATATAAAATTGATGCAATTATGATTTTTTCCACTTCTTTTCAATTCGGAGAGAAGTTGAGAAAGTGAAAAATGTAATGAATAGTAATTAGAAAGTAGAGAAAGTCACTTTTTGTACATTATTTTTCAAGTAAACAAAGAATCACTTGCCCCACTTTTCTCACTTCTCTGGTAAGTAAATAGACCCTAAATGACTTGAATTTTGATAAATTTGCTGGCATAATATCTACCTCTAACGGTGTGTTCGCTTTTCTGAAATAAGGTTGACAACTATACTAAGCTTCCCCTATTGGAGGATGTACACATCCATGGATGCTACACTAAGATGGGTTACTTTTTGTTTTTTTGTTTTCAATTAACTGGGTTTATTACTTTACCATTTTTCTTAAAAAAATGAAAAGAAAAATAAAAGGTGAATTGGTGGAGAAGTGTAAAAAAAGGTTTAGATAAATTTTCTATTTACTTGTAGCTTTAAAACTGATGAGGAAGTGACTTAAAACTATAGAGATCCTACTCATGTGCTTTGGGTGAGCCACCCAATTAAACTAGTTTTTCCAAGGCAGCATTCTTTTTTTTATGATAGACATGTTAGGCCATATATGATTGGAAAATGGATTGTTTAATGTACGAGTCCTATCAAATATTTTTTACTAGGACAAGGAACACATAGAAAAGGATCTAATCTAAGGTGTGGATGTAAGTGACATAAGCCAAAATATGATATGTGTGTGTGTGTGTGTGTGTGTGTGTGTGTGTATATATATATATATATATATATATATATATATATATATATATAGGCAATGAGGGCATGTATCTTCGCCAAGCTAAAACCTACGGGAATCATGTAAGCTAGAGTGGTAGGTGGGTAACATGACTTGCAACCAAAATAGGTCACTTCAAATTCATATTAGATGGAGAATAGCCTAAGAAAAACCATGTTAGAAGAGATTATACAATCTAATCGCCCAGTTGATTCTCCAAATAAAGGAAGTCAAAAAAATATTTAAAAATATGTATGAAAGAGTGTTACATACACGTTATAATTCTTAACTTTCTGTAAACTCTGGATGCTTTAGCTTCAAGTTCAAGGTTAAAGGACTTGATATTATAACAAACCTATCGAACGACTTCCATTGACAATCATGTTCTCCCTATATTTCTGAGAGGAAAGACTTAAATTTCTGTATTAGGACTACATTCGTTCATGGCCTTGCAGTGTATGTATCCTGTCCTAGAAAGGGTTTCAGTGTGATTAGAGTAGAGGGTCATTCAGTTCTGTAATCTGTTTTAATAAGCACTAAAAATTAAAACAATAAAAAATTTTAAGTAAATTTTATTATGACCCATGCTGCATCTTGTATCAGTTTGATTCAGTGTGTCGGTACTATTTTTGTTTATCAAACCAACTTTTGATATGTCGTCTTTTGTTTACAACTTACTGTAATCCCTAAAGATCCCTCAGATACCATCACATGCAAAGCATAATTGATCCAAATGAAAAGCAGCAACCATTAGTCAAAATACACACAAAAAGAACATATAGAGCTTCAAAAAGCTTTTTTTTTTTTTTTTTTTGTTTTCAATGTTCTCTTTGCAGATATATATAATTCTCAATCTTATCTTCTCTCATTTTCTGATTTTGTCTGAGAAAGTTTCAAATTCAGTCAGTTTCCACAGGTTTTATATACTAGCAATATAGTCCTTGCACGGAGAGCTACAAATGGACCCCCAAACAAGTGCCCTAGACACTTTGGCTGACATATATGGGGACCATTATAATTCCTACCAATCGTTTGTTTGTACATACATAATACTATTTTATGTTCTTCTATATAGTACGATATCACTAACCCACCGGAAGATTGCAAGCTCTTAATATAAAATAATGCCTAGACCAGAAGCCGTGACAAGCGCACAGTAAGACTCCCAAAGTCTTTTGCCCCAGATCTAGAGATGTCTGTGACCATCTCTTACTTGAACTTTACTTGTATAGTTATTGGCTGCAGAGAACGAAATTCGAACTTAGATAACTGGCTATAGCACGAAATCTGTAACCAAGTACGTGAACCGTGAGAGACATGTAGGGTCCACATGGTTGACTATATATAGGATGATTGTATATGCAGCCAATGGCATGGACATAATATCCGTTGTATGTTTGAGCTGTAGGAGGAAGTTAAGTCGCTGCAGCAAAGACCACTTCCTTTATCCCGATTATAATATTTTGATAAGCAATGCATGTATGTTTTATATAAATAGGTGAAGATATGATATATATGCATATTTCTATCATTTCTTTTATATGTAAGACCACAACTTCATCCATTGATGGTGAAGCCGCAGGGGTCTGGCATGCATCTCAAGCTATTTGGCTTCCACGTGTCTGAGGATAACAGCGATGCTCCTGCAACTTCACCGGAAGCTGGCTCCGACTCGTCTTCTTCTACCACCGCAGTTCCCGTCGCCACCACCGATGCCGCAAGCGGAAGCAAGAAATTCGAGTGCCACTACTGCTGCCGCAAATTTGCCAGTTCTCAGGCGCTCGGCGGCCACCAGAATGCACACAAGAAGGAAAGGCTACAACTCAAGCGCGCACAAATGTTAAGCCACGCTGTCACTGCCGGCAGCCACCAGCGACCTCAACCTCCCGGCAGCCTTTTGTACCCGAGATCGAACCCTATTATGTCCGCCGTCGGTCCGCCGCCACGCCTGCTACCTCCAGACCCCGCCATGGCGGCCAACGCTGGGTGGGTTTACTTCTCGAACGCAGCCGCTGCTGGGGGGCCGCCGCTGAGCGTGTCACACGGTTGTGCACTCCCAGCTCCAGGTAGAGCGCTGCCTGGGTTCTCCTTTGCCGGCGGTAGCCCGCGGTTCTACGATGACGCTAACTCGGAGCCAGTAACTCAAAAGAACCGGCCGAGTTATGAATCAACGGTGCATGATGATGGCGGTGGCCACCATGGATTGGACCTTCATCTCACCCTCGGAAGAGCAGGAACATAAATAAGTTCGACCTCTAAAGAATCATGTATAAGTTCTCCAAACTTCTACTTTTGTTTTATTCGACGTAGCGATCTGGGAAAGCTTTATTATATATATATATATAACTACTTTGATTAACCTACTGCAAATTGCTTGGTTAATTATGATTTCCATGCATTAATGAGGTGCTTGCAGGATATCCTAAATCTGAAATTCTGTTTGTATACTCGGTGATAATTGAGAAAACCTATTCTAATTTCTAAATTTGCAGTTTTATTAATACATAGTCTTGCATTTTCCTAATTAAATTACTTTAATTTTTGGTGTAACTGGCAATGTGCAATTACGAGCCTTATAAAAATGCCCTAAACAATTGGTATACATGTTAGTCTATGTGATGCTGTGCCACCTTTTGTCTCCCACACGATGAATAGTGGATTAATTATATTTATAAGAACTTAGTTAAGCATAACCCCATCCTTTCCCCCTCTGTATTGCCATGAACTTTTTCTTTTAGCTATTATATTGACATGATGCTCCTTATGGCGTAGATTCTAACATTCATTATCGAATTTCAAAGGTGAAAGACAAATCATACCATGGACTAAACTTGACAGCTGGCCGTGAAACCATACGTATCACGTCGATATCCAACACCAGCGCACATTTTTGAAGTCAAAAAGATGGTTGGGATGCATCTGGTCCAACAGTCCATGTTATAATTTCTTATAAAATTATTTTACTGTAACAATCACTTAAATCAAAAGCTACAATCTGTGTATTATTTGATAGTATTTTTTGTCACATTCTTATGACAAAAACGAAGATATATCTTTTTTCTACCTGTGCACATTGTCTCTATTGCTTGAGTCAGGAACTCGAGGCATATTTTCTCTCATCGTGATTCCAACCATAACTCTTAGCCCCTACTGCTGTTCCTGGAATCTCATAGTCAAACATGTCTACACTCCCTAACATAAAAGTAAAGTATACGACGGATTTTCTGAGAGAAATGTGTTTGGTAGGGTAAATTCAACCATTTAAGTTTATGACTCCAATCGATAGATTCATCATCTCAGATTCGACATCTAAACAATATTTCGGTTTCTGTTTACCTAATCTAATGAGGGTTAAAACACAATTATTTATCAGAATCATCAAATTTCTGATATAATCTGGACTATATGTTGTGTATATTGCGACATGTGTGTATATATCTCGATGTACACAAAGTTCTGCTTACATCAAGGACAAACAGGAAGAACGGCATTTTCCCCTCCAGAAGAACGGCATTTCTGCTTGGTTTACGTATTATTCTCTCTCTCTCTCTCTCTCTCTCTCTCTCTCTCTCTCTCCCACCAAGACTTAATTAATACGTTTTGACGCACTTAAGAAATGGCTTCCAGGAATCATGCATGAAGGAATTGTCTTTTCAGCCACTGAACAGAAGCTGCCTCGAGTCCTGTTCTGCTCCTCCAGGGTTAAGTATGATATGATAATTATGCACCACATCATTATGTTATTAAGAAGTAATATATAGTTGATCATTGTTGTCTTACCATCTATTTTATATGGTTTGCGTGGGAGAATGTCCAAAGACAAAGCAATATGTCTTTTGTTCACAGGAAGCTAAATAACTGCAGTATTTGGTTGGAATGTAATTCAAGTCAAAGTGATTCTCACCTATTCACATAGGAGGGAGGAAAAGCAAACTACAGGGCATTGTTTGAGTAAAGCATACTTTCAAGTTTTAATATCGTGTCACCTTGAGGTTAGCTCACATGGTTGCGTGTGCGGAACATGAATCATACCTAACTCATGAGTTCGAGTTCTGCTTCATGCAGTGCTTGATAGTATTTTTTCTGAGTTTTCAGAAAAAGATTATGAAGATTGTGACATATATGTGTAAGCACTCAATAGCTTGTCGGGGGCAATCCAAGTCCAATATTTTACCCCTTGTCCATGATCAAAGAATTGTGATTAGAAACTATGTCCGGCAAAATAATCTGGATTTATCACAAGGACGTTTCGCCTCGTTATGTCTAAAAGTTCTAATATAGGGAACATGACAGAAAATTGCCATCATCATAATTAAACTTCCAAAAAAAAGCTCATAAATTCATCTTAAGATCTGTAAATTGTACACATCGATCTCAATATAAACAGTAAGTGGGTGCTAAAATGGGCAAAGGAGTGTGCTCTAGTGCAAGGGAACTTACCCTATGATTTCTTTGTATGTAACGCAGATAAAAACCAATTATCATCTTGAAGAGGCAAATTTTGATGTGGTAGCACATCTCTCAAAAGAAATCTGGGAGAAAACTGCAATTGCAAGACCCATCAATTTTAGTGCCTGATTTGTGCAGTTTATGAGAATCAAATGGTAAAATATTAACTAAAATCGATATTGTAAAACCATATGTCGACATATTATCTCTTCGTTCATGTAAATTTGCACAATAATTATTATACTCTTTTGATGTATATGCAATAACATCGTTTGAAAAGATGTCCATTGTAGTAGTTGCAAATTCTTTTTTCCACAGGAAATGTTCATAATTCGATACAAATTTCGTCATGTGTAATAACTTTTAATATTAGACAGACTATTACTTCTTCTCAAAAAGTATCAGGTAAGCAGCACGGTGCTGTTCCCTAACACTTTGTTTGACATTAATATTTGACCTAAATCCTATATATTTCAAACCCTAATTATGTAGAGAGGAAAACACTTGGGAAATTAAATAAGACAGAATTCACGAGTGGACATTTTACTTCTCTTAGAAACTTGTATGAAACTGACTTTAGAACCCTAGATCTAGAGAGTATTTGATTGTCACCATCCAAAAGATGTGGTTAAAAGAAACAAAATCATAAAAGTAGAGATATGCTTTAATAATGACGTTAGATGCTGTCAACCATATCCCGCCTATGTAATTTTGAAACAATAAGAAACATAATACTCTATCCTCAGACTAAAACAACAAAAAAAATTGGCATTCATCAGAATTCCTTATGGCTCTAATAAATATGAATCATATACCATGCATCTGAATATATGTTACACATATTTCGATTTACAATATACCCTTCACTCCACTTCCTTGAACTGGTAAGATTCGGATTATATTAAAATTCTTGATGGCCCTCTCGGCTGTGCTCCAAACAAAAAATAGAAAAGACTTTATCCCAACTAATAACTTAACACGACAAGCTGGTTTGATGTAAACACAGGTAACGATTCGGATTAGTTTTTCGGATAGGCTCATAAAGTATACCATCTATTTTATACTGGTTTGATCCAAAAACCAAGGTTATCGAAACCATTTTGCAAGCGATTCAGTAATTCTCAACCTTAAACCATTCGGCAATGCTCAACCACCGGGCTAGACCCTCAGGGTATGGACATACCCATTGTTGTTGGCAAGGCACACGTATCCTAGAGGAGAAATTTTATAATGCTCCCGGTGTAAGTTACAAAACTTACACCACACCCTTAAAACTTATACTTAGATATATTTTTTAAACAATTTTTAAGTACAAATTTGTAGAATAAAATACATAATTTTGTTATTCAAGTTATTTTCATAAAATATCATAGTACATGTTAAAAAAATAATTATCAAAATGTGGTATTGTAAAATCAATTTATTTGTCTATAGTTTCTTATCGATTTATTTGACATGGTATTTAATTTCTTTTTGAAAATAATTTACTCTACAAAAATATAATATATTTTTCTGAATAACTTTGTAGTTGAAAATTTTATTCAAAAAATATCTCTAAATATAAGTTTTAATAGGTGTGGTATAAGTTTCGAAATTTACACCCAGAGCATTATAAAATTTATCATCCTAGAGGAACTTCCGTTGAAAGCCTGTAAAGCAAATAACCAAGAGAGTCAAAACATGAGGAAGAAGTGAGCAATGTAGAGCATATTTAGGAGACTTTGCAAGTACACAAGTTGAAGTAGCAACACAAATGTGAATTAATGAGTGCTTTCGGATTTAAACAAGTTTGGTAGGAAGATCGATTGTGGATTCGGGTGGACTTAAGATAGATTGGCATTGTTTAAAGTTGATGGGAAAAAAAGTAAATAAATAAATAAATAATATATCAAATTCAAAGGTCTAAACTGCCCCACCACTATGAAGTATGAACCACTCCAATAACTTGCAAAAGGGAAGAGAAGCTCCTTTCTTGATGCTTATAATTATGATTATTTCTGATTTAGAAGTTTGGGTGGTAAATTAATGTTTAAGGTCAATGATGGTGTCTTCAAACAATCAAAACTCTAGGGCTCTAGAGTCCTTTTATGCTTTTATATATATATAGATATATTGGACACCTCCTAGGGTCCAACCAGAACCTACAAGTAGAAGATAAAGAACCAAAGAAACTCCAAATGTAATTTTTTTTATTTTTGTATTTTCCAGTTTATATATATATATATATATATATTAAAAAAATTGTTTTGGCTCTAAGTATTCCCATCTCGTGGTTGTCGACCAACAAAAAGTCCATAAGCATTTTTTTTCTATTGTTAAGAAATAGGGTTCGTTTACTATGTTAATAGGAATAAAGTGTTCAGTAAATCTAATAATTTAGCAGCTTCAACAGTAATACATGCTGCAAAAGTTTACCAAATACATTCATGAAATTAAATGCACATAAATGCAAAGTTCACATAATAGCCGTAACTTGGGTCAACTTTCAGTGGTAATAAACCTAAAAGCACCTGTACCAATAGATTAAAAAAAGGGCTAAGAGTATCTAATTTTGCCCCGAACATTACTTTTTCTCCGTACCACGTATGTGAATTATGGATCAATTTAGAGATAAATTAGATGTACAAAATGTTACTAGCTCCTACGAATATAATACTTTTCCCGTTATCCTCTTCTAAACTAATGTATCAATATTTCACTATTTTAGGTGATTTATCAGCTTGAAATTTTTCTAAGTTCGCAAAGCCCAAGACAAGGCGTGGCTGAGCACGACAATTGGACCGGATACAGGCATATGCAAGTTGGATTTTAGATGGCCCGTTAGCCAACACCATCAGCATCTTCTGTTTGGGTCAGAGCCCATGAGGAAAGTAGAAGGTTAGATTTTCAAGTTTTTTATTTTTATTTTTATTTAGTTTTTTTCTTATGAGAAAGTGAGAGAGGGAAAAGTTGGGGGAGGGGGGGTGTTTACTTGTAGGTGTTATTGTCCATTCAGTACCATATAATATATATATATATATATATAT
Organism: Xerophyta viscosa; assembly: GCA_002076135.1. Classification (NCBI taxonomy): domain Eukaryota; kingdom Viridiplantae; phylum Streptophyta; class Magnoliopsida; order Pandanales; family Velloziaceae; genus Xerophyta; species Xerophyta viscosa. Next base: position 1,481,802 of record MJHO01000007.1, on the reverse strand, counting down.
ATATATATATATATGGACGAATTTATCAATCTACTAAATCTAACTCAATAGAATATAAATAGAAGCATTATTACGTTTGAACTGTACATATATTACTTCCTCTATCTATCAAAACAAGGGCCAGAGCAGAGAACACACATACGACCCCTCTAAGCTGTTGTAACGTCTGTAAAGAATTAATTTACCGCTTACTCTTCTCTACTTTAAGTCATGTTAACTCCTATGTGATGCTAAAATCTCCTACTGCTTTCTTTTTAAAATTGTCGTAAGAAATTTTGCTCTAAATAAATTTACAAATAATATCAAAATATGTTTGACTAGCCTGCTGTCCTTTTCGGGCTATTAACATCAGATGATAAGAATTTTTGGCTGGGGAGCTGTACATTGTTGAATTACAACTTCCAGTCTTTCATAATTAGTTATACATATATTGTTTTAAAAGAAAATTAAATTACAACGGCAAGGAAGGAACATAATCAGACAAATAATGTTTTATTTTAATTTTCTCAAATATACTTCAAAGAAAAAAAAAAAAGAAGTATACTAAACTTGACCTTGGGCAAAATAATATTTCCAGACAAACATAGTGACCCGTAGTGCTGATAAAATACAGAGGAAACAAAAAGTTTTAGAAAAGTATTATCAACAGGTATTAACTAAATATTTTGAGAAGGTGGTTCATTGATGTAAGTGTTTAAATGCTTGTCTGAAGTTGAAATGAGCACTGTTATATTTCAGCACCTCTACCATCAGCAGCCCTTCGGAATGCGTGGCGTCATGGACTCCTGAAGAATGTTTCCTTAGTTCAAATTTCTTTAATGCAGCGCATACTATGACTTACGTTACCTCTAATGAACTTCTGTAAGTCAAGCGATTACATGCTCCATTTTTCATAGAAGTTGCTTAATAATTTTTTTTTTGCTTCAATCTCAAAGAAATATATGGGGTCGTGTTTTTTTCATATGGAAAACAATATTGCAGTCTCTAATGCCAAATTTACAGTATAGTACCAAATTAAATTAATTAGGATTTTGAATTGTGTATATTAGAAAATCAAAATAGATACATTACAAAACTTGTAGAAATTTCTATGGTAGAGTAGAAAATTTTGGCCAACCCAAAAGCAGGCTAATCATTCAGGACTAATGTGATCTATCGACCAAAATTGATTTTTGGCCGAGCAACGACCATGCCACATATACAGTACCTTTTTTTTTTTTTTTGCTCGTTTATCCGGCCGACTAAACAAGAAACAGGCCAGGCCTAATCGGTTTAGCAGCCCAAGATGTCCATCCAGTTTTAAGAACACCGCATAGTCCAATTTGCAAATATCCATATACCATGATTGTAGTTTTGCAATATAAACACAAAAAGGGGTTTAATTCCCACATGTGGTAGGGGTATTTTGGTAATTGTCGTCCTATTAAAACTAGCAGAGTTATCCAGGGTTCCTCTCCCAGTTTCCATCCGTGCCTCCATCCTCTAATATCCTAGCCGCCGCTGCCATCTCGCCGCCGGTATCTTCTTCTTCCAGATCTTTGCTTCATGAACTCTCTTGACGCTTTTTTCTCAGTGAATCTTTGATTTCATTATTTGCTCCGAATATCTGCTTTTCCTTTTGTTATAAGATCAATCAAACTGATATCTGTCCAAATGTCTAAGATCTGTTTTCATTATTGCTATCTAATTGGCATATAAGCTAGATGCAGTTCCTAATTGATTATGGTATATTCACGCATAGGAAGTGAATATTAATTTTCCATTGCAATGGCGGTGACTTTCCAAAAGCTTGACTCTGAAGCTGGACTTAAGAGGCTCGATGACTATCTTCTAACACGCAGCTATATCACCGGGTATTTAATTCGCTGATGTAATCTAATAAACTGTACTGATTTGTTATGAATAACTCAGTTGATTGGTATTTCTCATATGTGGATTAGTTACCAAGCTTCAAAGGATGATCTTGCTGTCTATGGTGCCCTTTCTGGCACGCCTTCATCCAAGTTCGTTAATGCCGCAAGGTGGTACAACCACATTGATGCTCTTCTTAGAATGAGTGGCATATGTGCGGATGGCGTTGGTGTCACCATCGAAGGATTTGCTCCTGCTGAGGATGTTGCAACTCCTCCTGTTTCTGATGCAAAGGTAAAAATGCTGCTTGTTGACATTTTAAGTTTGGCTATCGTCTGTCCATTGCGTTTATGTGAATTTTGAAGTATCCCCCATCCCCTATAAAGATGTACTTGAAGTCTTCTATAAACCATGTTATCTTATAAAGGTATAAAAGAGCTTGATGTGACATTAGTGCAATTTGTTAGAGTTCTTCGTGGTCATGTTGACCCTGAATCAATATTAATTGCTTTTGGAAGGGCCATTCCCATTTGATTACTCTGAAAGGCGGAAGTGATCATTCTCAAAGCACTGGGAAGTGGAAAATGATCCTTCCCAAGCGATTAAATGATTTGGGTGATGTGGACAATGTCATATCATCTATGATTTATCTAGGGCCACATGACCCTAAGAATAACGTGGACGTCAACCCTGATTTCTTTAGGGTTTAAATTTGTTATTAATCGTCATTATGTATCCCAGATATTACATGGATAGATTTGATTTTACATAAGTTGGAAACACTATAGAAGATGTATTGATAAAGAACTAATGATATTGCTTTCTGTCTCATAATTGCTTTAATTTTTTGGTTTTGGTTTTGTTTGTGATTGCTGCTTTAGCTGCTATCTGTTTGCTATGTTTTTTAGATTCTAATAACTCTAGTATACTGCATTGATGTAGAAGCTTCTGAGAATAAATTTCGTAGTTGTTTTGGAGACCTGTAGGTATTGTCTTGGCTATCTTCAGATAGCAATTGATGTAGGCTTTGCCTATTTGTGAATAGGGAAATGCCTTCCTCTTCAAAAGAGCAATGAAAATCGTAGTAAGGGAGTTTGTAAATGTGACTGTTAGAATTTATGTAGATTTAAGTCACTCTATCAGATTCTCAGCTTTCTTTGTTCATGGCATCCATTGTATCTCATATATGATGTATTAGTATTTTTTTTAACATCTGGAGTTGATATTTCAGACTGTAGCTGCTGAGGATGATGATGATGATGATGTAGACCTCTTTGGTGAGGAGACCGAGGAAGAAAAGAAAGCTGCTGAAGAACGTGCAGCTGCTGTCAAAGCATCTGCCAAGAAGAAAGAGAGTGAGTGCATATATGGTTATTCTGGACTTTATTCTCGATTGTGCATTGGACACTCTACCATGAACAATTTCATTTTATGAATTAAACATGTGAAGTTTTTCAGCGGATAATATACCAACATAGGAATAAGTCACGTCCGAATGGATTGTGGGGAGCGTAGGATAGCAGCCGTACTCTGGAGTAGGCTATTTCTCTAGGACTTTCGGTTTGTATAACCATCACCCAAATACACAGGCACATAACACAGATCCGTAAAATATGATTCAAACCACATGTCTCCAAGCAAATTAGAAGACAATGCACACAGCAAGTAAGCATTAAAAAGCCAAAATTCAAAAACGAGAATAAAAGAACGAGGATAAAAGGTCAAGACAAGGAGAAAGCAAGTACAAAATCCCAAACCTCTTAAGTCCTCTAAACAATGGTATCACTAAACGGATTCTTCATTGCCACTTAGCTCGATGGGTAGCAAGGTTTCATAGAGGTTTAAGTAGGTTAGATATGGTGGTCTTTCTTCAACTCTTTCTTTCGGCCTACATCGTCTCCGCATGTTACTTAACTCTTCACATTCTCAAACAAGTGCAGTTATTGGTCTTCACTCACATGACCAAATCATTGCACATGCCTTCTCCACCATTTTGTCATCTATAGGAGCCACCCCGAGTTTCTGTCTTATCACTGCATTGCGGATTTTATCTTTGATAGAGTCACCACAGCTACAAAGCATCCTCATTTTCGCCACTCTTGTTTGTTGGATATGTTGATGTTTAACCGATCAACGTTGAGTATTGTACATCATAGCCGGCTTTATAAAAGTGTAATAATGCTTTCCCTTCAGTTTATGGAGAAGCTTTCAGGGGACTATATGCTGCCATAAATTTTAGCTGTTAGAGCTATCATATTTGTTTTATCTAAGATGCATATCTTCTTGTTCGTATACTTGAAGTAAACTAAAATCATACATGCTTGTTTCATCAATTTTCAGGCGGAAAATCTTCAGTGCTATTGGACATAAAGCCTTGGGATGATGAAACTGACATGAAAAAACTGGAAGAGACTGTAAGGAGTATTCAAATGGAAGGACTTCTCTGGGGAGCCTGTAAGTCAATTACCAATTTCGTATCAAGTTTTCCCACTAGAAAATAATTAAGTTGTAATGATCTTGTGTCTGAGGTTCTCCTAATTTTCTCAAAAAAAGGTTATGACCTTTTACTGATAATGCGTAAAAAGTTGGACAGACTTTAATCAAGTATTGTGAAAATGAGAGATGTTTGTTTAAAAAAACTGAAGTTGTAAATCCAACTTATAAGGTCTTCTTCTGATTGCAGCCAAGCTTGTTCCAGTTGGTTATGGAATCAAGAAGTTGCAGATTATGATGACTATTGTGGACGACTTGGTGTCAGTTGATAGCCTCATAGAAGAAAACCTGACTGTTGAACCAGCAAATGAGTACATTCAGAGCTGTGATATTGTTGCATTCAACAAAATCTGTGAGTATCAATTCTTTCATCAAATATGTAATTCCGAGATTTGTTAAAATACTTCTAATGCTGTTAGTACAGTTTTAACCGATGAGTTATTCACTTGCTTGATCTCCTACTTTTGGTATCATGTTTCTCTTATAAAGTAACTTGTTCTCTGTTTTGTTCTGTGTTCTGTTGTAACTTGTAGTTTGAAAATGTATCTATATCTACTCAATGCTCATCATGTATACCTTGACAGTAATATTTGGTTAACGTGCAACATGTTAGCCTTGCTTTAGATTAGGTATGAAAAGGGGTTCAAAATTTGTAATTATTCTTTACACGCTTGTTAAATCTGTTGCAATTGGTATAGCTGTTTGAGGATTGTAATGGGTAAAATGTTGTTGATGGGATACCCATTACAATGTCAAATGTCCGCCCAGCCCATGCATGTACAGGCGTAGCACCTCTCAACTTGTGATTAGTGAATTGTTTTATTTAACTTTAGTGTAGCATTATCCTAACTTATTGCTTATGTTCTTTGCAGAGAATCATGCAAGTCAATGTCTGCCAAGGAACATGCTGTGAAGTACATCAACTTCTCAGTCTTGAAAGTCCTTTGGAGTCTATTCCAGTTAAGAGTTTGTACTGGTGTTTCATTTCATTGTTTGTTAGTTTGGACTATGCAAGCTTGAAGTGACTTTTTTTATAAGTGACAGATAAAAGTGGTTTCCTTAAAGGATTTTGGTTAAAAACTTATGATATGTCATGGAGTTATCAGTTTCTTGTCCGGAAATGCTAATAAAGCTATATTTTTATGCTTGGACCACTTATGCCATAATACAACAACAACCGGTAAAATTCCCACCTTGATGGGATGTGAGGAGGGTAGGATGGTAGGATATATGCAGCTATATTCCGAAGGAGGCTGCCAATAGGACAGTCATACATATTTGGTATGCCTGTTACTTTTTAGATTTCAAAATAAGTGAGGTTTACGGAAAGGATTTATTTGACGTCCTCGGTTTGAAAATTTGCTGTGGAGTGATGTGTGCATGTCTTTAGAATGTTGGTTTATCAAGCTAAGAGTCCAAAAAAACAACCTCATTCGGATATACTTACATACATCTTTTCCTTAACAGATCCTGCGTAGGTGGGTTTACCATTATGTAGCTGTTTTACAATCCCCAGTATATATGTTGTAGAGGTGTATGAGATATTGTTAGTGATTGAATGATTGTTTAAGTGGTGATGCTCATAGTTGATTTTGTTTGTACAATCGGTTTGTTATTCTCGACTACGCTTGTGTGTTTTTGAGGAAACCATCCTCATTCTTTGGTTTCAAATGTTATTGACAATTAGCAGTTTTTAAATCCCATTTGCAGCAATGTTTAAGTTTTTTTAGGAAAATATAGATGAATTTCGTGAGGATTGTGTTGTTGGTTTCCATCTTGAACCTTCCTGAAAAAGTGGGATTAAAAGAGGTCAACTAGTTCTCCCATTCCGGATGGTGGTCTGGATTGAATGAAAAATGTCGGGGGTTAGAGCTACTTGGTCATGCCCTCAACTTTGGGCAAATGTCATAGTTAGAAATCTTGAAAATGCTGGAGAAAATAAAATTAGGCATCTGTGGTATTCTAGGCATCCGTGGTATTCTAACTGATGGCATGGGATTGGATCTATTTTGATTTTTATTTCTAAAACTTTGGTCTATATAGTTATAGAATTTATTTAAATAAAAAATTGCCAATCAATGTTTAAATTCGTCAAAACTTTGATTGTATGAAGTATCGAAGAAGTCGATAATGCATAATAAATCTTATTAATTTAGTTTTCAGAAAATATTTGAGGCACCAAATGGTTAATACAGCTCCTGTAATCTCCTACGAAGAGCCTTCTGACATTTTTTATGTGTTTTCAATTGTGCAGGTTATATTTATGAATTATGTAATAGATTGGCTAAATTGTTTATTAACATTTCTTGACCAACAATTAGATAGTCCATTAGTCATATAATGTTAAAAAAAAAGATTTCATAACTTTTTGTATAATAAAGATAAAGTATATTGACATATAATTATGTTATAGCTCATGATTCTTTGGTAGTAATATCATCGTTTTATTGGAAATGTCAAAATTAATTACTTTCAAGAGGAGGTACTTGGTGATGCAGCCATCATGGTATGCGGAAATAGATTGGGCTTTTAACTTTAGGTGCTTCTTCCCCCGTCTTTCAGTAGAAGAATTGATATGCTGAAATCTATCCTAGAATGATACATGGATTTAGCATATCTAAATCATAAGTTTGATATGTACTTTTACCTGCTCAAATATAAGTTTGATGAAGGAAAATCAGATCCAACGGAGACATTAACATGATTATATACATTTCACGCAAAATACAGAATAGTTGGGAGAAAGTCTTAACTATAAAAAGCCATGACTAAAATCAAAAGAATAAAAAAATTACATTTCTGCAGCCAATAGCATAATACAAAATGATCCAAAACAAGAGGAAATTACAAAACAAAAATAAAAATCTACAAAAAACAGACTATATATCTTGCAGATAGGCTAAGCAACATACGACCTGATAAAATAAATGCTGTAAATAATCAAAATCCAAAGAGAACTATGAGAGCTTCAAGCCGTGCGCCCGAGGCCGATCTACGGTTAAAAACTAGAGCTCGAGTAAAGTGGATCGGACCGTGCTTTTGACGAGTTCCGTTGCCCTTTGTCGGGGGCACGGCTCTCCTATTGCGGAAGCAACAGGAAGTAAGAAGTCGTGCCCATCTCGGACGTCCATCTCTATTTATACGAATATCAAAAAATAGTATAAAATTTTCGTCCGCTTATTTGATCTATTTGTAAGTATTTTTTTTGAAAAAAATTTCAACTACAAAGTTTTAGATTGCGATGCAATCTACAACTTTATAATTGAAAAAGCAATCTAAAATTTTGTAGTTGAAAATTTTTTCAAAAAAATCCAAAACGATGTGCCAAAAAGATGATTAAAGTATTAGATCATTTTTTTGACATATTGTTTGACATTTTTGCAAGAAAATTTTCAACTATAAAATTGTAAATCTCATCAAAATCTATAACTTTATAGTTAAAATTTTTTCACAAAAGTATCAAATAATATGTCAAAAAGATGATTATAATTGTGATCATCTTTTTGGCATATTTTTTAATATTTTACGAAAAAATTTTGATTACAAAATTGTTGATTTTAATTGGATTTATAACTTTATAGTTAAAAATTTTTAAAAAATGCCAAACAATATGTCACAAAATGATCTAATATTTTGATTATATTTTTGGTATATCGTTTTATATTTTTTGAAAAAAAAATTAATTATAAAATTATAAATTGCATCACAATCTAAAATTTTGTAATTAAATTTTTTTTTAAAAAAAATATTTAATAATAGTTCAAATAAATAAATAAAAATTTTATATTATTTTTAAAATTCGTACAAATAAAAATGAGGTTAAAAATCTGTGCGGCTTCCTACTTTCTTTTGCGTCCGCAATAGAGGAGCCGCGCTCTTTTGTAGGCGCTTCATAACTCTGATGAGAATTACAGGCTGTCCCTAGTTTATTTATGTTCAGCCAAGTGGCAGTGTATCTGCATTGGAGACATGATGCCGGCCTGGATAGATTTGATTGCACCTGACACCAAGCCACGTCGACTTGTTTCCTCTCGCCATGTCACTCACTTCGGTTGCATCAATCACTCTGTTTTTTAACCTATTTCCAGAAAAAAAAGTTACAAATCTCTCGCCGATCGCCAGCGGAGCTCACGAAGTTGTCGATCGTCGTTATCTCCGCTGTTCAGAAGCACAAATTCTACAAAACCTACTGCAAACTTGATCACTTTAAGGATTATCAGATCCAAGCGCAGTATTAATTCTCACGCGCTGTTGATGTTTTAGAGTCAGCGCTGACTATCGTTACGTAAGTTTGAAGTTTGACAAAATTTAAGTGCATTTCTCACCGTATTTTATCTCTATATCTAATTGGAGTCAAATTCAAAAGCACTTCACTGACCTAGATTTTTTCATGTTTATAATGCCAGAATCTATAGAATTAACGAGATGCAGGCTGCCGTAGCGGGGGTGAAGCTTAGTTTAGGGCCTCCCGAGCATCGAAGCAAGGGGAGATTGCTTGGCGGAGTGAGGAGGAGAAGTTTCCGATCAAGGGATCTGTCGATGCCAGAAAGTGGATACTGCTGCGCAGCAGCGCCATTCCGGTCGCTGAATACTGGAGTGGAGATGGTATATTTAAGGAGTGGAGTTGGTAGTATCTTCGGTTCCAGATCGAGAGGTGGAACAATCAGAGCGCAGGCATACGGTATGTCTTTTTGTTTCTTCTTCCTTTTTTTTCTGCTTTTCCGCCAGAACTTAATTATTTAAGGATTGTTAATAAGGTTTTCGGATGATTTTACTCGTTTTGGTTTATGCTAATTGTGCTTGTTGGTTGCTTTATTTTGTGCTAATTTTCTGACCTTTTCGTTACATTGCGCGCGTCAATGACTAGCGGGCTATACGTAAGTTTCCGCCACCAATATAATAGAACTTTGTTTCTTTTTTTCTTTTTTTTTTTAAATCTGGTTTGGTCCATGGGTTAGCCCTGAGCAGAATTGTGCTTAGATACCCTCTTGTGTGGAGTATTTTAACCACCAGTCCTGTGTACTGGTGTTCTTCTTCTTTTTTCTTTTTTTTTTTTTTAAAAAAAGGATTTGGTTCAAGGTCTGGATATTAGGAATCGTCGTTTGTTTTTCCTTTTTTGAATAATAGGCTTCTGCAATTAAAACGTGCTATTAGCTTCAACAGAGGTCATTTACGGGCATAACCGGTAAATTGTTGGTAATGCGAATGGTTAATCAGATTGCTTGCCTTTGGTCTACAATGGTCATCAGAAACAGTGTATGATAAAATGTTACTGTTTTTTGCTTCCGCACATTGTCTGTTAGTCAGTTCTGGTGATAAGAGAGACTTCGTAGAAATGTTGATTACATTTTAGGTTATTCCACGGATGATATAAATATTGAACTTTCAGTTTTTAATAATGAATTAAACTTATATTTAAACATTATGTTGAGGTATGTAATTAATAAAGTTTGTGCAACTCCAATGAGTTATTAGCTTCTAGACCATAAGCCCTTCAAGGGCAAATCAGGCAACTCACAAACTTAATTTTGAAGAATGCTTGTGATGTGCTAAACTATTAAAAGTTAAAATTGTAGTTAAAAAAGGATATTAAGTAATTTAAGTTGCAGAAGAATAAGCAACTGATGCTTAAAAATTCTCTGTATTAAAGAATGGAACTATCCAAAAGTACTAGCATGTTAAAGTGATATTATTGCAATTTGTATATGACAAAGAATGGATGTTTTTGCACGTGATTGCTAAAATGTCATAATAGGTGTCTTATGATGATTGTTATTTCTATGAAACATCTAGCAAGGTTGCTCTGGTTTTTACCCATTTGATAACTTGAAACATTGTTTTTCGGCAGTTAGCAGTCTATTTTCACATCTGAGCAGTCTCGCGATCAGATAGTGATCGAATTTCTTTTTTTTGGAGCTAGTGAACTTTACGTTTAGGATATGCTTTCTCATGCCATTCAGTTTCTTATGCTTTAATGCTCATAACATTTTATGTATGATTTTTTGTCTATCTTAGATGATCTAGAGGATGTTCCTACACAAAAGCTTCAGCCCAAATCTTCTGGAACAGTTCTTCCCTATGTTGGTGTTGCTTGTTTAGGAGCAATCTTGTTTGGGTACCATCTAGGGTACGTTATTGGGTTCTGATCCTTGTCGCATAGATCATCCTCAATGAATCAAGAAGCTTGTACAGATAACTAAAACAGTGTTCATATTTTGCATATTTTTACAGTGGATAACTAATATTTGTGCATATTTGCCTATCATTTGTTATATGGAGCAGGGTTGTCAATGCATCTCTTGAATATCTGGCAAAGGATCTCGGAATTGCTGAAAACACTGTTTTGCAAGGTAAACATACTTCAACGAGTTTCCAAATGTCTCTTTTGGTAAGGGTATTAGAAAGTTAGAAGCACATGCCATGCATTCCCACTCTTTAGGAACACAGACAGATTAAATATTTTTCTTCTTATCTAACAACGGCTCATGAGATTTCCATATAAAGATGTACTCTCTTATTCTTTTAAATGTGTGCACCAGGATGGGTGGTTAGCACAACTCTTGCAGGTGCTACAGTAGGTTCGTTTACTGGAGGGACATTAGCTGATAAACTAGGTCGGACAAAGACGTTTCAGCTAGATGCAATTCCACTTGCTGTTGGTGCGTTTCTTAGGTACAGGACCATCTCATTTCGATGAAAATTATTTGTTTTATTCAAGTTCTACAGACTTTTTTTTTTAAAATCTAAGATGTTATGCATATTTTTGCAGTGCTACAGCCCAGAATGTAGAGACTATGATGATTGGTCGCTTACTGACTGGACTTGGAATTGGAATATCTTCTGCAATTGTGCCTCTTTACATATCTGAAGTAACTGCTTTCAAACTGTTTTTTTATTCTAATCAGTATCATTAGTTATCATACTAGGTTTAGTTTGACAGTCGATAATCAGTTACCTAGGATGTATTTGTCGAACGAAGGATAAATCCTCCTTGGCTCAAACATAATTCAACACTTTAGAATACATATATGCTCGAATTTCTTATCCAAATTAGACAAACATAGAGCTGCTAAATAAAGCAAATTGAAACAACAATCATTGTATCGATAGGAATTTCAGAATTTTTTATAAAACAATTAGGTAAAATTGTGTTCATTCAAAAACAGTAAAAGTGTTTAAAAATAAAGGCGTTGCATGGAATAGTGTGGTTGCTGCCCTTGGAACAATGGATGACCCTGATGTAGGCTTGCTTATCTCTTTTGTTCCCGAAGTCTGAAGTGGGGCTTATCCCTCCGGTTCCATTGATACCACAAATATGAGACCTGTCAATTTGTGCTCCTTGAAGCCCTTATTATCTTTTGAGTTATAATAAAGTAAATTTAGGGTGTTGAGTAAAAAAGAGAAAGAAAAGGGTTTTAAAGCTCTTAGATGAAGCCAAAGCTACGAGATGTTGCTTGTTACTTTCATGTACGTTGTTGATGTATGTAAAATATCCCTTAAGCTATCCGAAAAGAAAAATTGATCTCCAATAGAGTGCAAGAGAAAGTGAGATAGGCAGGTTAGAGAGACAAAAAGAAAAAGCAATTTAGATAGGTCTTTTGCAGTTTCATTAAGAAGCAGTAGCTTCTCAAAGTAGCATGGATTGGGGAAGAATGGTACTAACCATGATTGGTTACTCCACTTGAATTAAGAAGAGGCATTTTCTGAATATACAAATATCTACTTGGTGATTTAAGGGGAAAACATCAAATGGTCATGCTAGGTGCCTCATCGGTTTTGACCTGCACTAGTTGAGATTGTGTCCAACTAGGTTAACTTTTTAACTAGGACCTTCTATCAATCTTTTGCAATCCAACACATTGGAGGACGACCTTTTAAAATTTAGTTGGAGTCCTGCAGCTGTGCACTGAACTAGATTTCCAACTATTTTGGATCTACATGTGTCCCATGCCTTGCCCTCACGACTAATCTGCTTCAAGGACCTCAATACAGGTTGAAACCCATGCGAGTTTTAGAGAAGTTTGCCCCTTCTATCATAAATTCAAAAAACATTTGAAAATTTTAAATTGTTGTTGGAATGCTATGAATTTGACTTTAAAGTTTAAAACTTACAAAAGTTATCCTTAATAATTAATTCAAGGTCTACGATATCTTTGTAACCAACACTAACTCGTGGGACAAGGTTTATTTTGTTGATAGCTTTATATTGTCCAAAAGGATTCAATTTCCTAATGTTATCAAGTGCAAGCCATGAACTATGTGAAATGAAGAGCTTTGGTTGTTATTTCATTTAGTCCTGACTTCAAGAATTTCTAAGTGTCAACTGCAACTTAATTCCGTAATTGTGATTACAGTTGGGGACAACTTGTGTAACAATCTAATTCTGTCTCAATACAGATTTCTCCCACTGAAATTCGTGGGGCACTAGGATCAATTAATCAACTTTTCATTTGCATTGGGATTCTCGCTGCTTTGGTTGCTGGGTTGCCTTTGGCAGGCAATCCCCTATGGTTCGTCTTCTAGTCCCACTTTGAGCTTTTATATACTTCATTAATATTAATGAGATAATTTATGGAGGTAATCAGCGTAACTAATCACACTGTATATGCACGGCAGTTGTTGTGGGTTTACATAATTTAACACAAGCCGTGATATGTGGATTAGCGAACATACACAAATGCCATGCAAACAACACTCACACTTGGTGGAAGCTAATTCATGGCAATGGCTTTTAGGAAATCTTGCTGGTTACATTTGTCTTTGAGCTTCTGCTACATTTGATTCTCTCATGCTCTTCATGGCATTTTATGAGCTACGTAGGTAGTTAAAAGAAAGTAAATCCTGACTGGGGATCTATACTGAGAGGCTTTTTCTGAATGTTTATATTGCCAATTCATATTACAAAATTGCAGCATAGCACTTAATGGCTAAGTATGTGGTAGGATTCTTCTTATGCTGGCTACAAGTGACCTCCAGGCTGTAGAAGATGATCCTTTTCTTCTTGATTGTTTTGACAGAACTTATTGAACTCTGTCCAGATTCTTAAACCTAAACTTACTATCATAGTGATCTGGATGTATCTAGGGTAAATGATAAATCAGCCCTGCTTTTCAAACATTCTCCAATTCCCATGACAGAAAATTGTTCAAATCTGGCCATGGTCGGAAAGTTCCCAGTGTTTCAGGCGTCTAATGCAATGTTGCTAGCAGTGTATTGTAGTGTCGCTAACAGTTTAGCATAGTGTTGGATGTAAATGTTCCGTGCGAGCTACGTTTAGTGTTGTTAGCAATGAACTATAAAGTATAGTGTTATGAAATTGATATAGTGTCACTGTGGAGTAATGTTAGTGATGAGGAATATTAAATGTAGTGTTGTCAGTTGAGGGGTTAATTTGAGAAAGGACAAACTATGGTCTTAATTGAACAAACCCCATGGATTTATCTTGCATTAAGGTTATACTGAAGCTGAAACTGATATCAGGCTGTCATTGTTTATTGAGAAGAAAGCTAAGCAACATGCTGTCACAGGAGATGTATCACATATCTGTTTAACCATGCACCTAGGACTAAGATCCGGTCAACCGAAACTTGAGTTTTCTCCATTTTACTAACCTAGTGCTAGGTTTGATATTCAACTATTACTATTTCATAATAATTTTTAATTGAATGACGGTACATCACAAACTTACTACAAAATTTATGGCTATGGCAACCAAATTTGCTACTACCTTTTTTTTTTTTTAAAAAATGGTCATGATAGCTTGACCTTTTGCAACCAAATTTGCTTTCAAGTTGGCTGCTGCACAATTTTTTTTTTTTAGCTAATCACGAGTTTAGGCAACAAATCTTGTGGCTACTCAATTATTTTAGCTATCAGGGCATTAGTTTTCGACCAAAAAAGGGCTATGAAGGTATTAGTTACCAAATGATCATGACATTTGATTGCCAAATTTACCAAAAAGCTTGGTTTCTGTATGCTTGCAGTAATTACTTTTGGTCGTGCACAGACATCAAGTAGCTAGATATCATATACTTCCTATGATCAATGAGAGGTTGTAGCAAAATTGCACATAGAAAGTCAGAAAAATGAAATGAATGACAAAATTGGTCCATGTAGTCCCTATTCCCTTGTTGAGAACTACCTAGAAAGAGCCACACTAGGTAAATTTATGAGCAGGCTTCTTTGAACTTGGATGTGTCCTGATGACGAAATGATAATTTAACTAGGTGGAGAACAATGTTCTGGATCGCTGTTATTCCTTCTATCCTCATGGCACTGGGAATGGCTGTTTCTCCTGAAAGTCCTCGCTGGCTCTTCCAGGTTTTAACCAGTTTGATTTCTACTTATTACTTCTTCACTTATTACACCCTTAAACTAGAGGAATTTTCACTGCTATCTACCATGCTGGTCGAGAAAACCCTACTGCCTTGTTTCTGTGTTACAGCAAGGAAAACTTCCAGAAGCAGAAACATCAATAAGGAAGCTCTATGGAAAAGAAAAGGTCATAGAAGTCATGCATGACCTGAGAGCAAGTTCCCAAGGTTCAGCTGAACAAGATGCGAACTGGCTTGATCTTTTCAGTAAACGCTACCGGAAAGGTCAGAATTCTCGCTGGTTTATTAACATCAGAATGGTACTCAGTGCCATGGTAAAAAGTAGGCTGATTTTTCTGTCATCCCAAGTGAACATCGATCAGTTAATTTAATGGAAACACTGAACATCGTACAGTCTAATTTTCGAAACACATTGTTGATTGTTTATTGCAAGTCGGACGTTTGATGGTCGAAGTACACATAAATCTCACTCGGTAGATGCACTCTACTGTAATGTGAACTAAAGACTAAATGGTTGATTTGCTCTTTCATTGTTGGACGAAATAGAAGAGGATTTTTTTGTTATTTTGATGTATTTCCTAGTTTTGTTTTCCTTTTTTCCTTGTACTTGCAATATTCTTGCAGATGTACTTGCAAAATGCTATTTCCAGTAGAACTCTGTAGCCTAATAAAACAAGTACTTTTTGAAGATGAAGTAAACCATGAGCAACACTTTCTTCAGTGATATAATTCTTTAGATCTTTACTTGACTTTTTTTTTTTTTTTTTTTTGGTTCTTGTTTACTAGAAAAAAAAAATTTCACAACCATGTTTTACAACAGCTCATTCAAATAGTTGCAAAGTAAACTTTAGACCCCAATTTGGACCACCTTATATCAATGTTCAAAATTTTTAGAATTTCTAACTCGTTTACCACTTTAGTCTGATTGAAACTTTTTGTTGCATATAGTTACCAAGGTTTCTTTGACCATTTCGCAACCAAAAATTGCTCACAGAAATTTTGGTAGCTAAATCGATTTCGTCAGTAAATAGTGATATGTGGTATTAGAAACAGATGTTGAAGATCAAAATTTAAAGAATGTGGTTGCTGAATGTCAAATTTTATAGTAATAATTCATCTTAAGGGTGGTTGAGAAAGATTAAAACATCGGTGGTGATATAAATTTCAAGTTTTTGCCTCGATCACCTTTATTAATCAAGTTCTTCCTGAACCTACAAGTCAAAAGCTAATCTACTATCCAAAAGACACATATGAGCATGCAGCTGATTAGGAATTGAAATACTAACCTAACTATTTTCATCTAGTCTACTAGTGAAAAGACACATCTGTCAACATCTATC
Organism: Xerophyta viscosa; assembly: GCA_002076135.1. Lineage (NCBI taxonomy): Eukaryota > Viridiplantae > Streptophyta > Magnoliopsida > Pandanales > Velloziaceae > Xerophyta > Xerophyta viscosa. The sequence continues at coordinate 1,465,784 of MJHO01000007.1, read as the reverse complement.
TGATTGGGACATGAAAATTTTAACCTGAACATTTACAACCTATCCTGTTGTTTAATCTTCGGTTGTTGGTAATACAACATCCGTTTCTGCCTCTGTGCTTGCTCATTGAATGATAACTGATTCAGCTAAACTTATTTGTATTGTGTAAATATTTATGTAAGTTGGACCTCCTGGGAAGTCCTCGTGGCACTATATATATATGTAAGGTTGTGGGCCTGCCTTAGTACTATGCATAAACGGCTTTAGACTTTCTTTTTGAAATTTTTAATCTCATTTCGTTTACAAACTTTAGGTTGTGGTAGCGACTTCTGCTCATGTAATTGTTAATTCTGGCTGTAAATTTTTAATCTTATTTCGTTTACAAACTTTAGGTTGTGGCAGCGACTTCTACTCATGTAATTGTTAATTCTGCCTGTAACTTTTATAAGCTTCTACGGCTCCTCTACTTATTGCATTTCAGATTTCACATTCCCTAGGAGGGCTATCCCTCCCCGCAACTGTTACATACGTTCATCTCTCTCTTACATGATTTATCACTGCTCGTTACCTGTTGATATTCAACTTACTACAATTTCTAAGCTGCTCCATTGTTAACTATTATTCACCATTGCAGTTGTGAGTGTGGGGGCTGCGTTATTCTTATTCCAGCAGTTAGCAGGGATTAATGCTGTTGTATATTACTCCACGTCAGTGTTCCGAAGTGCTGGCATTTCTTCTGATGTGGCAGCAAGTGCCCTTGTCGGGGCGGCAAACGTGTTCGGTTGGTTTCTCTTGATATGTAATTCTAGTTTCTATAGGTCTTGCTTAATGTGTTGATCCATATGTTGTATTTATTGTTTTTGCAGGAACTGCAGTCGCAACTTCTCTAATGGACAAGCAAGGACGAAAGAGTCTCCTAATTACTAGCTTCACTGGAATGGTATTGACTAACTTACAAATGGATGTACAATTATGTCATAATACGTGCACCTGAACTATTTTCATCTAATATGCGACACATAAATGCATTTTACCTCTTCGACCAAACAAAAAGAAAAGCCTTTTACCTCTTGCTCCATGTTATTGCTGCTGCTGCTTTTTTTCTTTTTTGTTCTCTGTCAAGGCAAACGACAATTCTTAGCTGAGCTTTTTTATCGAGTAATCCCTTCATTCAGCTATATTGACACATGTTTCAGTGGTAGCAAAGTATTGCATATTTTAATGTCGCTAAGGATACATTCATTAGTGACTTTGCTGCTTTTAATTTCTGTACTTTTAAGACTACTCTTTTGAACTTCCTGGATATGCTGCCTTTTGCAATTCTTTTGTGAAGACAGTTTGTGCTACTCTGAAATTTGACCCTTGCATGATATAGGCTACTTCAATGCTGCTTCTTTCTCTGTCTTTCACTTGGCAAGTCCTTGCACCATATTCTGGAATCCTTGCGGTGGTTGGCACAGTCCTGTAAGTTATGATATAGTTAAGACTAATGACCTACAGGCTTCATTTTTTTTTCTTATTGTTTAGATTGAATACTCTTGATGTTTCCACTATCTTTGCAGTTATGTCTTGTCATTTTCACTGGGTGCTGGTCCTGTACCTGCTCTTCTTCTTCCTGAGATATTTGCCTCTAGAATTAGAGCCAAGGCAGTTGCTTTGTCCTTGGGCATGCATTGGGTAAGTATGAGTTTTTAAGCTTTGACATCAAAAGTATACAGCAACCACCTATGGGTGGAGTAATATGACACTTCAGTTTGAAGTAAGGTTGGAGTATGAATCCAAGCTTTCCAGTGAATTAGCACCTGATAGATTTTAAAAAATATATATATATATATATATATATATATATATATATATATATCAGTTACATTTTGGCACCTAATGTTAGCGCATGCTTGTAAGTGCACTGATATGAATAGTCTCCAATGTTTATGGGACAAGAGTGAGACAAAATTCGTGAATCAGTTGGTAGCAAAGCTTAGGGCCTTTATCAGAAAATAATGTTAAATAAAATAAATAATGCTGGACAACTCTTAACATATATCTTCCAGTTTTTGAAAATCAAATTTCCCAAGGTGTAATCATCTTAACTCTTGCTCCTCTCAAAAGAGACATTTGTGTGCGCGGAACCAAATTATTTGGCCTATGCAGTCTTAGTTTTTTAGATATAAGGCATACCATCATGTTAGGTTGGACTCGCCGTCCTGCCAGTGGGAATAAAATTCGTTGGCGGGTGCGCACACGTGTGCCTCCTACATGTGACAGGTGGCTTCACCTGGGGATTGGCCCCAAAGTAGTCTTCTCCTAGATTGAACCGGGTAACGACAATGCCGGTACTCAAAGAAAAGACGTACCATCACATCCAAAGCTTGTTCCAGTAATTCCTAGCGTCTCCATTGAGTCCTAAACAAGTCGAAAATGCACTATCTGGTTCAACTTTAGCTAGTAATCTAAGTTGTATTTACAGTCAAAAGTTGAATGTTCGCCAAAATTTTGTGTAAGCTAAGCATGTGAGACATTATTGTAGTAGGTGCTTGGCTAACGTTGAATTAAGTGGTGAATTTATGACTTACAGTTAGGTGTAGGTCAGGATTGTGCCATTATTCTTCCACATCTAAATGCCTGACAAATTCCATTTCGGTAATGACATAAAGGATACTTAGTAATACAATTAATGGTCAAGCTTTCATGCAAGAGAGTACCCAGCTTGCATATGACAAACAGAATTTATGTGTTTACAAATGGCTTCAGTAAAATATTTGACCTCAATATGTTGCTCATCTGCACTGAATATCAGGTAGAGATGCAAACTACTCAAGTAAGGTTTTGTATGTCTTGGAAATTATACCATTTAGATGCTAGTATATCTTACTGGTATGCTTGTTGTAATTATTCATTACATGATGTGCATACATTATTTTTTTCCTCACTTCTCGCATACTGAATTATTTGTAGATCTTTATCTTCTTTGAGTATTTATTGAATGCAGAAATAGAATTACGTAGTTGGCCTCATAATGATAGTTAGTTCAGAATCTCAAGTAAGTTACTTGCATTTCGGTATCATCAGATTTGTAATTAAAGTTACTTGTGTATGTTCGTCTGTAACATAATTTATAGGTTTATTTCTCAAAAAATACTGAATTAAATTATGAAACATTGAAAGAAACCAATGTGTCATATATCAGGTACATCCTGCATTAACTAATGTATCACTCATTCTTGATGTGTAGGTCTCAAATTTTGTAATTGGTCTCTATTTCCTGAGTGTGGTGAATAAGTTCGGGATCAGCAGGGTTTATTTGGGGTTTGCCTCTGTCTGCCTTCTTGCTTCTGTGTACATAGCTGCCAATGTTGTAGAAACTAAAGGCAGGTCATTGGAAGAAATAGAACGTGCCCTGGCACCTGCGTAACTAGACGGGGCCATGGGAGCCTGATTTTGGGCTGTGAGGAACTGCCATATTAACAAGGGCATGAAGAAGAGGAAGGCTTTCTTTCTGCTGGTGATCTAGTTAGATAGTTTGCATAGGGCCATCACATTAACTGCAAGGATTTGGGTCCTCTGAAGAGCTTTGGAATAGTTTTTATACTTTTATGCAAAGAACACTCTTTTAACATTGATTTACTATGTGCAAATCCAGGCCTACTTTTCTGCCTCAATTTTCTTGCCTTGAACTCTATTAGTCGATGGCAGTTGAATGTCAGTGCTTTAACCAACCGACGGGAATCAAAAAGCTAGTCATTATAAACGGGGGAATTGATTGCCTATGGCGGATGGTGAGGCAATCACTTTATAAAGTGAGTCTCAGGGTTGCATTTCCAAAAGTACCACCCGAAAGAGTGGGGAGTTTTTGAACTATGTATTACATGGAGAATAAAATGGACCTTTGTATCTATTTAGACTGAAAGATTAGGGTATTTTAGATGATGGAATGTGAGTTGGTGTTACCGGTAGATTTGCCACAATCATCAAAATTGGAACGTTGTATTGGTTGATTTTTTTTGCACGATAATTTAAAAAAAAATCAATATCTCCACAATATTTTTTTTTTTCAAAATTACACACGTCTGCAATATACAGAATTAACCACATAAGCATGTGAAAAGTCACATGCCATATATATGCCACACTTGCGGATGGCACACGTATTAAAATAACTTTCATTAGGGTTAGATTTGTTGTAATATCCGAATCCCTCCTATGACTTAAGTTTCTTCATCACTTTAAAAATCTGATCACAACAGTAACAAAGTAAAAAAAAATTATAAATAATTATATCTTCTAAAGAGAAAAACTAATAGAATATAAAAATGAAGTTGAAGATACATTTATCACCGAGGCAAAAGGCATGGATAATATCTTGCTGAAGACAACGTGATTAACTAATGAAGAGGAAGGAGGGAAGCTCTTAGATAGTTGAGGGAGGAAAAGATACGATAAAAGAGATAAAAGACAACGACATTAACAATTTAAGAGAGAGGCTGAACTGCTTTGGTGGTTTTGGAAGAGAAAGATACCAATAATCAAATAACGGTTATCAGATGACAATTCGATTTGATAATTTTCTATAGATTATAAATTCTTTATAGTCCCTCACCATATATATATATATATATTATTGGTATGCTATATCATGAGAATAGATTCCAAAATTTTATTTCATATGATTAAGTGTCCTCTGCTGATAAATTTGATTTTTTACATAAAAATGTATTTTATATGAAACATTGGCAACTTTATCTGGACTTGAATAAAGAAATGACATAATTATTTGTATGTGTTAAGGTTTTCGTTTAGCAAATGTAGATTTTGATATATGCCAACTGTGCCGATAGTGCCATTTCAAACGTACCGATATATTTAGTTATTATTTTAAAAATAAAAATAAATACTCAAAATTTATTTTAAAAATTTAATATTTTTCATGTGCTACGCCAATAACTGTCAAAATAGACACGTACCGTATAATATAAACTATATCGACCGGCACGTATAACTATGATGTATATATTATGGAGTTATCTGGCACTCGCCGATATGTGAGAATCCGAACTCAAACCAAAGCTTAGCAATCCATGTCAGACACATAATTGGCATAGAATAATATATTAATTAATTATTTTTTATTTTAAATTTTATAGATATGATATAGGTTTAAAATTAATGAAACTCTTCTTATAATAATATTAAAATTATTTTATTGAATATAATTTTTTAGCTACAAACATTGAACCACCTATAGAATTAAAAGAAATTATTTTACATCATCAGGACGACGTAAAAGAAATTTTTTTAGGCGATAAAGTTATCCCAGAAGTTCACTCCGAGGTTTAAAAAAATGTTAAACTTCAGCAAGACAAAACTGAACTACCAGCAAAAAATAAACTTCGAGCGACACTTATGTAATGAACTCGTATGCTATAAGTCTATAACAGTATCGAAAACTTAAATACTACTCTACTACATGAATTATAAAAGTGAATTATTTTTTAACCAAATAAATAAAAATTAAATTATAATATTTTATTTTTTAATATTATTATGAAAAATTCTATATATAACTGTGCAATCATCGTAACTGATAAATTCTATAAATGACACCAACTCATATTTCTACGAATCGAAGTGTTTCAATCTTCTAATTTGAATAAATCCGAAAAATTCGAATTATTTTGTAATAGAAATAAACTATCTACATCTTTACTGACGACATTGTACGCTTCGTAAATGGGACATCAACGGGTAAAATCCTACAGTATCTGCACCTGCTGTTCTCGATAAGTTGTAATAAAATAATGTTATATAACTTAAAGGTCTACAGTTTACTAAATAGATAAATGTGAGTACTAACTTTTTTACCAAAATACAAATACTAGTGACGAAAGCCACATAAAACTATCGGACTCCATGAAAAGATGAGCAGGAGTCCGATAGTTTTATGTAACTATGCCACTACGACTTTTGTGTGATTGAATAGTTGGATAAATTATTTGCATTAATGTAATATATAATAGAATGATATTTCAAATTATAATTCAAATGCACAATTTTATATATTTCTATTTAATTAATTCCTCAATCCTCATACGAGTACATATTGATCAAACACTTGTATAAGTTTTATTATGACGTACAACCTTATAGTTTAATTTTGTATAGAATTTAAAAAATACTCTAATAGAACTACAAAATTTATAACCTTTTTTAAAAAATAATGAACTACAAAATTATACTTCATATAATCTCAGTTTATCACTTCTCACAAATTTTAACATCGTTAAAAACCAACAGATGTTCACATAACTGGCCTTCAAAAAACCTTTGTCCCTCTAAACAACCAACCGGAGTACCTTATATTGAAGCTGAATGAACAGTTTGGTAATTGAAATGGTCAAAATCCTTTTACTCGTTTGAGTTCTTGGCTCATTACAAATTCAAACTCAGATTCCAAATCCAGCAGCTGTTACATGCAGGCACTGGAATTGGAAACCAATTCTCGAATGCATTAATATCCCCTTAAACAAACCAAACTCCCAAATAGAATATAATATAATATAAAATAATATATATATATATATATATATATATATATATATATATATATATATCTTGGCAGAAACAATCTTTAGCTGAAAATACTAATCCGAACACACCTTGTGAGAGAAACATACAGAGGACAAATATATATGGCAATCTAAATTCTGATTGCATTCTATACTGCATGTTGGAACTTTATAAGTGAGGAAGAATTTGATTTTGTCTGGGAAAATTGGATATACTATGCACTAATTTGTATTTTTACACTCAACTATCCGTAACTTGTGCATGATATCTATACACCTGAAGAAAATGGGAAAGGCAAAGGGGAAAAAGAAGCAGAACCGTGGGAAATTAGAAAGAAAGGCTAAAACAAAATACCTAGGAAGAACACATATTAGCTGTTGGAGGATGAGCAACTAGTGTCGGTCTTGATCACTCTGGTGTTATATGAGCCACAAAAGTTGCACTTATGGTAAAGCCAATGAAAACGGGATGAGCCCTTTCTATCACAATCATTGCAGAGTATGTCCTGGATATTTAATTAAGGTTAACAGGAGGATTACTATTTGAAAGACATCTTATAAAAGTGATGTTATACCTGACATCTATCTTTATATTCTTCAGGAAGCACTTCAGCAGCCAATAATGCATCAAGCATGCCAAAATAAACCTGTAAACAAGCATACTAGAATTAGGTTGTCTAACAAATCGTACTTTCCCAAGAATAGTACCAATAAAAAATATGAGAGAGAGAAAGAGAGACTAGAAACAGCATAGAAGAGCAGAAGCATCAAATCATTAACCAATGACATAGGAAGCATGAATGCAGACTCATGCCAACATGTGATGGATCGATGCTTTTTGTCCGGTGGAGTGCCTTGTTCGTAAACACAGTAAATTTGCTTCAAACTCCCAACCACAACAAACACGGCACTCGATTGGCACTTCCTGCAATTCTTTCGTGTCATTCATGAGTACAGTGCCACTTACTTAGATTGGCTTGTACTTAATCTTGATTACATAACATTAATCCTACTATAATTGGATTACCTATACTCGCCACTTAGCCTTCACCAACTTAATTTGTAAAATATGTAAAATGTAGGAAGAAAAATCAGATAAAATTCCTTACCGCCATGTCTCCCAAAGACTTGCTGCATATTGGACAAGTATAGTGACTGCAGGTGTATGCCTGAATATATTAAATAACAAGAGAAAGAGTCAATTTGATGATTCATACATGAAACCTCCTTACTGTTCTAACCTCAAGAAGAGAATAATACGGCAGATTAGTAATGCTATGAGCAAATCTCATGGTAGGAAATAAACCTGAAAGCAAGCTGAGTGCATGAAATGACCACAGGGTAGTGCTCGTACAGCAAGACTGGATGTGAATAAAAAATCACAGCAAATGGGGCAATTTGACTCTAGGCCTTTTTCTCGACATTTATGCTCTACTAATTTCATCCCTAGGCAACAATTGCATGTCATGCAATGGAAGAAGTCGATGCCCAGACCTTTTCCAACACGACATAGATTGCAGAAGGGGCAGTGATATACAGACCTGCAGTAAACAAATTGGTTAACATTGCAGTAAACAAATTGGTTAACATTCTATATTCTGACAACTTATTCACAGAAAGTCATTCATGTTGTTCATGCCGAACAAACAGAATTTCTTAAGCATGCATTTCCAAACAGGGGAGTATATGGAGTGGCATGCTGCCTTCTATAAAAGTACAAGTCCTTGACAAGAGACTTTACGAAATATTAATATTGTCTGTATATGAAAAAAAAATGAAATTAGGTTAAAAAAATGCATCAGTACACTTGAAGCTTCATTTCTTAAAGCTCTTAGCAGTCTCATTCAAGTAGGAGAACGGAATCTAGCAAAATGCTCAATTAAATCGTGACGAGCGTAAACATCTTGCGCAAATGAAGACAATGACAAACAGCAGTCATAGGTAGCCTATACAGCTTACACACAGGTGCCTGTCAAAAAATGGTCTCAAGCATTTTTTCTTAACTATTTGGGATTTAGAATAAGTTTATCATATCCCTAGATGTCAATTTTCCTTTTGTGTTAGTTGATGACAGTCTAGCTTGGTAACTTAGTCCACATTTATGTTCATCTTTATCTTCACCATGTAGAAGTAGACAACTACTCCAAGGATACTTACATAATGCATGAACTTCTAACCAACATTTACTGCCCATAAAAATGAAAACAGGAAGTTCTGATTCTTTTGAATGGGAAGAACTTAGATTCAGACATCAAACAGAATCATTAGTTTTGAAAATGATTAAAACCCTTCGTATCATTTGCTTACTGCATTTGATACAAGCTCCACAACTTGGACAAGTCACTAGGAGGGAGAAAATTAATTTATACATTGATATTAAAAGCATATCACTGGATGTCGTTGTTGTTGTATATTAAGAGTTGTTGCTTGTGCTGTGATATGCAGAAACAGAACAAAGTCGGACTTTAAGAAAACAATGCTTGTTATGCAACATGTTATATTAGCTCGATGAAAACTTGTAGCGCTAGCTAGTATATTCGTCGATATGTACCTTTCATCATCAAAAAATTTGCAGATATTGCAGTAGTATTTTGCCATTAAGAATCCATCGCATGAAGGTGTCTTGCACATCGGACCAACTGGCTGAATTTTTAAGCAACGCATACACATCATTTCAGTTGTGGCTTTCCTGCAAAAAAAAAAAAAGAAGAGAAAAAAAAAATCATATATGCTTTTCTTCTAGTTCTCTCGCTCTTATCAAAATATAATGACTTTAAAATAAGAGTAATATCAGATGAGCAAAATAACTAACCACGGATTTTACAATGTGAGTATTGTTTTTTCTCTTAATTTTTTCAGAAGAATGATTCTGAAGGAATTTCCTTATAATAAAATCCACAAATGACAAATTACAGGACTAATCTAGACTTGCCGCATAAAAATATCAATCATAAGAGAACATGGGAAATGCTGCCTTCTTGACCATAACAGAAGCAAAAGGGATACCTGTCCATTGAATGATCACTGACTTTATCATGGCAGAACCTGCAGGTAAATAACCTGTTGCAACATGCAGCAAGGAGTTTGCAGTTCCTCTGATAATGATCACAACCATATACTTTCTGTTCCGCATCCCTAAATGATGGAGAACATCCTAGAACATGTTCACCATCTACCTCTTCTCCGGTTGATGCCTGTAGTAGCTTCTGTTGGGAAGCAATCCAGCGGCTGCATAGGATTCCTATAATCAACTATGGAAGATTTTGCAGCTTTTTTATCTATTTACATTACAGGGCTGGTAATGTGGTTAGAACAAACCTGGTCATCAGATTCTGGATAAGATACGCCTTTCTCCTTGGATCAAGTGTTGGATCACGGGAAACCTTGCGAATCTCCGCCTCTAGTTCATTCTGATTCATTCGGAAAATATCCTTCCAACCAGGCTTGAACATCTGATCATTCTGGTCCAGAGCCTCTTGGTGTTCAGCCCCTGAAAGAATGAGTTAGAGAAGATGATAAGTTCCACTTTACCTACTGAAAATAGAAACCGGAAAGAGAAAAAATGGAGCTTACACAAATATAAATATATATATATATATATATATATATATAAATATATAAATATATATATATATAAAAAGCACATATATATGACATCTAATTTTCTCAAATATTTTCAAAATATGATAAAAACAAAAGTGATAATTCCAAAACCTTCTTGATGCTGACAGCCTTCTGCCACATCCGGTGAAGTCTTAAGTGATCCTTTCCACCACTCGTTTAGCCATTCGTCGAACATGGTATTCTTTGTGGCATGTCTCCATGTATCCATCATTTTATTTTGCTCTTCCTGTGTGAGTGCAGAAGTTACCCAAGGTAGCATTGACTGCAGAACCTCCGCTCCTGTTGTTCCGATTATGCGGCCAACAATTTTGTCCTGCTCTTCAACGGTAAAATGCTTGTCGAACAATGGCCATAATTCAAGCTCTTCACGGAAAACATGCTGATCTAAGGTAACACGTATAGATTTGCACATTCCCTGTAGCTTGGTTGCGAGCCCGTTGTGCTTCATTGTTAAATCATAACAATTGGATGAAACAGAATCTGTCTCAGTTGCATTAGTCCTGCTAAATCTTTCATGCAGCTCTGACAACTCCAAAAGAACTTCAGATATATCATTGAACAACTTCTCCTCTTGTTTATGATCGAGAGTGTACGAGTGGCTCACATTATGAAGGGTCTCTCTCGATTCTAAAGCAGGGAACACAATTTCATCCTCTGCATTACTGTGTGCTCTATAGAGACCCCACAACAACCGAAATCGTCCAATGAATTGCCGAAGGAAAGCGTCATCACAGTTTATGAGCTTTCCAGATTCAACATCCAAATACTCCAAGTCTTTGCGAATTGCTTTGTGAAATTTGAATATGTTGTCAATTGGCCTAACCTTGTGCCCCAGGTTGGAAGTTATGGAATCCGTATCCCAGGAAAAGAGACTGGAATTTAGGGAGGGAGCAGAGGAATTGGAAGGCAATGATCTCAAGGACTTTGCAGTTGCCAGTGAGCTTATCCCTAGGTTGCTTCCATTCACCCCCAATCCGGGGACGCAACAAGATTGACCACCACAAAACTTCTTCTCCCCTTGTGCCTGATCAGCTTCCTCAACATCTTCACATGATGTTGAGAGGTTACATCTTTTAGCTGGCGGCTCATTCTTTTTTTGTGGTGATGACGATCTAGCCCTGTTAGTAAGCGGACAAGCACAAGCACAGAATGACTTATCACAATCTTCTGGCATACCACTCTCTTCTTTGAATTGGCAGCCACCTGAAGCCCTTGGAGACAAGCACATGAATCTTCCTGATCTAGAGCCATCCTGGAACCTCCCTTTGCAGGCCCAGCCAGAAAAGAGAGTAACCAATGCTGTATCGGACACCGATGCTGCATATTATTTACCCAGAACTATAAGCCCAATATCCAGGAAAATCATATAAAAAAGATTAGCAGTTTTTATATCTAAATAGAGAAAAAGATGATAATTACACAACCTGCCATCTGCATATTCTGCAGGAACTTTCTCGCCTCACTTTCACTTAGTGTACCAACTAACCAAGGCAAAACACGCTCTAACACCTTCAACGGCATCACACATATACTCTTGTATAGAAGCTCCCGCTGTTTTTTGTAGCTAAAATGCGTCCTTGCTAATGGAAGAACCTACCAGGGTGCAAAAAAGGCTAGACAATTAGAGCAAATATGGATTAGTAAAGCCTTAGCCAAGCATACAGGTGCTAGTATTGGAGTTACCTGGGCTTCTTCATTGTGGAAATGCTGTTGGATGGTATCCATTATTTGGTCAGCATGCGAACATAGCCTTGAATAGAATTCAGCGGAAGTGGAGTTTGAACCGACACTCTGGATATTTTCAATTAAGTTCCTAAAGTTGTTAAACTGGTTTTCTTCTTCAGCATGTTCCTGCACAAAAGAGAATTCCCCATCTACTGCTGGAAATATAACTTGATCCTCAGCAATGCTGCAAATAAAAGGTGATTAAGTTCTCAAGGCAACAGAATTGAACTAAAAAGAAAGGTATTACAGAACGCAGCGATTTGCAATGATGATACAAGACTGTTAAGTAAAAAACATCTCCCTCCAGCTTCTCGACAACCCAAATGTAAGATTAATATATTTTTCACGTGTCCATAAAAACCAAAAGAACTTTCATGTATAAGATACAGACAGAAATTGGCATATACTAGTGTAATATTCCTAAATCATATTATTTCCACGTTAGTATCCAGCTGTGAAAAAGTAATGCTTCAACTAAGAGAAGGCATGTTAAATCCACATACCTGTGAAAGATGCATACCTCAGCAATAAACTGCAATCTCTCATTAAAAGAACGCAAATCAGAAAGATCTCCAAACAGTTGCATCTTCTTTGCTTCTTCTGCAATATCATTAAGTTCCTTTCTAATGGCATTATGCCACTGCAATATTTCATCAATAGGAGGTGGCCCATTTGTATCTATATAGTCAGGATCACCTTGTGCATGTTTTCTCTTTCCTGTTTTTATATGCTCAATTGTGGAGGCCTCATTATCTGTAATTCTTATTGTGTTCTCAGACGCATAAAAAGGACCACAATTTAACTGACAATCTTTACTAGATGAAGCATCTGAACTTGATGGATCACTGCCTTCCATCCAAGTGAATATGACCTAGTATGTTTTTTACAATCTTGAGTAATACAAACAGTTTATTTACAATGCAAACAGCAAAACACAGTTTGAGAAATAAAATCTACCTCTTGAAGCAGTTTTTCTTCAGGAACTATTTTGCACAAACATTTCATCATGTCTTCATATTCATCAGGCGAAACGGAAGAAGCAAGCCATGGCAAAAATTCTGCCATCATGTTAACAGGGATGCTACAGAAGAACTGCCAAACCAAATTAGCCTGCTCCTCTATTGAAAACTTTTGAATAAGCAATGGGAAGACCTATACAATAGGGAGGCATTAGAAATTAATTAGACAGCTTGCAAATATGAGTAGGGAAGGCATTAGAAATTTTCTTGACCAGGTAAGGAAAAAGCAGGTTTAGGAGATTAAAAATCATTGTTAGAATAAAGGATGTCATACAACAAGACCACCATGGATTCGTGCAATTCTGAAAACATGCTACTGAAACGTGACTTTAAATTGTAAAGGAACTTCAAAAACGCCTACCCCCCCCCCCCAATGTAAAAGCAGCGAGCCTACCGACACCTTAGCTTCTTCAATCCAACCAACCAGCCCAACAAACTAGCACATGCTAATCAATTAGGTCTTTCTAGATCAACAGCAGTTTAAATCCTCATTCAGTGATAATATACAATTTATTAAACGGCATCAGATCATGCAAATATGCATCTCCACTTTTCATAAAGCATTTATATAGATACCTTTACAACCATAATCATCTTTTGTGTATTGATAGTAAGAATACCAATAGTAGCTAAACAAATTACTTGTTGCAAAACTATTTCTTCTGTCTTCCAATAGTAAACCAAGCTTATAGCATCTTATCTGACATAAAAAGTCACATGGGGGCTTGACTTTGGTAAGAAGTCGACGTTTTATCTCCCATGATTTACTTAAAAATTTGGTACATTCCTTTGCAAACGCTTAGAAACAATACATCCAACAATCATTCATCCATTGCAATCTTCCTATGTATCAAGGTTTGCGGTGCCGCCGGATCTCGGCACCGGCATCCTCTCTCTCTCTCTCTCTGTAATTTTTTTTTTTTTTTAAATTACTGTCCGCATGTGGGCTTTTTTTTTTTTTTAAGGGTAACGCGCAGGCGAGAGAGAGAGAGACAATTTTAACGGGCGACAATTTTAACGCGCAAGCGCGCGACCGGCAGTGCCGGTCGCGCGCCTGCGCACTTTCTTTCTTTTTTTTTTCCTTTCTTTCTTTTCTTTTCTTTTTAAAAAATATAATAATATATAAAAAAATATAAAAATAAAACTTTATGATAGCAAATTCGGCACGTCATGAATTTAAAATTTATCGAAATCAGCACGATAAATTTATACTATTTATTTTGGATATATAATTGAGTTTTTATATTTTATTTTAATATTTCTTTTTTTATTTTTTAATTATTATTTAAATAATTTTAATATTAAATATAATACATTGTACAAATCGGCACGGCACGATCGGCACGTGCCTAATTTCAGATTTACCGATACTCGACTCAGCACGGCACTGAAAACCTTGCTATGTATATCCATGCAAGTGAAGAAGCTTTAGATATATGCACCCTTTAACTTCAGTAAACTCTCCCATATTCCTCCTGTTCATGAAAGTCACTAATCTTTTGCAAATACTGTTACAAGTTTCAATTGTCATTACTTGTGTGCAATTATGTGTGGTTTTGGACATCCTCAGACTTCAGAAAGCATATATTACCAATTACTCCATATGACATGCCTAAGGTACAAAAGAAAAACCTAGGAAATTTGTTGCAAATAGATGCAAAACTATAATAAATATTAAGAAATCATAGTAACTTAAAACGATCTTCTGCTTTTACAACTTATCAAAACCCTCCAAAACTAGGGAATTTCCCTCCCATTCTTCCCCCATCTTAACCACCATTCATGTCAGCGGAAAGCAATAACTGAGGGAGATTTCAGCATGAGGCATATGCCACAAGGTTTGTTGCTAGAGACAAATCATATTCCCGCTAAGAGAATATTACTACGAAGCAGTAAATTGCAGAGAGCAGCTTCGTCAGAGCAGCTGTATTAATGTGACTATATTTAAGATTATGTGATGGCCAATCTAGTTAACCAGTATAGAAAAACATCTGGTCTTGAAATAGCAATAATAAAAGTTACAATGATCTTGTTTGTTCATAAATACAGCACTGGTTTAAGTTTAACTACCAAAATAAACAAAAACAGCTCAATTCAATAAAACGAGAACAGAAACATCAGCAGTTGGAACTTTCATGTATTCATTCAACAATAGAAGAAGTGAAATGTTTATCTCCAGAAACCATGGTCTTTACGTGCCAGTCAGCATAACTCATGTAGGACATATGTGCCAGTGCAAGTAGTTACTGGCACTGGCATAGTTGTTAGGTACTTTAAAAAAATGTGGTTTTTAGGTACGATCCGAATGGTCGGTATATATCGAGGTTGAATTTACTAAACTCTACTTGGCTAGGCATTGAGAACCTTTGACAACAACAACATAAACAACTGCAGGGTTATGCCACAGAGAAATCAGTAGCATCTACATTGGAATTCCCTATTTATGTGAAATGATGCGAATGTTATTCCACAATTTCTAAAATTAGATGCATACCTGCTCCTCTTCCTTAGACATGTGCTGAACCAGTGACGTCTGAATTGCCCCAGTGCAAGAAGCCAATTCGCGTCGAAAACTATCATTATTTTGCATGTCTGAGTTTAGCAACTCGAATAATAGATCAAAGAGATCATTCTCGCCTTTGTGCTCAAGTGAATATGTTCTTGCAACATTCTTGACTCGTATGTCCAGCGCTGGAAATATGACCTGTAAATTGAGCAGGAAAAGCTATTACTATTTGGATGTTGTGGTACATTTGAAGTTCGTTTAATCTTTTCACATGGTTCTTCAAGAATCAAGATAGACAACAAAAAACATATCTGACTAATTAAGCTGGAACATGGGCATCAAAAGACCGCTTTCACAATCCAGTTCAACAACATGCATCTCCTAGCAATGTGATTGGACACTTCCAGACGAACATTATGCCACTTAAAAAAAAAAAAAAAAAAAAAAAAATTATATATATATATATATATATATATATATATATATATATATATATATATATATACTTAAAGAGGATAGATCCAAAAAAACTCAACGACAAACAGACTTTTGAAGATGGGCAGCATATATAATTTTGACCTCAGCATTGTCTTTCTGTTGAGCCATGCTAAGAAACATGCAACATACTTAGATACAATTATACCATTAATTTTGTGATGTCGACTGTCCATGAAAATGATTTAGATGATTAAAAGTTATATTAGTTTAGGATTATATTGATTTTAGGACACTCAATTTAGTAAGATTCTATAATTGGTAGTTTTTACATTTTTAGAGTTTATATTTAAATATGACTCTTAGAACAATATATTTCGGGTGAAGCCTCTTTTTGGACTGTGTTGCCTTGATCTACTTCTCCGCTTGGTGTTTTCTATCATGGCATCATACCCTTTTCATATGCTCATGTTGTGCTCGTACACACATCATCGCTGTGGGCAAGCGATCAATGTTCCAGTGCTCCACATTCTTCAATTTTGGCATTGCCATGTACTATGCCATTGATCTTTGCTAAATGAAAGCCATTTGAATTCCTACTATTGTTATGTCCTTGGCCAGTTTCAGTGACTTCTTCGCTAGCTGTCTAGCATATAGCTCCCTGGGAGTTTGACATGCGATCATCAAATTGTTTGTCAATTTGGTCTTTTTTTTCTTTTTGTATTTATTGATTCTTGCAGAATTTTGTTATTGAACTTTTTATGGCCTAAGTTTGAGGCAAGGTCCGTTTAGACTTAGCTTATGACAATGTTGATGTTTGAACTCTCAATTGACTAGCATTTTATAGTTAATAGAATATCAATTGGTACTGTTATTAGGTAGAAACAGAACTCTAGGTCTTTTAGGATGATTGATGTTTCAACTCACAGTTGACTAAGAACTCACGGTTAATAGAGTTATCATTTTGGTAGAACTAGAACTCTAGGTCTATATATTTGAGACGAAATCAACTAGTGTACCTGTAATCGATCTTTTGGTCATCTAAGAGGAAGACAGCCTTTTTATGGTATTCCAAACAATAAAAATACAAATACCTTATTAATGAACTTGCTTCTCGAAATGATCTTGTTCCTAGAGCAGTACAGAAATCTAACAAGCTCTTTAGGCATCTAAATGGAAACCCTCTTAAAAGAGAACCTCTTATGTTCTAATTAGTAAAGGTAATATTAACTTGTAGTAATTATTAACTTATACTAACTAAACAAGATGCCATATTACAGAGAATATGTGTCAATCATGGAACAGACACGAAGACCTCCCAAGATGTACTCCAATTAATATCATCTATCTTTAAACTAACTTATTGTAGTTGGAAAATGACGAAATGACTTATCGTACATCTGTCAAAAGCCTCAAACAAGCAATTGTTATGGTTAATCAAGAATAGATTACTTAAGATAATAAAAATAGGAAAGAGATAAACTCCCCAAACGAAAGGTGCTTGAACAGGTTAATTTCTCCAAGAGCATAAACTCCGCATCTAGTTTTATATGAGACAAGGAAAATGTTTCTATCTTGCAAAGCTACATCTGAATAAGAAGTCAGACATGTATAGTAATTTTAACTTAACCATCAAGAATTAAGCCTAATCATTATCCACTAACACCCTCTAATCTATAGCTTAGAAGTTTTATAAAGAGGGACTCAAGTCTCGCAAAAATATACTACTAATCAATGAAGTTGCACTAGATTGCTCAAAAAAAGAACATAAATATTCAATGACGCTGAATGGTGTTGAACGGCACTCAAGTGCTTGCCTAAACACCCTCATGATGTACGCAGTGCGAGGGAGAGAACTTGCTTTTTTTATTGCAAAACGGTAGTTGCATCAGCAAAACTGAGACAATGTCAAGGCACACGCATGAGTGTATATACAAGAACGCAAACTGCATTACTATGAGGTACGACAACATCTCAGCTACCAAAACAACTGTTTTCATAAATTTTTCTTGGGCTCTTATTTAAATAGTTTAAATCTCACTAAAAAGACCAAATTGTTTTTTTAAAGACCATTTCACCAATAGAAGTATAGTCTACCTAAGCGTAACGATTTTGCATAAAATGGTGACAACACAGGGAATGCGGACAAATCGTTCCATTTCCAACATGACCCGAGCCATTATCACTAAACTATGTAGTTAGATGGCTTTTGACACCAGTAACAGATGAACAAATACTCAATTATAAATGTGAGGTAAAGAACGAAAATAGAGAGAACCACACAAAGGATAGGAGGGAATCCGTTGTTGTGCATGATTTTCTTCTCCTTATCTGTCTTCTTCACTAGTTCAACAACTCGGTCGTTCTACACGTTTCCTTCTTCTCCGGTTTAAAGAGCAAAAAAGCAGAACACGAGCAGAAAGAACATAGATCACACAGCAGCAAGAGCAGACAATACAGCTTAGAGCATTCATAGTAGAGGGCAGCATGACCAATACAAGTTACCTTCATAATGATATTACAGAATAGACATTGTGTACTTTCATATGTTTTTATTACACAACTTATGTTCACTAGTGTCTTACTTCCATGGAGCTAGCACGCAAAGCACCTTATTAGAACCTAGCTAAAGTATTTAAGAGGCCTGGGCACCTTGCTCCTTTGGTAACGCTCATGATACTCATCTCTCCCTGAATGAGAGAGTTCAACTTCTTTTTACCAAATATTATGAGCTGAAATGAAAGTGTAGGAAGAATATATATGAAAATCAAAGTCATTTTTTGGGATCTGGATGAAACCATTAAAGATAGAAAGAAAGACTAGATCATTGAGCCATTCAGAATGAGAAGGGTAGCAAAGTCAAAGTTAGGTGGAAGAGCTGCTAAAAGCCCAATTAAGCCATAACGTAAACACGCAATTCAACTAGAAATTGAGCATCCAAATGGTAGCACCTGTTCACATATCCGCACTAGTTTGCTCAACAAACATAAATATTCAAAGACACCCAATGGTTTCCAAAGGTTTTTGAGTGCTCGTGTAGACGGCCTCACAAAGTAGGCAAGGAGGTCTCTTGGTTTCTGATTCCGCAACCGTAATAACATCAGCATGACAATAAGTACACATAAAAATGTACCTATATGAGAACCCAAACGGCACTCATATACGTACGGCAATCACCCAACTAACAAGAATAACAAAACTCGTCTTAATTTTTTCCATGACCTTATTTAACTAGTTTAAAATCTTACTAAAAATAATGTAATGCTTTTGGACAGATTATTCACTGACAAAGTTACAGATATCTAATATTTTCATATCCAATCCAAGCGATTTTCCTTAAAATGGTGACAACAAATAGAACTGATTCAAGTCTTTCCATTTTTCAATTTCCACCGAACAAATATCATTAAGTGTTTTCTTGATGTCGTTTACGTCATCTAAAACAAAGGAGCAAATAGTCCATTCTTAAAGTCAGGGCAAGAAAGAAAATCAAAGAGAACCACAACAGTGAGAATCAGGTCTTTTTGAGTTTCATGTGAGTGCTTTTCTTCTTTTCTCTTTTTCTGTCTCTATTCATCTCTCTTCTTTCTTAAGAACACTCAGTCAATCTGCCCCTCTTTGTCCTTCTCAAGTTCACCTTTTGCCATGATCAAAGAGAAAAAAGTGAAACAAGAGACGAAAGCGCAAGAGCAAACAGCACAGCTGAAAGCATTCTTAGAGAAAGTAGCATGAATAGATACATATTACCTTCACGAAGACATTACTGAATAGAGTATTCTCTATTTCCACGAGCACGAACATTCTAATAAAGTGCCGTCTATTTGTAGGATATGTATCAGACATGGCACTTCTTAGAACACTCCTGGACACATGCAGACGCGTGTCGCTGTGTCCAATATCAGAAACTTCATAATTATTTTATATTTCTACATAGGATATTTGCAAGCACTTGTTAAAGGCATTTTTATCTCTATATTAAGTTAAACTAAATAAAGTATAGAATAGACTACTATGTATGCTAATACGATATCAGCAAATTTTTTAAATACGTAATTTTTGTATTATGTCTCACTTCCATCAAGCAAGCGCCTCACACAGCACCTAATCTTAACGATTAAGAGGCCTTGGAAGCTTGCTCCTTTGATGACGAATACCTATCTCCTTAACAAGTTAGACACTAGATGTTTTTTTTATTTACCAAACATTATGAGTTGAAACGGAAAATGGAAGCATATAAATGAGAAGCAACATGTGAGAATATCGTCAATATAACTTTTTATCAAGCAATTTAAAACGATGGTACTGAAGTCAAAGTATGGTGGAGTAGCCAAAAAAGCCCCGATTAAGCTATAACCTAAACATACAATTCAGCTAGACATCAAATCCAAAGAAGCCTAACAATTTGACAAATTCAGGCAAAAGATGAGGAATGTAATCTGAAAGCAGAAATTGAAAATAAAATCAACCAATTCTATTCGAGAGAAACAACACGAGTGACACCGTACCTCGTCCTCTGCGTTACAGTGGTGCTTGTATATATCGAAGAGAAAGCGGCAGCGCCGCGTGAGCTCGCGTAGGTCACCGTCGCCGCCGGTGGCGAGAGCGACGGCAGAGCGGTGGAGATTCTCAAGCTCGCAACGTATCGCCTTGTGGAAGAAGACGAAAATCAGCATCGGGGAAATCTCTTTATCCTCCGCCGCTGCCACAGCTCCAGCGTCTCCGTCCATCGGCGGCGCCGCCACCGCTGGCTCACGTGGCATCACTGCCGCCGCCGGCGTCCCCATTTTGTTAGCTCCTCCTCCGTCTCCGACTGCGGTCGATGGAGGGTCTTTGTGTGGTTGGGGGCTTCTTGGAAGGAAACTGATATTATTATTCTGAAATGATACGCAATTAAACACTCGTGTCCGAGTTTGCATAACCGAATATCTGTCCGACCGATATGGCGGTAGGAGACGGGTAAAATGGTAAATACAGAATAGGGATAGGAGAAGCCACCTGTGTCGGAGAACACGGGCGCTTCGGAACTCTAAAGAAACACGAGGTAGAAAAGGGGGAGGAGGCAGGCGTGAAACGACTCGCTCACGGCTAAGGGTGTGCCCGTTAGTCGGTGACACGTGGGGTGCTCATGGCTCAAGGTCCATGTTGGACGCTGGATCGCAGAAAGTAGATACTAATATCATCCGTTTCACATGCCACCACCGAGGATTACATGCCACCAAGGTTTCCGTTTCCCATTCTAGCTTTTAAAAGTTAACTTTTGAATATAAAATCAGCCCTTAATTTATTGCACCACAAATTCAAATAAATCCATACTTTTTTTAAATAATTTTTAAATTAGATATAAATACTTTTAAACAATATTTGATAGAAAAAATAAATTTAGATGTATTCTATAATTTTATATTTAATTTTTTAAAAAGATACATCTAAATTAATTTTCTATTAAAAAATTAGAAGCTTCAAATATTTATTTAGAAATATTTTAAAAAAAAAAAAACTGAGTGCAAAAGTTAAATAACACACAAAAGTCTATAGTTTTTATATTTAATTTTTTAAAAAAATTGCTTATATATATATATATATATAATATATATATATATATATATATATATATATATATATGAGTGATTTTGTAATTTCATACATAGGCTTACTGGAAAACAGTTTGCAAAGCATAAACTTATTCACAGAATCCCTTTAATTTTTTGAGCCTGAGGAACTAGTTATTTAAGTTAGGGTTATGCTCTCGAATAAATATTTATCCATTTTTATAACTATATTAGAAAGACAACTAAGCTGGATATTAGAGATCTATTGCAGACAAAACTATTGTTACTAGTTTGACTTCTGAAACGGCTTTTGGAATTTTTTTTAACCGATTCATGTCTTTTGACGGTTAGTTTAACATGCTTGTCTTTTTCACCTTCCTAGGGTTATTTTTAATATACAATCTGAATAATCTTGCAATTTTCTGGCATTTTATTAGTAAAAATTATATTCGTAATCTATCTAGTTTGTGCGATCATCGTAACTCATAAGTTCACTAGTAGCACTGGCCTATATTTTATCAGTCAAAAAAAAAATCTAATTTTCGATAAGAAAAGAGATCCATGTCATCCTAGGCAGAATGCATAAAGGATAAAATTTTACACCACTCTTACGGATGGCATTTTAGAATTTGGTAGTAGGATGTGGTATCTACATGAAGTTGTTCTTATAATGAAATATGCTTTGCTTTTTTTGGGTTAATTGCATGTCAACTCTTTCTATTTTTAGAAACTATACATATCAGTATATGAAAAAAAAACGCTAACATAATGACGCGCATGCTGACAATTTTCGTTTTCGAAAGCTGATAGTTTCAACTACCTCTTTTTTTCAGTACTGTTAAAAATGGTTACAATTACAGAGTTACCTCATTTATGGTGACTCTCCTTGCCGAAATGTCCTTCTGAGACATATGAAATCATTAATCTTGTGTGTAAAGAAACTTTAATCCCATACGCACGCGCATATGTGACAAATAAAAAAAAAAAATTTGTGATTTTTTTGAAAAATTTTTTTAACATCAATGTTGTCAAAGGCGCAAGGCGCACCAAGACGCAATGGTGGTTCTGGAGCCTAGGCGCAAGGCACAAGACGCGACGCGGGCCTTATTAACGCAAGACACGTTGTTTCCTTAGATATAAATATCTCCATAAACAATATAAAGTTAAACCATAGAGAAAATCAGAACAAGCCTATTAACAAAACTCTTAACATATATATAATTTGCTAATTATCTCTAAATTTTAGAGAAGTTAGCTTATTGATGGATTTTAGACAAGCTATATTGGAAAAACATATAGTTACATCACATGAACATATTGACTCAAAGTCTCAAAGTGTGAAAAATGATAAATAGCTAACTTGTTTGGAGATGTTCACATGATAAACATGTTCATTAAGAAAAACTAGCTCGTCTGGAGCCTCTTGACTATGATGAACATGTTCATTATAAATAGCTAGCTTATTTACTCATAGTTACATGAACAATAAGCTTGTCTGGCTTTTTTTACCTCCAAAAAAAGAAATGCTCAAATTATCGGAAAAATAGTTAGGATTTAAAGTACAATCAGGAGAAAGTAAAAAGAAGCAGGGAAATCAGAAACCAAATTTAAAATCAGAAGATCGTAATACACCTGAACTCCGGAGATATATGAAAAAAAGGAAGCAAAGAAGCAGGAAAAATCGAAAACGAAAAGAGGAGCTTGATACTTGATGAGGAAATGAAAATGATGAGATTCATGAGAAAACCTTGATCATTGAGCTCGGTTGATTCTTCTAGATGCAGACCTGCAATTGATTCTTCTCTAGCCTTCGCGATCATCTTTCAATCCAGTAGGTGTGTTACTTGTGAAGCCCACTATAGTGAGTAGGGAGCTCTTATATGAGCTGAACAGTAAGTTCTGATGGCTTAATTGGACTCACATAGTTTATAAATGGAGCCTATTCACTAAGCGCAGCAAGGTGCGCCTAGGCGGAAGGCGCACCTAGGCGCGATAAGGCTGCGCCTAGTGAACGGGCGCCTTGCCTTGTTTTTGACGGGCGCAGATTCGTGTGGCGAGCCTAGACGTGCGACAAGGCGCGCCTTGACGCGTCTTTAACAACACTGTTTAACATAAAAATTATAAATTTTAATAAAATCTACAATTTATATATTAATTTTTTTTTAAAAAAATATTTAAATAGATATTTTGGTATTATAAAATTTAACAAATTTGAAGCAGATTTTAAAATAACTATATTTTTCTCAGTACCATTAAAAGTGGTTACATTTACAGAGCTACCTCATTTATGGTGATGCCTCATTTATGGTGACTCTTGTTGCAAAAATGTCCTTCTGAGGCCTATCAAATCATTAATCTTCAAAGGATGTGTGTAAAGGAAATTTGATCTCATTCGAATGTGCATACAAGAAAAATTTAAAAAAAAATTGTACTTATTTTTAGAAAAAGTTAAATATAAAAATTATAAATTTAGATAAGATTTAAAACTTTTATTTAAATTTTTTTTTAAAAAAAATTTCTAAATAAATATTTTGGAATACTAAAATTTAACGGATTTGAAGCTAATTTTAAAGCAGTTTAACGGGTTTGAAGTGAACTTTACATTGTTTTAAAATTCGCTTCAAATCGGTTAAAATTTAGAGTCCCAAAACACCTATTTAAAAATATTTTTATAAAAACTTTTTCAACATAAAAATTATAGATCTCATCAAAAGTTACAATTTTTATATTAATTTTTTTTAAAAAAAAATCACAAATTTATTTTTTATTTGTCCCATATGCCTGGTAGGGGTGTTCAAAAAAAAAGAACCCGACCCGAGGACCCGTACGGACCCGACCCGACCCGAAGGATTTGGGTCGGGTCTATCGGGTCATGGGTCGGGTCGGGTCTAAATATTCTTACACTAATGGGCTTAGCCCACTTAACCAATTAGTGAAATAGGATATAAGTCCACTAAATGTTAATAATTATTCCATATCATATATGGAACAAGTGTAGTAAGTTGACTAGTATATATAAGAGATCTTAGTGTAATAGATTTAATAATCAAAAATTTTTTATTCCTTATATATTACCATATAATATATAATATAAAATAAAAATACTTTTTTTTTAAAAAAATTAGACCCGACAAGACCCGATTAGATCCGACCCGACCCGATCGGACCCGAACTAGCTTGGGTCGGGTCGGGTCTTGGACGGGTCAGGTCTGGCTTAGCCAGACCCGGGGAGGTTCGGGTCGGGTCCGGGTTTGGCCGGACCCAGACCCGACCCGATTTTGAACACCCCTAATGCCTGGGAATCCCATGCCATGCGCACGAGCGGATGGGATCAGCTCTCGTGTGTAAAGACACAACTCATCATTATGGGGGAAACACTTTCAACCTGCACCTGTTGGAAGAAATTTGTGGTTTCCTAAAATATAATACGCTCAACAATTTGTTTGGCCATGATGACAATTTTTTTGCGAGTCTGCAACATATTTAAAGTCCAACAATGGAACTTCAGTAGAGTCTGACGTTAAAAAAAAAGGGTCCAAGAATGGAGACCGAAGTTAATCCTGCAAGTCATGGTTCAAACGCGGGCAAATCATAAAAGGGTGCCATTTCACTTCTTGGGATAGGTGTTGTTAGGCGTAAGGCAGATATGCAAATCATCGCATGCATGCAGGTGCTCAAAACTACGAAAAAGAACACTAAAGAAATTACAAGAACAGGGTAAATCATAATATGAAGCAGGAGAAAAACAGACATTCTCTTAGACCAATAACCTAGCAGAAGAACAGAGGATACAAATATATATTATATTAGAGTAAAAGCCCAAGAATCCAAAACCAAGATACAACAACAACAACACCACCACACACAAAAAAAAGAGCTAACATCTATCAATAAAATTTTAATGTAACAGCACCGCTAGAACGAGTGACGGCTTGCTCGTTTGTCTTGAGGTAGACAAGCAACATGAGCAATATGGGCGGAAATCACTAAGCTCATTGCAGCATGGAGTTAAAACTTTCATTTCAATTTAATGAGACTAGAAGCAGATCACCTTAACCGTGATAGAAGAGAAAAAAGATCAAGAACTGGTGATTAACTGGTCTAGACAATGCCATCTCAGATGAACTGAATTATTTCAAAAGAGCTAAGATATGGTAGCAAATAAAATCTAGTTCCTACAATACTTCACAGCTAAAGATTTCAAATAACGTCAAGCTAATTTTGAGAAAAATGACATGGCAAAAGTAGCAATGACTGGGATAGGTCAAAATAACCACGGATTACTAGTTCCCTCAGCACTACTAAATATGGTTGTCATTACGCATGTTCGCTGCTAATGCTGCTACTGTATTCTTAGTATTAGCATGCTAACCAGGCCCCAACTGGTCAGAACAAATATGCACTCTTCCATAAAAATACATCCAGACATTTTATTAAGTAAATCCAAGCAATGTTGATGTTCTAAACAATCCCACTTATAGTATTGCAAGATGATAATGCAATTACAGACTAATAATGCAAGCAAAAAGTTTACAAGTAGACTGCTCTATACTACCTGATACTGCAAACTGACAATTTACAAGTAGACTGTTCATTTAGAATCTCATATTGCAAATATGCACCATATATATATATATATATATATATATTATATCGTACATTTGAAAGTATGAAATGTGAATTACAATAGCTTAGGTAGACACTCGATGTGTTTTTAGACTGGAACAAAGTTTCTTTTTTATGGGCTTTATCATAAACTCCAAAGCAACGACACCCTAAACACATTTTCAATTCTTTAAAGTATTTGATAGCAATTAACTACAGATCGAGCAGCATTTAGCACATGCATCAAGTCTACAACTCAGTAACACAATGGCGAATCTATTCAATCAGTTCGACTCACTCTATTAATCTAACGGACAAACTAAGAACATCAACAAGCGCAGCAAAACCATTAAAACTTGGAGAACTTGCACTAGAAAACAAATTCCATGCAACAAATGTACCGAAATTGCATGAAATTGTAAATTTCATAAGAGTTCAAGTAATTCTTCACAAATACGATTAAACAAAAAAGAAATAGATAAATGAAAGATCCCAATAAACCAGACCTTACGCAAAGACGACTCAGAAAACACAGGTTCTCCTAGAAAAAACAACATCGTCAAGAGCTCAGGCAATCGAAACTTTAGCTCCGACCTCCTCAAGCTGCTTCTTCGCCTCCTCAGCCTCCTCTTTGGAAACTCCCTCCTTAAATTTCTTGGGGAGCCCTTCAATCAATTCTTTAGCTTCTTTTAAAGCGAGGCTCGTGAGCGCTCTCACAACTTTAATCGTAGCGATCCTGACGTTGCTGGGAACATCCTCGATGACGACGTCGAATTCAGTCTTCTCCTCCACGGCGGCGGGGGCGGCGTCGGCTCCCGCGGCGCCTCCGGGTGCGACAGCGCCTGCGGCGGGGGCGAATGCAGCGGCGGACACGCCGAGGCGGTCTTGGAGGAAATCGACGAGGCCTCGGGCTTCCTCTAGTGTAAGCTTCGATATCTGTTCGCCAATTTCTTCGACTTTCGGGGAGACGGAGGTTGTGGCAGCGGCGGAGAGGGGAACGGTAAAGGCGGCGCGGCGGCGGGGGAAGCGGAGGGTCTGAGGGAAGGGGGTGGTGACGGAGAAAGGTAGAGCAGGATAAGAAGGAGGGGTGAATCTAGAGAGAGATGCAGTAAGGGAGAGAGTTGCCGCCATGGCTAAGCTATTTCTCTTCCTCCTGTGTTGATTTGAGAGAGTGAAGAATGGAGGATAAGGCACACGATAAGATGATAATACGGGATTGGTTTGGCGATTGTACAAATACCAGACAAGCAGTTCAGTGACGCGCGGTGCAGTATAATGCAGGGGAAATTTAGTTAAAGCAAACCATTATTTTTTCGGATTATCATGAGCTACTCCGAAAGAATGCGGGCTGGAACTCATTTAAACACGGTCGAACTCAACCACATCGAGTTCAATTAATTAAATGAGTTAAATTTTAGTATTATATTTTTTTAGCTTATTAGACTTATAAGTCTAAACAAACTTTTTACTTCACTCAAATATTATTAATAACAAAATTATTTCAGTTATTTCGAGCTCGACTCAAGCTCGATCTAATTGATGCAAGCGAGTCGAGTTCAAGTTGAGCTAAGTTCGATATCAATACGAGCTTGTCTCGACTCAACTCAAACTTAATTTAGTTAATATAATCATGTCAAACCCAAATTAAGCTCGAGTATAAGATTTTTCTGAATCGAACCGAACTCAACCTCGTCAAGCTCGAGCTCTCAAACCAAACTTGAGCTAACTGACATTCAGCTCGAACTCCCGGTTAATCCATTCTTTTGTAACAAGTTAATTGACATATAACACCAACCTATATGTAAAAATTAAAAAATCTTACTCTTTGATTCTGTACAAGTAATAAAAAAAAAAATCATGTTGCTTTCTATAAAGAAACTCGCACGATACTTCGTGCAGATAAGCAAATTCTTCTATTCTGATTTACAATTAATCACTCTTCAACAAAAGTTGGTACCATGTGATTCTAAGCTTAGGTTTATAGAGATACTTGGTATAACGTAATGTATCAAACACATATTCCAATCTTTTTGAAAATTTTTGAATAACAAAATTATATAACTTTTGGAAAAAAATTTTAATATCAAAATTATAACTTTTGATACAAACTACAATTTTAATTCTCAAACTTTTCTAAAAATTAAAAATGACATACTCGAGTTACAACTTTAATTCTCAAACTTTCCTAAACATTAAAAATGACATTATTCAAGAACTCTAATAATACTATTACAATCTAAATCATGTCTAATACATCTAAATATGTACCACTCACAATTCTATGAACTATATATAATCTGATTATATCTAAATCTTCATATATTATATTTTAAAAATATTTCTAAATTGATATTTTATGGCTTAAAACTCTTCCAATTATAGTTTTTAAAATAACCACGGTTAATCCTAATATCTTTGAATTAATTGAGTACCGACCTAAATCATAATTTTATTTAACTAACGAAATTAAATGAATAAATGTAATTTAAATCTATCAAATTCTCCAAAAATTGAGGTACACAATTTATAGTCACTATATAATTTAATTTTTTTACCTAGCATTCATAACAACGTTGATTTAATTTCTAGCAGGTCATCTTTATTATTTAATATTCTCTCTCAAAATATATTAAAACTATTTCACTCATATCTACTACCTATATCTGTATACAGATTGATAGAAAGAAATACGATAATTATCAAGGACGTCATTCACTAGAAGCATTACTTATGATTTATTTTCCAATTCATCATAAATCATCAAATTATTTTGAGTGGTAGCCAAAACACTCAAATGCATTAAGAATTGTGAAACACACGATATTAAATCAACATATACTCGAAATAAACTCGATAAACGAATTTGAAATTTCATAGTTGGACTATAAATTGTGTCCTCAAAAATTAAATTTATTTAATGAAGAATGATAAGTCATTCAACTATTACAAGAATTCCTCTCTGCTTTGCTACAATTATATATATATATATATATATATATATATATATATTGCCCTTCATATCCATTTGCTACTTGTGCTTCATTCCCATCTTAGACACTAGTGTTCATTCCATTTTTTGCATTTTAATCTTTTAAATCCTGCTTGGTGTTTTTGGGTTGTTTCCCTTGATGTGCATCATGCAATGTTGTTGCGCTTCGCTTAGACTTCAAATCTATAGACTTCAAATCTATAAATGCAGAAATGTACATTTATATCTAATTTTCACTTGAAATTAAAGACATAAACCACACAATTAGGGTATCTATGCTAAATTTGTATATCAAAACTAGACTTATCAAGAATCAACCAAGAAAGACAAGTAGCTTCGAAAAGCATTTTGCCTCAAAAAGAGGCTAGATGATGCATACCATTGGATTAATTTGGTGGTACAGCACTAAGCACGTCCAGCTGCTGTTGCTCGTACTCTCAGCGCCTCGGTACGTTTGCTTCTTTCCATAACTTCTACCAACCATTCAATGGCAGGTTTAATCCCTGAGCTGCAGGAATGGCGGCAATTAATATTTAAGAAGTTCTTGAAACTCATAATACCATGTGTTTTGTACTTCATATGCACAAGGATGGATCAAAAAGTAGCACTTTAGCTATTGCAGCATTTGAAAGCAAAAGAAAAAGACAAACTGTTTAATATAGCACAGTAGTGGGACAGAATAGATTCAGGAGAACATAATGAAAGAATAGTTCTTTAGCAGAATGATCATATAAGCTTAAAATTACATGTAGGAACATGCTTCACCAAAGCATCTTAGATATAAAGCACAATATGCCAGCTGCCTAACAAGAACACACAAACCACTAAAAATAGTTATTGATCTATGCTGGGATAAGAAGTTTTGGGTTCATATGGAAATGAAAGACTTTCCTAGGACCCACTACTGTTTTTGATAGGACAAGATGCACAGAAAAAAAAAGTATCTGTTTCGTTTATCTCAGGAACAGATTTCTTAAAGGGTAATGCTACAGAAACCCATTAACCCGATTATTCGTCCGAACGCGTGGGAAACGCGTTTCATCACGTGGCGAAACGTGTTTTACCACGTGGGGAAACGCGTTTGGGTGAAATTCGGGTTAATGGGTGTACGGGCGCTTTATCATTTTCCTTTCTTAAAACCTTTTTTTAACAACACTGTGAAGATCTATTCTGCCTGGTATCTCTTTGGTAAGCAAGCAAGAGGCTCTGTTACTAAGACAATAGGTGCATAATCTACTTTGGAGTTTGGGCATACCCAGGGAAAGCAACAACAAACTCAAAAAGGACCCAGGGGAAAGCAACGACAAACTCAAGACTTACCAACAAAATTGATTGAACAAATCTAGTTTGCAGCAAGACTAGAAACCAATGCCTATTGACAATTTTATGCACACTACCCAGCTATTGATCAACCAATCCTTAATTTGATTCAAAACACCATCCCCAGAGGGCCTAGCATCTCCAAAGATGGATGCTAGAAACCAGATAAAAACACAACAGCAGCAAGAGTTGCTCCCGTAAGTTTTACCAAATCAAACTTGCCTCTAAGCAAATCTCTCAATCAAATGCATAATAATATTCCAAAAGCATCGTTGAAGAGAACATAATTACCATCAACAGACATCTCCCTTTGTACAGGCTTTTGGTTTTGAGTTTTACCCAAAGCTGTTAACCACAAAATAATTTTTTGCGTTGGAGTAGCAAAATTCTTCCAAGCTAGATCAAACCATTTAACTTCAAGCATTATCATCACGCAGAAGAGAGTACGCTTGCTTGCTCGTGAACCTTGGTTAAACTAAACTTCTATGGTGCCTTAGCAAGTGGCTCTGGTCGCTAGTAATGTTCTGGTGATTTAGTCAGATGTTATATTTTGAACAGGTTTCAGATGTCAACCACACACTCCTAACAAGCATTGGAGTGGTGTAGCGCGAGCATCACAAGCACGTGATCTAAGTTTGAGACACCTGCGGTCCCTTTAGGTAATACACGGCATAGTGGTATGGTTTACAACGGTCCTAACTCGCCATGTTATAAAGTGGGTTAGGATCTGGGTCTTGAGGTAGAGCATGGGGCTAGTGTCACCCCAAGTTTTGTACGTTGCACCAGGCTGCAGAAGTTTTTCCAGTTAACTCAAAATTTTCTCAGGCCACACTCTTTAGATTCAAGTTATACAAATCTGAGATTGCAAACAACTCCTCAAAATTTATCACTTTTTTATTTTTTATTATTTCTATTTCCATTTTTTGGATTCTGAATCTATGGCCAAATAACTTAGGTACCCATCATAAATTTTCATATCATTGGAGTCCATTTACTAAATTACATTTCACTTTGATCCTATGATACCCCACAACGCCCTATTTTGAATCGCAACACCTTGATAACAATTGTGAAACTTTGAGTTGTGCTGAAACACACCCTAATCAGGGTGTTGCAGCATCTTTTTGAATCACGAAGTGCCTTGATATCAATGCGTAATACCTTAAGGCTCTGATTCCACTCCCGACATCTTGATTTTATCTCAGAACACCATGATTTCAACCCGCGGCACTCTGATCGGAAAGGAACTAAGTGAAATTTATTTTAATAAATTGATCAAAGCGGTACAAATTTTCAAGAAGGGACCTACATGAAGATTCACCTTAAATCTAAGGCAACAGTTTTCAAATGCATCTATAAAGTTAGCAAACAAACTACAAAGATTAATCTTGTTTTTCTTTTCCTTTTGTTTCTTATATAATACCACATATCCTACTAGTATAGCTTCATATTAAACGAAATTAAATAAAAATAAAGAACTGAAACGTACATAGATTTTTCTTTTAAAAACGTTGCAGAGTTTCTTTTTTTATACTGCAGTTTATCTAAACTGAATATTAGATTTACTTATGCACAGCACTAATGAAATTACTTACCCATCATATGCAGAGATAGCTTTGAACATGTATAACCTTTCATCTAACTCTTTGAGGTCCAAATATCTGGCCAGCTCTTCAGCTGATACAGCTCCAGGGAGATCCTGCCATATGTTCAAATATTCCCAGTAAATTTCAATTGGTTTTATATATGTTTACAGCCCAAACAGTAAAATGTGCGCAAAGATAGCATGGCAATGTATTTGACTTTTGCAGCTTATACATGTTCGAAATAAAAGAATGGTAAAAAATTATCTGTATCCTTCCAGAAGGTTAGAAACTTGTCATCACATCAAATTGTTACTTCAGTTTCATGGCAAGATGCATTACTAAACCACCTATTTGTCGTTGCATCATAAAGGAATCGCATTTAAGTTAAAAAGATACATAAAAAACTCCATGAACATGATATAATAAGAGGCATTTGTAAAAGAAATTTGGAGAATTGTCTTGCAACACAAGTTTGACTTGACTTTGTTGCATGACCAGATAGCATTCATGCCAACTTAACAAGTGTAAAGATTATGCACAAAACTAGTTGCAATGGACACCGACATACTACACTTCTTCACTGACATAATTAACAAACCACGTGAAAAGAAATAAATAAGCTCTACCAAACACATTTACTCATTTTTTTAGAAACAAGGTGTTAACTGTCGGTGGCTGCTTAGCAGTTGAGAACGATTTCTAGCTTACTTTTTAAACTTACATGCAGTCATTTTAAACTCAGTTTGGCTTAAGTAAAGTTACACAAAATTCAGGTTTAAAAAGCGGAGTCTTGAATAAGTGCATTCACAACTGCTGCAAAAGATTATATGAATTTTTTTTTCTATTTAAAACATATAGAAGTGTCTAGGAGAAAATGCTGAATTTCTACAAACTTTTAGATAATTGCTTAATAGCTTCAAAATATGCAATATATTGTTCTAAAAAGCAGATGACAGCAATACTTGATCGCAAATATTAGTAACTTCTCGTACATATAATAGGCGATCAAGTAGATTGATATGTTCATTGAATTTGCAGGAATTAAATAACATACGAGACTTATACATATTCAAGAACCACTATCAAGCAATCACACTCAAAACTTGATTTGGCACAGCATGCAAATAACTTCTGATGTATTCTATTTTGCAAGTAAAGGCAGCATTCCAAATTCAGATAATATCTGGAATGAAGGTGAAAGAGAGAAGTGATGACAATCTAATAGAACAATTACATGAACGTTTGCTAGAATCAAAATGCATGATGTACTAGCTTCAACATTCAAAACCTTGTTTTTGGATAAGAATATTTGATACAAATGAGATTTGTATGTAAAGAAATTACTGCAGTGCAAACTCAATTATTGATATTGTGTTACAGGTAAAATATTATCCTTAATAGTTAAATAATTACGAAACACGAACTGAACTTACAAAGCAGCATTTCAAGTTAATAACAGCTTTTAAATGAAGGAGAAAAAGAGAGGACATCATAATGAAAACAGACTTGCACCTGCTTATTTGCCAGAATCAGAAGTGGTGCTCCACGCAAGTCCTCATGACGCAGTACTTTCTCTGCACCACAAGAGGTCTCTTATCTTATCATGACTAGTAATGTTGAATCAGCATCTTAACTCTTATTGATGCATACGATCTGCAATAAGGGAATGTATTTGCAATAAAACTAGTATTCTAAGTCACTGTACAAACCTAGCGCAGACTTTGAATCCTCAAAAGATGAGGGAGTGGCAGCATCTATAACATATATCACAGCATGAGCCTCCTCATAATATTTCTCCCAAATTGCACGCAAACCAACCTGCACATAGGTAAATCAATTACCAAATGTAATAAATACTCGTGCAGCAAATTTTACATCATATGAGAAGAGAGGTTGCCAAACAACCGCTAGCGAGTCTAAGAAATTATTATTAGCATCATTCTTTTATGATGAGCTTCTCTTTTAGCTACTTAATGATTGAAGTATTTCTTCAGTCTGGATAAACCAGCAACTAAGTAACCTTTTCTTAGAAGTAACTACCCCAATATTTCAAGAAAAAATATCCATACTAACTTTCAGCCTAATGAACTAAGTTTTTGTAAGGCCTCACCTGATGAAAGAACATTAATAGAACAAAATAAGTTTACACCATACGAAACATTATCATATCTATTGAGATTGGTAATCATATAAACTAATGTAGTGATACATCTGGCCAATTGATCTTTGGGTTAGTTCAATCTCCAAACCTCGATCAGACGTGCCTTCCCAACTGCGCATGCCATTTTCAACGACCACCTTAGTGTTGGTCCTAGGAGGGCCTCCCAGAAGATTGGACGTGACTTTTTTTCGGCAGATTGTGTCTAGGTGACAGGCATCATACAGGTGTAGGAAGAAAGTAGAGAACTTAAAAATAATTATCACATTAATATGTTGTAACTAATCTAATCCAACACAATTTGAAATTAATTTGTTGTAATCCAACACAATTTGACACAATTAACTAATCTAATCCAACACAATTTGACAAAATAATTATCATTACAACATTGATTTGTTGTAACTAATCTAATCCAACACAATGTGATATACTAGTCCAAT
This sequence comes from Xerophyta viscosa, assembly GCA_002076135.1. NCBI lineage: Eukaryota > Viridiplantae > Streptophyta > Magnoliopsida > Pandanales > Velloziaceae > Xerophyta > Xerophyta viscosa. The sequence goes on along the minus strand of MJHO01000007.1, from coordinate 1,431,283 downwards.
ACTATAGTTTCTTATTGTATTATTCGGGAATAATATTTATCATCATTTAGTATACAACAACAAAACCTTTTTCCCACTAGATAGGATCTACTTATTGTCATTTAGTGTCCTAGTATATTATTATTCAAATTCTGGTGATTGATTGGCTCAGCATAGTAAAAACTATAAATCAGTTTTCAAGTATTATAACCAAAGGCACTTCTTTACGATATTTTTTTATTACAAAACTATACAATTTATTCTTGTGAATAAGATGATTAAGCCATAACAAGTATTACAAATGGATAGAACCCAGAACATAATTTTTTTAAAATCCAAATATCAAATCACTAAGGTCTTTTTAACACCAATATAACATGGCATAAGATATTTAGAGATAGAACCTCTTAAGATTGTTATATTTAAAGCATTTTATACATATACTGTGTAGTATGTGTTCACAAAAGATGCTTTCTTTAGAGTATTATTTAGACAAACATAAGCAGCCAAAGCACCCTCATCCTCAATTCCAATGTCTTCACCCTTCAAATTGGTAATTCAAATATAATTGATTGTTGGTGCTGTCTACATAATGTCCTGCACCGCTATACTTGATATGGGTCAGAAGCTGGTTCTAACGGTGGGAAATAGGAAGCGCAATTTGGGTTTGGTCGGTTGGCAGGCTCAAAATATGGGTCATGCTGCCAGATTACCGCCTAGTTCTCTCGAAATATAGAGAAAATAATGGCATCATCTCACCAAATTTTTCATCTCAAGGTATGTTGATTCCAACAAGCCGTACTTGATAACGAAGAGAAATCCCAAAGATAAAGATTCTTTAAGTCATCACATATGTATAGGCATATGATGTTTTCATCATCAAAAATTAAATACAGGTCAACATGGGCAAGAATTAGTGATATCAACCTCAGCTTTCTCATGTTTCTCCAAAAATAAAAGAAGAAAAAGAAAGGGAAGAAAGTAAAAAGGAAAAAAAAAACTGAATCTCTCAACTTTAACAATATTATTAGCTTGTACAAGAAAAGCATAACTGAAGATCAACTGCACAAGCATATATTGACATATACCTAGATGCAGCCACAGTTTTCTTAATGGACTTCTTGAGTGGTATTAACACGTCAGTTTATCAATGAAATGAAAGAACTTCACCTGACCGCCCAAGTCCCAAAATACAAGTTTTGAGTTTGCAGCTTCGAGCCGACCAATATTGAGCCCTACTGTTGGAACAATTCGATCAGGAGGAAGCCCTTCCAGATTGGAGTATAATGACTTTAACTTCTCTAGAAAAGCCTTAAGAAAGATAGATATTTGCATTAGAACAAAGTGTTGGAAGTCTTCAATACAGTGCAATAAAAAGAAAGCAAAAATAAAACAAAATCTGCTTCCTATTAAGAAATACTTGATCAAACTGAACCTAAAATGCCTTGAGGAACAACAGCAACTAAGTACACTAAAAAAGGAAAAAGAGCACAGAACTGCCAAAAAATGCCGAACTGTCAGGTGCCAAGAGCAAACAGAATTTCTCATTAGAAAACATATGCACGCACTCAGTTGCAATAGACGAAAACTATATAAGATGATTATCAATTGCACAATACATACACAAAACCATGTGTATCGCATGAAAGAGGTCGCGACGCACACCACCGCCCAATGAATCTCGAACAGGCAAGCGCCGGAAAGGTACAGAATTGTTCGTATAAAAAAGTATGTATATGCACATATACAATTGCGGTAAATACAAAAAAAGTTAGGGCATTACTGTTTTGCCAGCCTTGTCGATGCCGAGTATGAGAACATGGAATTCGGTCTTGCTAAATATATACGTCCAGAGCCCATAAAACAATGAGAACATCTCTTCCTCACTGGAGATAATTACCTCGAAAACATAAGAACTTTAAGTATCTTAATTCTAAGCTAGAGTTTAAGGTCACTGGAGATAATTACCTAGAATCAGATGATTAAGCAAGGTTCCATTGCGGATACATGAATCTAAATCATGGATCGATTTTCGTGAATGAATTTCCCCTTCATTTGACTCGCAAGAGAGATCGGAACGGAAAATAGCAGTAAACTGGTAGCGTGCTCGATCTGAATTTTCTGCTGAAATTGAATTTCAAGTTTTCTTTTACTGCGGCTTCGATTGGAGGATCGAGTTTTCGCCCGAGACCGCGGTTGGAGGTAGAAATTGCCAGCTCTATAAAGCGTGATGTCTTGTTTGCTATGGAACAGGCAACACCTTTGTGCAGGTGTTGGCAGCTGACCGTTACATCTTAGAACGCTTGCTAATTAGTTAGCTTTATTTTTTGGTATTTTTTATTGGAGTAGAACCAAGTATCTTTTCTAGTAGCTCACGTATTGTATAACACTCATTTATATAATAATATAAATATATTAAAATTATACTTTTATATCATATAATTTCTAATATCCTCTTTTTAACAATTGACAATATATTTATACAAAGTGTTTATTTTTTAGAATTTTTATAGCTCTTTTGTGGAGGATTAAAAGAAATATAAATGCTCCCAACTTGTAGCCTTAGCTTGGCCGATCTTATCTTTATGGGATTAAGCATGGCTTCAGTTAGAAAATTTGGACAATATGCTACTTATATAACCTTATTGGCTGCACTTTTGTCCATACATACCCATATCATCAATGATGTGCAATTATTTTTTAATATATGTTATTATATGCATTTTTTCTTGGGACCTACATGTAATTGTACTTTTTTTCACAGACGCAAGCCATGTACTAATTTGAGAAACAACGAAGTAAATTTGAGATTTTGGGTTCATATAGCTTAACTCAACTCTATCTTGACAAGGAATACAAGCACCTTGACAAGGACCATACAGTAAAGGCACCTGCAAAAGGCTGAGAGCACTCGGGGGATGCATTCAGAGTAAAGCAAACATATGAGTATCGGATGATTAATGCAACTATAAATCATTATTTAGCAGTGTTCATGAGTGAATCAACTATATGCCGAGAGGATTAGGATTAAAACTCTCATTATTGGCAGTATTCAAGCTGCTACCTCTAGTACAAGAATCACATGAAGGCAAAAGGAATTGGGCTATCAAATATACAAATGAAAATAGAAAAAACAATAGAGCAGAATTATGTAGCTTAAAATATTTCTTACAGTAAATGATACTTTAAATGTAATTCTTGTATAACGCTTTGTAGTAAATGTTGTGCGAAGCAGGTTTTGACTTAGGTCTCTTTGGCTGATTATCTGCAGGCCATTCTCTTATTGGGGAAGTCCTGTTTTGATGTCGTGTTATCAGATCCGGTTATATTCAGATTCGTGCTTCTGAAGGCTCCTCAGGTGGGAGAACTTGATTCAAAAATCTTTGTATCATTTCATAACTAGTGAGTGTGATAACAGCAGCAGGTGTTGTTCTCAACAAATTTGTAGCACAGCCTCGATAGAAACCAGGAATGCCTTCATTCAGAAAAACCTTTTTAACGCAATCGATAACACCATTATAACGACTCGCTGTATCCCGGACTTGACCTTGTTCTTGCAGCCTTGATCTAATAACCTGAGAAAGTGAAACATCATTTGATCTCATAGATTAAATGCATAAGCTCAATTAGTTTAAAAAAAAAAAGAAGGGAAGAGACTTTGACAAACAGATCGGGCGGACCGTACCAACACGCAGGTAAACGTGTATAGCAATGTTACCCAGATAATAATCGGTGGAGAAAATTGTAAACCACAGCCACTGCACAGGTTTGGGGATAATTCTTGGCTTACGAGAATAGCAACAAACCTCCCTATCGCAGTTGAAAAAAAAGAGAAGCAACAAGAGATCATCTATGTGTCGATAGTTACCTTCTTCATCATTTCTTTTTTTGAGAACAACATGACTTGTCTTCGTTGAGGAATGCCATGGCACAAATTGGAGAGTATTGTGCACGATAGGACAGAAATTAGAGAGTACGGAGAACAAGAAGAAGCGGATGCCTAACTACACCCATATACATCAAAATCAAAGAGAGGTTACAGCTTCCTCAAGACACATCATCTACAGTAATGGCAATGCAAACCAGCAGCTGGGAGGCATCCAGGTCTTCTTCGTCACTGTCTTCAGTGATCATCCTCTCCTTGCTGTTACCGGCTTATCGCTTCTAAACCGTAACATAGGAAATGAAGTCCCTAACATGCAGCAGAGAGGAGAGAGAGAGAGAGAGAAGAGAGAGAGAGAGAGAGAGAGTAGCAAATATAGATTGAGACCTGAGCGAGAGGCCACAAATTTGTGTGTTTGTGTAGGTTTTAAGAGCCGTTTCGTGCCGCATTTCGGTAAATTCCAAATTCTAGACGTGCAGACTGTGCCAACGATAAAAATTATTTTTTTATATATATTTTTTGAAAAAAATTATTTTTTCAAAAAAATATTTAACTTTTTAAAGAAATTCAAAAAAAAGGGGTCACACACCTCAAGCGTGTGATTCGCGCGCCTGCGCTTTAAAAAAAAAAAGAAGAAAAGGTCGCCCCGAGTGCGGGCGTGAGGACAAAAAAAAAAAAAATTTGAGAGAGAGAGAGAGGAAGAGAGGGGGAACGGTGCCGGCCGGCTCAGCACCGCCCCGTTACCGGAGTCGGGCGGCAGGTGCCGCCCTGCTTTTAAAACCTACATATATATAGACAAACACACATGCATGTCAGATACGTAGTTATAAATACACATTCTTAAAACCGTGGGTACCAACAAATAGTAAGGTACCTACTTAGTTTTACCTATAAAAGATGGGTAACTATCTAAACCAGTGGCGTCACGGTTTTTGTGGGCCATACCTCCTCCCCAAACGGGTTGGTCACATGGGTACTAGTAAGGTTTGACAGGCCAAAGCTAGAATCATATGTTTACGATATGTGCAATTTTGGATTGTAAGGAAAAATACATTGTTTGATTTTGAAACTTTTTAAATAGCAAGTACTAAGCTGAAACAAGCATTGGATATAGAGCAATATTTGTTCAACATGAAGTAACTACCGGTGCTGGATGGATCTCATTGAACTTTTGCCCAATAACTATTGTCAAGTTGGTCCTGGTGCAAATCAAGGCGAAAATGATCTTGATTCACATTTTTTGTCCAAGTATTTTAAATGTAATTTTCTTAAAACGTATACAAAGACAAACTTTGTTTTGCGAAGTTTGCACCATTGTCACTGACTCAGCAACCACAAGAGCAATAAACAGCAAATTGACGAAAAATAAAGAGCAATTGACTTTAAGAAAAGAAAGGGTATAGAAGCACTTCTTAAACCACATGTTAAAATGTGTTTCCAGTAAATAATCGGGGAAGGAGATTTCTGCTCTTTTAAAAAACAACAGCTATCATATTAAGTTGAGAATGTACCTCATGTGGGTAGGTCATTATAGAAGCAACTACTTTAGATAAAGATGAAGCAACAGCAACGTCTCCTGCACTTAGCTTATCCACAGTTGTTTTTCCTAAGCATAAGAGAAACTGAATAAGAGATCATTATATGCAACAGAAGAACGTAATATAACAAAATTCCCTACCTCTTTTTGCCAAATATGACTTCATTGTTTCGTATGCTGGAAATTGGATGGCAACATGGCTTATGCCAGCTAAAGACGGAAGCAAACCACTGCATTAACACATAGGACATGTCAAATAATATAAACGCATGAAGTAGTAGCATTAAGTCCACCGCAAAGAGAATCAACCAACCTGTATAATCCTCTAACGCCTTCTTCATGCCATATTCTTCCCAAAGCAGAAAAAATGTTTTTGTAAGGTACAACTCCAGCTCTCATTCCCTGCGTCTGTCGCCAAAACGAAAAGCACAAGGTAAGCTTCACATGTATAAGTATTTGATCCTACATATCTCTAAGTCTACAATAACTGCACAGATACCTACGTATGAAATACATCTCTGCAAAGAAACCGATCAAAGACGCATAGAATAACATAATACCATCCAAAATTCATTTAGACAAACTCTAGAATTCAAATTCTCCATGTACTCAATTCAATTTTCATAAAGTAAGACTTCCTCGGTATGCTAGTGAGGATAGATGCCAATGCTAGAAGCACCCCCAAATATAATTCATGATCCTGGTAATCTAAACTGCAGAGGTTATATCAATACCAAATTTTAAAAAATGCTTGTAGTATCGCTATGCAGCCTGAGCGTAGAATATATCATTGAAAGGCCATTTAGACAACTCTAAGCTCAAATACCGAAGACTATTTGGTTTGTCATGAAGTAGGACTCTCCCACATGCTAGTCAGGATTGATGTCAATGCTAGAACAACAACAAAATTAGCATTCTTTAAGTATTTGGTAAGATTAGTTAGAGGTTACATTCAACACAAAACTCTGACATGTGCTTCTAGTATAGTGATGGAGTTTTACTAAGATAATGGGTCGACAGGAGAGTTGCGTACTAAAAGTTGGAAAGCAAAATGGTCATTTACAAGGGATATATCAAGGGGTTTTTTTCTCCCTGAAATGTGAAACTACATCTTTGATTGACCATCAAAGTGGCAATATTACCCAACGTTTTAGGTTCTCAATCCTCAAAATATACTAGGGTTGTAAACAATATAAGATAGAGTTAAAAGCAAGGTTTTAAAAGCCGGATGGCACGCTCGGTGCTGCACGGCACGTGCCGGAGCCGCCAGACTCCGGCACCGTCTCCCCCTGCTCTCTCTCTCTCTCTCTCTCTCTCTCTCTCTCTCTCTCTTGCGTTTTTTTTTCGCGAGGAGGAAGACGACGGGGTCTCCCACACGCAGGGCGGCCTATTTTTTTTCATTTAAATACGCAGGCGCGCGACCGATAGCACCCCCGAGGCGTGTGACCACTTTTTTTAAAAAATTAAATTTGTTGTTAAAAAAAAGAAAACTCTTTTAAAAATAATAATAATATATAATAAAATATAGAAAATAATATTGTATTGTGGTCGAATTTCGAATTTGCCGAAATCCGGTACGAAACGGTATTTAAAATCTTGGTTAAAAGTATTACCCTTTGCAAATATCAGTTGGTGTAAAGCTTTGTAGCTATTACCCAGCTAGTTGAATGACATCTAGCATGCAGCTTCTAAGAGAGGCAAACGATTAAATCTATGTGAGACAAGGTTGACGCGCACCGAGATGCCAAAGGGTTCATGTAGCTTAGGCATAAGGTGCAATAGAGGCATGGGTCTCATAAAATCGAGGTGCACTTTTAAAAGATAAGGAATGTAAAATCATTCGTAAATTAACATTAGCAAACATTGGAAGTTACAAAATTAAGTCATACTAAGAAATAAGCTTCTTTACTTTAATGAATTCAATGGACAAAGCATGCGGATTGGACTAGGACATAAGTGGACGGTAGGTGCCAAGGGTGCATACGGTGACTTTGTGTGAAACAGTAACAAAAGAAAGAACAGAGAGAAAGAATAACAAAGTGATATGCCCTCAATTAGAAATGGTACTAGTCACACTCATTGAAGAATATATTCTGCTATAGGAGTTATAATTGAATGTAGGAACACTAACTTACTTGAAGTCTTGTCTTTACAACCCACAGAGGGTTGGTTGCAACAGCTGTTGCAGCTCCAGCTCCAGAGGCAGCAATCACGTTTGCACCAAATGAGAGTTCATTTGTCTCATTAATATCTGTATAAAGTATATATTACATCATATTTTGTAAGAACAACAAGAGAGAATTTTACAACAAAGTTAGAAGACATACTACGCAGGAGGCTTTTCAACGTATCATATGTCACAAAGTAGACCTGCACAAAGGCGCATGGCATGTTTTAGGATGAGAAACACGATAGCATACAAGTGCTAGAAGCACATCCTTGTGTATCCCCTATAACTATATAAGAAGTACGAATACCATACATATGGATTGAAGATTATGTTATACAATATCATATAGTAATGAGGCTAATGACTAATCACACAATCAATAATTACCCGAGGCATCAAATGAATGTGAGACAATTAGTATAGAGCTTGCTAAATAGGATACAGTTCCCGCATATTATGCAAGGGGCAGAAAAGCAATTGGAGTTCACAAATCATATTAGTGACATTTGTGGTTTTAGAACGTCGCGAAACTCAAAGGAGATAAAGTATTAAAAAAATTGGCTACCTCTAAAATTTGAAGGGGATATTTGCTACAGAGAGGCATTCAGCTCGTTTCATGCAGGACGGAGAATTTCCAATATCATAAATTACAAAATTCTGGCTGATATGTTTCAAATCTATATCAAGCAGTGAGACTAATAACCAACGAAACCAAAATAAACCACCCCTCTGAAGACAAATGCCTAAGAGAGTATTATCAGCTAATTGAGGACCCCTTTAGCCTTGTTTAGAAATTAGCTTACAAAAAGTTACGCAGGAACAACTACTTTTAGATGCTACAGGAAACAATGCACACCTCACTATGTGATAATTTGTATTACTCTTAATATCTTGATGGTTCATATAGGTTGAATTATTCTCAATTAAATTTACTGTAGAAATGGTCAAAACAACAATCAACTTAATAAATCAAAGTGATGTTGACTTTGGGTAACGAAATATTCGTGAAGAAAATTGATTTTCATTAACATTTATGTAAAAAATGAAGAGTACAATTTTAAAATGTTTCTCAGTGTTTGTCAATAAATATCTACAATGTTTGTACTATGGAAAGAGCCAAACATAGGAAGTTATGGAGAAAGATTGTTTTAGAGAATAATAATGAGAAATTTCTCAGTCAGAATAAACACAGTCTAACTTTCCAAACCAGACTGTTGCATATACTGTTGAAAGTGAAAGAACAAAACTAAATAAAAGGGAAATTAACCTTACATATTTGTTTATTTTTGCAAAACAAAATTCTTTAATGTACTCTATATATTATAAGATTGAATTTTACCATTAATATAATTTGAATTTTAATATTATATAGAGATGGCCTTTTGTAAATAAAAGCGATATTACATAAAACAGATGCATACTATATAAGGTTCAATTTGATCATTCAATAGAAATGCATCATTTTTTTAATTGTAAATTAAAACTACCGTTCATTACTGTGCATTATCAGCGAATGAACAGTATGTTCAACCTAACTTTAGATTTATATATGTATAAAAGATAAATTAAATGCAATGTCAGTTTTTTAGATAAATGACTGAATATACAAAAATTGGAAGGAATATTGATGCTGCGACTATTTGATACACCTAGGCAATACTCACAGCCCAATTTGGAAGTAAGGCAAGAATGGTTGGAGATAGCCCACGATACATTCCCCTGGGGCCTTCCTCTTTTACTATTCTCTTTAGGCTAGAAATGATAACACTTCCTATCATATCATACAACAAAACATCAACTCGTTACCCTTAAAAGGAGATGCAACAATACATTGGTGAACAGAATTAAATCCAGCAAGTCAAAACTTCCTTTGTAATTAAAGATTAAGGCAAACAGACACAAACTTATCAACAATATCACTTAAAAGGGAATTTCTTGAGTACTAATAATAAAAAAATTCAAATACATACTGAAATCTTGTGGTGCCAATCATGTAGGATCAGCATAGCAGTCACAGGCATCAGTGTGCCTTTGATTGTGTGGATCACATGCTGCTTACAAGCACACAGTAGATTGAATGGTATTGTCCAAAAATGCTCAAATAACTTTATGAGAATACTCGGGTCGACCTGAGAATAGCCTCTCTATATATATAATCTCCTCTAGAGAGAAGCCAGACTAGTCTTATATTAGGTCATTTTCATGATCCGAGTCTAAAACAAAATCAAAACCTTCAGATTAATCTATGAGTTCACAAATACTCAAAAATAAAATATCATCAGTTTTCATCAAGTCTTACTGGTATATCAAACAATTCGAAATTAAGCTAATGAACGGTTATAGATAATGCAATTCCATTTGATTTCAGAATGATATGATATACACAAACTTTTGAAAATCTAAATTCTTGATGCTGATCTACATGTATCTTTATCCATATAGATTAAAATTCATCCAATTTGAATATTTGTATAAAGTATTTTTATTTTGAGGCGTCCACTTAATCGTATTATATAGTACGAAGAAAATAATTAAATTACTAATTTTTCGTACCTAAATAGTTTCCACATCCCAAATGACTTTCAACGGTTCCGATTTATTTGAAACTTGGATTATCTAAATCAGTCAAACGAGCATAGCGCGCTCCTCTCAAGAGGAACTTGTCATGACCCAACTGTGTGGAGTTGGAGGTAGCTGAGTAGGAGTTTGATTGGAGATGATGGCGGGGGCGCGGAGATGATGCTTTTCAGTCATAGGACAAGTTTAAACAGTTTAAATTGCAACACGTGATTGGCACATGCGTGGAGCTGTTGTTCAGGGGCGTTTTGGTAATTTTGTTCATTCTGTTGAGCTGTTTAAATAGCTATACGCAGCTCATTTTCGGGAGGAGATTTTTGACTGAATTCAGATCTGTTTTTTATTTTCATTCTCTGTTTCTATTTCATTTACTAGTAATTGTTACATTCCTAATTGTATAGCTTTGATACAATAGTGAAAATTGTGGGATCGAATTGATTTCACTCCCAAAAAGTGTTGTTCCATTTGTTTGCTGAATTGCTGATTTGGAGTGGCAATCCGGCGGTGATTTTCCGACGAGAATCATCACAAGTGGTATCAGAGCGTCGATCTGGCGAAAAAGGGGAAGAGCAAGTCAAGGAGACAGGTACCCATTGACCTTGGCTATTTCACTAGATCTATGGCTAAGGCAAGGAAGGACAACCAATCTAGTATTAGCAATGGGGAGGATGAAAGTGAAATAGGACTGCAGAGGGATAAATCTGTGGATCAAGATATTTTGGATATCACTGGAAGGGAAGGAAGAATAATATCATTCATGGAGAGCAAGATGGATATGAAGATGGAGGCGATGAGATCTGAATTTCAAACCTCTTTGCAATTGCTTGTTCAACAGATGAGTAACCTTACTGCTGAGGTTATATCTCAGAAGAAGAATGATGTGATTGTTGTTGATAAAGGAGAGGAACAAACTAGATCAGCTGGTTCTGCATTGGAGAAGCCCATTCCTCCACAATCTTCTTACAAAGGTAAAGAACCTTTGAATCATCCTATGCGTATTACTCCGATTACTGATATAGTCCCAAATCAGAATATAAATCTAACTGCTAATACTGCACCATTCTATGTGGGAAATAACAAGGAGAACCATGCTAGACCTCACGAGGGTGGTGTCATACAATCCATGGGAAGTACACAATCAACACCATATGGTGCATATAGATCCATGGATACACATCCTCAAGTTCCACTACCAATTCCAAATCAGAGTGCTCCAGTACCATACTCATTTCCATATATTCCATGTACAGTGCCACCGTATGTGAATTCACCTCATATGTCCCAGTTTCCATACCATATCCCATATTCTGTTCCATTTTTGCAACCCCCAGGTGATTTCCAACCTACTGGGTACATTCCTCATAGCTATCCATATGAAACCAATACCCAGCAACCCCCATATAAGCTTAATCCTGCAAATATGACTACAACAGTGAGTTCTAATCATTCCCATACAGTTCAACCTGATATGTTTTCAAATCCAGTAACGCAGGAAGCCCATATACCTCACTCTAGGAGAACTACAAATTTTCCTAGAATCAATCATGATAATGGTGCCTTAAAACCTCCTAAACTCGAGTTCCCAAATTTTGATGTTAGTAACCCAAAACTTTGGGTTAGAAGAGCCGAGCACTTCTTCTATCAGTATGGGTTCCAAGACTTTCAGAAAGTGAGATATGCAGCTTCATATTTCATTGATTCCGAAGCTTTTGAGTGGATGGAAGGGTATTTAGTTGGCAAGTCTATGGAGCAAATTTCTTGGCAAACTTTTATAGAAGATGTATATAGCAGATATTTACCAAGAAAGTTAGTAGAACCAGCCCAAGAGTTAGTAGAATTGCAAATGTCTACAACTGTGGATGCTTATCATAAAACCTTTGAAGCTCTTAAATCACAGGTGAAGAGAGATCATCCTTCACTCTCTGAGCTCTATTTTGTTGAAATGTATACAAGAGGTTTGGCAAGGAAAATCAGATTTAGAGTGGAGAAGGACAAACCAAAGACAATTTTGGAAGCTTATTCCATTGCACTGAAAGAGGAAGCTATTATGCTGGAAGATCTCAAGGATTGTGTTCCTTTTAGAAATCCTATGATAACACTTGCTAATCCGCTTTCTGACTTGACTGCTTCCAAAGGAGAAAATCTAACAGCTCAAGAGTTGAGAGAGCAACGAAGACAACAGAGGCTATGTTTCAAATGTGGGGAGAAATACCACCCAGGGCACAGGTGCAAGAACTTCACTACTGGGTTTGCATTGATGAAATGCTCAGAGGGGGTCAATGATGTTTCACTTGGGTTAAGTAAGATTCCTCATACTGACTTTCTAAGGTCTGTGGAAGAGGTCATTCAAGAGCCAAGAATGTCTATGAATGCTCTTACAGGAGACAGGGACTCAGATTCTATCATAATAGTTGGGAAAGTGAAAGATCAAACTGTCAACATCCTTATTGACACTGGTGCAGGGCAAAGCTACATACAATATCAACTACTACTTTATATGGAGTGGAATGGTGACATTACGAGACCAGCGAAGGTTAATATTCCAGGAAAGATGATATTAGATAGTCCTGGTAAATGTTTTAATTTTCCATGGGAGATGCATAATAACTATTTTACACATTCATTTAGAATCTTGGAGGATATTGGCTATGACTTAGTGCTGGGCATGGACTGGATTAGAGCACACGAGCCCGTGTCATTTACTCCCAGCAAGAAACTCATCACTTTTCAGAGAGAGGGGAAGATAGTGGAGTTAATTGGCGTTCCAGACGGGCAAGGATTATTTTGCATGTCTTGCAAGGAAGTTTGCCAGTCATTACAGGAGGAAGGTACTGCTGCTTTGGTATTTTCTATGGTCAGCAACTCAGCAAAGCCACAGACTACTTATGCATCACTGCAAAATCTATTAATCGAGCATGAAGCTACTTCGGAGGATTATGAGTTCATACAACAACATTTTCTAGCTTTGAACCTTGAGGACAAGGTTCCCGAGGAGGAATGCATTGTCATGACCCAACCGTGTGGAGTTGGAGGTAGCTGAGTAGGAGTTTGATTGGAGATGATGGCGGGGGCGCGGAGATGATGCTTTTCAGTCATAGGACAAGTTTAAACAGTTTAAATTGCAACACGTGATTGGCACATGCGTGGAGCTGTTGTTCAAGGGCGTTTTGGTAATTTTGTTCATTCTGTTGAGCTGTTTAAATAGCTGTACGCAGCTCATTTTCGGGAGGAGATTTTTGACTGAATTCAGATCTGTTTTTCATTTTCATTCTCTGTTTCTATTTCATTTACTAGTAATTGTTACATTCCTAATTGTATAGCTTTGATACAATAGTGAAAATTGTGGGATCGAATTGATTTCACTCCCAAAAAGTGTTGTTCCATTTGTTTGCTGAATTGCTGATTTGGAGTGGCAATCCGGCGGTGATTTTCCGACGAGAATCATCACAAATGTAATGATCCTAATTAATTGGATCCAAAGGCCCATAAAGATATCATAAAGCCCACTAATATGTGGATGTTAGCTATGGTTAAAAAGTCCCATATTAAGGGTGGAAGGATAAAATAGAAGTTTAAATATAGTAGGCTCTTATCTACTAGCAACTTGAGCTCACCTCTTTTCAAGAGGGATGGCCACGTGTTCGGCCTGGGTTGGTAGGAGAAGTTAGGTGTCATGCTGCCTTGGACGAGGTTCATGACAAGTGGTATCAGAGCAGTCGATTCTCGGACGTGCCGGTGAACCAAAGGATTTATCTAAAAGAGGAACACAGCGGAGGTAGTCAGGAGAGGAACTGGGTGGAGGTAGCCAGGAGAGGAACTGGGAGAGGAAGGTGACGTCGGAATTGCAGTGTTCGTCCGGGGCTAGGTCTAGCGCACAGCCTATCCGCTAATCACGGATGGTGACGTCGGTATTGCAGTGTTCGCCCGGGGCTAGACTTAGCGCACAGCCAAAGCCACCCAGAATAGCCGCCAAGTGGTGTGAAGCCGGGCCCCGAGAGCAGCCGCCAAGTGACGTGAAACCGGGCCCTTAGAGTAGCCGCCATTGGATTACAGCCGTCGAGACGCCGGCTCTTAAGGGGGATGGAATGTAATGATCCTAATTAATTGGATCCAAAGGCCCATAAAGATATCATAAAGCCCACTAATATGTGGATGTTAGCTATGGTTAAAAAGTCCCATATTAAGGGTGGAAGGATAAAATAGAAGTTTAAATATAGTAGGCTTTTATCTACTAGCAACTTGAGCTCACCTCTTTTCAAGAGGGATGGCCACGTGTTCGGCCTGGGTTGCTAGGAGAAGTTAGGTGTCATGCTGCCTTGGACGAGGTTCATGACAAGTGGTATCAGAGCAGTCGATTCTCGGACGTGCCGGTGAACCAAAGGATGTTATCTAAAAGAGGAACACAGCGGAGGTAGTCAGGAGAGGAACTGGGTGGAGGTAGCCAAAGAGGAACTGGGAGAGGAAGGTGACGTCGGAATTGCAGTGTTCGTCCGGGGCTAGGTCTAGCGCACAGCCTATCCGCTAATCACGGATGGTGACGTCGGTATTGCAGTGTTCGCCCGGGGCTAGACTTAGCGCACAGCCAAAGCCGCCCAGAATAGCCGCCAAGTGGTATGAAGCCGGGCCCCGAGAGCAGCCGCCAAGTGACGTGAAACCGGGCCCTTAGAGTAGCCGCCATTGGATTACAGCCGTCGAGACGCCGGCTCTTAAGGGGGATGGAATGTAATGATCCTAATTAATTGGATCCAAAGGCCCATAAAGATATCATAAAGCCCACTAATATGTGGATGTTAGCTATGGTTAAAAAGTCCCATATTAAGGGTGGAAGGATAAAATAGAAGTTTAAATATAGTAGACTCTTATCTACTAGCAACTTGAGCTCACATCTTTTCAAGAGGGATGGCCACGTGTTCGGCCTGGGTTGGTAGGAGAAGTTAGGTGTCATGCTGCCTTGGACGAGGTTCATGACAGAACTTTGCATTCCCTTTGGGTTGTCACATTTTCACAACAATAGCAAATGTTTCTTTAGGATTTTTTTTTTGGTTTTATACGCCCCTTTGACCTAGTAAAACTCTAATTTTCATTAAGCAATTCACCTTACAATTCATCTCCGACGTTGATTCACTTACGTTCTCTGCGGTCCTACTCATCCTCATAACCCTTTTTTTTTTTGCGAAATGGAAGCTATTTCATAGCTGTACTATGAAATAGACCAATTAGGTAGTTTTGCCTTATTTCAAAACTAACTCTTGTAACATTCACTTCTCCGCAGTCAAAATTGCTGTAATGTATTTAAGAACCTTTACGATGAAAAACAAAAGTGAATAGAACGAGATACCACCGCCGGCGGACGCCTGCAATCCATGGACCTGCAGCCGCGTCTTTATCACATCCAGCGGGCACACAAATGTCGCCGAAATTGCCCCTGTAGTCATATCGAACACTTGTTAAATTACAATAAAGAGCTCAATATTTTATTAGAAAGAAATTATAATTTCAAGCGGAAGTCTGGAATTGAGATCACTGAACCAGATGCAGCGCCGGCGATGGCGTCGCAGAATAGATCACGATTGCTCAGTGTGTTCGAATCCCCGCGCATCTCGACGCTGAGTGGTAGTAACACCGGCAGCTGTGGCAACAGTGGTGTCGAATTTCATGAAGTACATGTTTAATAGTTAGTTTCTTCTAGTCCAGAACAAGCAGCGCAGCAATAGCTTCCACGACGGCGCTTAGGTGTCCCTACGTTTTAACATAGGTGTTATTTTATTTTATAAAAAAAATTCATATCTATCTTATGTTGTTAAGTTTCATACAAATCAATTTTTTATTTTAAATTTTGTACAAATTACTCATTATCTTAAAATTCATATAAAACAATTTTAAATATTATATATACATTTCATGAAAATTTTTAAATTTGAACAACAAAATATATCTATGTAATCTATAATTTTTATATTAAAATATATTTAGTAATATATTTAAATAATATTATACAGCTTTAAACTTTTAGTTGGTTTAAAATTAATTTATTAATCCGTTAAAAATTTAGAGTCGTAAGTAAAATTTAAAGACTAATTTGTAAATTTTTTATATTTAAAGACGTATTTGTAAACATTTAAAATTTAGAACTGGTATGCACTTTTTCCTAAATTAATGTCAAAACGCCCTCTTCGTAAAACCTTAACAAAAAAACACTTATTTTTTAAAACAAAATTGCTCAACAATATATATATATATATATATAGTAATAATAATAATAATAATTTTTTAGAATAAAAAATTTTTAGTGTACTCTATAATTATTATATTTAAATTTTTTCATAAATATTTTTTATATAAATCTTTAGAGGCTTTATGCATTTTTTCCTAAATTAATTAATGTCAAAGGGGCCCCTCCTCATGAAACCTTGACGAAAAAGTTCTTACTTTTTTAAAACAAAATCACTCAACAATATATATTTATAATAATATTTTAGAAAAAATATACAAAAAAAACTCAATGTACTTTATAATTTTATGTTTAAATTTGTTTATAAATATTTTTATATAGATCTTTTAAGGCGCTATCATATTTGAACCAGTAAAGACTTCGGAAGAGATTTTTTATTAAAAAAAATTACATAACATATAAAAATATTCTTTTATATTCAAATTTTTTTATCAAAAGATATTTGTATACATATATCTTTTTATTAATTTAATAATTATTAAAAAATTATGGTTTAAATGAAAAGAGCAATAAAAAATGCTTATTTACATTATCCCAAAATAAAAAACTCGCAATGATACTTGCCAAACTTATATATTATGAATTTGTAACGACAAATTTTGCTTATTACAATAATTTGTACAGGTAACTGAAACTAGTATGTTACAATATTAAGTAATAAGTATTACGAATATTCAGACAAAATGGAGATAAAATAAACATTGTACGTATTGAACTCAAACTGTCGATCTATATTATATTTTAAATATTATCCAATTCGCACAAATTAGAAGCCTCAATGATATGAGAGTGTTAGGCTTGGCTCAAGCTCGGGTATGAGCCTAGTTTTCGGTTTGGCTGAAATTTGACTCATTTGTTAAATGTGCTAAACTTGAACAAAAAAAAAGCAATAGCTATATAAATAAATAATCACAAAGATTTCTTGAGCTATCCTTTCTCCTACGGATGATAAAACTAATCTCGTTCAAAATATAGAACAATTTAAATATGTTTTCCTTTCAATAAATACTAATCTTTATGCGCTTACAATGGAAATCAATCCTAAACAAACATGTACTCAGGCTGTTATTTTTCCTCTCTTATTTTTCTGACATATTCTATGTGGCTTTTATTTACTTGTCTTTTTTTTTTTGGTCAATTTATTTTTTTGTCTTTCATCATATCTGATATTCTCTTTATTGTACTATAGTTTTGAGTTGTAGTTTCCATAAGCTCTATTCTCTCTCTCTCTCTCTCTTTTTTTAAAAATTTATAAAATAAGTTATTGCCTTCTAGTTTATTAGAAAGTCAGCAGACTAGTGTAGCTACTAAAAAAGTACATGAATATCACTGAAGGAGAGAAATACATTTATTCTCTTTTATTTTATTCAGGCTATTATTTATTCTCTTTATATTTTTTTTGAAAATAATATAGACATTTTAATCTAGCAAAACGGAAAACATCATGATTGATAAAATATAGATCGGTACTGTCCGTAAAATTATTTGTTAAGACAATTCAAAGAAAGGAACCCATTTTGATAGAATTTTTTATCATAATCTTAAAAAAAAAGACATGATGATATGTCATGTATTCTTGTTATAATAAATTATGTCAATTGTTAGTTTCTCCCATCAATATGTAACCAACTTGCCTTGTTATAACTTCTCATAAAGTTTAATTTTTATGAAAAATGACAAAAGATGGCTTGACATCATAGCCTATTCGTTGGAACTGTCTTTTTGTTCTTTTACGATCTTTGATGAGCAACAGCAATTTTTCCCCCCTTTTTCTTTTCATTAATCATGTGGGCCAATTAAAGCCAGAGAGTAATCTGGACAAGGGATGTTTGACACTTTCTTAAATTAATTAATGTAAAATTATCTGTTATCACTGTTAAAATGGTCTTAAAGCTCAAACTTTCTATAAGGAGAAAAACTATTATTTAGAATTATTTTGATCCTAAAATGTTCATGATATGGAATTATTCATACTGGTCTATTTTTTATTATTTTTAATATCTACGAACGATTACTTTTTATATAATTAATTAAAATAAAAAACAGTTATTACTAAAGTATTGATAAGTAGGAAATGTTTCTTTTCAAAGTCTTTTGTTAAATTCTTGAACTAATATAGACAATATCACATTAACTTTGACATCTTCGAGGTCAAAATGACCATTAAGAATTATATTTCTCTCATGTAAATTGTGTAAAATATTAATATAGGTGATCTGCTACAAGACATTGTTCCATTCATTACAATACCGACGTGAATCAATTTAGTAAACTTCAAAAAAAAAAAGGCAATTATAAAGCTTTACATCTGTTTTGAGGCGACCACACTGCTGCAGATAGATGATCAGCTGTAGAAGTAAGAGAAAATTGTGTTTCAGCCCCTTATTTCATAGTTTATAATTCAGCCCTCCGAAATGCAGGCCCTTCAAAATGCAGAAACGTGCCACATGACGCACAATCACGAATCTGGAGGGCTGATATGTAATAATCTATAGAAGTAAATACCATTCATCCCCAGCAATATAGAAGTAAATACTCTGGTTTGTCAAGCCTTCTTTAAATTTACACTCAAGCTAAAAGCTCGAAATTTGTATTGCCATGGCAATGCGCTGCCATATGATTCCACGATTTAAGCCCCCTATACATGTCATATATAAACTTTGTTTAGTTTTTACATTCCCTTGTAATTTTCTGAAGCTTGTGTTTTTTCTAATAACTTGCAATAACCGAGCTCCAAAAGCTCTGTAAATTTGTTACTATACACAATAAAACCTCAGACAAAGAAAGAGCCACTAAACTCTTAGCCACTACTGTTAGCAGTTATAGTAGAAGACGAGCTGAGCCAGTCTTGAACAGTGTTCGGCGAGTACCTCTGCGTGCTCTTCAGCAATGGCGCATCGTTCCTCGAGATTGCTGCATCATTTTCACTAAACGTGTTTCCTCCATTTTCGATCGCCTTCAACACCTCCAAAACTTCCTTTATTGGTGGCCTCATCTCTTTATCCGACTGCAAACACCTGAATGCCAGCTCAGCAACCTGTCTTATCATACGGTTAACTTCCATGTTTGTTTCATATCCAAGCATTGGATCCACCAGTTGATCTAACTCATTGTTTTGAATTTTAATCATAGCCAGGTTTGATAGGTTGATCTCGTGGCGCTGCCGGCGTATGTCGACTGCGGGCTTCGATGATATCAGCTCTACTAATACTACTCCGAAACTGTAAACATCACTTTTATCTGTAAGTTGGTAGCATTCGAAGTATTCCGGGTCCACGTAACCTGGTGTTCCCTGGGGCGCGGTTGACACATGGGTGGCGTCTACTGGGAATAGCCTGGATAGCCCGAAATCCGCCACTTTGACGTGGAACGACGTGTCGAGGAGGATGTTGTTGGTCTTGACGTCGCGGTGAATGATCTGTGGTTCAATAGCATGCAAGTAGGACAACGCGTCGGCTGTCTCAATTGCGATGCTCAGTCTAATTGGCCAAGTCAGTGCGCCTTCTTCAGCACGGAGGCCGTACAGGTGGTCGGCCACAGTGCCGTTTGGTACGTACTCGTAGACAAGCAGGAGTTCACGGCTGTGGCGAGGCGAGCAGCCGTAGAGGGTGACAAGGTTCTGGTGGCGGAGGAGGGAGAGGATGTGAATTTCGTTGATGAACTGCTCCATGCGCTTGTAGTTGTTCCGGTAGAGACGTTTCACCGCCACTGTTCGGCCGTCGCGGAGTTTGCCTAGAAGAGTCGGAAATGAATTAGCTTATATTGGTACGCATGCAGCACCAATTAGAAAATGCAACATACAGTTTTTGAAATATTAGATATTACGAAATTAAGTCTGTTGACCTTCTGAATATTTGTATATAAACATCATGATGAAAATAAAAATAAAGATCATGAGGCAGCATTGACATAGCTGATAACACTAGAACATAACTAATAAGATTTGTATTCCGACATATAGCAAAGCAACCATGTATGAACAGGATGTTTGGCGAGCTCACATGGAGAAAGAGAATCGAGCATGGGGAAAGAGGATCGAGCGACCGAATTTTACCTTTGTACACGGTGCCAAAACCACCAGTTCCCAACTCTTGGGACGCGCTGAAGCCATCAGTCGCCTCCTCGAGCTCACCATAGGAGAAGGTCTGTGTCGGATATTCCACCCCTATTTCTGAGTCATTTTTGGAAGCTGGTTCAGATGACGACGCCTGGTGGAGCACCGCCAACGACGACCGCTTCCATCGCCTTTTCTGCTGGTAAACAAATAAAAAGATGGTGGCGATTAGCAGAGCTCCTCCAATTCCAGCAACCACACCTGTTAGTAGTAAATTGGTTTAGATTCTTAAGCATGAGCTACTTGACTAAATTGAATGGTCTATTAGAGTGCGAGTATAGATTATTACCTATTATCACGCTTTTCTTCTTCCCTTTTCCTGCAGCATCATAGAAGCAATGTTAAGAGTTTTGGTGATAACAAAAACACTATCCAAAGAGAATGAGTATAAATCAAGCTAGACGCAAACTTCATTATGATTGTTTCATGTTCGAACTAGTAAAGCGTTTTGAAAGGTCTGCCCACGGATTTTGATACTGATAGCAATTGCTAGACATCACTCAAAAATTCAGCATCTGCTGAAGATAAACAGTTGATTTTCGAGAACTAAGCGCAACTAATTAGTTAGCTAGAGTATTTCAACGATACCCGTGCAAGCAGAGGCCCTTGAAGAAGCACCATTGACACTGCAACTATCTCCTATAATTTGGCAGTTGAAGCATTGGGGTTGAAGTTCAAGCTTGTGTGAGAAGCCAGCAGACAACAGAGAAAGATTACTATTTTGACGATTGTAAGAGAGCTTCCACTCAAACATAGGTGGAGTTTGCGGTAAACAGTTTTCTGGAAGTGCATCGGCTTCTTGTTTATCTAATTTCTGCACAACGTAGATGTTGTAGTCCTTACATGGCTTATACTGGTTGTATTGCAGGTTGAACTCATCGGAGTAGTGTTTCTTGATGCTCTCACAATCGTAGTAATGTTCTTCAGAGTTTAGAATCGTACTGTCGAGAGTTAGGTTATTAATTGGAATATTTTCGTGTGAGCAGAAGAGGAAGCTGCAGTTTGATCCCCATGAAGGGTCACTAATATTCTGATCTTGAACCAAGATACTATTATCAGTATATGAGATGTTCTTCAGAACATACAAGTAGCCTTGGCTGTTGAATTGGATTACCGATTTGTTTTCACCGGAGCAACTGATCTTATGAAATCCTTTGCAGGTTGCTGAGCTATTGATTGTATAAAAGGGTGGTTTGATTGTTTCAGAGAATTTTCCACATGAAAAACTGAAAGGAGGGCAACAAGAAGCGAAACTGAGAAAGAGCGAGCATAGGATGATGACGGAAAAACAAGTACAAAGATTTGCAGCCATTTGGAATGTTGGTTTGTGGAGTAGCACTTAAAGATCCACCAAACACCGAGACCCCCTAAAGTGAAGCACTAGCTTAGTCCTTATGATGAGTTGTACTCGTCATCAATCTCGACTTGTAGATTTTGTTGGTACTTCCAATCAAGGTTTGGAATCCTTTTATGAACTGCTTTGGACCTTGACGATCAGAACAAAACATAAAAGACGGACGTTTTCTACAACAAAATGTTTGAAAAGTAAAGAAAACATCCAAATAGCTTGTTTGGCACGTCAGAGTGTGATCCGATCATAGGTGGGACTCACATAATGATTAAGGGATTGTCACTGGAAATTTGGACTTGTCAAAGGGCGAAGAAAGACCAATAATTCCAGGTTTTGACCATAGAATTAAGCATAAACACACAAAAGAAAGAGTATTTCTGGGATTGTTTGTTATCAGGAGATAAATCTTAAAAAAAAAACTAACAGAAAATAATGTATTACAATAACATCTTCCAGTCTGAACAGAGAAGGGTGTAGAATTAGCTCTATTGCTATGAGTCAAGGTCTTCTCCTTTTGGCCACTCCCACCAAGTCTCTGTACATGTCACTTTCAGATGTAGAAGATTGTAATCACATTAATTGTAGCGGGAAAGCAATCTGTGGAAATTTATAATACAGTCGTGGAAGTAAACTAGTAGGACAATTAGTCTTATATCACGAGATATTCAGAAAGATGCTCCTAGGTTCACTGTTATAGGTGGATAGTTTAAAGAAAATATCCAAAAAAAAGGATCATATAATGAGATGACAAAGAAGATCCAAAAAAGATGGTTAGTTTAAGGAAATAAGATGGTTCACTGTAAAAGGCGGTTAGTTTAAAGAAAATATTAAAAAAAAGGATCATATACTAAGATGAGAAGGAAGCATTTAATCTGAATATTATGCGATTCCAACTTTTATGTATCCTAATTGCTCTACTTCCAGTTTTGAATAGTTGACATCGCACTTATTTTTGCTCCAAAGAGTTGAAGATTGACAGACCAAGAATTCTGTATCAATATTGTAAATTTGCAATCAGAGATAGTAGCCAATTAAAGATCCAATCAAGCTTAAGCTCAACAATAACTCTCTTAAACTCGTTATTTAGAATCATATAGAGTTTAGTTAAATAAAAGAACTCTAGAATATTCTAAAGTTCCATTGAATCTTGTAAGAATCTAGGTTACTTGGCAACAGGAAAAAGAACTCTAGAAGCATAAATCGAGCTGTACGTTTTGCTTAATCTAGGTCATCAGTTGACCTTAAGTCACAATAAATAGGGGTGTCATGCAAGAGCTTGTGGGTGGTAAGAAAAGTTGAAGAGTGTTGAGCGCTAACAAGTAGAGAGTGCTAGTTTGTGATCAAGAGAAGTGAGTATAGAAGAGTTAGCATAAAAGAGTGTGAGGTGTGAAAGTGTTTTGTTAAACTATTGTGTACAACTTCTCAATATCAATATAGCAGTTCTTTTATTTCCACAGCCAAACCAACTAATGTTTTGGTTGGTTTTGGGTTCGACAAGTAAAGTTCCCAGAAGCTCAATCTCCAGATAAAGGGGTTCTATGTAAAGCTTCAAACAGCTATTTGGCAGGTAACCTTAATCAATGAAGTTGAACAGTGAAAGCAATTACTATTTTTTTTTCAGTCGGAAAGTAGACATGTTTACCTAATATTTAAGTGTAAATTTTCGAGGAATAACAGTTCCTTTACGGTTTGAGTACCGAGAGAACTTCAGTCTAGCCAATAACTTAGTGTGGCTGCCTGTCTATAAAACGTAGGCCTAGAAGCTACCCTTCCCAGAAAATAGTATATGACTGGCGAGGTTACCTTCTAAAGGTGGAAAAATCTTGCACCACTTCAGGTAACAGTGGGATCTAACTGACACACCACTCTTCCTAAGACACCCTCATCCCAGTTGGCCTGCTGGCGGCGAACAACACATACCTTCTTTAAAAGATTCAAATACGACCTTTTTATGTTAAGAGAGTTAGTTGCTTTGCAATATCTATTTGAGGATGAAAGACATGTACCATAACTTAGTTCCTAGTGAAATGGTTGGGTGCACCAGTACGGCATTGACGGGTAAGAACTAAATATTTATCATTTATTTTCCAATCTATGTACATGATTTTTCTTTCTAAATGCTTGATCTTTTTATATTGTAAAGAAAATAAAATTAGTCTATGTTGGAGATGTTTGATGACAAAAATTCTCGCAAGTCGAAGTAATACTAATAAAGTTTCCATCTAGTTTGCCTTATACAGTCATAATCCTACTGAGTTTCCTTGATTCCTCTACTATTTACATGTACATACTACAAATACATGATAACTTCTCTCAAATTATTATTATTATTATTATTTTGAACAGAGTAACTAAGAATAACAGAGAAATGGGAAAAAAAAATGCTTTAGCTAAATGGAAATTAAGCTGAAAGAAAACGCCTGAGAATCTTGAAATTCTCAAACAGTTAGTTCTTTCCGCCACCAGAATTAATGAAGCAAACTTGATACATTTGATTTATATCCTTCCAAACAGGAGTTCTCTGGCTTACACCATTGCTGATATGTATACGGTCTAAATCTAAAAATCGAGTGGGTAGGCTACAGTCCTAATCGCAGTATCTACATCACCTTGACTGTTTAATGCTAATCCTAGTATCTAAATCTCCTTCACTATATCCATTTATATGAAGTAGATACGAACCTAACAGAAGACGGTACCTGATGATGCTTTTATAAATAAGAAAAATTTCAGAAGTAGATAACAAAGATGGAACTGAAACAGAAACAATCCACCAAAATTTTGTAACAGCAAGATACAAATTGAAAACCACTTAATGTGTAGATAATGACAAAGCAGAAATCCAAGAGCTTATTATCTTAGAATTCACTAGAAAGATACATTTACCTCTGCGACCTTCTAGGTTTAAACAGTTTGGCAAAGGATGTGTATTGTTTGAGAACGGCAGCTAGTATGGAAATATCATCCGAGTCTTCCCCAAACTGCAACTTCCACTCGAATAAGACGCAATATGGCAGGCACCCGAAATTAGGAATATCATCACATGTTTTGCTGTCTGCTATGTATGAGGAGACATTGTAATCTCCACAGAAAGTTAAATTATGTAACTCATGAAAGGTATCATGGAAGAAATAGTGGTCATTTTTGCAATTAAACAAGTTGTCATAGTATGGGAATGACAGAAACCAAGGAGAGGACATTTCTGAAATTCGTAGAGGAAGGTGCAGCATGATGCATTGAAGCGAAGGCTAAGCACCCAATCCACAAGTATGATCGTATTGTCAGTGTGGTTGATATTTCTGATAGTATATATCTTCTGCTTGTTAAAAAGGATATCTGGATTCGAAGAAGTGCAACTGATTGTGTAATTGGCATCACATGACAGTTTCAGTAAAGGAGGAGGAATTTTGTTTTTAGCACATGAAAGAGGTGGTGGGCATGGGCAGGCGATGAGAGGGTAGAGGGAAAACAAGGTAAGAACAAAGAAGAGCATAAAGATACCAGCCATTAGAGTATACTTAGATTAACAATGGGCAGGAGAATGGAAACAACTTCAAAAATCATATAGTCTATCAAAAACAACTTGAGACATAGGACATGATCTTATTATTATTCTACTTGCTGGACAGCCACAATTGACTTGACGATTGACTCGAAATGGAGTCAACTCGCTTTGGAAAATGAAAAGGACAGTTGCCTACTTGCCTTCCATGGGAAGTTGGCGTAAGAACAAACAAACAAACCGTTCAATGACAATACCCCGTTCTTCCAAATTACATATATATATATATATCATTTTTTTTAATTTTTTTTTTTTTCTATACATTAAAGTTAAGTTTTCCTAGTTGAATTTTCCTGAGCAAAGAGTAAGATACGTGGCTTTCTTTTAACCATGATTTTCTTTTTCTCGTCCAATCACAACCTTTCGTTTTTTTTTTTTTTTAATTATTATTTCTAATGGCCATTTTCATTCTCAGAAGCCACGCGGCTTCCTCCCAACCATTTTCTTTTTTAACCCAATAACATCATTTATTTATTACATTTAACGCTTCATTCCCATCCTAACAATATTTTAAAGTATTTCATTCTCAAAACCATTTACAATATAAAATTATATGTAGTTATATTATTATAATATAATATTATAACTTTCATAAGAATTTATAATGTATTTTAAATTTACAATATACTTTCTTCTTAAATAACTGATTTTATATTTAATTAATTTTCCTAAATATAATATATATGTAACATGTTTTCAAAATTAATAATTTAAAGTTTTAATAATACTTTGGTTTGCACTAAATAGACCCACAAAAATCATACTTAAAAATTAATACTTTTAGTTAGTAGCTCAATTGTATTTATCTCATCAATCTTGCGTCCATCAAAGCTATTGATCTATCTTCTAAATTTTTTCTCTTTTGAAAAAAGTAATAGTCATTATTTTTTCATCAACTAATTATATGTAGAAGTAATTTTAATTTCAGAGATATTGTTAATGTAATGTTGATGAAAAATGTACATTTGGAAGCTTTAAAAAAAAAAAAAATTTTGTTATGTAAAGTGTTGAAATACTGTTTAGCTTACCTATTGGTGATAAATTTCGTTTGACTTTTTGTTATTATTTATAAAAGATTCAAAACTATTTCTGCTTTCTTCTATCATCTTTTTTTTTATAAATTAAATATTTGTATCTATTCGTAAATTAAAATTTATTTATACACATTCTTTTTTCATTAATTGCATACTATCAATGTAATTTTCATCTGTTGGATGTTATATTAGAATTTGTGAATTTCCTCATATGTATTTTCATTGTGATCATTATTGGTTGAAATATTTTAGCCATTCATTACTCTTCACATAACTCTTGCATCTCAAATACCAGCATATATTTTGTTAAACTTTCTTATGTTGCTGACAATCAGCGGTAGTTTAGTAGATCGCTGAGAAAAGTGGGTGGAGGAGTAAACAATGCTGCCAAAGAAGTATGTAACAGCGCGCACTATCAACTATTAATGTTGAAGGCAATGGCAATAACAAAAGCAGGAATATTACTTCTTGGAGGAATTTGTCTACTAACTAACTGTGGTTAGGGAATTATAAAAGTTTGTGTACAAGGAAAGACTGGTAGAGCGAAAGAAGTTAGAGTGCAGGACGAACAGCAAAGAAAGACAAGGATCACATCAATAGATAATCAAGAAAGAAAAAAAAATAGAGATAAAAACACAAGAATTCAATATGGATAGTCAATAATGTCTACATCCACATGCAAGGAAGGAGGGATAAATGTGCAGTTCTTCCAAGGAGTAAGCGGTCTCCATTACTTGAGAATTTCATGATGACTAAGATGCTTATGGATTATATATCAAATTGGCCTATATCCAATAAATTACAGAGAAGATTGGTCCTCCAATAGTAAGCAGTACGTCTATTTTCTTGTAACCAGTTCTTTTCCAGACTGCATATACTTGATTCAACTAATATGTAGCAATGAACTATTAAGTCTGAAAATTCACTTACTAGCTGTCCTAAAATTAAGTATACTGGTTTTCTTAAAGGTAGTAGTAGCCAATTAATAGATACCAAAAAGATAACAACGGAAAAATATAATTACAGATCGAAAGAGAGGAGGGACTCACTGCATTTATGTAGATGATTCCTATCATGACAAAAGCAAGTAAACTCAGACGTCTTGTTATCAAAGCCACACTGGCCGCCGCTCGCTTTGCAGTCTGAGCAATCTGGGACATGATATGAGAGGAAAAAGCCATCTTTCAACAGCTTCCAGAAGTCGTTTTTGATCTCCGGAACAGATTGGTTCAACACCGGTACTACGACGCTGCTACAGTGGCTTGTATTTAAATATTCTCGCACCTTATTATCTCGGAAGACATAAGCAGGACTACCACCTCTATCACAAGTTATTTCTAACAAATTCGGTACTGGATTGGAGCAATTCAAGTAGATGGTAAGATTTTTGTGCGAGGGGCTGAAGGACAACAAGGTGCCTGCAAACGAGATGTTCGTGGAGGGAACAAGGCATTCAGCTTCCATGAGCTTATTATCAGCAACTAAAATAGAGTTGTTGTTGTAGAAGATTTCACGAAGACGATAAATTTTATCGGCAATTCTAAGGAGAGTTGAGTTACGATCACATATGAGCTTCAACTCAGGATAGCCGCAGTAGTCTGCTTGCTTACCGGAAAGCCAGAAAGGGTATGTTATGTTTGGGAGTTCACCGCAGCAAACCGGTTTGCAGTCCTCCGTTGGATTTGAAGATACAGAAAAACTAAGCAAAGAGGAAATGAAGAGGAACAGAGCTGAGGTAAATCCCATGGACAGTTGCAGAAGAAGGGTGGAGCTACTGGAGTAACTCATAAGCGAAAGAGAGGGCATGAAACTTTGTCTCCAGATGATACACCATTAAGCAACAGGAAACGAATTCAAATTACTGTAGTATCTCATGAATATTTAACTATTGTTATCAACCGAAGTAGAAAGATGAGACAGAGATAAGAAGCTGAAGCAGCAGAAAGCTAGGAGAATATAAAACGATGCGTAGATGAACAATTAACAACAACGAAAATCTAGTTCTTTTCTGATGTCAAATTAAAGAAGTATGAAAGTTTGACCCGGGATTATACAAATCTTTGATACTGCATCAGGTAAGACTTTGAATGTTGAAAGAGTTTGAGATAAAAGTTCTTAGAAATTGGCAAAGGGAAAAATGTTCTTTGCAGAGCCACTACAAACAGGGCAGGAAGCCCACTTGCCAGACGTTCAAGGATCCCCAATCACATCCCTAAATATGTTGGTTTTTTATTATGTAATAAATTTTGTGCCTAATTTTGGAGATATTAAAGCAGCTCTTCTGTTAAAATATAGTCATATTATAAGAATTATGTTATTTAGATTATGTATAAAGAAAAAAACAACTTTATCAGCCTCTAATCGAACTGAGCGCTGATATGTCAGTCTGATCATAAACTAATTTTTAGGTGGGGCTAATATGCAAAAGCCACATATATAAATAGGACAATATCTAGGAAGCACGGACACGGGACATGACACAGCACGATATTGGGACACGGCAACTTTAAAAAAATAAGACACGGTACGATTCGGATGAGACAATAACAAATTTAAATAATTAAAAAATAATTTATATAAAATATTTAAATATTAGAAAATATAATCACATTCGATGATAAACCATAATATAATATTTCGCGTTCTTGAAATAAATCTAAATACTAAGAGTCTAATTATATCAACTAAAACTAAAAAAATATAATATCTGAGTGCATAATTATATTATATTACTTATCACTATTACAAATAATATTTAATTTTTTTTAAAAAAAATAAATAAAAAATAATTTTTAAAAAAATAATATAAATACTGCGGACACGCTGAACAGAAGTGTCCAACACGTGTGTCTGATTGTTTTTAAAAAAAAATTTAGGATACGTTATATAGCGTGTCAGAAGAGTGTCGTGTCTGGCATATGTACGGACACGAACATGGTAATATTTTTAGAGTGTCGTGCTATATTGAGGATTGGGTAATACTAAATCAGCCTCCGTTTTTTTCATTTCTACCAAATCAGCCTCTGAAAATGCGTTTTCAAGGACTAAATCGGCCGACCCCAAAAAAGGGGGCTGAATTGGTATTTACCTTTGAGGATTCTTGCTGGCCAATTATCACATGATTGGACAGTGGAGATCTTTGAATCGTCTTCCTTTAATGTTTGATTTTGAGTGAATCACTGGGGATCAGGTAGTTGTCATGGAATGACTATTAGCAACTTGCCCTTTTTCTTGTTCCAAAAGCTAAAAACTGTGTCTGGGCGGACCGAACCGTCAACTTAAGAGAGATATATTTAAGCATTGACGGTAATACGTAAGTATGTTATATCATATTTGAGGTCTAAGATAATTTTTTTTAGATAGAGTCCGTCCAGATTAAAATAATGTCAGTTTTTAAAAAGAACTATCATTTGGAGTAAAAAATATTTGGATATATGGTGGATATCATAAAAAGAACTATGCTGAATATATGGTGACACTTCCAATACGTAAAAACATTTGGAGTAAAAAACAATGCTTGTGTACAGATACAAACATCTAGTGCTCATAATTAAAATACTTTTATAAGATAAGGCCTGAATTTAAAAGAAAAAAAATATATTTTTGCGGTATAAAATTTAGAGTTCAGAGCTGTTAGAGGCGAGATAGAAGAGTAGGGCTTGGTCCGGTTGGATTTTAAGTTACGTTTTAATAATTTTTAAAAGTTATGCATTTATAGATTCGTCTAACTCAAATTTGAAATTACTGTTAAATTTGACTTAATTTTTATATCTTTAAGTAGATTTTGTCTCTCGTTTGTCTCTACAACTTGAGACTTTTTTTTTAAGATTATCGTGGTCGAATCCGTAATGCGAACGCACGTCTTCGTATGGACATCAAACTCGCAAAAAATTTTTACGTTCAATTCCGACCGACGTTCTGAGATTCGAATACATGCCTTCCATGAATAAGGCTTCCTGCACGAGGTACAAAGAATTTTTAGAAAATTTTGCGAAGACTCGGACTGGATAGTGACGTTTATTTTTTTTTTAATAATTTTAAAAAAAATTTGACTGATACAACACCCCGATCTTATTAGATATTCCCTGATGTTTACACATAGAATGTCGCTATCCTACTACATGTAAATCTCAAACCTTCAAACGTTGCATCAGTTGGGATGGCGTCGCTAGGTAGGATAAATAGTCTTACAACCATTTTCTCTTTTTTTTTCTTTCTTCTTTTTTTTTTTTTTTTTTTTTTTTGATCCGGTGGAGCTCTCAAATAATATTTATATATGCTATATGGTATTTATTCTTACTATTGTAATATACAAATATAATATTTTTTTAATAACATAGTTATAATTTATTAAAATATAAAATTGAAAATATTAATTATAATTATTTGTATGTATGACCTCTATCCGTACGAATATAAAACTAGTCAAAAAATAAGGTAATGTAATTGTTGATCTTAATTGTCAGCTTAATGTCATCATTGCAAATTAGGTAGAAACTCGGGCGCCTACAATAATCATGTCAATTACCTACGATGGATAGAAATCTGCCTTCCAACTAGCTGACTGTACTAGTTGGGTTCATCCATTTAATTAAAAAAAAAATAAATAAGGTCTTCAAATAGTTCATCTTCAGAAACTAGGATATTTTATCTTGTATCTAAAATAGGCACGACTTTATGCACATCTTTATAATAAAGTTGAAATTAGAATTAGCTAGCACTTATTTTATTGTATGGTACTAAATAACATTCATAAATAAAGTGATCAATATAGATGCTGTTTAGAAAGCATAAGGTGTTATGTGCATGTTTTATGGAGTTGCAACCGGTTAATTAGCAAATTTCGTCTTAATATTAAAAAATTATTAAATTATGTTTAATCTTTTCACCAAGACATTAGAAATGCTAAATGCCCTAAAGTTGAATCTAGCAGAGTTCAAATGGATTTTGTTAGTTGATATATTAGAAAAGATTTATCTCAAAGTTGTGGAGGTATTAAATGATTTTTAAAAAGAAAATGGAAAGGGACAAAACATAGTGGTGGATCAAGAGACCAGATGTGGGTGAAAGACCTGGATTTTAGTGAAGTCAACTCATAATTTTGTAGAAATTTGAAAGAAGGGGGGATTGCCCAAAAGATGGAAAACCAAAATGGTGGGTACTAGAAAAGAACCGAAAGTGGATGTTTGTACCCCTCCATGAGTTCACCTCCATTATCAAATCTCTTATGTTCTTCAAGGCTCTTGTTGAACTTTAGAAGAATTGTTACCATCCCTACTGTTATTACATCGCGAAGTGATTTGTCTAGAAGCCCAAATAATATTTTTAGTAGATTCTAAGCGTATGTTCTAAAGTAAGTTCGAAGCCCCGAGACACCTATTGTCATTCAAATATTTTGATGTTGACAAAATAATAACATTTTCTTTCCATGTCACTTAATTTTAATATTAATGAAAAAAACCTGTCAAAATGGGCTCACATCAGTAAGATAGACAAAATAGATGAATTTTTATACGGTCGTACTCTATTTTTTAAAGTAGTTCCCGATCCATGTTACGCTTGTCGGCTTGTATTCTTTGAAGTCCTTTTTTTTTATATTCTTCATAATAACAAAGGATCACTAATGTCTATGCAATTTCTAAGCAAGGCAATCATAATTTTCTCAGTCCAATATTGTCGAATATGTTGGAATTTATTAAATATTAATTGGCTAACAACTTCAACTTTGGACTTGATTAATCACCCTGTAGTTGGACTCATATAACTATATTTAGAATGGTTCCGGTAGGTTTGGCCAATTTTTCTTGTAATAGTTGTTCTTGTACTTGAGGTGTTAAAGTGCATATATGGAAACACAAAAGAATTCTGGACAACACGTGCAGAAATATGTTTCAATTGTGATACTATCACAACTCCAATCTGACTAATAAAACACGATCTAATTAATATGTAATAAAATTTAATATTACTCACCCAAAACTTCTCTTCTATAGTATATTACAAGCAGTGGCGGAGCAAAGATTTTCGGCTAGGGGGGACGAAAAATATTCGCGGCAAAAATTTTTATTCAGAATATAAAAGATTATTCATCATCAAAGATAAATTCAAATACACAACTCCATAATAGCCAGGACAACAATAATAAAAAAATAAATAACAACCAAGGTACAAAAATAGAACAGTAGCAAGCAACAAAGTTAGAATAATGAAATATAGTTGCAAATTGTAATGATTGAAAATTATAAATTATAATAATTAAAACATAGGTAGATTGCAGCCGTAGCCGGCTGACGCACTATCGGCGTTGATTTAGGAATTAGAAATTGGTGTAGTAAGGTAGATAGTGATTTTTAGGAAGTCGACTATACAGGAGTTCGGAAATTTTTTTTAATTTTTAGACTGATGTTTTAGAAATGTAGAGATGGTATAAGTAGAGGCCGGATACTTTGCTCTCGTTTTATATTCGTATTTTCTATTCATACATCATAAAAATACTTACATGTATTTTTTTAAAATATTTTCAATATAAAAATTTTAGATTTTGATGATGTCTACAAATTTTATATTCAAAATTTCTCAAAAATATATTTCTAGATAGGTGTTCTTGGGCTCCAAAGTATTAGCGGGTTTAAAAATAGTTTTTAAAATCCGTTAAGATTTTGGAGCCTCAGAACACCTATAAAAAAATATATTTTAAAAAAAATTTGAATATAAAAATTGTAGATCTCATCAAAATCTATAATTTTTATATTTAATTTTTTTAAAAAAAATACATATAATATAGGCATTCGGCCGGCGGGTTGGGAGGGGGTGATCGCCCCACCCAACCATCATGTGGCTCCACCACTGTTTACAAGCGTGACATGAGACATTTCTCATTGCATCTATTATCATCTCTAACTTTCCTTTTTTTACTTACCACATCCAACCACCTAGCTAGACCATTGATTCAACTTTAACGAACCAAGGGGCTCAATGTATGCACTCGAAATCTTCTTCAAGCTCTCCTATACAATCTTCTTCAAGCTCTCCTATACATACCAAATAATCGGTGATTGATCCACACATATCATTTAGTGGGTTAATGAACGTCTATTTTGTCAATTTTAGAAGTAATATTTAACATATGATACTATAGAAAAAAAATATATAATTGAGTTAGCGATATTTGTATGTAATGTGTTTACAAATATGGATTAATAGTGTATGAATAGTATACTTTCATATTCTTTTTAGTGTGACAAATAGTTGGAGAGAAGAAGAGAAGATGAAAGGGCGTCGAGCCGGTGAATTATAAAAGGTAGAAAAGAAGAAGAAGGTGCGCGAAAGAAGGAGAAGGCCGTAGGGAAGAAGTAGAAGTAAAACAAGAAGACAGAAGAAATAGGTAGAGAAAGTTGAAACTAGACAGAAACGTAGCAAATCACGCAATTCAATTATTAACTTCAAAAAACTTAGAGAACTAAAAAATATATCTAGAAGCCTTTAGGACGACTCATTCTGCATAGTTGAATTAATGATATAGTGGCTCTTAGAATTTGAAGTAACGGAAAAGTCTCGCATAGCTAGCCATTTTAGGAGAATGTTGCAAATAAAAACCAAAACGACTAGAATGTGGATGAAATAAATGATGATGAGCCCACATGCATGTTAAATTTGGAAAGATGATAATGGGAAGAAATACTCTTGGATGGAAAATGGATAATCCAATTAATACAAAAAAAAAATCACTAAGAAAGCAAGAGGGGTGATAACAGTTACAAATCATAAGCAACTTACTTTGCATGTGGGAGAAAAATGGATGGATTTGCAGCTAGAAAAAATCTCATGATGTGTATTTTTTTTAAAAATAAAAATAAAAATCTTTACCAGTGTTTTTTTTTTTAAAATAAAAAAGATAACTTTATTAATTTTAATCTCCAAGCATATTGTTTTTTTTTCTATCTCAAGCAATAGACATTCTAGTATCTACTTTATGAAATTTTACTAATATTTCCTTTTTGTACTTATTATTTTAATATGTGATGTACTTCATCAATGTAATGTGCTAACTACTAGAACGTTTTTACTATGTATAAGCTTGTTAAAAAAAAGAAATAGTAAACGATAAGGATACTTATGAATTTCAAGATTAAGTATTGTATTATAATAATATATGTGAATTTATATATGAAATTGTAAAAATATCATTAGATAAATTTAAAAAGTAAATGCAAAACCAATTAACCATATAATCTTGTCAACTTTAAAGTGAAAAAAATTATATATAGTGAAATATACATATCTATATAGATGTCAAAGTACATAAGTTAGTTAACATTGAATATCGGGTGTCTGATTAGAATTTCAAGTGCAAAGTTAAACATTGATTTAATGATAAATGTTTGGTTGTGATATAATGCTCTTACATATCTATTGAAGGTAAATGAGTCTACTTACGCAAAAAGTTTGGCTCGAGCTCAATATAGTCGAGAATAATGATACTAGGTCTTACTCGCCAACCCACTTAATAACTCAAATCGGTCATTTAATAGTCAGAAAACACATCTTATTAGTATTAACACTAATGTTTAACATCAACGAGACGATTAAGAAATTGAAGATAGTCCATCCTTACTAAGAGTGAATATGTGTGAATGTATAAACAACATAAACTTTGTGATAAAAAATAAAAATACTATAACTCTCAACACGCAGACATTGTCGCGCTTGGTTGAGCTCAAGAAATCAAATCAGACGAATGTAGAGCTTGATTTGAACTTGAAAATTTTAAAATGACTTGAGAATACAGACATCTTTGAACTCGACTAGCTTGTTTTCACCCGAATCTTAGTTTGGATTGTGGGAATTAAACCAATATGCTTCATCTTGTGAAAGACTATCTTAATCATTTGCTTATAGATACTAATTTTGAAACCTAGCATTAACTGATTAATTGCATGAAATTTAAGTTTGTGACTATTGAAACCTACTACTAACCTACAAATTGAACCATAATGGAGCTTTAATGAAACATTACTCAATAGGCCTCCACGACACCGCATTTAGCGCTCTTGGTCAGTTAGTATCTCTCTGTCCCTCGCATCCAACCAGCAACGGCGCTTCTCTCTCTATCCGTGCTGCGTTCGGCTTCGCAATCGCAAGGTATGTCCGATG
The DNA here is from genome assembly GCA_002076135.1 of Xerophyta viscosa. Taxonomy (NCBI): domain Eukaryota; kingdom Viridiplantae; phylum Streptophyta; class Magnoliopsida; order Pandanales; family Velloziaceae; genus Xerophyta; species Xerophyta viscosa. The sequence goes on along the minus strand of MJHO01000007.1, from coordinate 1,395,691 downwards.
CAGTGATAAATTCATCTCCAAAATAATTGAGTGGGCTCAATTGACCCCCGTGGATCCGACCATGCTGTAGTATCATCCCAGTGGGCTCAATTATTTCAAGATTGTTCAAGAAGTGGGCTCCGTAAACTCTGCAGATATCACTTTATTTTCTGCCCGCAGCATTACCACGAATTTGTAAATTGCTTTCTTGATGGCGGACAAATTTGTCCATGCGCAATTGTTAAGAATAATACAGAAACTCAATTAATCAGAAGAATTCTGATGTTAGATCGAAAGCTTCCTCATTGTATTTAAATGATCTATTTATTTTAAAAAAAAAAAAAAAACAAATATTCACTAAAACTACGAGCCTTTTCACTAATAATCCTGAAATAATTCCGTTTTCCGAGTATCTATGAAATTGTAAATTTGACTGATTTTGCTAAATCTATTAATATTCTCCTAATCCCGACTCTGAGTCAATCACGATCACAAATTTCTTGTGTAGAAATTTCAAGGAGCAAAACCTTTCGTCAATTCATGAGGCCCACGCTCACAAATTTCTTGTGTAGATATTTCAAGGAGCAAAACCTTTCGTCAATTCATGAGGCCCACGCTCGATCTCCTCCGACGTACCATGCAAGCAAAATTTGAGGTTTTCTTTCAAACAACTCATATTGGCGATATCTTTCGACAGAGATTTTTTGTGTAACGGTTATATTGCGTCACTCCATATAACGGTCTAAACAAATTTATTTAAAAATATTTTAAAAAAAATTTAATATTAAAACTGTATATTTTTTCCGAGATTTATAATTTTTATGTTCAATTTCTTTTCAAAATATGCTTCTTAAAAATATATTGTGGGATCCAAATTTTAACAGATTTAAAGCTGGTTTAAATATTATTTTAAAATTTATTGAATCGTTAAATTTGGGAGTTCCGAAATATTTATTTAAAAGTATTTTTAAAAATTTTTTGAATAAAAGTTGTAAATTTCATCATAATTTATAAATTTTATTTCAGAAGATTTTTTTCAAAAATAATCATAATTATTTTTTAATTTAAATATGAAATATATGCTGACGGACGTAAACGTTTCATTATATAATTTTTGTCTTTTCGATTATGTTCGATCCCAATTCCTACTCAAGTAGAGCATTTATCAGTGATGTTTCAGTCCCTAAGGAAGTCCACAAGGAACGCGCAAATAAATCCAATCTCTGAAAGAAATTTCATCTTAAAGTATTGACGAAATTTAACATGCAAGATTTTGATCATAAGTCTACATCAACATGGATTAGGATACTCTTCTACAATCTGACCTTTTACTTTTCGGTATTTGTTGGGTGAATAAGCCATAATCTCTCAGCGGATACTTGCTGTATATGTATAGTTATATACGAGATATGATTTAACATAAATACCCCGAAACAATCTGCTCGGAGCATTTATATCATATTTACCAACTTATTACAAATACAAGTCAACTGTGGACAAAGATATTTAGTAAATAAATCAGCGAACTCTTTGTTTTTTAAAGTAAAAGACCAGCTAACTCTTCTTTTTTTTTTTTTTTTTTTTTTTTTTTTTTTGAGAAAAAAGACCAGCTAACTCTTAATAGGAATTTACCTTTCTCTCTCATAAAACAACTAATTTCAATATAGTTAACTTCAATTATTTTTTTGAGTAAAACTTGTACTAACAAACCAGTAAATTCTGTCTTACCTAATTTTGGTATTCAAATATTTTTGGCTTTGGCAATAGAAATTCACTGCAGTACCAGGCGATAGTATCTGGACCTCAAATATATATATATATATATATATATATATATATATATATATATATATATATATATATATATATATTTACTCCAAATGTTTTTAGGGTTTCCAAAGTGTCACCCCAATTGTTCTATAAAAAACTAATGCTAATAGTAATTCCTGGTTTATTTCCATTCATAGTTTCTAATTTGGCAAAATGAGCAAGGTTGATAACAGTCATTTCCATGTCTAAGTACCCAATCCACATTGTACACTCAAAACCAAATATTAGAGGAAGATGATTCACATATAGAGTAACTACATATCAACCCCTACTTTTTTGACACTCTAAAAATCAGCCCCCATTTATTTTTAATTTTGTGTTTCAGCCTCTCTCCCTACTAACTTGGCAACGCGAGCAAGAATCCTCCAAGCATATTATCCTACTTATACATAATCTAAACATCTAAAAAGAGCAGTTATAAATATAGGGTGCATTGATTCTCTCTACATCTCTATCCTCCAATGCTATCGACTGTACCACTGAGATTGTGTTTTAACAATCCAATGGCTCACATGTGACGGCTCTTTAACATCTACAACAAGTTATACCTACGGTGATTTCGTACAAATTTTTTTTTTTTTCTGCATTTGCCAATTTCTAAGAATTTTATTTCAAAACCTTTCAGAACATTAAAAGTGTTGCCTGATGCAGTAAAAAGACTTGTACTTTCCCGGGTCAAACTGCCATAACTTCTTTAATTTGACATCACAGAACAACTACCTTTTCTTTCTTCTTTGTTGCTCTTCTTCTTATCATTCTATCTTCACCTTGTTTTCTGCTGTTTCTTCGTCTTATTCCCTTCCTCGTCCTCCTACTTCATCTAATATTCATAAGACTCTACAGTAATTTTTTTAATGTTGTTTAATGGTGTATCATCTGGAGACAAAGTTTCATGCCCTCTCTTTCGCTTATGAGTTACTCCAGTAGCTCCACCCTTCTTCTGCAAGTGTCCATGGGATTTACCTCAGCTCTGTTCCTCTTCATTTCCTCTTTGCTTAGTTTTTCTGTATCTTCAAATCCAACAGAGGACTGCAAACCGGCTAGCTGTGGTGAACTCCCAAACATAACATACCCTTTCTGGCTTTCCGGTAAGCAAGCAGACTACTGCGGCTATCCTGAGTTGAAGCTCATATGTGATCGCAATTCAACTCTCCTTAGAATTGCCGATAAAAATTATCGTCTTCGTGAAATCTTCTACAACAACAACTCTATTTTAGTTGCTGATAATAAGCTCATGGAAGCTGCATGCCCTGTTCCCTCCACGAACATCTCGTTTGCAGGCACCTCGTTGTCCGTCAGCCCCTCGTACAAAAAGCTTACCATCTACTTGAATTGCTCCAATCCAGTGCCGGCTTTGTTAGAAATAACTTGTGATAGAGGTGGTAGTCTTGCTTATGTCTTCCGAGATAATAAGGTGCGAGAATATTTAAATACAAGCCACTGTAGCAGCGTCGTAGTACCGGTGTTGAACCAATCTGCTCCGGAGACTAAAAGCGACTTCTGGAAGCTGTTGAAAGATGGCTTTTTCCTCTCATATCATGTCCCAGATTGCTCAGGCTGCAAAGCGAGCGGCGGCCAGTGTGGCTTTGATAACAAGACGTCTGAGTTTACTTGCGTTTGTCATGATAAGAATCATCTACATCAATGCAGTGAGTCCCTCTCTTTCGATCTATAATTAATATATTTTTTGCATTATCATCTGTTTTGGTATCCTATTAATTGGCTACTACTTTTGAATCAAGTGGATGCAGTTTCGAAAGAACTTACAAGAATAGCAGTACTGCTTACTTTTTGAGGACCATTATTCTCTGTATTACATACAGACCAATTTGATATGTTAACTCATAGGCAACTTAGTTATCCCTCCTTCCTTGCATTTAGACTTGGACATTATTGTCGATCCATATTGAATTGTTGGGTTCTTTTCTCTATGTATCGATGTGATCCTTGTCTTTCTCAGCGGATCATCCTGCACTCAACTTCTTTATGGTTCTACCAGTCTTTGCTTGTACAGGGGCTGTTTACTTCGCGCGGAACTGGTGGATCTCGTGGAACTCGGAACTCAGAACACAGTTTCGCTGTTTACTTCGCCACGGAAACTCGCGGAACTCAATTCTGAGTTCCGCGAGTATATAATAAATTGAGTTCGCCCACTTCGCAGCTTTTAGCTGCGAAGTGGGCGAACTCATTTTGTCTTCCGCGCGTGAGTTCTGTTGTATTCTCGCGATTTCTTCTCTTTCCTCTGGCGACCACTGTAGTCAATGGTTGAAATAATTGTACAATATGTAATAATACTTTTTTTTTTTATATTATGAATACATGTATATGTAATAATAAACCTTTTGTAAATTTTTATTCAATACAAAGTCTTTGTATTCAATACTTTTTGTGTTCAAATTTTAGAATTTATCTTTTATGATTTTTAGTATTCAAGAATATAAAATTATTTGATATATATTTAATACATATAAAATAAAAAATTATATAATATAACATATCATGTGTAATATAATATATATGTTATAATATATAAATTTAAGATATTAAATGAGAGATACATACAAAAGATAGAATATAATATATAATTTAATATAAATATTTAAATATAAATTTAAAATAAATATAATATATTTTTTATGTCTCAATTTACTTCCAATTCCAAGTAAACAAAAAAAATTATCTTTCAGCCCTCACTTCCAACCCCAAGTAAACAAAGAACTATCTTCCAGCCTCTACTTCACAATCCCAAGTAAACAGAGAAATTCAAAACACCACTTCTCATCCACTTCTCAGTTCTCACAGTTCACCCACTTCTCACTTCTCACTTCTCAGACTTCCGCGCGAAGTAAACAGTCCCTAAATTGAATTAGATCTAGTACATGGCTTGTAGACCGAGTCTTTTTCCATTTCAGAGCAAAGATGTTGCTTGCATTATTCGAACCCACAACCCTTAGAGAGGTATAAGCATTATGTACCACACGCTGCTGCTGTCATATGTGGATCAGTCTATTTAGTAATAAAGAAGCGTCATTGTTCTAAAAATATTTTTTTACAAAAAATTTGAATAAAATTGTGTAAGCACATCAAAAGTTATTTTTCCGTATGCAAATTTTTTTTAAAAAAAAAAATTTATATACATGTTTTGAGTAATTTTATAAAAAAATTTCATATTAAATTTTTTTAAAATAATTTTTACGGAAAATTATGGATTAGCCCTTGAATTTATAAAAAGTAATTTTTTAACCCCTTCAGATTTGGATCTTAATAATTGACCCCTAAATTAAAGTTTCTTTATTTTTTAACCCTAATAACAAAATTATAGTATTGTTTTGATGAAAATACCCTTTGCCGATGTTATTCTTTTATTTTTTTATTCTTCGTCTTCAACGACAATGCCACCACTGTTCACCATCATCACCGCCGTCAATTTTGTTGTCAATTTGTTCTTGTTCTCTAATTTAGAGATTGAGGCCCACACATTTTATCTTTTCCACAATCTTCAGAGTCAAATACACCATGAACCACATGAAATCAGAGATTGAATAACCCAGAGCTCCCAACGAAAGCAAATAGGAGGCTCATGCGAATGTTGATTTGAGGAAAAATATGTTCGTGGGAGGGTGAAGAGAGAGCTATTGCCCCGGAGATGACGGCGACCCACATAACCCATGCCAGGAACCTCACGAACTTCTTTTTCGGTGGAATCACGCAAATGAGCATCAGTTTGATGCTGATCAGCAATGCCATGAAAGCGATCATGTCGAGCAACAAAAACTATACGAGATTATATCCCAACGCTCACAAGTTTAGGGCCCTAAATTGCACTTTTTCAAGAAGTTTAGAGCTTTGAATTACATAGTTTCCAGATCTGAAGAAGTTTAGAAATCTAATATACTTATTCAGCAATTCGATGAGCCTTTCCACGATCGACGCTATTGCTCCGAGTGCTCGAAATCTCTCGCGAGATTCAAAATTAGTTAAAAGACTACAATTAGAAGGATAATCACGTCAACTTAATAAGTAAAAGGGCTAAAAAAATTAGTACTAATAAATTAGGGGGTTATCATTGAGCTTAAAAATCAGAAGGGCTAAAAAATGACTTTTCATAAAAATAAGGGGTTATCCATAATTTTTCCTAATTTTTATATATACATATTCTGAGTGATTTTATTAAATTTTCAAAGAGGCAAGTTCTTATTTGATAAATAATTGCAAAACATTATCGTTTTCGACAAAACTACTATTAAGATTTAGAGTTTCAAAACACTTATTTAGAAATATTTTAAAAAAAATTGAAAAAAAATATAGATTTTGATGTGATCTACAACTTTTGTATTCAAAATTTTTCCAAAATTTTTTCTAAATATGTATTTTGGCGCTAAAAATTAACGGGTATAACACGAGAGAATTATTTGCAAATAAGTAAGTAAATAGTGAAGTGGCAGATACGCAACTCTCTCTAAAATAACAGAAAAGTAAAGAAAATATAAAACATAAAAACAAATAAAACAAAAGTAAAAGAAAAAAATAAAGAAAAAAAAGAGAGTTGATTCGTTTGGCTTTTACAACTTACTTTTAGTATATGTATAATTCCTTGCTACTGCAGTAGGCATGGCAGGCAAAGTAATAGGAGACAGACTCATTCATCTTCCTTTCCTTTTTAATGTTTTTTATTCTTTTTAATTCGAAAAACGGTTTTTTTTCCCCTTTTCTTAAAGAAAAGTATAGCGAACATACTTGGACTAGATAAACTATCTATTAGGATGGAGTGCTCTGTTTTGGTTACACCAACTTCTCATGGAAGTCAAATGCCCTTATCATTTTCCAAAGCGAGTTGACTCCATTTCGAGTCAATCGTCAAGTCAATTGTGGCTGTCCAGCAAGTAGAATAATAATAAGATCATGTCCTATGTCTCAAGTTGTTTTTGATAGACTATATGATTTTTGAAGTTGTTTCCATTCTCCTGCCCATTGTTAATCTAAGTATACTCTAATGGCTGGTATCTTTATGCTCTTCTTTGTTCTTACCTTGTTTTCCCTCTACCCTCTCATCGCCTGCCCATGCCCACCACCTCTTTCATGTGCTAAAAACAAAATTCCTCCTCCTTTACTGAAACTGTCATGTGATGCCAATTACACAATCAGTTGCACTTCTTCGAATCCAGATATCCTTTTTAACAAGCAGAAGATATATACTATCAGAAATATCAACCACACTGACAATACGATCATACTTGTGGATTGGGTGCTTAGCCTTCGCTTCAATGCATCATGCTGCACCTTCCTCTACGAATTTCAGAAATGTCCTCTCCTTGGTTTCTGTCATTCCCATGACTATGACAACTTGTTTAATTGCAAAAATGACCACTATTTCTTCCATGATACCTTTCATGAGTTACATAATTTAACTTTCTGTGGAGATTACAATGTCTCCTCATACATAGCAGACAGCAAAACATGTGATGATATTCCTAATTTCGGGTGCCTGCCATATTGCGTCTTATTCGAGTGGAAGTTGCAGTTTGGGGAAGACTCGGATGATATTTCCATACTAGCTGCCGGTTCCTCAAACAATACACATCTTTTGACAAACTGTTTAAACCTAGAAGATCGCAGAGGTAAATGTGTCTTTCTAGTGAATTCTAAGATAATAAGCTCTTGGATTTCTGCTTTGTTATTATCTACACCTTAAATGGTTTTCAATTTGTATCTTGCTGTTACAAAATTTTGGTGGATTGTTTCTGTATCAGTTCCATATGTTATCTACTTCTGGCATTTTTCTTATTTATAAAAGCATCATCAGGTACCGTCTTCTGTTAGGTTCGTATCTACTTCATATAAATAGATAAAGTGGAGGAGATTTAGATACTAGGATTAGCATTAAACAGTCAAGGTGATGTAGATACTGCAATTAGGAATGTAGCCTACCCACTCGATTTTTAGATTTAGACCGTATTCATATCGGCAATGGTGTAAGCCAGAGAACTCCTGTTTGGATGGATATAAATGAAATGTATCAAGTTTGCTTCATTAATTCTGGTGGCGGAAAGAACTAACTGTTTGAGAATTTCTAGATTCTCAGGCGTTTTCTTTCAGCTTAGTTTAATGCTAACAAGTTTAACAGAAGTATTTAACACAAGGAGTGCTCCATTATATGTTGTTGTTATTTTCTTTTAGGTTTGTAAGTACTTCGAGAAGAGCTTCAAAAGCCCTTTTGTTATTGTGCATGACTAGTTGGAATATTGGAAAATATCATTGGATTTACTTTTGGAATGCTAATTTCTAATTAATATCTCTGGTTTGTTGTTGTTGTCATGGTGGCATGTTTCTAAGCCATACGGCCTACGTTGGATCCGATTGGATCCACGCTGAAACGCCTTGGCACAGCTGAATTAGGCCGCGCTGTCCCTTCTGGCTAGTGCCAACCCATGCGGTGCAGCACACTGCAGCAGAAGGTGTGTACCATCCGTCCCTCATGCACAGGTCAGCACAGGCCGAACCATATGATTATTTTTTAAAGGAAGGAGAAGACGAGGTCATGAAAAGGTACAACGGTTTGACATATAAGGAAGAACCAACGAGTTCGAATCGTCCAGTATGAATATTCTGTCTTGAAGATAAGATGATTGAATAATCCTCATAAACAAGTAGAAGTTAGAAATTTTATTCCTGCGAAGCAAATTTTACTTTTAGTACTACTTGGAAACAAAGAGTCAAGAAAAAAAAAGTTTAAAAATAACAAAAGCTTGTTGCAAGGTGGAACATGCTACATAACTACAAAGAAGCTACTAATGGCAGAATTTGGGTTCTTTTGGAATGCAAGCCGTTGTCTGAACTAACACATTATAAAACTAAAAATAGGTGATGGAACATTAATACATGAAATAGAGGAGGAATATCTTCTCACACAAAAAGAAATTAGAGGAGAACAGTGCACAAGCTTGTATTCTTGGTTCTATTCAATTTTTCCCCTCTTTTTGCATTATTAAGAACTTTTTTTTTCGCTTAATGCAGGGCATCCAATTGCTCGCAAGAAGATCTTAATAGGTATGATTTTTTTCCACACTCGCAACTTACAGATACACACGCGAGTGCATGCGCACACACACACTAGAACTCATGAAGTTTTTAATGTGCCTTGTTTCTTATTGTTATAATAAATTTTGTTCTGATCATTTTAGCAAGCGGCTTTTTGAGCCTTAAATCAGTTAAATTGAGGAAAAACAAAGCAAGAAAAAACTTATTTTCCATGCTTGCTTATAGTACTCACAATATCTGATATCTTCTTTTTTTAAATGAAACAATATCTGATATTATCTTTATCCGTAGTCCAAGAGCAGTTTCTGTATATTAATTGCTGCCACACAAGCATGTCAATCTACTTAACTGTTCTTGTATGATACTTTGATTAAAGAACCAACTTCTTTTTAAGCAGCTCTCGGCTGAGACACAGCCGACAGTAATCTATAAAGAGACTGACAGAGGAAAAAGCAAATAGAAAACATGATGTGGGTGTTATGCCATTGCTTTAATGTATATGATTAGGTTTCCTTTTCATAGCCTCAACAGCAATGGGTGGTTGTAATATCTTGCCATATACATCAAAGTCCTATCCAACCATTTCTAAAGTAATTTTCTTATGTAGAGTTCTTATGCTGCTCAATTTAATGATAAGACATACTATGTTCTAGTGAATGTCAGTATTTTGAAGGAACAACAAAAATGTCTGAAGTAAAACAGGATAAGAGTAAAAATAGATAATGAAGCAATAATCCATGAAATTGACCAAATAAAAAAATATATATAGAGGAAGTGCACAAGTTTTATTCTCGGTTCTCTTCTAATATTTCCCCTCTTTTTGCATAATTAAGCAAAGTCTACTTTTTGTTTAATGATGGCACCAATTGGATGTAGCCTTGTTTCTTAGCATATAGAATATACTATTCTAATCATTTTAGCAAGAGGTCTTTCACCCACAATATAATGTCTTAAATCAGTTCAATTAGGCGAAACTATGCAAGAAAGTTTCTTGAGTTAATGTCAAATCGGCCCCCCATTTTGTACCGTCCTCCCAAATAAACTCCTACTTTTTTCTGATAATTACTAAATCACTCCAAAACACATACACGCACATATGTGTGTGTGTGTATGTTTTGGAAGAAAATTTTGAATATGAAAAAAAAAAATAGATTTAATGTACTCTATAATTTTTGTATTGAAATTTTTTTCATAAAATGTCTCTAAGTAAGTGTTTTACGTCTACTAATTACAAATACTTTTGAGCCTCAAAGCATTTATTTAGAATTTTTTTTTAAATCAAAATCTGAATGCTGAAGTTGCAGAGTACACCAAAATCTATGTTTGCAAAGCAAGCTTTTTTGACAAAGGTACTTATATGAACGTCTTTTGGTGTGATTTTATAAGTTTTTTAAAAAAGCCTTTTTTGGCAAAGGTTTGCAAAGCAGGAGCTTTTTTCGACAAAACCCCAAGTTTCTTCTTTACCATGCTTGCTTATAATATCACTGTATCCGATATCCATTTTTTAGATAGACACAATATCTGAAATCATCTTCATCCTTAATGCGAGAGCAGTTCTGCATATCAATTTAGCTACACAAAGCATGTCAATCTCACCAAACAGTTCTCGTATAATACTTAAGACTACAGAACCAACTTGTATATATGACATGTTGCAAATTCAAGGAGGGTGCTAAGCGGAAATAAGATGAATGCTGCGTTCATCATATAACCAAACAAGGTTTCAATATATACCTAGGTGCATGTGCAGGGAAATAACAATGTTCATTTCCTTATATAGTGTTTTAAAAAAATAAAGAAAAACGAATTAACTAACACCTACTTCCCTCGAGTGGATGATTACTCCCTTTGCACGCAGGGGCTAATTTGCACTTCGTTGTCTATAAAGGGACTTGATTTTTGCATCTTACTATCTAAACTGCACTACTGTAACCACTTTAAGAACGTACCTGCATTTAAATCTTAAGTTCAAAGTATGATATTAAGCTCATGCATTAAACGCACTCAAGTGTTTTGAAGTCTTCCAGAATCCTGCTATTAGTTCTGATTTGTTATATGTTTAAAAGGTTTGCTAACTTTTCATTGTGAATTATTGCTCTACAGGCCTGACGGCTACCATTGGTGGTATACTTGCAGTATGTACTTTCATCTTTCTTTTCTTATCCAGTTATAGAAACTTCCGCAACTCGGTTTTCTTTTGGAAAAGAAAAAGGGGTAATGCACTTGCTATAGAGAACTTCTTGAGAACATATGGATCTTTGGCTCCGAAAAGATACACCTATGCAGAAGTCAAAAAAATGACAAAATCTTTTAGTGAAAAACTTGGTCAAGGTGGTTATGGCATGGTATTCAAAGGGATGCTACCAGATGGACGTCAAGTGGCAGTAAAGCTTCTAAGCATGCAAAAAGGAGATGGCCAAGATTTTATCAATGAGGTTTCAAGTATTGGAAGAACATCTCATATCAATATCGTTTGTTTAGTGGGATTCTGCTTGGAGGGTTCCCAAAAAGCTCTTATCTACGAGTTCATGCCTAACGGCTCATTAGAGAAGTACATTGGTCCCAATAAAACAAAAGGACTTGATCTTAGTTGGGAGAAATTATATGAAATAGCAATTAGTGTAGCACGAGGACTTGAATATCTACATCGTGGATGTAACACCCGCATCGTACATTTTGATATCAAACCTCATAATATTTTACTTGATGAGAACTTCTGCCCCAAAATATCTGATTTTGGGTTGTCAAAGTTGTGTGGAACAAAAGATAGCATTCTTTCGATGGCAGATGCTCGAGGGACGATTGGTTATATTGCGCCCGAAGTTTTCTCTCGAAATTTTGGCACCGTCTCTAGCAAGTCCGATGTGTATAGCTATGGCATGATGGTTTTAGAAATGGTCGGTGGACGAAGAAATCTACAAGCAAGTGCAAACAATAGTAGTGAGTTGTATTTTCCTCATTGGATTTATGAGCATCTTGATTGTAACGGAGGTCTGCAGAGTTGGGAAGTGACAAATGAAACTGAAGAAATCGTAAGAAAGATGATCATCGTAGGGTTATGGTGTATACAAACTATGCCGGTGAATCGTCCTTCTATCAGTAGAGTGGTGGAAATGTTAAGTGGCTGCATCAAGGATCTAAATATGCCACCAAAGCCGCACCTTGCTTCCCCTGAGCATCCCATAACTAATTACTCTGGCAAAGATCTTATTCAGTTAAGCAGCACAATTGAAGAGTGTTAGTCTCCCAGGTCTCAGTTTATAGTTCCATTTCTTAAGAACATGTCTAACCTTGCAGCTGGACTTCCTATGAATGCAAAGTTCGGGCATTCTCATTGCATTGAATCATATATATGTTGTAAACAATAGACAAAGCCATGTCTTCTAGTTCAAAAAGACACTTATTACTTGTATCATCATAGATACAGCAGAAATACAGAGACGCCTTGGGGCTTGGGTTGGCCATCGCGAACAGAAATTGCTCACGTGCAAACTGATTGTTCGACAAATCTTCTATTTCTCTTGTTGGACATTTCGAATAAATATATACGCCCTGATTTGACAAAATATATCTCCTAATTTAATTTGAGATTTTATAGTTGTTAAGTATGAAACTGCATTCATTCTTCTTTTTTTTTTTTTTTTGAGATTATCGTGAAAAAATTATGTCCATAGCCGGTCTATTTTGTACGATCGTCGTAACAGATAAACCTACAGGTAGCACCGACTCATATTCCACCAACCGAAGGGTCCCAATTTTTTAATTTGGACAGATCTAAAAGCCTGTGTTACTCTCCGTGGAGTATAGAGATGATAAATTTCACAAATCCTGACATATAGTGCTTGCGAGTTTTAAATTTGAGACCTTTATTTTATGAGGTGAAAATTCTAATCATCTTCTAGATGTTCTGGCTTTCATTCATTTTTTTTTTTGGGTAATAATGCACTTTTCATTTTTTGCTTCTATCTCTTTGATCAATCTTTTTTTCTTTCCGTCACTCCTTTTTTTTTTTTTTTTGAGAAAATCTTTCCGTCACTCCTGAGTCCTGTCTTTTTTTTTTTTTTCTTTCTTTCTTCTCTTATCTTTAGCTCTCACCTCTCCAAAGATTCAAATTAATATTGCAATATTAATTTCGGCATTTTTATTTTACTTATTTTCGACAACTCTAACTCGACGAAGCTCTCTATTTTCGGTCGTAGCTGCAGCCATGAGCTCCTAGCTAGAGGTGGCAAACGGGTTGGGTCGACCCGACCCACCCGTGGGTCAACGGATAATGGGTCATACGGGTGCGGGTCAACGGGTACATTATGTTTGCCGGGTTACAATTTTGATATCCGTACCCGCCCACGAGTACCCGGATTAAAAATTTTCAATATTTAAAAACTGTAATTTTTGAAAAAAAAAATATTTATAAATATTTTTTGAAAAAAATTTCACTATGAAAGTTATAGATCTCATAGACCCGCATTTAATATTTTTAACTAAAATTTTTATCCGTACTTGTCCGTTTGGACGGATACTCATAGACCCGCAGGTACCGAATGTAATTTTACCACCTCTACTCCTAGCTAAGAGCAACACCGCCAATCACCGCGGTCGTTGTCATGGCCGACCTTGTACAGCCTTATCATTGAGCTTTCCATGTCTGACATTTATCTCAACCTCGTCGGAAATTGGCGCCGACCTTCTTCTCGTGTTCCTTGCGTGTCTCTTGTTGACTACGAGGATCTTGAGCTCCATTACCGCTCGGTGGAGCTCTCTGATGTATTCTATGGCGTCAATGGGGTCGCCGACAATCGAAACCTTGTCGCTCTTCATAAACAAAAATCAAGTCATTGTTTGTGGAAGATTTTGTATGAGTTTCCGAAAGTTCTCCTAAAAATCGTGCTTGAATTGAATACTACTCAGATCATGTTAAGTGAACTCGATCAATATTTAATTACATTAAATTTGGGGATATCTTTTTTGGATGCTTTAATGAACAGCTTAAGCAAATAACTTCAGTACAGCCGAATGTAGCGTTTAACCTGTGACGTGCAACAACTAAGAGACAAAAAATATATAAATTTTCTAAAAGCAACCTAAATCCGGCCTCAACAACTCATAGGCATTTTATTGTCATTATATAATATAATAATAATTATTATTATTGAATCAAATGGGCGCCCTTTTCATAGAACAAAAATAGTTTAAAAATGTTGGACCAACCGGTTCTAAATATGTTGGACCACGAAAAGCTTAAAATGTTGGGAGCACAAGTCTTTACTACACGAATGTTAATGCAAAACAAGCTTGCAAAGTAATATGTGGTTCTCCTGAACTGCCATAAAATTATTCATATTCAGGCTATAATTATGATAGATACACCTAAGCTAGCGTGCGGTTCATAGATTTTTGGAATATATATAAACAATAAATAGATAAATTTTCAATATCTAGGTTGTTTAGATTGAATTGTAAAATATATTACCTTTCAAAATAAAAATATCGGATTAAATTCCGTAACTGCTACTTATAATAATTTAAAAAATTAATTCTTTTTTTTCATGTAGAGAACAATAAGAGTATGTGGACTTCGTCAGATGTCGGAAATTCTTCGGTTAGTGAATAATATGTCAATGCTAATATATGTTGTATGTCATCGTTTTGTTTAATTAGTTATGATGTGTCATATAAATATATATATATATATATATATATATATATATATATATATATATATATACATATTTGTTGCATTAAATTTACTAACTATTGCAAAAATGATAGCTCAATTTAACGGCAAGTAAGATACGGCCCCACGCTATCCAAAGAATATGGCCCTATCCAATTAAATCCTCCGATGCACTCTGAAAACTAATGTGGCTACACATATTTTTGCTCTGGTGCATTGTATCCGTTAAACTCGTAACTAAACCACACAAAATCCGAACCGGACCCATGTGTGGGCTCTGTTATTACTTATGTCCCATGAAAATACTCCCAAAATGTGACTTAACGGTCGAGATGAGGTCTACGTGTTTCACATGAGAACGAATCGCATCATATTTTAAAAAGAAAAAAAAAACATGAATTTCTAGAAATTGCCACAATGTTACTCAATTTGCCGCGTAGCTACTCACGCTCACTACCTGCCACAGCAAACGTTCAATTTTGCCGCGTAGCGTCTCAGTCTCTACCTGCCTACTTAGTACTTGCTCATCGACACAGCATTTAATCCACCGTCAAGTTGATGATAACGATCACCTAACATTCAATCAAGACCGTCCTTATTTAATCATCACAATCCCGTAAGATTTCCTTAGCCGCCGTCACATTGGCGATCTCTCCAATCCTCCGCTGAGCAATTATTCTCCTCCACGTGTCAACTGTAGTACACGTGGCTGTATTGAACCCATCCAGAACAGGGAACACCGGTCGGAGGTCAATGTGACCAGTCCAAATCTCTCCCTTACATTTCCACCACCACCATTTATTTTCTTCTCTAGACTCGCTGTAAACGCAAACGACCGGCGAGGCCATCGCTGATCTCCGTCGTCGGATTGGAAAGGTCAGGTCTGATCGTTTGATCTACGCCCTTGGATTTAGGATGTTAGGAGCGGGACTGCAGTTTGGGCGTGTCCACGGCGAAGAGAGGTTCTACAATGCAGCGAAGGCACGGAGGCGCTACCAACATTACAACAACGGGTACTACGACAACGCCGTCCGATCCGATGATTCCGCAAGCAATCGCTCTTCTTTCTCGTCGCCCCCGGAGCAATTGGCCGCCCTGCCGAGCAATCTGGATAGGTTCTTGAACTCCACCACTCCCTCTGTCCCCGTGCGCTATATGTCCAAGGTCGATTCCATGCTGAGAGGTCGGAGGTGTGAGTGTAAGCACTGCTATGCGCTCATGGACCTCTGGGAATCGTTCAAGGAGTGGAGCGCATACGGGGTTGGTGTACCGTTAGTTCTTAACGGAAGGGACGGTGTCATGCAGTACTACGTCCCGTATCTGTCCGGTATTCAGTTGTATGGCTTCAACTCAAGTAGCCATGCAATCAGTTCTAGGTACTTTGCAGTATAATGATTTGTTTTGATCATAATGAGGTATTGCTGTGTTTTTGTTTCAGCAAATCCTAGTGGAAATGAATTGTGGTATTCATATGTTCTTTTGGCACTATTGGTATTGGTAAATCAGTGCATGGTCTTAACATACAAGTGCTATGATATGTTGTTCAGTTGCTTTAGATATCTCGTATACAACAATATCCAGCTTTCCATTAAGAGTCTTACCAGAACAACATTTGCAGAATATATTACTAAAACTGATAAACTTCAAACTTCTTATTGGGTGCTTTGGTTGATAGGTCAATTAGGATATTATTTCTGAATCTATACTGTATCTTGAAGATATACTGTTGTCGGAGTTTTACTAACATAATTAATGTTAACGATTTGCATAACGAACCATAGGACTTGAATTTGGTATTTCCCGACCTATGTTTGGGAGGGTAGGTGAAGGTTAGCTGATCTTTTCTCTTTATTTGTTTTTTTGTTTAATGTCTAGCATTTGTAGGTAAGCTCTAATGCTTTGCCAGATGAATGCACATTTATGATGATGTGCCTAGCCTCTTGCAGGCATGATCTGGGTCATCTATATCAAGTCAGAGTGTAACCGTTTATCAAACATATGAACAGAACGCTTAAGAAAAGTGCGTAGAGCCTATTTCTCTGAAGTTTCATCATTTTGAATCGTTAGCGAAATCATTCTGAGCAAATAAAGTTTACTATAACTGAAAGGTGTCTAAAGATTTAAAATGTAAATCTTAGTGATTAAGGATATTGTAAGAGCATAACCAAATTAAAACTGGAGAACTTTGTAAGAAGAAAATTTGGATTGTGAAAAGACAAATGAACCTTTCTAGGGGAGAAAAAGAACTTGAAGGGCAAAGTTATCGGGTTTAATATCACAGCATACTGCATTTGGACCCTTGTAACACAATGATTTGTAAAATATCACGGAGTAACTGTATTTCCAACCTTGTAATATCTCCTGTCCATCTTCGAATTTTCTTGTGTATTGGGACGGAATATGTGATAGAGAAGCCGAGTAGATAGAGGAGAGGTTGAGAGTAGATATAGGGTTTGGAGTAGATGGAGAATGAGAGAGAGATTTTGAGTAAAAAGTGTGTTATTTCAATGATATCTAATCCAACCAATTACGATGCTTGTGCTTAAATAGAGGTAATGTAGAATATGTCATAATATCTAGTTTCCTAAAGTAACAAATAAATATTCTCTCTTAACTCATGTAGAATCCTAACATAATTGGTACAATGTATATCTTTTCTAATTTGCATAAATAAAAAATCTATTGTTTTCAACGGCACTCGATCATCATTCACCGCTTGTACATATCAATATGTCACGCACAGTAAGGTGCATGGGGCCTTGTGTGAGAAAAATGAGGCTCTGTGCCTCTGGCCTACAAAAGCGAGATATCTATGGAATATGGACTGTCCTTATATGTCCAGCATTTTACGTCATTTTCATTGCATTGTAAGCGACATTTAAATTCTTTGAAGCACAGGAAATTATGTGTCCCGCTTGACTCTAGTTTCCTGTTAAGAGATGAAAGGAAAAAGAAGTGGATAATTGGATGGTAGAAGGTTCAAACATAGGTTGTAGGAACGTTAACCCCAAATTACCATCATGATTTATGGTGAAACTTAATTTGATTGTAATGTTTCTGCCTGTGAAAACCTTTTGATTTAGTTAATTGACGAATTCCAAATTACAACTTCTTCTTTGGTTTATAATGTTATGCTAACACCGCTTTGTGCACTTGTCAATCTCCCTGGTAGGCTGTGCCTACAATTTTTTGACCTATCCAACCTTTCACATATTCGATTAAACTTAATATTACTCTTTAGACCATGTTATCATTGATTATGTGGTTTGAGAATCTCTTTAGAGCATCTTATAGGTGCTTGATGACATAAGTCTATGTACATTTCAATTGCTTTATGTGTGTATCTTGTTGCTCATTTGATTTATTTTGCAGGCACGCTAGTGAAGATAGTGATAGTGACTGTAAGGATTCTAGTAGTGATCGAAGTAGTGATTCTGAATTTGATAGAACCTTGAAATATCTTAGGGATAACAATGAGGATACCTCCATGATCGATTTGGACAGACTATCATTGAGGGAAAAGGATGCGGGCTTAAATGAAGGGTTCTTAAGTGATGACTGTGATGCTGAAAATTCTCAGGGTTGTTTGCTTTTCCAGTACCTTGAGCAGGATCCTCCATACTGTCGTGAACCTTTGGCTGACAAGGCATGTTTCTTCTTTTTTCGGTGATCAGCATATCCATGTTGTCTTCAAACTTTCCTCATTATATATGCTATATATCTTGTCCTTCAGGTCTTGGATCTTGCGCGTCGGTTTCCTGTATTAAGAACCCTTAGAAGTTGTGATCTGCTTCCAGAAAGTTGGATTTCTGTTGCATGGTATGTCCAGATCAGTTGTTCCTATTTCCTGGTTTATGTTTATCTTATTAGTCTTGGATTTCTATAGGTACCCCATATACCGGATACCAACTGGATCGACACTAAGGGATTTGGATGCATGCTTTCTCACCTTCCATTCACTTTCAACTCTACTAACAGGTAAAATCAATGCATGCTTGAAGTTTTAGAGAACTGAGATGTTATAAAACCAATTCCATGGCCGTGCCTCTATCTTAAGCTCAATGATATTCTTCAAATCTTGAAACTTCTTTATGAATTTTCTGTCAAATTCAGTTGTATGAACATTCGGTTTTGTAACCCCAGAACTTACTCAAAGCTCCCTCCATGCTGCCGTGGCAAGCTACTTTTTAAGGAAGTAGAAACGGAAAAATGTGGTACTACTCCTTTGTTACATGCGCATGTGATTTCCTGCTAGAAAATTGGACTTCCTATAATAATTGGCATAGTGTGAGGGCTGACCATGATTCTGACTTGTGGCAAACTGGAAATTGCCAACTTAGCGTCTGCCTTATCTGCCTGATCTCCTAGTCATCAGGTCCAAACAGCAAACTAGAGCTGGGGTGCAATCTTAACCAAAGGTTATGACTGATGTTCCCATGTCTAGGTCAGTTTGTCTAACCTATGAACTGCAAGGTACAAGTTAGGAGTTAGGAGTTAGAACTTCTACTCTATTAATTTGGTAATGCATTACTGATTCTTACATCTTCTGTATGTAATAGCAAAGATTATTCAGTTATGAAATCTGAGTTGATCGTGCTGTGATTCTACCTATTCTTTCATGGGTTCTTGGTTATGTGATAGCTCTTGTTGTCTTACAGATGCTGACAGTTCCAGTCACACGGTAACTTACCCAAGCGGGGATGGAGTACCCATGATCAGTCTTCCTACCTTTGGCCTCGCATCGTATAAGCTGAAAGGGTCAATTTGGATGCCTAATGGAGGATGCGAGTGGGAACATGCTAGTTCTCTGCTGCAAGCTGCTCATAACCGGCTGAAACTTCTTAACGTCAATCACCCTGATTACCAGTTCTTTGTGTCTAATGGAATGCGCCGCAGATAGATTCCAGCATTATCAAAAGTTGGCATTTACTTGCAGTACTGCAGGAAACCCAACTAACGATGGTAGTTAGGATGTTACTGCTCTGGTTCTCTATGTCCAGCTAATGATGGTGGTGGGTTCTGGATTTTTTTTTCCCCTTTCCCCTCCCACCCCAACAAAAAAATAAAAAAAAAAAAAGAGAAAAGAAAGATGGTAAAATAAACAATTTCATATGTGAAATATGATGGGCAGTAGATAAAATCACATTAAGGTGCAGAGGATCAGGACTTTTTCAAGTTTCTAAGAAGCATAGCTAGCAACAAGTAAAGGAAGAGAACTGTGTAGCAGTTTGATCGGTCCAAAGTGAACATCTGATCAGTTGCACATGATTGAAAATGTTCCTGCCCTTATGCGTAGAGTATCAGCGGATGTGAACTTTTTGTATGTGCTGGCAACGGGGTGCTTACGTTGTTAATGTAAGTTATGTGGCAGGTATTTACCGTTTGGTGAGCAAGCTATTTGCTCCCAGAAAAGGGTTTTCATGTCTGTAATTGACTAGCATCGCTGTAGATACATATTTGTAAAAACTAGTAGGATATTTTGTTGGCTTATGTGGTTTTGCACCTTCTAAATCAATCTCTTCTTTTTCTAAGTAGGTTGGGAGCTCAGCTCTATATATATCGTGTCATATTTCTTACTGAACTACCTGTAGTAGCCAATAGCG
This sequence comes from Xerophyta viscosa, assembly GCA_002076135.1. Classification (NCBI taxonomy): domain Eukaryota; kingdom Viridiplantae; phylum Streptophyta; class Magnoliopsida; order Pandanales; family Velloziaceae; genus Xerophyta; species Xerophyta viscosa. Next base: position 1,375,567 of record MJHO01000007.1, on the reverse strand, counting down.
TTGCCTGTGGCAAGAGGCAAGGTTAAATACTGCATTTATGTTTAAAAGGAAAAAAATTACAACACAAAATAGAGTTGTATAATACCAAATAGGTGCATCCAAATGATAAATTTGTGTTCTTGTATCCGTTTACATCATTCTCATCTGCTTACATTAATATTTGGATTTTTAACATTTACTATCAGAATGAAGTGTGTGGTTGTAAATATTTTGGACGTAGATCGTGAAAGCATGTATTTCATTAATCCTGTAAAAGAACTAACAGTACGCTGCCTCTGGCTCTTCTAGCCGATTAAGGAAATAGTACAAAAGGAACATGAATTAACATTAACGAAGTAGCTTACGAACAAATCAATTTCAAGCAACTGTGTTGTGTTAAACTTAAAAAAGTTCAAAAATGGTAGTGCACCCCGTTCATTCACCCAAAATTTCACCAATAGATAAAAAAAAAAATCTAAAAATTGTATGAACCCTACTATAAAAGTGAATGACTAGATATTTGATATTTTTTATGATTATTAGCAAATTTTTTGGTGATTTTTGAGATGTATGAGCACCGGTCTAAAAAGTTTTGGCATCATGAGCGATGAAAGTAACAGCCACCACCACCCCAATATACAAATTACTACAAAGGTGAGAGAAAATGGAGATTTCCCTACAAATTTGTATCATAACTTCCTGATTACGTAGTTGCAAGCTTTCTCTCCAATATGTCCGAGCATATCCGGCTCATCATGTCGTAGAATGAAAGCAACTCAGAGAGCTGCTCCACGGACATCTTCCCCATCACAGACCTAGCCGCCATCTCTCTCTCCACGTTTGTCTTCAACCTGTTCAGGTAGGACACTCCGTTCCTCACCGTCGCGCCCATCTGCTTCAACCTGTTCTCCTGCTGCACGCTCAACGCTGTACTTGACTAGAATTACATAATGCCAAAAAAATTTTAAAAAAAAAAAAGAGAGAAAAAAGAAATCGTAAGATAACTATGTGGATGAGGCGTAGATATATAGTATGTGAATTTGCAAACAGCTACCTCAAGGAATTCAGCTCCAGCTTCAAGAGCGGACTCTTTCGATTCAATTGTATCATGACCGGCATCGTACATGTTCTTGGCAACGGAAAAACTGCGGACGATGATTTTTCTTTTATTCTCCATTTCTTGGTCCAGCTTGGGGCCAATTTTTGGATTCATTAAGCTGTTAACCTTCTTCTGATACGCTATCACTGCTTTCACAAATTCCTTATAGAAGTAATATAGAAGCACGATGATATGTTAGGGTGAATGCTTAAAACAAAATATTTAACTACGATTTCCATACCTTGACAGTTAATACGCGAACCAAACATACAGTAAGATACATCAAATGGCTGCTATTATTGTAAATTCAGAAAAAAATCATACCGAAGTCCACAACCTATTCTGACATGAACCCTTTTTTGGGATAACTACATAGTCTACACATTGCCATAAAAGAGAATAAACACTGCATCTTTCAAGTACACACTTGCCAATCATATTAAAAACTAATTAGAAATAGATTAAAGACCACTAGATTATCTAGAAAAGTTTAAAGAACTACCTGATAAGCTGATGGGCATCCAGGATAATCAAATTCATCAGAATTTTGCTTCCGCATTCGCTCGGGATGGAACTGCAGTCCCATGATGAACTTCCCTTCCTCAGGCTTATAAGCATCAGGATCATAGAACCCTTCTACCAAACCATCAGGAGCCTTAGCCATTGGAACAAACCTCTGAGCAAGCCGCTTCACTCCCTGATGGTGATAGCTGTTCACCATCAGCTCCATATTTTCAACTTCCAATGACTCTCTGAACCATTCATGCAGTGGTGTGTTCTTAACCACCATCACCGGATGCCGGTGACCATCATAGTTGTCGTAGTCAATGTGCGCCACCTTGTTACTAGGTGAGCCTCTTGACAGCTCCCTTTCGACATCTTGGTACAATGTGCCACCACAAGCGACGTTGAGGACCTGTGTTTTTTTTAATTGAAAATGAAATACTTAGTGATTAAAACAGGATACATAATCCATAAATTATGGAAATATCCTTAATACATTATTTCATTTTAACTTTGAATAGTGTTTGGCAGAAATCATTGGTGATAGCCATAAACAAGTTCTTAAACTTTGAGAATTCTAACAAATTGGCAATATTGATATAGCAAGTTCTAAGAAACTCAAATGTTGCTTGAAATATCGCAAAAATATGCAGTTTCTATTATTTCTTGCCTGCAATTACCACATCAGGGACATTTTTGGCCGTGAACCTACGGTGATGTGGTGCAAGCGAGGTTTCAAATAGTGAGATGTCTAGTGATAAAAGACGTCAAAGCTACAAATGCAAGAGTATTTTGGCCCTCGTAAAAAAATGCACTTTGAATGTGTATATACAAGATCACTGTCGTAAAACAAATAGAGGCTACAATCATTTGGGGATCCTTAGTATCAGTTTTTGAATATTAAATGAAAAAAAAGGGGGAAACCTGTGAGCCGCGGCAGATTCCAAGGAAGGGGATGTTGCGCTCGAGGCAGAGTTGGGCAAGGCGGAGTTCAATGGAGTCTTTTTCACTGTCAATGGCGGTGTCACTAGCATGCAGCCGGCGTACCTCGGCGATTTCCTCTCCTGACAAGCTGGAGAGATCGGCATCGATATAATGCGAAGGGTCGATGTCTTCTCCTTCGCAGAGGAGGACACCATGGATTGGGTCAAAGCTATCTAGCAGCATGTGGACTCCGGCAACACGCGGTACGATCACCGGCACGGCGCCATAGCCCACGATCAGATCAAGATGGTACTCACCTACATATGAATTATTTTGAGTAATCGTTCACATCTAATTAAGCTGATTCACATCAATATTAGAAACCGATTACAAGGAAATTTTGTGTTCTCCTAAATGAATCTATAAAATATGCAAGTGCAAACATCGTATATATATATATGATTTTAGAATTCTGGATTTAGAATATGAACTCCGCTCCAACTTCCAAGATCCAGAAGATTTTCACAAACAATATGCATATGCTTTTTGTTCACGTTTCATTTGAAACTTGTGGGGATTGGATAGCAATCATATGTTATGGTTGTTACTTACCGACAAAATTGACGAACTTGTTCTTGCGAACAGTGCGACGGGAAACAATGACCACGCGTGGTAGGATCAACGAGAGCTCCATGTTTCCCATGGCTTGTTAATCTCCTTAACCTCTTTCTATATTTTCTTTATAACGGAAAAACTCTCAACCTTCTCTCTCTTTCTACTCCCTTTCTAGATGAGAAAAACCGCCTTTTTTATGCCTACTTTCTCTCTCTGTATATCTGCTCCATGCTGCACGTAGAGCTTGCGATTAGGGAGGGTTATAGCTTAGTGTTGTCACTCCATCCAGCTTTATCTTTTCAAAAACAAAATAAAAATGAAAAATTATTGGATGATCCATGCACCACGTCATCCGTGCATAAATATAATTTTTATTTAGAAAAAATTTTCAAAAATACATCTAAATATTTTGGACTAAAAAATTTTAACATCAAAAAAAAATTTGAATTCGTAAAATTTTCGAGGCTCAAAATATCTATTTAAAAGTTTTTTTTTAAAAACATATTTATATAAAAATTATATATATTATTAAAATTTATAATTTTTTTTAAAAATTTTTTTATAAAAAGATCTTATAAATATATGCGGCATACAACATGACGTAATGAACAATGCGTGTAATAATTTTTCAATAAAAATAGCTATCCGATCTGAATATTCCTGAATTAGATTGCCCATGCATGCATTGGCTCACCACGCCGTCCATGCACAGCATACGTACCTCTTCGCTATTATATAGAGCATCACCTATCAAGGTTACAAAATCGGATCGTCTGTTACTATTGAGAATCTGCCACACCAAGCGCACTACTGCTTTGCTCCGCGTGGTACAAGATAGAGATTTTATGGGCATTTTGTGTTTGGTGCTCTTTTAATTGTATTTGGTATTCTTACACCTTCTAATTGATTTTGGCCGAAATATATTTATTTGCCGTGTAAAATAACGAAATACTCTCAATTTTTTAATTCCGAAAAAATATAAATACACACGAACATGTACGAATACACATAAATACCATGAATACTCACGAACACCTATATTACTCGTGGATGTTCGTAGGCGTCCATGATATTTGTAGATGTTTATGAGTGTTCTCATATATATCGTTGATGTTTGCGTGTGTCATTTTTCGGAAGAAAAAAATTCGCTCATATTCGTGGGTGTGAAGAGATGTTCAGAAATATTGTAGATGTTCACGTGTATTTTTATCGGAAAGTGGACATTTTGATTATGTTACACGATAAATGGACATAATTCGGCTGAAACCAATTAGTAAGACATAAAAATGCCAAATCTAATTAAGATGAGACATAAAAAGATAAAATGACCATATTTTATTTTGCTTTTTGGAGGGTTTTTGATGTGATCATGAAGATGAGGTTGGAGGTTTGGGAGCCACGTAGGTGGTTTTTATCTGCTGGAGGAAGGAGGTCAAAGGGCTAGTAAGTGCTGATGTTAATTGGATTATGCTTGGGTTTTATTTAAAGGTTTAATTTGAATTGTTAGCCATAATCTACATGGTTGATTAACAAAAATTATTGAAAAAACAAAATGCATATTCAATACTTGGGAGGACAAGAAGATTGTGTAATTGCAGCATTATCCTATCCGCCAACAAAGCACATATAAAACAACACATTATGTTGGTATCAAAACTATCGATAGTTGCATGGACCTTAAACATATATAATTAAAAAAGTAAGTAATATAGAAGCTATATTATGTATAACAATTTTAGATGTTAGCCCAAAGTTGTCTACAATAGATTCCAAGACACTTTGGAATATGTCATAGAACAAACGCTTAACGAATTTCTTTAGAGAAATTTTGGGTTGTATAATATTGCTCTTATTTTAAAGCATAATTGTAGTTAATTATTATTGCTTAATTTTCTTTTAATTTAGTATCAACTGTTCGCAGATAAAAAGCCTCTTAACTAATAAAATGAAATAAATAACATACGAAATATTAGCATTATATAACTTCGTCTTGAATTTAAGTTATAATACCTGATGCACGGCGGCGCCACATATAAGATGATAGATGGTGATTTTGACACAATGAGATATATATATATATATATATATATATATATTATAAACACAGTTCACGAAAATTTCAAACTTATAGAGAAATTGATACCTTGATTACCTTCAAACTTAATGTCAACAGAAGATTGTCGCGGAAACTTATATAAAAGTCACTCTAAACAAACCTTGAAAATTCTTGACGTTGCCTCAAATTCTCAAGTTGCACCAGCTTCTTTTACAATACTTACCGCCCTGTTTCACAAGGTTTATACATAAATAGATACATACCAGACGTACCTAATAAAGGACGATAAAATAGAAAGAACAGTTCAGTTAAGGCTTTGCACTCTCAAACTCGGTTCTTTCAGGTCCAAATTCAGACATTGTTACACCATCTTCATTACGGTGTTTGACCCATCCACCGGCCTCAGCCTTGGAGTAGCTCCAGTACAGGAGTAGTGATGCTACCATGGAAACCAAAACAAATGCAGCCGCAGCTGCAAACACACCTTTCCTCAGGGCTTTGCAGGATGTGAGATCATGCTTGAGATAATAGCCCAAGTACTTTGTGTGGTATGCATTCCTAACTGATCCAGCTAATAGGCAAGCCTCAGCTACTAGAAAAGTCAGCCTGTACGAACATAACACGGACTATTAGCATGAGAATGTATCATAGATTGAAAGACCAATCGGCAAGCCTCTTTTTTCTTTTAGTTCCTAGAAAGTTTGACAAACTGGACCTGGAATAAATATATGTCAAGCAAGCTTGACCCATTTGACACATTAAACAAACCCTCAAAACCGATCACAAATATCCCGAAATAGAACTATGCGCTGTACATAACAGCGCATTTCGTTCAACTGTAATATCACAGGAAGTACAAAGCGCGTGGCATGTGACTTCAAAACTGAAGGACCAATTTACCGACAAAAGAAAGCAATCTTCAAGATCAAGCTGGCATGTCAATCAGTCAAGTCTTTCAAATGATTAATATACATAATCATGACCGACAAGTTTAGTATTCCTCTAAAGTTATGTTTTTGGGCTAGGAACCATAATTAATATACCTGAAGGAGAAGGGAATATGGATGTAAATGCAGTATGGAAATGTTAAGAAATTAATAAATACGCCCAACTCATCTAGTTGCAAACATTAATTTACCTATTAATGCAACAGTAAATGTTTGTAGTTCACTATTAAAAAAATCTATTACAATATCGTTATAAAAATAAGAAGGATGACTTCATATAAGGATCTTTAGTTAATATGAAAAAATGACTTCCTATATCATATAGTTAACTGTGAAGCAGGTTGAGAACTAAGTGCTACGACAAGAGTTATCATCAATAAAAGGCCACAACAAAAGCCATTCTGACAAATACAACAGCATGTCTTAATGTCAAAACCTTTACCAGACAGACATAGAAGGTCCTAGTGCAGAATGCTACATACACAGGAGAAAGAACTAAACATTAATTTTCTCAAACTAGAAATAATTTTATTTTGTAAAATATTTTTTCACTTACCTAGCTAATCACACTGTCGAATATGATCCAACAATACAAATATCTTAATTCAATGTAGAGCTTAAATTACGAAGTTCTTCATGCACTTCAATTATTTCTTAATTCCTCCTCAATTCTTCTCCAAACTTGACCTCACCAGCTTAATCCGGTAGCTAAATTGAGCAAGGTTTTCCGTGACGTGCCGAGCCGAGTTTCGGTTTACGTGCCACCGAACATGCCAATGATGCCGTGTAGATCCGAACAATTTTTTATTTTTAAAATTTTAAATTATTTAAGCAATAATAAAAAATTAATGAAATACTAAATACAAAAGTTATAATTATATAGCGAAAATATATAGTATATAATTCAATGTCGCAAGAGAATCCGTGGATCTTTGAACGTTAGGGGCTTCAACTTAGTCCCCACAACATTGAAGACATTAGGACCAGCTTTACTTACAATTCAGCCCCTACGCGACACTTCTGACCCTACCCATTTTCGCATTCTTCAAGCATACCCAAGCATGAAAAATGATTAAAATATCCTTCTTCATTGCCCACGTAAATGACAAAAATGCCCTTCCCTCAATGTTTTAGGAATACTGCCACCGTCCTCTTCTCCATCCACCATTGAATTTGAAAGTCACTGTTTTGACCAGAGTTAGGAACGCATTTGCTGCCCAATGTTAACAATCCGGCCGGCGGCTCAAACAGTGATCTGAACCAAGGAGGTTGCAACAGCTCATATCACCGCCAGCATGTTAATCGCTGGCTTTCACATTTCCTATGTTTTATTTGATATACTAATTTTATGGTATGGTTGACGATACTAAATTACTAGCAACTTTTGTCATAAATCAACTTAATGACAAAATAAGCATCTAACAAGCAAATAGAAGTGTTCTTTTAATCCATTTATCATTACTTCCAATATTGGTACACCTAGGCACTTTCCGTACACTTGAAGACTCACAAGTTTCTCGAGTTCAGACCAGATCTTCAAGGGAATATTTCTGGAATAATCCGTCGAAATCCATCAAAGTGCAACTCCATGTTTTTGACTTGCTAATGACCCACTTCTTGCTATCCTCTTTACATACACCTGACGGGTCAAAACAACAAGAAGTTCCTTCTAGGTAAGCTTCATCATCAGACACGGCTGGATCTATGTTATGCTCACCCGACTTCTTGGGTTTTTGTGGTGCACTTCGGTCCTAATTTTATTAGAGATTTGCAAGGCTGTCATTCATCATCTTGTGTGGATGTTAGGCTGTTATTCATCCTCCAGGCTCTAGCGTGGATGTTTGGAGAAGATATACAAACCATCATAACAAGTATAAGAACCGTTTATGTATAAGACATAAAAGAACCGGTCATACATTACTGCATCACCACACCATGACAAGAAGACATGATGAGACACAAAATGACTTATGTATTGTTGCAAACACTACCATAGAGATAAGGTTTTTAAAATGTGCAAGGATAAGATTCTCCTTACTATAAGCCCCGAAAATAAAAAAAGAAAAAACAAAGATAGGGTTGGCATTCTGAAGTTCCCTCAGTTGTTAAAAGTGTCATCTTCAACTCCCTACAATGTATTGTGTGAGGTTGTAATAGTGAGGAGGGCAATTGACTCGCCTTTCATCAGACTAGCATTATTTCTTTATATCATCTTTTTCGTTGTTCTGTTGAAACAACAAACTTATAGCATTTTCACATTGATTTGATCGACGGATACAGATCAAAGTCCAAGGCTCAATTCTTAGGAGTTCAACATCATGTAATGCTCCTAATACTTCTAGTGTTATAGTAAGATTGTCTTTCAACATTAGAATTGGACAAGACCTAAAGTCTGTTTTTATGAGATTTATGTGAAAAAATTTTAGGTTATCCTAGTACTTCATCTTCACATTACTTATCCACGATCTTCTTCATTTACAGTACGGAGAATCTTCTCGATCAATTTTAAAAACCTTATCTCTTTAGTAATGAACTTAACACATAAGTTGTTGTTATATGTCTCCACCAGTCTTCTTGTCATAATGCATAGTTATAATATATTAACATATAACTTATGGTCAATGGCTTAATGCATGTTATCAATACACTCATCCAACAACACAAAAATCTTCTCTTAAAAGTATATTCTTCAGGTTTAAAAACCATTGAGATAGCCATTATTATATAACAGCTACTATTAAGGTTTTTAGTTCTTACAAGAAAATAAGACCATAATTTCTTACTTCGGTAATGGAGAAATGTTGATTTTCAAATGATATTCTCTTCATAAACATTTAACTGCTAGAATATTTATTTATTTTGGTTTTTTGTGCATGAATTTTTAGATGTCTATTTATTATCTACATATATTTGTCCTCCCTGCTTTAGGAAAAGGAAATATGGATATGCTCCTGCCGACACTTCTTACAATGCAAGGATCCTAAATGTGGTGCAGGTGAAATTGTGACCGCGTACTTGAAATGGAGAGCAATTTCTATCATTCACCACGTCCTTAGTGGTTAGACATGGGCCAAAGTCATTTTCGTTATTTTAGTAGACATGGTTACAAAAGCAGCCCACATGCCTAACATCCCAACAAGCCTGCCTAGCCCGAACTCAACACTATCCATTCCGGGGCTCGCATTTTCCAAATACGCCCGATACAGCCAAATGGGCGGCAATGATCTAAATAAGTATGTTGCGACAATAAAAGTAACAGATTGATTTAAATCATTCAACGATAAGCCAGTAACATCAATATTGGTAGTATAAATTATACATGTTACATTCTGTTAATTAGTTGATTGTGAATTATCAACATTTCGATAAAGAAAGTTTGTTTTTCTTCACTTGATATCAAAAGAAAATAGTTTTCATGAATTTATAATGTATTGTTCTACATTAGGTGGGTGTAGTTTTCTTAAGTATTTCACTTTCATTCAAGTGTACAAGCTTGGGGACAACCGCGTGGTCCAGTGGTTGGGAGTTTCTCCCATCCATCGGATGGCACGGGTTCGAGGTCCGAGAGTGCCTTCATGCGCCATGGGGGACAGTGGCTCTCGCCAGGCACGTGTGACCCACGTGCATGGAGGGGTATTACTCGGGATACATCTCCTCACCCCTGCCGCACAGCTGCACAGGCGCCCCTTCACCTTGGCTGGTGGTTGAAGCCTAGTGGGTACCGTAAGGCCGCATCCATGCAGTTGTCCTTACAAGTGTACAAGCTTGAAGCCAGACCAACTTCAGTCAAGTTGACCTATGCTTGTACAGGCCTGATGGTCAGCCAGGGTGCCTAGGCATCGAATTTTAGGAAGACCCAATTAGGCATGAACTTGATTAGATTTGCTTATAATAAATCTAGTTGGAGCATGTAAAGTGACAAAGGGGAAAGCAGCATGCATGTCACTTTGTCGAAATCATAGTTTTACGTGCCGGATGGCACCATAGGAGCATGCATGTCACTTTGTCAATATCATGCTTTTATGTGTCGAGCGGCAGGTGCGCCGGATCTGTGAGGATCCGGCACCAATTCTATGTCGAGCCGCCCGTTCCGGTCGGCACTTAGCACATTTAGGGGACTGGTAAAGGTGGTAAACCCATGATGGCACCGGCTCATATTTTACCAAGTTATTTCCTATATATGATAACTGTATAGTTACTATACCAGCAAGGATTCTAGCACTTTGAGCTAATGGTTATAACACTCAACCAAAACCACAGTACCTGGGTTCAATTTGGAGGAATTACAATGGATCCAACAACAAAAAAGTATAGTTACTAGTATTGATTTAGCTACCCTGGCATCAAAGCTATTTTTCCCCATTCAGAACCACTTGGAAATTTATCTGACATTCACTCAAGTAAAATAAATAAATAAATTATTATTTTCCCTGGCAATGTCATTAGGTGGCTTATCTCTTTAGTGGGTATTTAGTTATTCACTAAGCAAAATAGAAAACTTCACTATTACCCGTCAGATGAGTAGCGGCTGCTCCATCCAACGGCGTTAGAGTCACAGCGGTAGGTAAAGTGTAAACCGTGGTTGTCGGTCGCCCAAAAAAAAAAAAAAAAAAGGGGCTCAAAACAATACTAACCAGGACACAAACAAGGCGGCCACAGCACATGCGCGGGAGCCACCAGCGGCGGCGGCTTTGCCGCGGCAGAAGCAGAGGCAGTTGGTGAAGGCGGAGATAATAACTTGGCTAAGCAGCAGGGCGGCAAAGGCGGAGAGTCCGTAGACCGTCGACGCGTCGGAATTATATTTGCAGTACGTCCGCTCGTCGTACTCGTCCGCCACCACTCTTCCCTTCAATTCACACCAAAACAATTAAAACACATCCAAGTAACAATAGACGAGAGAAAGAGTAATAATGCGAGTGAAATTTTCGTGCTGACCGTGTTGCGGCGCATCTCAGCGCCGACGGCGAAGACGAAGGCGATGAGGTCGAGTAGGACTACAGCGACCACGGCTAAGATCCCCATGCGACCACGCACTGGTAACTGTTAGAAACTAAGATTTATAAGCTTGGAGAATTGCCTGCAATTTACTATGATTTTTGTTCTGTTCTTGTGTGCAGGATTTGGGGGAGTGCGATGGTAGTGTTTACTGGTGTTAGAGTGTGGTGGATGAAGGGCTGCCTGTCTGCCCGCTGCCGAAAAGTAGAGACAGCTGTGAGTCTGGAACCACCTATCCCAGTTCTCACAGTCACTACTGCTTCTGATAGTGGGAGTGGGAGATTCTCGTGGGCGGGCCGTGCGGTGAACGCGACGTGACCTGCCGTCACGCTTATATATAATTATACTAAATAATTAAACATACTAAATAATAATATATAAACTTTCGCAATATAAGACACTACCAAACTTTCATCTTACATATAAGATATATTATATTATATAAGATATTATAAGATAAAAGATATATATATAAAAATGGATAAAAATTAGGAATAATATCATATTAGTCCCTAGATTCTTTCTACTCATCTAAATTAATATTTAGATTCTTCAGTTACTGTTTAAACTTTCAAAAAAAAATCTCTCTCGATATTTTTGCCGAAACTATTTTGATCATCGTATAAATATTTTTTAAAAAAAATTAACATTAAAATTGTAAATTTTTAATGAAATCTACTATTTTTATGTTTAACATTTTTCAAAAAATACTTTCAAATATGTGTTTTAAGACTTAAAAATGTTAATGGATTTTAAAATCGATCCATTAATCCGCTAAATTTTGGACCCTCAACACACCAATTTTGAAAAAAAAATTTGAAAAAAATTTTAATATTAAAATTGTAGATCTCTTTAAAATCTACAATTTTTATATTGAATATTTTTTTCAAAAAAAAATTTTAATAAATATTTTAGAATGTCAAATTTAACCGAATAAAGGAAAAAAATTATTCATCAAAGTTGAAACTTTGAAGGGCTGCTATGGAAGTCTCCCTAAAAATTAATCAAGTTCGAGCCTACCACTTCTTAACTAAAGCTAGACTTGAACTTCGTAACAGTCACTCAAGTTAAAATTAAACAAGTTCAAGGACATGTACAGATCAGCTTGTTATATATATATATGATAAAAACTTTATCAATTAATTGATATTGTTGAATTTAAATTACTCAATGTGTACCGTGTATGAGTTTACCAAATACCTATACTAGTTTGCTTTTTAAAAAAAAGTAAGAATAGTAAAGTTGCTGATTTTGTTACCATGTATAACTTTTGTATTTTCTAAAATAGCGATTTTGGGTCTTAGCAAGTTTGAAATTATTTTATATCTGTCAAGATTTTAAAATTTCAAAACAGCTGTTTGACCATTTAAAAAAAAAAAATTTAACACTAAAATTGGAAATCACATTATGTGATAATAATGAATGCAACAATATGTAAACATAATTAAGAAATACCCATTATAAGTTACTAGCTATAAAAAGTCCTGAAAATAGGATAAGATTATTTTACAGAGTTCAAGAAGCTTTAACACAGCACTATAATACAGCCAATAGATGATCGGACACAGCAGTGGCACTCAACAAGGCTATAACACCAATATAACGTTTTGTTAATTTTAGTGGAGATCACAATATTCTTTTCTGAAGCATACAAGCTAACCAGTAGTTCAGATTCCACTCTTTTTCCTAATTTCAGTTGATGATACATCCATCCTAAACTTATCCGCTGGTATTGAGATGAACAGGTCCTTCAACTCTTCAGGAATTTCAAGATCATCAAGTATCTGAAATGACTTGAAAAGTTAACAATTTTAGGAGAACGCAAGGACAAGGAAAGTTGAAATGCCAATTAGGAACTTACCTTGAAAATCCCATCAACATTTCGACCACCGACGAGGAATATGCAGCCTAAATTTTTACATCCAACAAGTATTTCTAACATTCTACCATGATCCCCACCATAATATTTCGGCTGATAACAGACAAAGAAAGCTTATTGAAGAAGCATTACAACAAGGCCTATTAAGGAAACATTGTAAAGAAAATTTACTTAGTAAAAAGCTCATATAGTGCATCCACATATCATGTTCAACATCTGGAAATACTAGAATTGAATAAATTTTCAGCTGCACCGACTATACAAATAACAGTCTCAACCAATTAAATATGCACTTGTAAACATGAAAGCAAAAGAATAGGGAAACTCAAGAAAGAGAAACAAGACGCGGCACAGCTTTTTTCATAAAAGGGAAATATAACATTTAAAGTGGAACACGTATGAGCTTAACTGGTTGATTAGTATACCAATTGAAGAACCTGAAGAGGCATCATATACTTACATTAATAAGCCTTACTGCAGTGTCTACGCCTATCACAAACGCACTACCAGGAAAAAGTTCGGCTTTCTTGTAAAAGTATGGCTGATTTGAGAGGATCACAGTCTTTCCTGCATCAACCGAAAGAAGAAACCGTTAAGATCAAATTATTCAAAAACATGTCATAGATGTGCTCTTGTGGTCGATTCATTTTGGAAAAACAGAGATTACAACTTGCGGTCTGAAAAGTTTGCTCACATGCTAAACTACCAATGAACTCACATGCTAAACTATTATATATATATATATATATATATATATATATAAAATTGAATTTCAAATTATTTATCAAAAAACTCAAAGAAGTTATTACACCATCCATCATAATTATTACTAGGAGCTTCAAACTACTGGCTGCCCGTGGAGACCAAAATGCAACAATTGGAAAGTCAGAGTGAAATGCTACTTTGAGAGCTTAGGGTTTAACTTTGAAACAGTGGAAAAGTGGAGCGATTGGGATCAGTCAATGTCCTTAGCAAAACGGCGATTGGGTACCCATCCAAAACTGCATATATTTTCCTTGGCCGGTGCCCATTTGGTGTCTGCTGGAGTGTCGCTTTATTTCTTAAGAGTCTTTGACTTCTAGACTTCACAGAACTTGTCGCTCTACTCACCGCTATCTCACATTCTTTCCACAAGCGTTGTAGTTCGTCTTATCTCCACTTGCACCATGGAGCTGTCCCGCTTGCCATTGCTGTTTCTTCTTCATAGAGTCACGTATATTTTGTGTATTTGTCTGCATTTTATCCTTCGAGCTTCTAGTTTTATATGATGAAACTAAGATAAATTTGGTATATTATTAGGATTGGAAAATTATCACAATTCCTCGAGTAAGTGCAATTGCACGGAGGAACATTGCAATTTTGCACTCAGAGATGCAAGAATATCTAGACTTCTACTGCAAGTCCATCTACTAATACAAGTTCTACCTTCAACTCCAAGTGAAGCAGGAAAGCTGGCCTAAGGTTTAAGATGGAAGCAGGATGACAGGAAACCAAAGATGAAACGTAAGCTGCTTGGGAGCATTTTAAAGAATGTTACTGGTGGCGATGTACTGCTACTCGTTATTGCAACAGTTCTTCCAAGACTTCTACATGCATGGCACCACTTTGTTTAATCATATAGATCATGTAGAGAGTAGAATAATATCGATATAAGAGAATGTTTGAAGGAGCAAAAGTAAACGTGCTTAACAAAGAAAACTAGAGGGACCTTTCAAAATGGGATTTTCTCATTATATCATGATTGAAACATCAAGAAAAGAGTTGGCTGGTGTCATTATCTTGCATGAGTAACTGCTCTCTATAGTTGATCAAATTGCCTTAGGAGGTTTGGGGGAACTCTGCAACCTCTTTCAAGATGGTACTCACAACACCGTCAAGAACAATATTATATGAGCATGAGAGAAAGCTGATCAAGGTATTTCAATATTTCAAGGGTCAGACAGCTACCACTAAAATATATGTTCTTCAAATCAAAAGATGGGATACATGTCTATACAACATATTTTAGTGATGACTCCTGGGCAATGCAAAGTAGAACTTTGTGGGTTTTCACTTTAGGTTGTTCTTATTAAAGTTTATTAATTCAGCTTATGTAGATTTGTCTATCTTAGGAAACCACCTACAATGGACGATCTTGCTCAAAGTTGAAGGATGGTTTCACTTAATTGAATAATAAGATCAAGCTCTTTACATCACCGCTGAAATTGCAGTGCAGATTCTGGTATGATCACTATTTTTATTGAGAAGTTATTTGATGATCTTTTCCATGGTAATTAAACTTTTGCATATCATATTACGCTCAGAGTAAATTAGAATGGGCTATCGGTTACTGGAGATGATATTGAAATCATACACTTCCACGGTACTTTATCACATATTAAGCAATTTTTTTTATTACAATGATAGAAATTAATATACTTTAACATTAAAATATACGCAAACTAAGCTTAGAAGAATGTTAATATACATCTAAATTAATTTCTATCATTGTAATAAAAAAAATTGCTTATGTAGTGAAGATTTAGACATTCTAGTTTAATGGTTGCTTAGACATTCAATTATGAATCTCTTTTACATAAATATAAGTTAATTTTTTTATTTGTAATACCTTTTTTTAATGAAAAATAACTGCATGAGTATATGAATCTCAATTGTAATTGGTGAAGAAGTTACAAAACAAGGACTTTCATTTGGTTGAATTCGTCATTTGAATGATATAACACGATAGCATGTTTATGTATCAGTAATAAGCACAAAATACGGTTGATATCATCATGTAACTTCTGTTAATAGATTAATAACAAATCAAACACACATTTCCTTCTTCTAAAGTCTTTGTTTATATGGTGTTCGTTCTTTTTACAATATAAGCCTACCACATTTTTTTTTTTTTTAAAAAAATTGCCATGTCCCCTCCATGTCGTATCCAAGTTTTTCGTAAATCACGTCGCCGGGTCTGAGCTTTTCATAGGCAAAGGTTAACTGATTCGAAGTATAAGATGGTGGATTCCATCACTTAAAAGTTAAAACCTTTTTCTAGAACAAAGTATTTCGCTGAAAATTGTTGCTCTTTTCAAATTTGTCAGCTCTGCAATTGTTTATTCAATCGATAAAAGATGTAGATCAGCTTATTCGTGAAATGTCAAAAAAAGTTTCAGAAATTGAAAGTATTTGGGGTGTTTCTCATAATGTCTTAGCCTAAATGTGCTAGAGTTTACTTTTGGATACATATGGCGCTTAAGGAGTAGTTGCTTCGGCGCAATGAAGGGAAGATGAAGCAGATTTGATCTTAAATTCTCATTGTCGCAATATCAGCCTAGAACCTATTGTTTATAGTCAAATTTTCATTGTTGAATCTAGTCTAGAGAGTTTGTGTTGTAGATAGATTTTTAGTGAATCGGGGTTAATGGGTCGTCTGCAAACATGTCATCAATCTTAGCCAGGTTAAGTGGACAGGTTTGGGCAGGTTTAGGGGTGGTGAGTTCTTTAACATGATCTCCGCAGATTAGCCGAATTGGACTAGATCTGCACAGATTAGCCGAATTGGACTAGATCTGCGCAGATTAGTTGAATTGGACTAGGGTAGAAGATTGGAGAAAGCAACAAATTAGTGACATAGTCATGCGCTCGAGCTCGTTTACGACACCATTAAAGAATCATGTGTACAATGTTAAAAAGGAAAGAAAAAGCTTCAATTTGAAGAAATTTCTGATACTAACCTGATCTAAATTAATGCAAAAAAAACTTAACGAGATAACATACCTACTTTCTCGAATTGAGCGACACGACGTTTTATTTCAGCAACTGACAATGGAGGCTTGTCTGCATTAATTGCTGACATCTCAAAGCATGGAAATCCATCACAGATGCTGCAAAGAAGAATTCTCCAAGATAACTTTTAGTGCATGATAAATTCAAATCATAAAAATATATATGAACTCATATATAAAAGATGTAGAAGACAATTTTCGTATTAGAAAAGTATATTTTCATCAGTACACAGAGTGAGGCTGTGCAGTTACCAATTGATTAAAGATAGGAAGAAACATATGGAGGGATAGCACGTCAAAATAATTTCCTCCAGTTACAGCTAAAGTCAAATACCAAACTTTAACAACTTCAGAAATATAATTACATTATAGGACATCAATGAATTCCATTAAAACATTCAATCAAATGGGTGTCAATTATAACCAACACCCCCCCCCCCCCCTTTTTCTCTTGTTCTGTTTTTTTCATTAAAAAAAAAATTATTAAGGTAGAAGGGATGTGATTAAATGAACATTGAATCTAGTAGTTCATATGCTCAGACATTTAATTCCCCTATTAATCTGTATGTGTATACGCTATTGCAAGACTAATATCCATTTGCTCATCTAAACACTATTTTTGACCTTTGAACTTTGACTTAACAGAAAATTTAAGGGTAATGCTAACCCAACATAAAAGTAGGTTAACTGTTGTAGTCACACTTAGTTATAATCTTAGTATTAGAATATAATCTATTACCTTTTCGATACATTGGTACACTGAACACCTCGCTTAGATCAATTCCTTTCCTTGATAAGGTTTAATACTAGACTTACTTTAAGAATTGAAGTTCTATCTGCAGCTATCATACCGGTACAACGCATCTATATACCTTCATTCTCTATCTTGCAAGTGGAATAAGGTTTCGTCCTCTTAATCTTTCTGATTGGACTTCAGGGCACCAATCGCACCCTGCTAGTGCTACACGGCCCCTAACTACTCTGGACTAGTGTTGGGAGTCATGAACCACCTATAAAACCTTCTTTAGAAAACTCATACTTTAATTAGAAATAATACAATTACATGAACATTACAGCCGAAGATTCCTTTATTGACTATACTGTAACTTCCTAAAGATTCTCTGTGATATAGGGAGAGAGCCTGATACAATCTTCAAAAGATTTTTCCTACTAAAACTCTACAATCTTGTTATAATAAACTCAAATAACTTCTACTCTAACACAGTGTTTCTTTCCAGTTAAATTTGTTGCAGGTTGCAGTTACTCCAGACTTAAATAAACTCAAATTTGTTGCATTGTAGCATGCATTGGCCACCTCTAGGTTAGCTTATGTGATTGGTTTCCTCCTCCACTTATAAGAACCTGCATCAAATTGGCCACGACCTGAGTTCTCATCATAATTGGCCCAACACCTGAGTTCTCATCACTTTCTTCTTCATTTGCAAACATATTATTCCGACACCTACACTGTGTCCAAACATATTATTTTTTTTAATATTTCTACGAGCTTAGAGTGTATTTAGAATCTTGGATACTTTTGAGCAATTAGATTGAAATTAACTGTTACATATGTACCTATATTGAAGTCGACATGTGACCAGCTATAGCACCAACAAAGACGCCCTAGAATGGGAATCAAGAAGAAATAAGAAAGTTAAATATGATGTGTAGTGCAAGATGTAGAATTTTTTTTAACTCGTTCGTATGAGGAAACGAAGGAATTCCCAAGTTTGATAAAAAAGAAAAAAAAATATGAAGTTATATTTTCGGGATATCGTCATTAATACACAAAGAAGATGGTTGGAGACCATGGATAGTTGAGTAAAAGTAATTTAAACCAGCTTTCAAAATTAATATTTTGTAGTGAACCGAGGGGATTATTGGTCAAGAGAAAATGAGGTATCAGTCAACAGAAACCTTAGAAGAGAAGGGATACAATCTGTAGATGATATCATGAAACTGGAAATCAGTCAACTGAAGTTTAGAGATATTGACCTTGAGCTTGCAAATTGAGCTCGAGAGGTCCAAAAAGAGAGAAAAAGAATAACAGATGCGGAAAAAAGTTAAACGTGAAGCTATTGGAAGATGGAGGTCCCAGAGAAACAAGAGAGAGACAGAAGAAGAATAGCAGTAATAGTAGTACTAGAAGAAGAAGAAGAAGAAAAGTTGAACAGTTGAAACTTTAAAATGTACACTTTTTTCATTTGTTTTTGTTTCTTTATATAGGTTTGGCAAGTGCTGCTCCGGAGGGCACGGGCGACTTTGGCCATTTACATGGGGGCATATCAGCGCACGCCTAAAACCTTGGTTTGATATGTTGCAAATGTTTATGATAAAAAACTTGAAGAGGCTTGAGCTGGAGCACTTTGGTCCCTCCTTGCAAATCCAATCCAAGCATGTAATGGATTAGCTATTGCAGGCCAATCATGTATGCAGTAGCTAACCGGCCACTTCATAATGTGCTAGTAGTATTTACGATGCTAACCTATTATGTCATGTGTATCTAACCACTTTCAAAACTTCCCATTTACATAGGGCATGTCAGCGCACCCCTAAAACCTTTTGGTTTAATAGTGGTGCAGATGTTCACGATAAAAAAGGTGAAGAGGTTGCTTGAGCTGGAGCACTTTGCTCCCTCCTTGCAAATCCAATCCAAGCATGTAGCGGATTAGCTATTGCAGGCCAAGCATGTATGCAGTAGCTAAATCCGGCCACTTCATAATGTAGTTGTAGTATTTACTATACTAACCTACTATGTCATGTGTGTCTAACCACTTTCAAAACTTCCGCCCATATAGATATGTATGTCCACTTGAACCAAGGAGGAAAAGAAGTTTCTCTATTAGTTTTTGCTTCTAGTTTAACCCTCTTTATTCCCACTCGATCGGACCATTTTTGTAATGTTTTAACCTACAAATAAAGAAGATTGTTGTCATCTTCTAGGAATAAGTTTATGGGTTGAGCCAAAAGGCCCAAAACTAAAAAGGAATGCAACTTGGTAAAGATGCGCAATGCAACTTTGATATGCAATGAAATGCAATGCAAATGGTCAATTGACAGAAGAGCAAGCACAGCAAATATATATATGCAATGCAAATTATGCTACAAAACAGTTAGCTCCCAAAGGAAATGACACCTTAATGCGACTTCTAGTAGTTTCAGATGGCCTTCATGCAAAGGATTAAATGAACCGGGTAATATGATTTTCCTTTCTGAATTTGATGGATAAGTATCTGTTGAACCAAATTTCATAAATATTAGAGACCTAGAAGACCGAATTTTATAGATAAGAATAGGCGAGAGCCTTATACCACAAGAATTATGATAAACCTTCATGCATATTTCTCCATCAATAATTTGCTGTAGCTGCTCGTCCTCATTAAATTGACGTTCACACTCATCTGGCACTTCAGATTCAACCAACTCTGAGGAAAAGGAAGATGAAACTCTAGAGGCATCTGCAATTGCCTATGTCAACAAAGATATCATCTTATCAGAATCACAATACTGCAGCTAATTGCAGTACAGAAACCAAGTTAATAGCAATGTTGATAAGTGGTTAAGTGCATTATAAAGCTGAATTAGGATAGCTATTCAAACAACCAATATGTCCATATTTAAAATGAAGATTAGTTGAGCCAATAATTTAAACGACTTCATTTACTTAAGCTTAAACATTAAGAGATCCAAGTACCTTTGATGATAAATATACACAAACTGGTAATAAGGAACTCAAAACAAGGGTCTCAACGGAACTTAAATTTCTTTATAAATCTAGGTTGTTACTACCCGGATCTGTACTGATAAAGGATCCTTAATCGTAGAGGGTAAGATCTAACGTCGATGTAGAAAGTTCCAATTTATTTTAACCCAAAAAAAAAAGAGAGATAACTTCGATAGCTTTGACACTAGGTTACAAAAATTTTGATACACATTACACAAAGTATCTTTTACTTTTTATGACTTTAGTGAATTTTCTTCGTGTACATCAAATTCTTCAATTTTCTAATTATAAAACGTTGTAATCCTTTCAACAACCAACAAAATTTCCAGTCAACTCTTGCACATGGTTACCATGTTGATCCTACATGGCATGTTTAAAATTAACTCTCTCTCTCTCTCTCTCTCTCTCTCTCTCTCTCTCTCTCTCTCTCTCTCTCTCTCTCTCTCTCTCCAGAAGCAAAGTGACCACAAGGTATCATTAAAATTAAGGTAAAGTTTTATCTGCAGGCGAATTCGGATGACGCTTTATGGATAAAAATTTTAGGCTATGAATTACCAACAGGAGCGGATATTACAGCTGGCCGAAATGAGAATACATCAGTACATATGTGTACACAATTAAAAATCTGAAAAGAAATGAAGTGACAGAGAATTTGATATAGTTAGAGAATAAGATAAGAGAAATCACTTTAGGTGGTTGGACATGTAAAATGAAGACCTATCAACACATCGATTAGGCGTGAAGTGTAGGATGACTATCAAAATGGGAGGCCCAGAAAGTTGGCTGGAACTCTTAAAACAGACCTCAATGCTTGACCTGGATGAAGATATGGCTACAGTAGAGACAATAGTGTACAAATATCTATGAAGCCGTCGGCCCACCTACTGGAAAGAGACTGTTGTTTTTGTTATTTGCATAACATATTAAAATAAAAAAATCTTTAAAGTGGCAGGTCTCTTTATGCATGAAGAATGAAGGGCAAAAATAGGAGGACAAGAAGCACCATGGGCTTGGTTCAAGCCCAATTACAACACCAACAACTCAACTCAATTGCAACACATTTTAATGAGTAAATGCAGTTTGGTGAATATCTTACACATTTTAATATATTCCATGCATTTGAGGACAAGAAGCGGCAACGGTGCAAGCCCAATTGCAACACCAACAACTCAACTCAATCGCAACACATTTTGATGAGTAAATGCATTTTGGCGAACATCTTACACATTTTAATATATTCCATGCGTTTGAGTATATCTTTATTCAGGATGTACGCCTAATGTCGCTCAGGGACACCTTTGCCTTTGCCTCATGACGAGGCTCCAGGACCCCCCATCACCTCAATGCGCTTTACGCCATTTTTAAATATTGCTCTAATCACGAGGACAATGCTGGTTTCGAGTGGCTTGAAACATTGAGAAAGACATTGTAGAATAATAAGGGAGCAAAACCGAAGGAAAGATGGTGGATGCAAATAGGCCTCCCATCAAGCGCATCCCAACAAGTCCAATACAACCAACCACTCAAAGGCAGCCTTCCCTCGTGCAAACTGGGAAAAAGTTATTTAGTAGGATATGGAACAGTTTAGTTAAAGCAATTTGATGATGCCCACCTGTTAGCACTCTTTCATTACTGTCAGTCACTTTAAACTAAATCCTAATGTGGTTATTCCATACACGTAACTCTTGGATAGGCCAGCGTACTTTAAACATGTCAGAAAACAAATTAGTATATGTTAAACTTGAGCAATTGTGATCCCGACATTTCAAAGATCACTTGCCAATTCATTTGCATCCTAGTTTGCCTCAAAAGACAAGTCACTATCCAACTGTTAAAATGTACATGAGAACCATTCATTGCAGTCATGGGGCTTGCACAAATCAAAAATCGAGGAACATGCCTCTGGATGACGATACAGGATAGTCTAGCACAGCTAAACAATAAAGCTAATATGCTAAGACTGAAAGCAAGAAATAGATGATTGTTATGTTCATGTGACAAGATTAATTATTGCAATCAAGTTTTGCTGCCTACTCAGCAGCATGTTTTATATGGTTCTGCTTTTCCAAAGTCGTTGTCTGTCTGAACAAATTATGAAGCTCAATGTCCTAATTAAGATTATTAACTTAAGCAAATCGTGCAAGTCATGCAGTCGAATTTCTTCGATTTCAAACCTTCTCCAAGGAATCGATATGATGTCTATTTAAGAAAGTACAAAAGCATTTTCTTATATCCCTGCTTAGGGGTACATGAGAGGTTATCAATAATTATCTAAAATTGTAACTAGGATGCTGAGCTCTGGATCTGTGATGGACATAGGAGAATGCCTGCTTCCACCAAGAAGATGGCCACCATACACACTAGGTTACTTCGAGTCTAACATAAGTACATAACCTCCATATAAAGATACAGTGCACATCCACAATTTAAGCAATGAAATTCATGTATCTCTATCTTCCATGTATATGTTTAGTTAAACTAAATCATATTCGCTAACACATAATAGAAGGCAAGAAAGTCGACTTAACCAAGAAGATGAAATAGATTAAAGAAAGAATAAGAGGATTTGTGCTTAGTTGAATGAAATTGTGGATACCTTGAGCAGGCATTGGCTAGAAATCTTGTCTTCTTCTTCTCGGCTCCTAAAACCCTACACAAAATTGTAATCTCATACAGGAGTGAATGTACAGAAAACAGATCCAAATCATCCAATAGAGAAAGCGAATACCTTAGACAGAGTAACACATGAGGTCCACAAACAGCCACAGGTTCTTGTTGATAAGTAAAACCTGTATGATGCATACAGCATTAGCTAGGATGTTAGATGAAAACCACAAGCTTCTAACATGAAGTTATAGCCAATGGAGGGGTTCTCAACAGAGTGGATTTTTATAAGGGTTTTGCCGGAGAAGTCCCTGTTTTGCAAAACTCTGCCAAATAAGTCCCTGATTTTTTGAAAAACTTACAAAATCACTTCAAACACATATATGTAAGTATTTTTGGGGAAAAAAACTTATAAAAAAAAAGATTTTGTTGTGCTTTATAACTTTTGTATTCAAAGTTTTTCAAAAAAGTTTCTAAATAAATATTTTGGGGCTCCAATATTTTTATAATAGTAAAGACTTGGAACCTTCACCTACTTAGAGTGATTTTTTGGTTAAATTTTCAATATAAAAGATGTAGAACACATTCAAACTATTTTTTTTCTTATTCAAAATTTTTTTCCAAAAAATACTTTACTTATGCATTTTAGCTTGATTTAGTAATTATCAGAAAGCAGGAGATCATTTGGGAGGATGGTATAAAAGCAAGGGTATATTTTTTTTCAAAAATACATATGCATATGTGTTTCCTCCAAGAGAAATCCCTAAAACTTTCAAATTAAGATCATGTGATTCAAAGCAGTAGAAGTTGCAGTACCTATGGTCCCCATGCTTAGGACGGCTACTGGCAAGAGAACCTGTAAAGGCCACACCAACAACTGGAAATCCTAGTTGGAGAAATAAACATACAAAAGATAAAACATAAAATAAGCAAAGATTAAGAATCCAGTGAATACTTAGACAAAAGCCTAAGAACACGAAAGCTTTAGATGTTACCTTCTACAAAAATGTTTTAAAAAGTAAGATTTCAAAGACAAATAGGAGCAGCTAACGGGGATAATCTCTCACATTTGCCTAGGGTAATGACGACAAACAGCTAAATGGAGGATAGGAACCTTTTATACCACACCATGGATCAATGGAAAAAAAACTAGGTATCAATGAATATGGGAAAGAAGAAAGAATATAGCTAAGCGAAACAAATAAAGAATCTTTTTGATAACAAAGTGCACATCATCTTGACTGGACCATGGGAGTTAACTTTGTAAAGAATCTTATAAGAGTTGGTTAAAAATTATATTAAAGCTGATCAATTAACACACATGAAGGAATAGGGAAACCATATTCAGCAACAAGATAACTTTTAAAAATCTTCACCTAATTTCCAAAATCTAAATTTGTGAACTGAATATTAAAAGGATTTGAGTTTCTACACTGACATTGATACCAGAATCGATCAGACGCAACCCTGTTGCAGAATATGAAAAGAGCCATGTCTAATACATCCAAAAAATACTAAATTACAAAAGCAAAATTGAATAGTCGAACTGTCACCGGTATAAGGAAAAGGAGATCAGTTTACAAGTTGCAAATACAGTCACAGTAAATCGATGTTGACTGAAGAAATTCAGGACCTACTAAATCCTCAAAAGACTCCATTCTTACCTGCTAACTATCTAAGTATCATAGGATTATAAGGTGTTACTACAATCAGGATGTACATGTTCAAAGCTTATATTAGACCAATGCGAAAACTAAATATGAAATGCCGCAAAAATTACAAAATATGTATGTGATATAATACAACCAAAATTACATATGTGCCTTTTGTAATATAACATAAACAATTTACAAAATAAAAATCAAAGCCCACAACTACACCAAAAGGCTTAAAGTGAATAAAAGAATCAGGAAAACCTGGCTTCGAGAGCTTTAGTGCACGATTGTATGCAGATAGTGCCATGTCCTCTGTTGTCATTTGGCTACAGAACTGTGCAGGAACCTGAACAAGATAGGGTTGAATCAACTGAAGAGAAGAAATCTAGCTCATAATAGCTCTTCCACAATGCCTGTCTTAACTCCCGACAAAACAAAACGCAGAAAGGCTAGGATCAGAAACACTTCAAAGGGTTGAGGGAATGCATAATTAACAATACCTACAAATGAGCAACTACAAGTGCTAAGCCCAATATCACATACTGCTCTCCACCGATATTAACGCACTAGCAGTCAAACACTAAAACCCTATCATTTTGCTTTAATGATGACTAAACTACAAGACAAGTTGAGAAAAATATGCACTGGGAAATATGCTTTCGCCTATGATATTGTCCTAGTCGATGAAACAAGAACATGGGTATATTTCAAACCAAGGTTTAAGGTGCATGCCTCGAGCCACGTTTCGGTAAATCCCGAACTCGTCCATCATGCCGTGCGACCGTACATATAATAAAATATTATTTTTAACACTTCTATTAACATAAAAATTAAAACTAACAATAAAATTAAAAAAAAAAAAATAGAATGATAAGGTGGGGGAGCGACTGAAATCGATTCATAGAATTAGAAATAGAGAAAATTAAAAAAAAAAAAAAAGTAAGGGTTGTGGCTGAGCGTGACCCGTGCCGAAAATAAATTATCATTTTATAATAAAGTAAAAACAAAATTAATTAAAAGAAATTTTAAAAAAGTAAAAAAGAAAAAACTTATAACGTAAAACGTTCGCAATATAAGAAAGTGATAAGATGTTCGCTACATTATTAGAATTGACTAATTTAATTAGGAATCGGAAATTATCATGATCCTTAGTCTTTTGATCCGTATACCAAGTCGAGAAAATTAAAAAAAAATGTCAATAAATAAATAAATGAAATAAAAAATAAATTAGAACAAATAAATGAATTCTTTAAAAAATGATCTTTATAGTTAGACAGAAAGATTTTATAGGAAGGCAATAAGACAGACATTGTTCTAGAGTATCAAGTACGGCATATGAGAATGTTATGTCGAATGTATAGAGACACGTTAAATGAAGTGATTAGAGAGGAAGCTGCTGCACAAATGGAACAAGGCAAGAGAAAATTGTTTGAGGTGGTTGGGACATGAAAAATGAAACCCATCGATCCACCAATTTCAGTTCATAACCACTAAGATTAATTCCCGGATTTGTTCTAGTCCATGAAAGTTGTGTCATAATTTACGTGTTCAAGAAAAATTTTTTAGTCTTTTGAGCTTCCCTATAATGGTAAGAGCTAAGCAATTATATGTAAGAAAGCTAGCTTCCAAAAGTATAGCTCAATGACTTCCTAAACAGTTGTCATTATTGAAACCGAACTTCTAATTGTCACCTTAGTATGGGTCTTTTTTAGATTAAGGTGTAAACTTGTCTTAATTAGAGGTGCAAAGAGTATGGGTCAGTCCAAAACTCGATCCCTATATAACTCCTAGTGATGGTGAGACTACCCTTTTGGACGGGTGTCATCAGATGGAGGAGTGATTCAGAATCTTCTACAGCATAAAAATCAAATTAGAACTTGGAATGAAAAGGGTGATCTTAGCGGTTAACCTTGCCGAGGAGTTGGATCATGGAGTTGCGAGAGTACGGAACAAATGCCTCGAGAACGGTATTAGAAGCCCCGGGGATCGACATCAACCAACCCAAGGCCTGTCATCCAATCATCACAGAAGATTAACTAATATGTACCGTTAAAAGGTACTAGCAGTATAGCAGTATAGACGAAGATAAAGACCTGAGATGCTCCTCCAGCGGCGTAGATAACGGCTTGAGTGGGGTTGGAGTGAACGGCTTCCACCAGCGCGCGAACACGACCGTCCATCGACGACCACAATTGGTGGCGATTATGATGATGGTGATCTTTTATCGGGATTTTACGAATATAATTTGGTGATTTTGATGATCTATAATGTAGATGTGGTGTCGTTTTACGCTTGTTTGTGTAGGATTGTCAAAAACCGTGTGAAGATGTTCCCTAGGAAGGCTATTTGCTACTCTTTTGGGGGACTTGCTTCTTATTCAACTTTACAAATATTTTTTTTATTTTAATTCAATTTTAACTTTTATATCTTAAAGTATTTATTTTAAAATATTTTTTAGAAAATTAATATAAAAATTACATATTATATTCAAATTTACTTATTTATATTTAATTTTTTTTCAAAAAAATTTTAATTAGATGTTTTTTATTCAAAGTCTTAACGGAGCATTTACTAATCTATTAAAAATTTTGGAGTTTCAAAATCAATACTTATAATATTATTTGACAAAAATTTGATAATGACGTTGTAAATCATGTCAATATCTATTTTTTTTTTCATATTCAAAACTTCTAATTATTACCATGAGTGTTCTTCTTCCTCTTCTATATTGTACTTGCATGCAGGCTTATGTCATGTTTAATTGGCAAATTAAACATTAGGATGACATTTGACCTTTAGAGAATGATTTAGACTAATGGCACTAAAGCGTAGGGTTTAACTATTGAATCGATTAAACATATTACTTTTGGAAGGACTGAACCTATGTTTAAATTAATGATACTTGAGAAATTTTATTTGGGATTCGAGCTAACTTCACAATGTTGACATTGCTTGTAGTCATGATTTTCTTTAACTCTAGTATAAGAGATTTAACGAGTGTTGACGCCTAGTAGACTAGGTGGTAAACAATACATATTAACGCTAATAGGCAACATGGGTTAGACTTGGTCTGAGTGACCTATATTTGAGTGTATGTTATTTAAATAAAACATATATACGTGGTGATATGCATGAATGTGTATATATATATATGTATGGTTGAATGTGTGATATGATCATGAATGATCTAAGTAAATGTGTACGCACATAAATAATAACCAAGTGTTCATAACTTGGGATTGAGTAAAAGTCATCATTCGGATAGCTTCCCTTGCAGTTGTTCGCATTGCTTGTGGTATTTGTCCACACTCTATTTTGTCCCGACTGTGAGATTACTGAAATGCACTGACAAAGACCTTAAATTCAAACCTACTAAATTGGGTCCGATCAAGTTCAATTTGACCCGATTAAGCCTAATTGGTCCGGTTGAACTTGGGTGAGCCCAATTAAGCCAATCATGCAAGTTTAAGTCTAGATCGACATGTTTCACGATATACATACATACACTAGCTCATGTGACGTTCATGAAAATTTAATTGGACATCGATAAGTTTAGAATCAGTTTTATGTGCTAGATGTTTGATATTGATTTCTAATAGGATTTGAAATGCTTGAGTTGAATTTTTGGACTGTTTTGGGCCGGATTTGTATTATTTTTGGTGTTCTGGCAATTTATGCCCAGTTTAGGATGAGCCAACGGGCTTGGGCGAGTCAGCTAAACCGACTCGAGCGCCAGTCCGGCGGCGCCCATCCCTCTCTCTCTCTCTCTCTCTCTCTCTCGGCCGTCGGGCGGCGCTAGACGACCTCGCCGCCGACCTCTGTCACACTCTCTCTCTCTCGCAACCGCTACCGCCGTTCCCGCTGCCGCCGAGCTCGCCGCCATCTCTCCGGGCTCGATCATCGTTGAAGACATCGACGGGAAGCTCCTCTTTTTGACCCTTGTATAGGGGCGTCACAATAGGTAGGCCGTAATTTTTTCCTAACACTCAGCACTTAACCAGCTGGGCCAACGCTGTTGGTATTATGGCCTTATAAACTGTGCTTATTTTTCTTGCAACAGAAAAACAAAAAGAAGAAAGAAACCTTCAAAAATCTCCAAAATTCAGTCGCCTGCGGCCGCGAGCCACCCAACTCCCTTGCGAGTTGCGAGCCTGCGCGCCACCCTGTCTCAGTCGCCTTCTCACGTTCCCTACGCCATTCGCCGACGCACTGTCTCGGTTCTGTTTGATGCCATGATGAAGAAGTGAGCGTCTGAGCAGTGGTCAAGTGGCGCCTTGGAGAGAACTCCACCGATAATTGGACAATCAACATCGTCTTGGTTGGAGAACCCATTGCTCCTCAAAATGGATGGTACGAGCTTTTTCTTGGATTTCTACAATTTTTCAGTTTTTTTTTCGTTGTGCTTGTTGATGGCTTATTTAAGATCAGTTAACCATTAAAAAATAATCAGGGTGATTGATGTTGGAATTTGTGCAATCACGACTTCCAATGTTAATTTCATTTTCTTTGTATAGTAGTTATGTTTCTCTATCAGAAGATTGCCTGTGAGTTAAGGTACTAGTTGAGTTGTTTTATGATTACTAACCAAGGATTACCGTGCCGGAGCCGTCGGACTCTGGCACCGGCAAGGTGCCGAGCCTGCCGGCTCTTTCTCTCTCTCTCTAATTTTTTTTTTTAATTACCGAGCCTGCTGGCTCCCGCGTGCGGGCGATATATTTTATTTTATTGAAAAAAGCGCAAGCGTGTGGCCCTTTTTTTTCTTAGAAAAAATATAATAAAATATAATAAAAAATAATATTTTATTATTGGCAAGTTCGGCACGTCTTGATTTTAAAATTTATCGAAATCCGGCACGAAATGAATTCGTACTATCTGATTTGGATATGTAATTGAGTCTTTATAAATTATTTTTATTTTTTTATTTCATTAGTATTTTTATTATTATTTAAATAATTTTAATATTTTAAATATAATAAATTACACAGACTAGCACGGTCGGCACGTGCCGAGTTTCGGATTTACCAATAATCGACTCGGCACGGCACGGAAAACCTTGTTACTAACATACTGATGTTTAGATGTAACTTATTTCACTTGTAGCACCCATACTCCAGCCATGAAGCTATTTCTATTATAAAAGTACTATTTCTACTTTATTCTGTAGCTATCAAGTAGGGTGTTAACAGACATGGTATCATTACGTTTCTGTTAATGAACCTGATTTTGCTCCCCTGAATGTCAATCTCAAGTCAGCTAGAGCTCTAGGGAGAAAGAAAGAGGTCTTTAGAGAGACATAGAGATGAAATCTACCTAGCATTTTGTAATTTGTGTTTGGAGCACGTTGCCTATGGGAACCAATGTTAAAGAAGTAACTCCTACTATCTGTAACTTCTCAAAGTATGATATATTGATGGATAACTAATCTATTTCTTTCAACATAGTTGATTCACAGCCAACTATGGAGGAGACTATCTTGGTTGGAGATGACCTTATGCTTGGGCCTCCATCACCTATAATACCCTCGGAGATAGCATCTCATGTGCTTCATGGTGTTGATTTATGTGATGGACTTCTGAGGAATCTTTTCTTGTGTAAGTTTCATTTGATCGATTTTCTAAATGCAGTTGTTTGCTATTTCTTTATTGTTCCTTTTGAACGACAATTGATAAATGAAACAAGTAGTCTCTTGTATATTTATGGTGTTTCTAGCTTTGACGATCCTCTTGTTTCATCGGAATCTCTATAATATGCTGGTTAAACTTGTCTTAGGTTTGCAAATCAATGATATTGAGCCCTTCTGTCAAGATGAAATTGTTCTCTACAGGCAATGCGCTGAGAGAAGGGTTAGAACAAACTTTTTGTTTATTTCATTGTTGTATGTATTGAAGCATCCAGCTATTTGTCCATAACTGCTGTACGTTTTTCCTTGATTGTAGGATAAGGAACTACGACAACGGCTTCAAGATAGTGAACGCAAATTAGGTATGTCGATGCCTATTGAAGAAGCAAAAGAAAGAGCTAATCAACTTCAATCAGAGGTAACAAATCTAGAAAGGTACTAGTAAAGCACAAAACTCTTCTTATCTTAGAACAGTTATGGGCTTAGCGAATCTCTCCCGTGGAGCGTTCTTCCATTGTTTTAAGAATCACATGCAAGGCTAGTGATTTTGTATGCGTAGGCTAGCGACTTTGTATGCGTAGGCAAATCTAAAAGTGCGCGGATGGCGCTCAGGCACGTTTGGCGCTTCAGGTACAAATGGTGCGCGCCTTGGTGGATTATTGGTACAATGTGATGTGACTTGAAAATTTTTACCAAGTAGCAAGAGGAGGAAAGCTTAGGGTAAGCAAACATCTTGAGGGTGGTTATCTTGAGATAAAGGTTTGTAGACTCTGTCCTGAGCATGTTAGGAAAGAAGTCGGTGACAACATGAATAATTAAAAGAGTAACAGAGCATATTTGTTGCATGGTTTCATATTAGTGCACACCTTTTTAAATATGTAATCGATTGTTTCTGGCAGTAGTACTTTTAAAACTTATCCTTTTATCTTCATTTCTTTTGCACTGCACCACTATCACCTTAGTGTCCTTTTGTAAATGTTGTACGCTCCTGACTTGAGAGTGCTAAATCGCGATTCTAATGAAGAAACATCCGGTTTTCAGAATTCTTTCAGCTAAGGTATGGATAAGCTAGGAGGTGTTATATTTAGGTATAATATAGTATTTCTATTTCTATTTCAGCAGCACGAAAATGCGGGATGGTTGTAACGTTCTTCGTTGAAGGGACAAGTATTTGGCTGTTCAGTCTGGTTCACGGGATAGCTTTCTTTATTCTCCAGTAACGTTTTGATTGATTTTTTCTTTGTTGCAATCGCAAATTCCTAGTTTCAATATACTTCTTTGCTCTTGTTAGTTGTTATCCTGTATTCTTGCCCACATATGGAGTTTGGTTTATTTTTACTGTTACTATACATATAGGTTTAGTATCCTTTCGGTTAATGAAACTAATATTTGGCTATTAACCTAACAAGGCCATCAATTTTTAACTATCAGAAGGATGATTCTCGCAAGTGGAATGGAAGGCATGGAAGGATTTCGTCAACGCTGGAGTCTGAATGGACGCCTCGAGGATACCAAGTACTTTTACTGAAATTGTCCTTAGATTGTCCAATGTCTTAGAAGTGGTATACTACAAATTTGCGATGTTAGCAAAGTGCAGACTTTTATATAGTGCAAAACTGAAAGCGCAGGCTTAGACTATATCATGTCTCTTAAGTGGTGACAACAAATATGCTATGCTGTCAAGGTGCAGCCTTTAATGTAGTTCAAAATGCAGCTTTTATATGTTTAGTTTTGCTGTTTTCTTGAATTCTTACACAATTGTAGTACTTTGATAATGATGCTATCTAAACTGTCATTTAGCTTAACTTTGATAATCATAGAAGTTGATGATTTTGCATTCATGGACATTGATTCGCGGATCACTTTGTGCGGTTCCAATCTTTCTTTTCAAGGTTCGTACAAACCTTAGGTTCACACACACACTCCTTAGGTTCTCTCTCTCTCTCTCTCTCTCTCTCTCTCTCTCTCTCTCTCTCTCTCTCTCTCTCTCTCTCATGATTTTGTGTTTATGGACATTGATTCGTGGATCATTGTGTGGTTCCAATCTTTCTTTTCAAGATTCACACACACACCCCTCTCTCTCTCTCTCGCCCCTTTCTTCCCCCCCCCGGGATTCGTGGATCATTTTGTAAGGTTCCAATCTTTCTTTTCAAGGTTCACACACACCACTTAGGCTCTCTCTCTCCGCGCGCGCGCGCTTGCTCGCTCGCTCGCTTATTTTCAAGCTTCATTATTATAGTTGAAACTTGAAAGGTTCACGTCCCATTATCTTTAGAGCTTGTAATTCTTCTTAGCCTAGTATTCTTGTTTAATTTGAAGGTGTTGTACAACTAAATGAAGAATGCAGCTTACGTGTGTGTTTGATGAGTCTCCTATAAATTGCTTGAGGAGACTTGTCAATGCAAATTGCAATATGTTTCTGTTTCTTATGTATAGGTTAGCATAATAACATAAGAGCGAACTGAAGAAGACAACCTTGTTACTCTAATGAGTCTTCTCCTCATGATATTTTGCATGTTGTGCGTTACAGGAAGAGATTGGAAGCACTCAATCAAGGAATGTCAAAGAGGAAAAGTGAACAAATCCAATCAACACCACAGATTGATTCCAACATAAGAAAAAGGTGGTTCTTTTGGTAATATGTTTTTGTTGTGGCTTGGCTTCAGGGAAAATTAGTGATACAGTAGCTGGGGCATCACCTGTGGCTTGTTCTGAAGAACTCGTTGAGGAGTTGAACTTTTAAAACCAAGTTAGCCGATGTTTTAAGAATTTTTAAGAATTTGGATTGGCGCAATGATTTTTCTATGCTTTTCAATTATGTAATTCAGTATATCCATATATGTCATATGAAGTATCCGGGCATAATTTTTTTCCTTTTTTGGTAATGTGTGCAATTATCCTTGAATGTCTCCTAAATGTATTTCTGTTTCCCTCTAATTTCAGAAGTTCAGTTGACACCCCTGAATTACAGTCTGTGATATGTTTTTTTTAAGGATGTTTATTTATATAGAGTTAAATTGCTTGCATTGCATAGATAAACTTCTTTGGCATTAACTTTTGGTGTTAATGTATATAATTTTGTTTTGTTTTTATCCTTTTCAGTATCAACTAAAAAGAGGGAATCCATATTCAGGTGATTTTTGGTTGAAGGTTGGAATATGAATAAGAATCTGAATAGAAATACAATAAAATTGGAAGATAAATGGATGGTATTTTTATCTTATTTGATTCA
Organism: Xerophyta viscosa; assembly: GCA_002076135.1. Lineage (NCBI taxonomy): Eukaryota > Viridiplantae > Streptophyta > Magnoliopsida > Pandanales > Velloziaceae > Xerophyta > Xerophyta viscosa. The sequence continues at coordinate 1,341,964 of MJHO01000007.1, read as the reverse complement.
ATAATAAATTGAAATGGGTATTAACATTTCTATACATTACATTGGAATTTGGGAATAATCATGAATTAAAAAATTTATAGCGATTGGAATGCAGGTATCCATACCTTATCTTGTGTAAAAGAGTACATTATCTTTTGCAAACTAGATAGCACGGACATTCTAAAATTACAGTATTCGTACAGTGTTCAACACGGACACGGTCGGATATGTATTGAATACGTCGGAGAAGTGTTTGAAAAAAAAAAAATTCGGACACGCGTGTCGGACACGCCAAATATGAGTGTCCGACACGCATGTCCAAATTTTTGTTAGTTTTTTATTTTTTTTTTATTGTTAAAAAAATAATATACAGTACTAACAGTAAATAATATAATATAATTATATATTTAAATGTTATATTTTTTATTTTTATTAATATAGTTAGATTTTTTCACTTAAATTTATCTTAAAAGTGTACAATATCATATTATACATGAATTTTATTATTAATGTTATTATATTTTGATATATTCAAATACTTAAATCAGTTATTTTTTAATTATTTATATTTTTATTATCGTGTCCGAGCCGTATCTGTATAACATGAATTTTATTATTAATGTTATTATATTTTGATATATTCAAATACTTAAATCAGTTATTTTTAATTATTTATATTTTTATTATCGTGTCCGAACCGTATCCGTGTTCTACTTTTTTAGAAATTATTGTGTCCCGTGTTCGTGCTGCATCGTATTTTCGTGTCCGTATTTGTGCTTCTTTATTTGCAAAAGAGTGCTATTAGCTGCAGTAAAATTTTCTTTAATAAAAAGACCAATAAGTAACACATATAGCTTTACAAGATTCCTGTGCGACGAATCTCTACAGTACGGGGCGAAGACGTTTAGGATTTTTTGTCTATTTGCTAAACTTTTCCAAATTCCAAATTTCTTTTAAAAAAACAATTAGCTTATTAAATGACTGCTTAGGTAATCCAAACGATGCGTAAATTAAAAAAAATTATCTTCTGCATCAATATTTATATAATATTTAATCTTTTTAAAGAAATTATAAATTGTAGTGCATTTATTTTATTCTATAACGTCTTGGTTAAAAATCTTAAATATTATAAAAGCACTGACGTAGTAGCTTATTGTTTTTTAAAAAGCTACTACGGCAGTCATTTAACAAGGTTAGTTTTATTTAAAAAAATTAATTGAAAAATTATTAATCACAATAAACTATACCTACATTTTTGTTTAATAAAAAAAGAAATATCAAATTAGGACCTATCTAGTATAAAAAAAAATTTAATTAAGGAGCTTTTGTTGTTTTCATTTTATGGGCAGAAATTTTAAAGTCGCTATAATAAAATATGTTGTTCACCATTTTAAATAGCGATCACCCTTTGACTATTTGTCAGTATGTTGCACACGCACTATCGTAGTACCAGATCATCTATTTAACTGATAATTTGATTTTACTCCATAAATTTTAAATATCATTTTTTAATTAAAATAATCGTACAATAGAAAAAAAATTCAGCTTCTCCTTTCCATAATTTTTTGGTCAAATGGGGAAGCTTCTCTCTTCCACAATTAAACCCCGACTTTTGTTTTCTTTTTTAGTCTTTTTTTTTTTAAAGAAAATGTTATTTCAATATCCGAATAAATTACGGAAGTCGCGTAAATCTTGGTAGAAAGTATTAACTGTGTTAAACACAAACTTGTAAGACTAGTCACGGAAGCCACTAAACCAGTCTCACCAGTCACCCTCTCCTCGGCTGGCGTCGCGCGCAGTCGCCGCACACAGGTAAGCACGAATGAAAGGCCCCATTAACTCTCCCACATTATAATATTGAAAAATTCCGTATCTTTCCAATTTCCATCTCCCCTATAATTCAGCGCTGCTGCTAGCCTGCTGCTGGCATTTCTGTCGTCCTTTTCTCTATTCCGCCTTTGCCGGCGGCGGCGATGGACACCACGGCTGCGGCGGGTGTAGCTACGGCGGCGACGGGATACCCGGATTTCGTCGACTCTTCCCCGAGATCGCGCGGCGGCGAGAGCTGGGACGAGCCTTCTTTTCCTTCCTCCGCCGCCGCTACCGCGGCGTCGAAGCTCCGGCTAATGTGCAGCTACGGCGGGCGCATCGTCCCTCGTCCGACGGACAAATCCCTCAGCTATCTCGGTGGTGAGTCCCGCATCGTGATCGTGGACCGACAGTCGTCGCTCTCCGACCTTCACGCAAAACTCTCCCGAACACTACTCAGCGGTCGACCCTTCGTCCTCAAGTATCAGCTGCCCTCCGACGATCTTGACTCCTTAATCTCCGTGACAACCGATGAAGATCTTGATAACATGATCGACGAGTACGATCGGCTTCTCTCGTTGTCCGGAACCTCTCGGTCTTTGAGACTCCGATTGTTTTTGTTTCCAGCGAAGTCCGATTCCTCCGCATCAGCGCCGTCGTCGATGAGCTCTTTGTTAGATGATTCGAAGTCGCAGTCGTGGTTCGTCGACGCTCTCAACGGCGCAATGGAATCTGGTGGGCTCCCGAGAGGGCTCTCGGCTGATTCCGCTTCGGTTAATTGCCTACTCGGACTTCTAGACGACTCATTGGCACACTCCCGCCGTGGCGCAGGCGCCAACATGGCTGCGGTTTTGTCCCCCTTGGAACACGACCAAATCGCGCTCGCGCGACCGGACTCCTCCGACCGCCTTGCCTCTGTTCCGGATTCTGCGATCGTCGTGGAGACTGCATCATCGTTTGGATCGTCGAATTCGGTTCCTTCGCTATCTAATGCACCGCCGATCCGCCTTCGTCCCGACGTTCGACCACCGGATCCTCGCCTCGAGGATCACTTAGCTCATATGAACATCTCTTCCGCCGTGCCACCGCCGGCGCAGCAGCGGGTGGAAGATGGGTGTATTAAAGAAGGGCATTCAATCCAGCAACAGCCGCCTCCGCCTCCGATCCCACGACCGACGAATCTGGCATCACCGGCTACTCTATCACCCACCGAAAACCCTACCAGAATTTTCTCCTCGGACGATGAAAAGCCCGATCACAGCGGAATTCTGAAGGCTCCGCCGCCGCAGCAACTCCATGTTCAGCCAAAATCCAGTTCTACAGGCGCTCCAATCTCCGATTCCATCCCCAGGTACAATCTAATCTCCAACTCCATATCTACCTTTTCTATTCTAAAATACTAAAACTCGTCTTCTGCAGACAACCAGCATACTCTCAAGATCGAGTTCCTGCAAATCCAGTCGTCGCAGATGCGAAGACACAGGTTGCAGACCAAAGCTACGTACTAGCTCCGCAACTGTCTGTGCAGCCAGAACACTTTCAACGGCCTCAGAAACAACAATTTATCCAACAGAATCCACATTTCATTCACCACCCAACGGCAGGACGAATGCTAGCGATGCCGCAGTACTACCCCTTCGCCGCTCAACCAATCACTCAATCCCGGCCCCAGATTCCAATGTATTACGTGCCTGTGCAGCAAAACACTGCCTACAACCTAACGGATACTAAACCTGCCGCTGCGCCGGTGGTCAACACCGCTCTACCGCCAATAAGTGGTGCTAGGACAGCCGCCGCGCCACTTATTAACATGAGCCACGCCGACCAGGCTGCAACACATGCTGCTTACCCTCCTCCTCCTCCTCCAATGGCGTTTCAAATCTTGCACCACCATCCATCTCAGGCTGTGACGAATTACGGTTACGAAATCGCGGATCCAACCCTCTCCTCGCAGTCTCACTCTCAGACGCTATACACTCAATCGCCTCAGTATCAGCCGGTCAGCTCGACGGTGGCAGCTTCGCCGATCCGACAGCCCTCTCCGGCAGATTTGAAGACTGCCAGAGCTTCATGACTCACATGAGTCCGTCTGATTAAACTTTTTGCAGAAAATTTTGGTTGGGAACGAGGGTGGATTGGTTCCGTTTATTATTATAGTTACTTATATTATTATTATTATCATCATTGTTATGAAGGTAATTTATCTAAGTTGTGTGTGTTGTAGAGTTCGTCGAGGGTTAGTAATCGTTGTATCTCTTTGATAGGAATAAGTTGTAAGTTTTTCTGGACTGTGGCCTCTGTTTAATATTGCTTTTGGAGCTAACTGTGTAATCTGTGGATATATTTGAATAAGCACATCGCATTATAAATGCAAGTGAACTTTTTTTCTTTGGTATAAATCCATTAATCAAAATTTTCAAAATTACCACTGATAGTGTTCTGTTGAATCTGTTCTTTTGAAACTTCCAGAATTTTCTTACAGTGAATCCGTTCTATGTCTCATTTTAAAGAAAGAAAAAAAAAAAAAGGGAGGGCTGCTTTTCTATATTAGTGTCTCTTTATTGCTGTCATGTCAGTAAACGAAATGGTTAATTTATAAATTTGAAAATAAGATGGATCAATATTTGAGAGGATTAAAAGTATGGAATTATATGTATTTATCAAAAAAATATATATCCTATAATTCATGTCATCTGCACACCTTCGGTTGTTGCAAAAGGCATTCAAACCTCCTTTTATGAAGGGGGAAAAAAAAAAAGAAAACTTTGTACCTCTAATTTATGTAAAAGTACGTGGCATAATTTACACCACCCAATTAAATAATGAGGCACCATAATTTAGTAGCCTGATGTAGGTATGCAGACGTTTAGCGCCACTTTTTTCTTTTTTTTTTTTATAGCAGGTGGCAAACTATCATATTAAATTTATTGAATTTGTTAGAGATAATTGCATATCAGCCCTTCTTTACATGAGGCTGATACGTAAAATTTGAAAAAATGAAATGTTGATATACAATAATTCCAGTTGTTATCTTGGTTAGGAGTCCGATATAGATCAGAATTTTACCCATTAGGTAGGTTGATGGGCTAACCATGGGTTGAGATTGGCACAAACTCTTGTTCATAAAGGAAAATATACACAACAGTCTGTACATAACTTCAGTATTTCATGAAGAGCAAATGATGATGCTAATAAAATGAATAAATGTGCGCCTTTATAAAAGTTTGAGGACAAATTTGGCCCTAACTAGAGTTAAAGACTATCTAGTTTGATTTCTAATGAGCCAAAATATAAGGGTATTTGGTGATTATTTATGCAGAAAGTATATGTCGTTTGGGCCATATATATAGACAAGAGTGTTACTACCAACCAAAGTTTTCAAACTTGAATGCGTGATGACAGAGAGCATTGGTTGATATAAGGTAAGAACAAATTGCCTGATTTTAATAATTGCTCTACCAACTTTGAAAAGTTTTACCATGATCACCCTTATTATGAAAAGTGCTAACAAATATAGTTTGTCATCCTGTTTAGTATCTTATTACCTATTCCAGGACTTAAGCTGCACTCTCCCAACTGTATAAATAAGTAGGGTGCTTCTAACATGAAACACATATTGTCGACACCAATTCGATGCACCAGACTATATGCCAAGTGCTAATTTATAATTATATGTTTACTATTTTTAACTTTTAAATATTTTTATAACAATTTAAAATTTGTATTTACGAATTCTAAGGAATATTATCAAAAAATAATGATTATGTCAAAAACATTATAGTAAAATACTTTATTTACATTAACTCGTATAAATAAGAAACACTAATATTCTAATTATTTACAGAATTAATATAATAAAATTAGATGGTTAAAATTTTTATTAAAAATTAGAAATATGAACATAATTAGTGTTTAATGTATTGAGTGAGTGTTGAGGATCCATGTTCCCTAGCATGTCCCAGGTATAAATCCAGAGAAAAGGTGCTATTTGAGGAAAGCAAAAACATTCTTCATGTTAAATGCTGGAGCTACTTAGCCCCACGTTAGTGCACACATGCTTTTTCTTGACATTAGTGAAGAAGAAGACAGTAATTAACACCAAAGTATCCTACTTTATGGTAACTGGGATCTGTGCTTAAAAGCTGTAATTGTATGATTATCTCTATCTTTATTTATTAGCATCAATACCCTGGTAAAATAAATGGTAGCTAAACTGGTAAAATAAATGGTCAATGAATATAAATAATCGTAAATTTTTATTAAAAAATATCGTAATTTTTTTTTAAAAATATAATAGAAATATATGCTGCAAATGTTTTATTTTAGAATTTTTTCAAGTCGATGGGTTCGAGGGATTGCAGCAGTTAGTAGCACAGTTATCTAGGAGTGCGGATTAGAGCAGTGGAGAAATCGTACGGGGTCCAACCTGGCCTTCGTCGTGGTGGAATGGAGTGTGCCTGGCTCCTTTGGGTGGATGAGCACGTGGGTTCGTGTACGGGCGCGGCTCTCCTTCTTCGGACGCAATAGAAAGTAGGATTTGTGCCCCATCTCAGCTGTCTCTTTTAAGGGATACTATCATATCAGTTTCTCAACTGTTGAAAACATCCCAAATCAGCCCCCTATTTTAAATTTAGGTCGGATCAGCCTCTGATTACTGTTTGGAATTTTTTTTGGACGAAATTATCTCTATACCCCGTTAACACTTCAGACACCGATATCATCCATTTAGAAGCGATCTCGGAAAAAACTTTGAACATAAAAGTTGTAGATATCGGCAAGAAATACAACTTTTATGTTGAAAATTTTTCAAAAAAATACTTCAAAAGTTATATTTTTGATGTCGGAAGCATAACGGGTCGACCCGACCCGATCCAAAATTGCTACAAATAGTTCGGACATCGAAAATACCTACCTAAAAATATTTTTTGGAAAAATTTCAAACATAAAAGTTGTAGATCTCAGTGAGATCTATAACTTTTATGTTCAACATTTTTTCAAAAAATACTTCTAAGTAGGTGATCTCGGTGTCGGTAACAAAATGACAGTTTTGTCCAAAAAAAAGGATAAACAGTAAATGGGGGGCTGATTTGGGCTGTTTTGGAGAGGAGGGACTGATATTGTATGGGAATTAAAAAGGGGGGACTGATTTGGTATTTTCCCCTCTTTTAATTAGTGCGAGATATCGTTAAAAAATTTCGTTCGCTTATTTGATCTATTTTTAAATATTTTTTGGAAAAATTTTCAACTACAAAGTTATAGATTTTGATGTGATCTACAACTTTGTAGTTAAAATTTTTTCCAAAAAATATAAAATATTGTGCCAAATAGATAATCAAATTTTTAGATCATCTTTTTACATATTGTTTGACATTTTTGCGAAAAATGTTCAACTGTATAGTTAAAAACCGCATTAAAATCTATAATTTTGTAGTTGAATTTTTTTTTAAAATTATCAAACAGTATGCTAAAAAGATAATCAAAACTGCAGTTTGGACTGCACTAATCCTAACGGACGGTTGGATCCCGTATATTTATTATTTAGTAAAACTAAGCGAACGAAATTTTTTAACGATATCTCGAGATCTACACTAATTCTAACGGACGGTTCGGATGGGAGCGGCTTCCTACTTCCTGTTGCGCCCGAAGTAGGAGAGCCACCCCTGCGTGTACCTCCTGCGGGTCCCACCATAGCATCTAGTCGAATCGGACTCTGCAGTTTGGACTGTTTCGGTTTCCTACTCAGCTCAAGCTCATCCTGCGGCTTTAATTACTGCCCTCCCTTTCTTTACATTATTATTATTTGGATCTTCATGCTAATCAATTAATCAAAAGCTAGTCCTACAATGCAAACCAAACCATCTTATTCTCATTAAATTAATTAATTATTTTATAATATTATACATTACATAAAATAGAGCAAAATTAAACTGCTTATAAGATTTCATAATATTTGCGGGTATTTATTATTTAGTAAAAAAGATTACTTTTGAATTAAGATATATATTTTAACAATTTTGAAGTATAGAATGACATATCTTGACGAATACTCCTAATATAAGAAGTATTTATTATTAAATGTTATCATAGGTTTAATAATATCAATTATTTTTAAAATTTTAAAGGTAAGCAGAAGTTATAGTCGATTATATTTATTTTAATAATCTCATACATCATAAAATGTTAATTAATAATATTATTTTATAAATATAGGTATTCGGCTAATCATAAAAAGCAAATGATGATTGACATAACTTTTTTATTTCTTTTATTATGGCCTCAAATAAAATCATAACTGCTTTCCTTTTCTTCTCTCTCTTTTGTGTACCTGAGAAAAATTGGTGCTCCTAAATATTCCTTCTTTATTTCCCTTATAAATTATTTTTTGGTGTACCTAAGAAGAAAATCGATATGATGCACATGTATTAATAACATTATTATTATATGCATGATATATAAATTAAAGAAGAGGCATAATTTGAGAAAGATGGGGAGGACGAAATGTTATTATTAAGATGGAAATACCTCTCAACTGCGTAAGCTTTGTGTAGTATAAGTTCTCATGTGCATTGGTGGTGACTATTAGGTGATCCACCCCACACACTTGTAGTGCAGTACATTGCTAAGAACTATAGGGAGCTGCATTATATATAGAGGGCTGCTATTCATCAGGGGCCCCTGACGGCCCTGCTAAGAACTATAGGGAGCTGCATTATATATAGAGGGCTGCTATTCATCAGGGGCCCCTGACGGCACTGATGAAATCGGGGCCGTCCGAGGCCCCTCGGGATGTGTATAAGGGCCCGTCAGACGGCACTGATGAAATCGGGGCCGTCCGAGGCCCCTCGGGATGTGTATAAGGGCCCGTCAGGGGTATATATATATATATATGTGCAAAATGATAGCAATAACTTGTGAGTTATTAAAGTAAATAAAAGAGGCTCCAAAAAGGAACAAAGAACAAGGTTGCTTTTATATATTCCATTGCTATAAAATATCTCTAGATCATCATGCTTCTGAAAGAGTAATTAACAAATACAAAAAAATATTTTCTTAATAACTCTGATCGTTTGTAGATAAATTTCACATTTACAATAGAGTGGGGGAAGTTTTACCTGGGATTTTAAGGAGATTATCTTTCATCACCTAATCTCGTATTTCTAACAACCTTGACAATTTACATTATTGATATCTAACAAATCACCTTAGTTTCTCTTAAAAAAATGATTATGACCACATATTTTGACGGAAATTTACATGCGGTCTTAAATTTTAAAATCAATCAAAGAATTTCTAAGAATTTGACTATATGCATCATATGATAAATGTAGAAGTGAATGGCAAAACTACTACAGTTCTATCACGTAATATAGAGAGCAAGAGTCACAATCACTGCTATTAGCCACGTCTGATATAGCATGGGATTACATTTGCCACATGTTATGTTACTAAAGAAAGTGCATTAAGAGAGACGAACCAGACCATGGCCGAACTTTGATTAACCGACAGATTGCGAGGCAATTGGATTGGGACCTCGGCCGGAAGGACCGGTGCCATGTATTACTGGGCGCGGCCCACGCGACCATCAACCTGCAAACCTCATCACCAACCCTTTGAGTTCGAGATGGAGGAAGTGCCCATTACCCAACCTGATGGAGCCTCGTGGACCGAGCCGGGGCTGGAAGATAGGCAAGTAACCATCTAAGCCGAGAAGCCGTCAACCACTATCCAACAACATGGACGATAATGTTGGATGCCACGTGGCATTCATATCTCAATCAATTCTTCACCTACCCACTTCAAACGCTGCTACAGACTGCAGCCATCACCGTCTCTATGTCCATTAGAATTAACCCAAATTGGACCGAACTGGCCCAAAGTCCAATTAAGACCCAATTCCTAGATTTTATGATCGTTTGAGTGATAATTCTACTCTTCCCCCCATATTGGGTTGGCATTCGTGAGGCCCGAGTTATATCTGACCCACCAGTGACTACAAGATCGGTCCGGACATAGGTCCAACTCTAACCCGTCAACCCTACGCTGATCCAAACTGTACTAGTCTAGATGAGACGGGAAAGTGACACGACAACCATAGATAAATTTGCTCGCCATTCAATTTGAACAATCCAACTCCATTTTTGGTTGATCTGATTATAGTAATCGGCGCCATTGTTCAACGCTATCCTGCCAACCACGAGATCTCCAGCCTGCAAATACCTGTTTTTCAGATCGCTCTCAGCAGTTCATTGCTTCTGCTTTAGCCGCTCTTGCTGTGAGCAGCGCTCGCTGGAGGTCGCGGTGTCTTTCAAAGTATTTTCTTCATTTTTAAGTAAAATTGGATGGTAATCGAATAAATCTTCATTTATTAATCGGTAATGATTGTCCTAACTTCTAATGGCATTCCTTAGTTTCATTGATTGCTCTTGTAGTTTTGATGTGGGTAGTGTTCAATTTCAACATAATTAGGCCCAGCCAACTATTTGAATGTTCAACCCTTTCTGGATGCAAAGGATGAATGACGAAGCACAAATATGATTTGCATTTTTGTTGAACTTCAAATAAGATCGATGCTGCTGATAACTTTTCTTCTTTTTTTTTTTTTTTAATATATATATATATTGAAACGTGCAGTTCTAGATTTGTCTCATGTCAACTTGAAGTTAAAAAGTACGAAGTACAAATACTATTGTTTCTATATCGCTGTGTCTGTCGTAATGCGGGTCTCACGTCAGCTTGTTTTTGTTGATTATTCCAGATTTTAATAGTTTCTTAGCAGTTTTCGCATCTTTCTGCACTTTAAAGTTCTTTAGATTCTGTTAATAGTTTTGAGTTCTAACAAGACGAGCAGATGGGTAGAAGCCTAGAAGGGGGAATTGGATGTTTTTTACCTGCCATCGGTACAATTTAAGTGTAGCAGTTTACAGTCATGGTTGGCTCGCAGTTGCATGACAAACATGTTTCATGGATGACCTGTGTTCATACAATATAATCCTTTAAGAATAGTTGGTTTTGGATTAGATACACGAGAAAATGACGTTGAAGAAATAATTCTCTGGAAGAAAGAATATGAAATTAGACATTAATGTGTTTGTTGATTGTACGTTTGTAGTCCCATATTTCAATGTTGATATTAGCACTAATGCATATGAAAACTGTGCTGTTTTTAATTCTTGTACTTTCAAGTTTCAAGTCTGTTATAATATAGCTTTCTCATATGAATTTCTGATTTCTAAAAGTGCTTATCCAGTGCCATTTATCACTTCTTTGTGGCATTCTTCTCTTCGTTGTGAACCGCCATTGTTAGTGAGATGCCCTGTACATGATTACTTGTGTCACTACCCAATAGAATTTGCACATATGTTTATATAGACTCCCTTAGACAACTGTCCGTCTATAAAATCTTCATTTCAGTATATGCTTGCTGATATTGAACTTATAACAATTGTAAATGTCATTTCTCTAGAAATAATAACTTACTATTATAATTCAATCAAGAAAGCAGATCTCCTTTCAAAAAGGCCTCCAACTATTGCGTGGATGCCCTCAATATTATACAGTTTAAGTCAGTTTTGCTTCTTTCTCACCATATAGTTATATCTTAAAAATATGGCCGTTTCCATGTCAAGTCCTGCTTCAAGCTTGAACGCAAAATCTGATTCAATTTTTGACGACTGGGTTACTTTTCCCCTCCATTTCTGTAGCTTCACCTGCTAGTGCTTCTACGACATCCCTTTCAAATCATTACCATCATGGCATTTCTAAGGATAAAGCTTAATACTTGGTGACATTTCTAAGGATAAAACTTACTAACATCCTTGGGAAGCTCTAGGATGTTATAGCAATCCATGTGCTTCATAGCCCCATTTTTTGTCTTGAGCTTGCTCTCCAATTGTCTTGCTTTTCAAGAAGAAGTCTGCACTTTGTTTTTCAATTATGGATGAACGCTTATCATGATTTTATATATATATATATATATATATATATATATATATATATATATATAATATATATATTGTTCTAAGCATAATCAAGTAAATAGTTATTTTTGGCAGGTGAAAATGCCAGAGATTCAGTTGAGGTCTCATACAGTGCGAAGTCATGGAGTCAAACTGGCAAGGCTTCACATGCATGATTGGATCATCTTTATAGTTCTTGTTGTCATTGATGGCATACTTAATGTTGTAGAACCTTTCTATCGGTTTGTAGGGAGAGATATGATGACAGATCTTAGATATCCTTTCAAGAGCAATACAATCCCTTTCTGGGCTGTTCCAGTATGGTCTTTCAGATCACCATATAGATTTACCTTACTAGCTAAAACTTTGTATGCTTGTGCAGTAACCTTTTGTATTTTTTTGTAACAGTTAATTGCAATAATATTGCCCTTTATAGTTTTTATTGGGATCTACTTTAAAAGGAGGGATGTCTATGACTTGCATCATGCGGTACTAGGTAAACCTACTCCTTCATTTCCTTTATTATATGTCCTTCTTAATGCCAAGATGGACTTTATCGTAAAACATTGATACATGCAAGTAGGCCTCCTGTACTCGGTGCTGTTAACAGCGGTTATAACTGATGCAATCAAGGATGCTGTTGGCCGACCTCGACCCGATTTCTTCTGGCGTTGTTTTCCAGATGGAAAAGAGGTTAGGAATGTTTTGATTTGATCATTTTAGCTTTCTAAAACAACCCGATATGCTTTAAGTTGGGGAATCTAACTGTTGTGTTATTCCTATCATGTTAGGCATATGATCCAGTCACAACGGATGTTATATGTCATGGTGACAAAGGTGTTATCAATGAAGGACACAAGAGCTTTCCAAGTGGGCATTCTTCATGTAAGCAAACTAACAACTATCATGTTCTATTCATGCTACCACATTTGATTTTGGCAGGTCTTACAGTCTTATGAGCATTTGATTGAGTACAAAACTACAAATAACTATGCTTGATTGACTACAGGCATAGGCAATAATTCAGGTTTTTGGCTTCTTACATGTAGCTCAACCTACTGCTTCTAGCTTTCTTTTAGAGTACAATCATCTAATACCTGCAATCCTGCCTTCTTCATGCAACAAGATTTAGTTGTCAAGTTACCGTAGATGACATGATGATGTGATGTCTTAACTACCTGCAGATTTCTTACTTCTTTTTCTCTTTTTTTTTTTTTTTTTCTTTTTCAATTTTGTAGTTATAATGTATGTTTTAGGAACCATTTTCATATATTTATATCAGGATATTGTTTGGAGGAGTTTGGGGTATGCTTTCAAAGGTAGTCACCATATTGTAGGCAAATATATAACATATCTTTATTGGTGTTCCAAAATGTTTACTACCAATGCAAATTTTTCTCTTATTTAGCAGCTGGACTTGTTACTTGCTAAGGTCTTACAAGTGCATCTCATAAGTGCATTTGACATGGTAAGGTGTTGTTTAGCAATATATTCTCTGTGTACTTGAGATTTTGGATGATGTGTCCATCTGCATATAAGTTGAAGTTGTGCTTCTACCTGCATATAGCGGAAACTAAAGCATTCCTAACTTAATGCTTTTGTCATATTTTTCTTTCCTGTTCTGATAAGTTTAGTACTGCAACCACCATGTGGTTATTTGTCTGATGATTAATATAAACCGTACTTTGCAATTTGTTTTATTGTCCTCCCTGATTTGGCCTAACTAGACAAATCTACTATCAAAGATTGGTAATGTCATTATGTATTGTAATATTTTACATGGCAGTCTTCCCTTGATATTGTATTCAACACTTTTATTTGGCAATATGCAGGGTGTTTTGCTGGGCTTGGATATCTTGCATGGTATCTTGCTGGAAAACTTAGAGCTTTTGACCGCAAGGGGCATGTTGCTAAGCTTTGCATTGTATTTCTTCCTTTACTTGGTGGCTCCATTGTGGCAATTTCTCGAGTTGATGATTATTGGCATCATTGGCAAGATGTATTTGCTGGTGGTCTTTTAGGTTTGTATAAATATTTTAAAAATGTCGACACTGAATACAGTGAAGTAGATCTAGAGATGTAACTTCGGGATCTACTTTCCAATTTTTGCAGGACTTCTTGTAGCTTCATTGTGTTATCTGCAATTTTTCCCACCTCCCTATCATACCGAAGGTATACTTCATTTTGCGTCTATTTCCTTTACTTTATCTGTCTGCCCTTGTTGTACCGCAGTTAATCTTGTTAGCTTAATCTATGTCTGCTGTTGTTGCTAACCTGATTTGGAGAAGCCCCTTAAGATGCAGATTGTAGCTAGGAATATTTGAAAGAGATGGTTTATTATTATTATTACTTTTTTTTTTTTTTTAAAGTGAGGTTATATTTGAATTTGCAGCAGCAGACTCTTTCGTTAAGGGTTAAAGTGCCTTCTTTCACTTGGTCACTTTGGTTAAGGGTTAAAGTGCCTTATTTCACTTGGTCATTTTTGTGGATTAGGTACGTTTAGAATGGATACTGAAGATTTTAAGTGGGGTACTTTCATAGGTTCTGAAACATAATAGAGATCTATGATCGCGTAAAAAAATTGATGTGCCTTAGCAAAGTTTACTAAACAATCACAGAAGAGGCAAGACGATTATTGGTGCCAATTTCAACCTCTGCTTTTAACTTTTTAACTTTTTTCCCTTTTCAATTTCTCACTAATTTTGTAGTTGAAGATAGCCTACCGAGACAAATCATATTTTGCAACAGACATGCGCAATTTAGATGGCAGCGAATGTGATTGGAATCATGGTTTTTAAATTTAATTATGGTCCATACCAAACAAGATTACACGAGTTGGAGGGTAAGAAAGGATTAACTGGTAAGATGAGGGAGAGGGGATATTACATGAAATTAGAGAGCAGAAGCAAGGGAAGGGGATTGATAAGCTATGTTGGCTCTTATTCACTTGCAACTCTTATAAGATTTGAGGGCTCTTATCTCTGCACGCCGCCCTTCTCATCGATACTAGCTGGTTGGTGTGTACACTGCCGATTTAGTTGCTGTTGTTTATATTACTCAATGTAGCCATTGTCTTTTTCCTAATTCGCATGTTCCAATGCAGATACATAAGTGGCTCTCCTCTCTTTTCTGTTCATATTAAAAAATACTCACATGAGAGTTATTGATATCTTTACTGAAACATCTGGTGGTCAACACAGCTAAGATATTACTACCTTAAAAAAAATTTACTAAAACTTTCTGTGAGAATTGGAAATTTTGAGTGTCCAATTTTTCTATGAAAAACTCATCAGGACTAGTTTGGGTTGTCATCTGCTATAGTATTAGCACTCGATAATGCTAAGTGCATTTGGTTTGGGTTATCTTGACATGATTCCTAGAAATTTTAGAGGTTGGGAAGTGGTTACGATATTTGGTTCGGGCAAACCTTGGGAATGCAACATTCACATGGCTGTAGCATTCACACATCCATGGAAATCTAGGGAGGTGGTAATTCACATTCCCCTCAATCTTGTCCACATGATTGTTTTATACCAAATATACGTCTACATGTACAGGATTTTCGGGATTTAAACAACTAAGAAGAATGAACCAAACATTTTGGCCACACATTAATGATTTAGGTGCTAATGGCCATTTCCGTGATGAAGACAAAATATATTTCTTTCATCATCTTCTTTTAGCAAATAGTTTTAGATGACTGAATTATGTTTGTGCATTGAGGACATTGTCATATCATACGAAAAGTTATTATCCATGGAAAAGCTTAGATTTCACCATTCTAGTCTCTGTAACTCATGCTCAATGTAATAGGCATGTAAAGCTCAGTGCATGGTAACCTAGTTATTTTATTGGAATATATTTTTTTTCTTTATGGTGATGGATTATTTTCCGCGTGGCATGAGTTGATTTTCGTCCCATTTAGAAGTATGTGGACTATTTGCTTTTGCTTCATGTCTCCAATTAATACAATCGGATAGCTTGAATGGTTCCCCAGCCAAAAAAAAACTTGAGATGTAACAACTGAGAGTGGTTTGTTGACTTGCGACTTGTTTGTTTATTAGCTCTCTGTCAAGTCAAACTATGCTATAGGTCTGGAATAACTGTGAACTATGCTTAGGTGCTGTTTGGTTTGATGTAGTTGGAGTCGTAGTTGTAAATGCAGCAGTTGGAAGTGTTGGGAGTTGTATTTTTCTGATTTTGTAATGCAATAGGTCTGTTTGGTTTGATGCAGTTCGAACTACTGCAGTTTGAAATCTGATGTTTGGTTCGATGCAGTTGAGCCTTGCAGGTTCAAATTTTGTTTTGTTTGTTTATTATTATAAAATATTTTAATATGTTATATTATAATTTTTCTATACTATGGAAAACTTTTAACAATTGCAAAAAATTTTAAACTCTTCAAAATCTCGTTTTTTGCTTTTTTTTGAAGAAATGGAACAATATTTTGACTTAAAAATTTTTATTGGACGAACATGGGAAATGCGCGAATAAAACAAATTTTTATTACTAAATTTAGTGATGTGAGGGACTAATTTTGCCAATTTTTATGATAAGGGTCGAGGTTTTTGCAAAATCCAAAAGGCTGATTCTGTAATTTTGAAAAAAAAATAGTTTATTTCTGTAAATTCTGAACTGCAGCGTTTGTAACTACGGCCGAAATTTCCGTGGTTGGAACCGCTGCAGTTCGCGCCTCCAACTGCAGCACACCCCACTTTGCAACTGCAGCGCAGTTGCAACTGCAGCAAACCAAACACGCGCGTTCGCGAACTGCAGCGGTTGCAAGTGCTGCAGCCTCAACTCCTGCAAACCAAACACCTCCTTAATCATTTAAACTAGTGCATCGGTATTCATGTGCAATGTTATTTTAATGATCCTATTGCAATGGTAAGTAGGATATTTTGTTGGAGAAGGCCAACAACATTATTTTTCCCTGAAATTTTGGTGAAACTCTTTTCTCAAAAAAAAAAAAAAAAAAGAAAAGAAAGAAATTGTGGTGAAACTCTATCTAAAACCTGTCCACTTTCGTGCCACTATCGTAACAGAAAATCAATGGGTTGCAACAACTTATATTTCATCAACCGAAGAGTCACAGCCTTTCGCACTGGGCACGTCCGGAGGCTCGTGTTACCCTTCACAGAGAAAAGAGGGAATAAATAGTTACACCCATTAGGGTGGTACTTGCTGAATTTGAACCTAAGACCTACACTTTATGTGTGAACCGCCCTAGGCAACCTGGCCCAGCAACATTACAATATAGTCAACATTTTCGGCCGAAACCATAGCTTTTTTAGTCATTACCCATGCAATTACGTACTTACAGGATCTCAGTTTTCCTATCTCAAACTTTCATTTGAAAGAGTTCGACCTATCAATGGAAAGAAAACAGAATGTGAATATTGTAGTATTACTAACCATTCAGGAAGCTTTATTAAAAACCCAAACGTTTTGTAACTCAGTAGAGGTCAAGGTTTTGTTCCTGGTGGTATTTGCAAGTAGAAGCAACTATGAGTATAAACTTGTATTCTTGAGTGCCTATAATTTGCAATTAATTTGTGATCTATTTTGGTCTTGTTGCTCTTGAGCGTCTATAATTTGGAAATATCAGACTATTATTTTTTTTCTTTCAGGTTGGGGGCCTCATGCATATTTTCAGATGTTGGCAGATACGGGCAGCAATGCTGCTCCGGCACTCACTATCAATAATATCCATCCAAGGCCATCTGAGATTGAAACTTATAATGTTCCTCCAGAACGTAATGGAATTGGGATCACCGTAGCAGACACCAGTCCAGTCCTTGAATCAAAAGAATCTGGTCGGACCGGTAACTTTGGAGAGTGATTTTATTGTACTCAAGCAAAGTGGGCTTAAATTTCCTGAATTGCGCCTCATTGCACAAGTCAGACTAGGTATTAATTGAGGTCACTCTGCAATTTGAAGCAAGTGCTGGGATCGACTTAATTCAAGTGAACATATGAAGTCGCGAAGGCACTTCAAGTGATGGCTAACAAGTAAATGACCTTTAACACTAACATCATTGCATATGAATGCTTTTATGGAGCTGAGTATCTTTCTATCTTGTATGCTTGTATAGTCACTACGTAGATCATCTCATATATGTACATACATATATTTTCCGACGCAATTTCATGAATTTGTTTATGCTGGCGATCGTCTTTCTTTTGTTTTTTTAGTAAACCAGTCTAGTAATGTTACAGTGATCTAGTAGTCCCAAAAGTAACTAAAATATCCATGGTATGTTGTGGAGAGGATAAGCGTCCTCTATTTGATTCACGAAGAGGACAGAGTGCCTGCGCTAGACTAACAATCTGATCTGTGGTCAGATTCTAGTGGCATATGAATGAGTTTTAGTTTGGTTTGGAAAGCTTGATTTCTGGACGGTGTTCGGTCCGATTGGGAACAGGCCCCAGTCTAGGTCATCTTGGGGGTGATCAACTGGATGAGCGGTTGAACTTGGAGAAATGATGAATTGTTGGACGGGAAGCGAAAACATTGATAAATAAGAAATAGAAAAATAAGCGTACTATCTCTCTTCCTTGTCGAGAGATTTTGAATATACAAAATTAATCAAATAAATATGTGAATTGATTCCTATGTGTATCTAGTAATAATGTAGAGTGGGTTACTGGGTGATTATGTAATTGTAAAAAAAAGATGGGGCTTCTGATTCTGTAGGTAGCTCTGGATTTTAAAGGTTGGGATTTCTCAGTTAGGTTAAATTCAGAGTGTTTTATCGATAATCTTAAAAAAAAAATATTCCAAATAAAGAATAAAAGAAATATGCTAATACTAGATACATGTATGTATTATGGACTTTTAAAGCCCAAAATACCCGCATCGTCGAAATATTAGAAAATTGAAGGGCTTTTCCGTCTAGCTCTGTCGCACAACTAAACAACCCTAGCGTCAACGTTCATCTCTCCTGCCGCTATATAAACCAAGTATCCTTCCCCCGCCGCTCCCTTGCAGCCCTAACCCTCTTCCCTGCCGCCGCGAAGGTAAGAAGTAGAAGAGAAAATGAAGTTCAATCCTAGGGTTTCGAGCTCCCGTCGCAAGTGCCGCAAGGCTCATTTCACGGCGCCGTCGAGCGTCCGCCGTATCCTGATGAGCGCGCCGCTCTCCGGTGATCTGCGAAACAAGTACGCTGTCCGATCTATGCCTGTCCGAAAAGACGACGAAGTCCAGGTCGTGCGTGGAACCTACAAGGGGCGCGAGGGCAAAGTCGTCCAAGTCTACCGGCGCCGGTGGGTCATCCACGTGGAGCGTATCACCCGCGAGAAGGTCAACGGAGCCACGGTCAACGTCGGGATCCATCCTTCCAAGGTGGTGATCACGAAGCTGAAGCTCGATAAGGATCGTAAGGCACTGCTCGACCGTAAGGCCAAGGGAAGGGCTGCAGATAAGGCCAAAGGCAAGTTCACCGCCGATGAGGTTGCCGCCGCCGGCACTCAGTCCCTCCAGGAGGTGGATTAGATTTAGAATGAGTAGTAATGTTGTCCGAGTTATTAGCACTACATCTACTGTGATATCTCATCTAAATCTGGTAGGTTAATAGTTTTTTATGAGAATAACTCTCTGAGTATTGCACTTTAATGTTGGCGTTTGAAGATTTGTCTGTGAAGTATGGGTATCATTTTGTCTCTTTATGTTGCTAAGAATTTTAAAAATTTAAATGATTTTCCTTGAATCTGATATGATTGTGGTTATGGAAATTTCGCTACATATTTTTCTCGAATTTTGAGTGTTGTATTTGTAGGTTATGGATTCCTTTTGTTTTATAGTTATGCAGGTGTTTTGGTGCTTGAATATCATAAGAATTCAGCCAGGGGAATCTGTATGATTGCTATAGTCGATGTCTTACAAAATATGCTATATAAATGATCTGATGTATGACATATGGCATTTTAAGTGTTGTTCTTCTGTTGGTTAGTGTGGATGATGTTAGATTACTTGAAATGTGGACAATTATTGTATATACTAATCAGGTTTTTAAAGCTCTATTACATGATCAAGCAGGTTATCTTTATTAATAATACTAGATCGTCATGCTGCCGTTAATATGAACTTGGAATATATATGGGCGTGCGCTTAATTGTAATATCTATTCGAACACCCTTGTTATAAATCATTCTGATGGGTTTCTTTTAATGATTTTTGTTTCCTCATGCGGATTGCTTTGTTAGACATAGTCGTGGGCAGTTGATGCTTTCTGGTGGCAAACACTAGATATTGATGGAATGTAGAGTAAATTCCCAAGTGAATTCTGCAGCTAGCTAGAATTGTGTTGCCTTATGCTTGCTGAGTTTTTGTTACGAAGTCTGGAGCATTTCATCTTTGGCTTTGATTTCAAGACAAATGGTTGGGTACTCCATCTGATTTAATATGCTTCAATCTAGTGCAATCTAACTTGTGGTTTAATTTCTGATTGGGAAAGCTGTTTTAGTTTTATACAATATATCAGAATTGCTGTCTAAAATGTGCTTCATTTCACTCCTTTATGATACGAGATGTTCAAATGTGCTTGATTTCACTCCTTTATGATCAAGATTTCCTTGTGTTGAGACTTATTGCTAGTTTTTTAATCTCTCTGGTGATAATGTCTTTGCTTCGTTTCCTAATGACTTCCACAAGCGTTGGTAAGTCGATATTTGTAGTTTACACATCTCGAGTGGTTTTTTAGCTTGCAGCTATATGGACTTTTTTTTTTTTTTTTTTTTTTGAGACTTAACGTGGGGGAAACCATGCCCGTAACAGTCCATATTGCAGCTTTATGGACTGTTACTAAACATTTTAATGAATACCCAACATTTGCTAGGTAATTGTTGGTAACATGCATCACTTATGTATGTCCATTCTCCAGTGGGTTTAGTGTTATTCCCTGATTAGCTTGAAGCTATGTCTGAGCATTTGGGTTCAATTTAACCTGAATCTAATTGATTCTGGTCAGACCGACCTGGTTATAGTAGGGAGCCAAAGTTTGTATGAGGCCGAATAGAACGGGACAAAAATTTTGGATCTGTTGTAAGTCTATTTGGTTCCTATATGATTGAGCACCTGATGCGGAGCAAGGCAAAATGATGTTGCAGCAAGGCCAAATGATGTTGCAGGCGGCAAGGTGACAAAAGCGCAAGGGGTGATGGCATGCACGGGGTAAGGAGGTGATAGGAGATATAGGATTTTATGACATTACGGCTACGATCAGCGACTCGAGGTAAGACAAAGCGTCGGGGTCGTGTGTGGACAAAACTCTACTCCGATGGTATGGGAATCGATTTCTTTGATAAGTGTTTGATTGGAATGTAGTTGTCCTGGACACTATTAGATCTTTATATAGGTTTCACAAAAATAACGAACAGCTACTTGTGGCATAGATAACTCTGATGAGGGGATTGTGCAGCTTTTTGGCGTTTGGACTTTCCATGAACAGACTCACTGATCTGTATCTCGCATAGTTAAATGCCGTAAAATGCTAGATTCGAATGTGTGATCAGGCTTTTGCTATGCTAATGTCCGACCACATATCCTGCCAGCCCGGGGCAAACATAATGATTAAGAGGGGAGAATATCCATGCTTCTACAACTTCATGTTAACCATATAAGAAAAATTCATACCAATAAAAACCTCTATTGGAAGTCTCTGGGCAAGTGTTACTACAACTTATATAATCATCAGTAAATGAAGTTCCAAAAGGATCCAAATTGAAAGGCAATAGTACAGATGCATTCGAAGTCGGATTCCATATTCTTGCCAATGTGTACTATTTGAATAATAGTTTGTAACCTGCCTATCTTCCATTCATTTTCCTCCCTCTTTCTCCACCTTCCTTCTCCTAACACCCATCCATATCCATGTATTACACAATCCCACCCGCACGCCCACATATGGAGGGAAAAGAGGAGTGAACTACTTCTAACTTATGTCATAGTCAAGTGGTTTGATCACTTTTTATTTATTTTGAACTGTAGGTTGCATATAGAACTTGCCCTGACGATCTGGAGGCTATGAGTTTGTTTACGATACTGCCCTCATCTCCAGTGGTTTTACTGTAAGCTCTTGTTTCTAACCTATTGAATATTGTTGAAAGTCCTTAATGCGTTGGTGAATAATTCTCGGGAAGTACAAACTAATGAAGGAGTTCCTTAACTTGGATATCCCGGATTGATGCGATTCCATGTGGTGTGGGTTGCCGGTTAACTGTTACTATCATTGTTTGCAGCCTGAAAATCCTTCGGATCTGAGTGGGAAGATATACGAGATGATGGCGATAGCAGGAAAGTTCACAGCAGAACCTGCCCAAGTGCAATATCACGGCCATCAGACGAGTGGAAAGCCAATTGAAGCTGAAGTTGTCCAACCAATGGAAGCCGGACGCCACAAATGAAGGTGAAAATTTTCTTAATGTCCAAATGTAGCAGATCCGTTGCATACTTAAGAAACCAGTCTTATAAGGTCATATTCTTCTCGTTGTGGCTTTTAACTTTCAATAGAATAAGTATTTTTTTATATATTTTTTAAATATATTTAAATCATCTATAAATTAACAAACTAATTTGTAACATACTAATTGATAACTATTAATTTTAATCACCTATTATTATAAGTACAAGAGATTACAATATATTAGAGGAAACGTGATGCTTTGAATTAGTATACACAATTAAGAATAATTGCATTTTTCAAGACTATTATTAATTCTGATATAACATAAATTATAAACTCTCTCTCTCTCTCTCTCTCTCTCTCTATATATATATATATATATATATATATATATATATACACTATACACCTGTCATCCAAATTCTATATTAAATAGCATCAATGGAGTTTGAGCAGGTGACTTGTATTATGTAAGTTAAAATATATTTAAATTAATAGGTGCAGCTGGGTTTGGCGGGGCGCGTTATCGATTGCAAGCCGTCCGCTCGCATGAAAAAACGTCGTTCTCAAATACGACAGGAATTAGAACGACCACTACCACCACCCACCTGCCGCTATTATGAATTGAGGTCCTCCCACCGAAGTAAGTTGCAAATTCTTTATACTGCGTGCGAAACTTAAATTAGCCATATTATATTAAAATGTAAATTCAACGTAGCATGCATAATTTAAGAAAAATGCTAGTACATTTTCTGCATCACCAACAAATTTGCCAAAATTTAATAATTCATATAATTAAAAAATTAAAAACAAGTTTAGCGCTCCAAAATTTAAGTATTTCTAGGTAGATATTTTAACGTTCTAAAATTTAATAAGTTTAAAACGAATTTTAAAAATAGTAAAAAAAATTTATTTTAAATTCATTAAATTTTAGAACCATAAAATATTAATTTATAAGTACAATATTTTTTAAAAAAAATTAAATATAGAAAGTACAACTTTATTAAAATTTAAAATTTGTATATTTATTTTTTTAAAAAAGTACTTTAAAATTTAATGTTTTAAATTTTATTCCAATAAATTATGTGAATTTATTGACGGTAGTGTTGCCGTAGCCGAATTTAATTTGTATATTTCCCCAATGAGATTTTCCATTCTATATGGTCTGGGCGTCGTCAGCACATTGTTCTGTCTACCGTTCGTTGAACAGTTGTACAATAATTTCTCTACAAAAACTTATCGGATAATTCCATATCAGCCCCCTATTTTGAAATCGATTTCATATCAGCCCTTCAAAACGTATTTTCAGGAGCTGATTTTTTTAAAATTAGTTCCTGAAAATAAAAAAAATCAGCACCTGAAAATACATTTTCAGGGACTGATATGACAGTTTCAAACAAATATGGACTGATATAAAATTATTCCAAAACTTATAATAATAATAATATGAAAGTGAAAGTGACCTGGTGTGGAAGAACCATCGCCACCTGCTTCCTCTTTTCTTATTTAGTATCTCAGATATTTCCTAAGCATCTTAACCAACTTCACACAAAGCCCGCTAAAAAAAATAAACTAGTGAAATATTTCTGCCGACTCTCTCTCTCTCTCTCTCTCCCTCTCTAAAAGTAAAACTATGGATTTAATCGTCGTTGTAGTTAATTAAATTAAATCAGGAAGCTGCAGCTACAGCTGGTGACGAACTCTCCCACAGAAATGAATTCGTCTTTCCCTCACGAGTTTTACCACGGCTTCGATCATCTGCTACGTCTTCTTCTTCTTCTTCTTCTCCTTCTTCAACTTGCTCCTCTGATTCCCACAGAAAATGAGCGTACGAAGCCATCACATAACTGCAAAAAAAAAAAGAAAAAAGAAAAAAGAAATCATTGCTATGTAATGAATCTGCTGATGCACGCACAGTTGTCTACTATGAAGGTAGCTACTATAACATCAGATTCTTCTGCTTACCAGTCGTCTGGCGCGGCTTTGACTGCTCGATCGAAGTAGGCTTCGGCTCGCCGGACGTCCCTGGTGCTCTCCCAGATCATCTCCGAGTAGAAGCAGAGCACGACGGCGTCCGAGGGGTTTGCCACGATCGCGCGCTCGCACAATTCCTTCGCCCTCGCTAAGTCGCCGCGGACGTTCTTTACGAATCTGGCGTAGTTTCCAAGGACCATGGAGTTCGAAGGGTCCGCTTCAATCATCCTCTGGTAGCTGATCTCGGAGTTCTGGTGCGGATCCGAGGAGTCGGAGTCTCCGCCACGGCCCTTAGAGATCCTGATTCCTCCGCCGCCGGCGCATCCGTCGCCCATGACGAGGGTGGCGGCTATCGCGTCCTCGGCGACGGCGCAGCAACTGTTTTCCTCCGTCGGAGCAAGGTAGCCGGTCGATCGACAATTTTTACTGTATTCTCTCGCGGCGCCGGTCGTGAAAGATCGTCGGCGGCGGGGAAGGAGATGGGAGAGATTTCCGTCAGACAGTGTCCTGCTTAACTTATTACTATTGGTAGTTGGTGCTGCTTTTTTTATGGTGGCGGTGTTAATTGGACTATGGATCGAGAGATGGTGGACGTCAGAGGAGGGAGATGAAGCTGATGAAGTGGCTGCGGCGGCGGCTGCGGTGGTGGAGGTGAGCAGCGGAGAGGAGGTGCTGCGGAGAAGCATGGTTTGTCTGTGTTTCTTAATTGTGGTTTTGCTACTTCCACCGCACCGCGGTACAGAGCAGGCCCGAATGATTATGATAATTATTACATTCGTGTATATTTATAGTAGGGGGTAGATGGAATCTGAACCATCAGTTGGAAAAGAGGGACAACGTGAAAAAAAAATCTGCGACGCACTGAAATGTGAATGGTTAATTAGTCGCGAAAAGTACTACGCTTTTGGCTTTTTTTGTCGCATTTCAATCGATATTTATCACTTCACTTATATAAAGTGTCACTATTTATATTTAAATTTGTACGGTGTAAAGTATTTTACAGAACTTATGAAAATGTTTTGTACCATATGACAGACATTCTTAAAATATCTATATTTGAATTTTAAAGCGTTGGGCGAAATTAGATGTAGAATTTTTTATATGTTAAAGTTTCTACGGAAGCATACACTTATATTAACATAAGGCACATTTTTATGGACGTGCAAATAGCAAAAACGCAGGTGCAATACCAGCGCATCATCAACTGATCAAAGTGTCCTAGTGTTACACCAGAAGAATATTGGGTCAAACTAAACTTGGATGGTGCGTGCAGGACAACCGGTGAAGCAGCAGCTGGGCGTGTGGCCCAGGACACGGAGCAACTTCGGTTGGGAGGATTCTGTGCTCATTTGCGGACGTGCTCGCTGCTCGGCTATTGAAGCTAAATGGTGTCGTCGCTTTAAGACACTTCAGAAGGTTGGTGGTTTAGAACTTTGAAGGTAAAAGTATAAGAGAAACTCCGTCCTACTGACGTTATTTGCGGGCTGTTCAGCCCAAGCATCTAGAATATTCACAAGTTTATCTTTTCAATGAAACGTAAATTTCGCACGTGCCCCAAAAACAAATATATAGTTTATTTTTTAAGGATTTGCCTCATCCTTGAAGATAATCCATTGTAAAAGAGGAGCCAAACGACTCAGACTACTCATAACTTCTCATATTGAAACAATTTCATACAATTTTGTAGTTTATTTAAGCCGTTGTAAAACGAATGTTACTTATATATAGAAATACATCAATAATATAATATTATATAGCATAAAATATTGGATATATGGCGTCGTTATAATTTTTTTTTTTCGACTCAGATTGTTCTGACTATAATACTACACTATTAACTTATCAGTATGATTATATTAACAGCAATTGATTTTGAAACACAAAATTTGGTCCCAACCAAATTAAAGGTCCCAAGTCATTTTAAGAGATTTTCCCGTATTAAATCCCACTGCACACTTAGAAATGGTGGGAAAAGATGATTTGAAAAGATTTTCTCATTACATATCTTAACCACAAATTGACAACACCAGAAACATTTTAATGTTTGTTCATCAGGAAATTAAACTTTTTGAATAATACTTCTTTTGTAGCATCAAAAATAGAGTTATTAAAATGATATATCTAACCAGGATCCTTTGCATGAAGATCCAAGCCAGTATCATTGGAGACGAGAACCCTTGCATCAGAAAACACACAAGACCATAAGTTGGAAGCTGCTGGTGTTTAAGAAAACTGCATGCATTTAATCATACATCCCTTCTTGCTCCCAGATATCAACCAGAAAATCTACCATTTCCTGAGAAGAAAATAAAAACGCTAGAATAGAAATACAAAATATTTTTAAAAATAACCTTTGCAATAACACCAAGAGGTTAGTGGGATAATGACTCTACCGGTAGAGGGATAGGCTGCAGGAACCGTTTGTTGCTTCCCAGTAAACTGTCATAAGTCGCATTCCAACTGCGAAATCAAAAAATTCAAATAGTTAAAAAGCCACGTCTAGCTCCCAAACAACTTCTGGAATCTGGTTATCGAAATTACAGGGGTATATGAAAAGCCAAGAGGAATCTAAACCTCAAGACCGTTGCCAAATGAAATCTTACGTTTCCAACTCCTAAAAATATTACCAACTTTGCCCAACTATTATCTTATCAGATGGGCATCAGCTAAGCAATATCACCATCACTATACATGTTACAATTAGACGAAATTTATTTCGCCTGTCCATTCCACTCACAAACCTGTACATGCATGTAAACTGAAATGCATAATAACCAGCCCAACTTATACACCATAATTAGGTGTTCGGGTTTTCCATATGATGTTCGTACATAATGAATACCAAGTTGTACTGCCGACAACTATTCCACTTTGGAAAAGCAACTCTAAAATATGTAAACTTGTTGAACATCTGCTATTTCTGGGTTGCCTGTCTCTATCAAATAGCAACAGCAAGTCGACAATATTTCTTTTTAGCACCTGATATTTTGACCTCTTTTAAGTATTCATTAAAAGAGGTATATCATAGCGCTGTAACCTCTAAGTGTTAGCATTATGAAACTTAATAAGGGAAGTAATCTCCATATGGCTAGTCTTTACTTATATATAACACCCTTAATGAAACAACCAGGCTGCATGCATCCCATATTTTCAGAAATTGTAAGAAAGTATTCAAGCTAAAAAAATTTGAACAAACAAAGTATTCCTGTTATTTGAAGCATGAATTATAAAGGAAGTAATTGAAGTTGGAAAATTGTTGGGGATTCCTCAACGATAGAAGTACAATGTCGCCATACCTTAACCTCGGTTCTTTAACCTGGGTCCTTCTCTCAGGCTTTCTGTTTCCAATCCACTGTTGCCTGGATTGAGTCCATAAAAGAAGTCCTGCAATATCAGTTTTAACTGTAACAGGTTTCTAGTAATAATGCAGTAACAGCCCACAATAACAATGCATGGTGTGGACAACAAGAAAGTTTCATAGATTTCAAACTTCAAGCTTTTGAAGAAAGCAACAAAATCAACGACTAAATATTGGTAAACATGCACCATTGTAACTTGCGTAGCAAATCACCATGATACAATTAGTGCAAGAAAATAGGAAATATGCCCCCTTTCTTTCTCTTGTAAGATTCATCACTCTCCATTTCGTTGAATCCCTATATTTCTTTAGGAAATTAACAATGTTTTAATAGCTAGGTATATATAATTTCAAGAAAATCCACCATTTCTTTTACTTGGATGATAGATCACTAAGCCAAGTTTCTAATTAAGGAAACTTCTGAAGCTTCGAATTCTAATGAGATGCAAACAATAGTACAACAAAATTCATAGAACCTTATCCTTCAAAAAGGAAGGGTTCTTGTGACCTACACAGCAACAGAGAGGAACCTACTAACTAAATGACTTAGCAGATGTAGAAGCTCGAGGTCCTTTTCTTTGGCATTTTGCAAAAGTCTTAACAGATTTTGACATTATAACACCAAATAAGGAAAATAAAGCCATAAAACAGCAAAAAAGAATAAATTGATAACAAAGATATAGAGACCACCAACTTCTGCAATTACCATGGTTTACAAACTCTGAAGGATTGCTGCTGCTGCTTGCTGCTCCAGCATGAGGGTCAAGGTTCAGAGCTGATGTGCTGATGGAAGAGATGCTCCTTTGGGATTGAACTCCACTGTTCTCCATCTCACATGTGCTCGTGCTCCAAAAGTCTTCAGACATACTCGGCTTTCTCACGGTGCGGCCTTGTATTTTCAATCCCTTCGAAGGATTGTCAACAGCAATTATAGGAGCCGGCTTACTACAGCATCCAAGACAACCTCTGCTCTGTTACAAGGTTTATCCGCATAAGAAACATGCAAGATTAGAACCAGTTTCTAAGGCCAAAATTAAACGAGAATTAGAGATGCATGCATACCCCATGCAGGCGAAAAGCTGCGTTATCCACTCCGAAACACCAACAATCCCCAATCTGCTGCCCAGCATCTAAAACCCAAACCAACAATTAACCAAAATTGCTCCCACAATATTTCACAAAATCCTCTTCCTCCTCCTCCTCCTAGAATAATAGCACGATGGATTAGTCTCGAATCAAGAAATGATTGCAAGGAGATAATAATAGAAAGGAGAAACCTAAGATTGAAGCAAGAGATTGATTCTACGAAGGAAACAACCACCTTTACATTTTCCTTCCCCTTTCTTCCCTGGCTATGAATCGATCAATTGAAATTTCTCAGAGCAACACGAATTGATCAATTAACCAACCAATACGAAGGTGTATCAATCGATCGATCGATCGATTGAAATGCAGGAGGAGGAAGAAGGGAAAAATGGGCGAGCGAGCGACAAAAGGCGCTCTCTGTCTCCTAACCTTTTCACTCATTTTTTTTATTTTTTTAAAGTTTGTTTTAAGAATTAGAAAAATCTCAATAATAAAAACTCAACTGCCAACCTAATTAGAAATGGCACTAATTTTTTATTCGTCATCGTATATTGAATATATACTATAACGATGTGAAATTTATCTATAAAGTTTTAAATGGACCTTCCTACATTTTTCTCTTTTTTATGGACAAATGTTGCAGAAAACGGAAAAAAAACAAAAAAAAAAAACAGCAGTTCACAATATCTACTATTTTACATTTATATATGGATGAAAACGAACTAAGTTCGAGTCGAGTAAGATTAGGCTCAAATTCAGTTCAATTGGTTTAGCTCGAGCTTGAACTCGAAAAATCGCAAGTTTGAATTCGGCTCGATTGTATTAACTGAGCCGAGTTAGAATTGAATTGAGCCGAACTCGATTCGGGCTCAATTCGATTATATGAATTAGTCAAAACATGAGTCAAGTTTGAACTCGAACTCATTTAATTAATATTATTTTAAAAAATATTTGAATAAAATAGAAAATCTCGCTAAGGCTCAAGAGTTTAACGAGCGTGGGTAACACGATATTCAGGTTCGACTTGTTTAATTATTCAAGTCTGAATCCGTGTTCGAACTCGACTCAAACTTGATAATACTCGACATCGAGCCGAGCTTAAATGAATTTAAGCTCAAATTATTCGTGAACAGCTCGGATCGTTTTTCCCCCTATTTATATACGTAAATTATTAATGTCTAAGGAAAAATATCATAAACAAAAGTAATGTAATTTATTATACAAGCTATTACATATAAATGGATAGATGATGGAAACATTAAACCATACATGCGCTCATGTCATCATAATTGTACATGCAAGAGACATGGTACTGGACGGTATATATTTGTTTTGGCAATTATCTTAGGACACAAAATGTATAAAAATATATACTAAAATGTTATATATAGATGTTAAATTTCTTTATATTTTTTAAAAAATAAATAAATATGTATAGGTACGAAATTATAATACGGTGAGTATATGTCAAGATCTAAACGACTTACCTAATGCGGGATAGCTGGACACAGAAAATCCTTGCTCATGTATTTGTGTGTGTATCTTGGATATATATGATGGGGTACATACCAATTCCATAAAACCATGCAGGTTCTCTATGTTTATAAAAAAAAAAATAGAGCAATAACGTTCTATGAACTGCAGTTTCAAAATTTGCTTTTAAGAGCTACAAATTATATGGAGATTTCGAAGGAATTTAAAAAATACATAAATTATAAAATAATAATACTTACTTTATTATGTTTAGTTCATTTAAAAGAATAAATTTATTTTTTAAAAAATAAATTAATTTAAAAAAATAATTAATTTTAGACAAACTACACGCTAACTACACAATTATCACCAAAACGCACTTATAAGCCTGGTCTCTCTCTCTCTCTCTCTCTCTCTCTCCAATCTATCTGCCCCTCTTTCCCATTTCTCCACTCTTCCATCAGCATTTCTGCTGCGCCAAATATCCCAACTTTCTCCCCCCTTTTCCGATCTGGGTCAAAATGATTGCGACCCGATAAGATAGATTCTTTGTTCGCATTTGGGGGAGTTAACTGTTTTCTTTTCACTCATTAGGTTGAGATGTTGTTGTATTGAGCTGCTGTGTTGAGGTGAGAAGCTAGATATTAACCAATTATCTGACTGCCTAAGCTGGATGGATTGATCGATGCGATATAACATGGATTTTGCTACTTGGTTGTTTGCTAAATGAATTTCTCTGGATTATTATGCTAATTAAGGCTGTGGTTTGAGCGGTGGTCTCGCCATATAAAGCTTTGTATTGAAACTTTCTATTAATGGACATATTTGGTGAGTTATTATCATTTAAAGCTCCATTCATTTATCGAGTTAGCTTCTTTTGCTAATTCTAGTTGTTCTCTAATTTAATTGTTAGTAGCTTCAATATATCTTTTAATGCAGCAAGCACATGGTTCGTTTGGAAAAAAAAAGTAAATTTAAGGAATCTTCTTTTTTTTAAAAAAATTTGGCGTATGAACATTTAGACGATGAATTTGGGGACACAGTTATAAGGGAAGGAAATTAACTTTGTTAAGCAACAATGTGACTGAAGGACAGCTGAAGTCAATAATGAATTTGTTCATAGACCAAGTTACATTGTCATTTTGCTTCTGTTGACTCAATTAAAGTATGAACTCTATCATTGCTAGAGTATTTGCGACAAATTATATGCCACTGCAATGCAATGCTTTCAACAAACTAATAGCAAGTTCCTGGATTTGGTTGCTCTCTATTAAGCTATACAATCATTTTGGTTAGACTAAGTGTAATAATTTACTTGATGAACCTTTTTTTTAATATAATCTTGTGTTTTCTGCTGACTACCTCTTCTTGTGTTTCAGTTGTAAACACGCTTTTTATTCTTGCAGAACTTAATATATGGGTTAACCCTGGCATTTCATGGGAGGTATTGATGACGATGAGGCACCACCCTCAAAGCGTGTAAAAGCATCTTCACTGGAACTGAGAAGTCTCTTGCAGACATCTTCTCTGTCAGAACTTTTCGGTCCTTTGGGAGGCTTAATGGCCAGACCTTTGTCATCCCAAGGGAAAGAAGAAATTATTGGTTCTACAGGAGTGATCAAGAGGGAGGAATTTATTAGGATAATTACAAAGGCACTCTATTCACTTGGTTATGAAAGAAGTGGAGCAGTCCTGGAGGAAGAATCAGGAATACCCTTGCATTCACCTACTGTAAGCCTTTTCAAAAAGCAAATACTTGATGGGAACTGGGATGAAAGTATAATGACATTACATAAAATTCACCTTGTGGATGAAAACATTGTGAAATCTGTGTCCTTATTAATTTTAGAACAAAAGTTTCTGGAATTACTAGAAAATGATGAACTTATGGATGCATTAAGGACATTGAGAAGTGAGATTGCTCCTCTTGGCATTAACAAAAAGCGGGTCCATGAACTAGCCATTTGCCTTGTTTCTCCTTCTCGTAGGATGTTTCTTCGCTTCCAAAATCTTGGGATTGAAGCTCCTAAGTCACGATTGAAACTTCTGGAGGAGCTGCAAAAATTATTACCCCCTACAGTGATGGTTCCTGAAAGGAGGTTAGAGCATTTGATTGAGCAGGCTCTGAATATTCAAAGGGAAGCCTGTTATTTTCATAATACCTTGGATCCACTATCACTATTTACTGATCATCAATGCGGAAAAGATCAGATACCTTCAAGAACCATGCAGGTTAGTACTGCTGCCTGATTGAAAATTCATGGAGTTATTAGTGAAAGATTTAACGATAGTGCTGGTTTCTGTCCTATGCATTCAGGTCAAGCTAATTCAGGCTAAGATTTTCCTTGGAGAAAATTATCTGCTTATACCTGTTTGGCTGTTTTGTTGTGACAAACAGCATACACCGCCATGTTGGACAGATCATTTGTATCAGCGACTACTCAAAGAATCACAAATTTATTGTAAAGTAGCGGGACAAACTTTTATGGTAGCCTAGGTGTCAAATTTGCTGCTTATATTTGTAAATCCGAATGATATTTAGTGTGAACAAGCATGGGGGCAGTGGTTCTATAACATGTTATAGTTTTAGCACACCCAATGCTTAGATTAAATCGATGGTATTGTCTGTCTATGTACTTTATCTTATTCAAACATATATCCATTAGTGGATGCTAACTTCTAGGGTGAAGAAGAAACTTCCACAAAATTTGTTGCACTTGCTTTGATGTTTTAATGAAGTTGTTATTTTGCTGCTTAGGCTCTTATAGCGTAAGGTAGGTAATCAACAAAATGTACATGATAGCTTTTCGCTTTGTAGGACTTCTGAGCCTGGTAAGGTTCTTTTTTGTGTTTAAAGAGGACCTCAAGTTTGATACGACATATGTTTCTAACAGTGGAGTTCTGATTTTGGAATTGAAAAATAGGGAAACCTTCCTGCTGTAATGTTCTGTTTTAGTTGATTGAAAAGCTTTCATTTGAATAGTTTCTTGTTATTGATTTTTGTTAGATTGAAAAGGATGATGTTTATTGAGTTGTATGTTTGGGTCCAGTGACACTTTTATTTGAACTGGTTGCCATTGTGAAACAGGTTTTGCGAGGGCATAGTGATGAAGTTTGGTTTTGCCAGTTCTCAAATAACGGGAGATATTTAGCATCATCTTCTTGTGACAAAACGGCAATTATATGGGAGGTAATCATGACGTTGACATCTAGCTAGATATATCTATGGCAACAAAGTAATGACCATATGATTTCCAAAATTTACGTATATTGCAACTAAAATTAACATAAAATCTGCCTGTTCTGCTTATGGCTCACTATTTTCTAGATAATAATTTCTAGTAGTTGAAGTTTAATTTCTTAGGGAAGGCTATGATGCATCTGCACAAATAGGATGAGATTTTAGACATTAGCAATTTCAAAGTTCAAACTGGGAGATGAGTATCCAAGGCTCAAAGAAACATAGTTATAAGCTTGATATACCGTGGTTGGAAGAGTTTTCATAAATAATGAGTTGTTGATTACTGGAAGTTAAGAAGACGCAATCTATGCTGCTTACATGTATTCTAGATGATATAATGAGTCGTTCTTTGGTGGATGTTAAGAGGATTTGTTCCCTTTATTTGTTCATATCTCTGTAACATGATATAATTTTTGCCTATGTACCGGCATGTTTCTAAGACTGATTCTGTGCTTTTGTTACTGTTGTTTTCTTTGTGGAATTGCATTACCTAAAATTTATGTTTGCATCACGTGATCAATATTATTGTGTACGTCAATGGTACTGATTATTTAAGACTGAATGCACCTGTCTCTTCGTTTGCATTCATCTTATAAGATGCTTCATTTTATTGTCAGTATTACTATTTTAAAATCTATTTTATATATGGAATTTGTATATTTTTCTCTCCTGTTTGTTGGACCGTGTACAACTGCAGGTACTAGCATAGTGCTTTGCATTCCGATCTCCCCTGTACGAAGAAAATGCTATGTGTTTTGCAGTTGACTAAATTCGTATTGCTTGTAATGCTCATGCTCCTAAAAGATTCATTTATATAACATTAAGTGGGAGTTCCTACATGTTTGTCCTTCGATTTCATAATGCTTGACACTGTCGCTGGAGGAATGCTTTGCTTGAAAAAGAAGGGATTTCTTGTTCTTGGTCATCTTGGAGGGACATGCAGGTTAAGTTCTGCTAAACGTGCAATTTTCATCTGATTTTAGATACGTGAAGATGGAAGAGTGTTGTTGAAACATAGATTAGTTGGCCATCAGAAATCTGTCCTAATGGTTGCTTGGAGCCCTGATGACCATCAGCTTCTTACTTGTGGTGCAGAAGAAGTTGTCAGACGTTGGGATATCAGCACTGGTGAATGTCTGCATAACTATGAAAAGATAGGTCATGGCCTCACTTCTTGTTGCTGGCTATCAAATGGGAAACAAATTTTATCTGGTCTGACCGACAGAAGTATTTGTTTGTGGGATTTGGATGGCAAAGAACTAGACTCGTGGAAAGGGCTGAGAATAATGAAAAATTCAGATGTAGCCATCACAAAGGATGGAAGACGGATCATATACATGTATAAGGAGGCAGGGATATTGTTGCTCGATATGGAAGCTAAGCTTGAGAGAGTGATTGGGGAGAACCAAACTATTATTTCATTTTCCTTGTCAAGAGATGATAGGTTCATATTACTAAATCTTTCGAACCAGGAAATTCATTTATGGAATATAGATGGAGAACCAAAGCTAGTAAACAGATACAAAGGTCATACGCGTAACCGGCTTCTGATAAGGTCATGTTTTGGTGGTTTTGAGCAGTCTTTTATAGCCAGTGGAAGTGAAGATTCACAGGTAACATCCTTTCTCCTTCCCTAGCCCCTCCTCCCTCTCGTAGGCACTTCCATCGACTTTGCATGCCAAAAACTTGTCTTATTCCTTTTTTTGTGTAATAGAGAACAGTAAGTGTATGACATACTCATTGAGTTCAATATATGTTAGCTTAGAAGTTGATGACATCACTTTGATCCAGAAGAAGGAAAAGTTAAAGAGAGAACAGTAGATGCATTTTATGCTTTTGAGATTCTTTTTTTCATTTCAGTATCCACTTGTTATTTATTTGCCCTTCGCAAGATTTAATTTGGTTATGAAGATGAGACATGCTCGTTTTGTTTCTGATAGGGAAACATAAGTTACAGACATTTTTTTCCCTTCCTGGTAGGGAAATAACTTGTATGGATTTTGTACGGCAATGGATCTTGTTAAAGATTTATAAATTATATGGGAGGCTGGGAGTAGCGACATATAGTTTCATGTCTTGTCAATTCTTTTGCGTTAAGATTTATAAATTATATGGGCTTCCACCCAGTCAATCTGTTGGTACAACTCCTTGCTGAAAAATGCTTGAGAATGTGAATGATTAGAGTAGTTAGACAATTACGAAGGGGAATTCGAGTTATTTGTTGATCAGCTCTGTTTTCATGCTATCCTTGTGAATGGGTGACCGATACCTACTTTTAGTCTCTTAAGATTTTGATAAAAGAGTAGATAACTCATGATGAATGTGCTCCATATTAGCCTCTTTACAGTGACCGACAGTTTTTTGTTCTTGTCACCAGGTATATATATGGCACCGTGCAACTGGTGATCTGATACAAGAACTACCAGGTCATGCTGGTGCAGTTGATTGTGTCAGCTGGAACCCAACCAATCCTCATATGGTTGCATCAGCCAGTGATGATCATACAATTCGGATATGGGGACTAAACAAGGTTAACCTAAAACGCAAAGACACCCACAGCAATGGTATTATCCATTCCAATGGAAATTGCAAAACACAAGGTTAATTTGTTTTTCTTTTGTTTATTACATGGTAGGGATTGTAGCAGATGGTCTTGTAAAGAATGTAACGTTATTACCTCACTTAAAATGAAGCCAAAATCTTTATCCAATTGAGTCTGATAAGTTCTATGCTGAATGTAATAAACTCGAAGAGTCTACAGCTGTCGGACGAACAGCTGAATGTAGAACATCTTTTGGTGAAGTTATACCGGTGATCTCTCTGGAAGATCCAAGGACTTGATGTATCTTGAGTTTTGGTGTTAATATTTGATCATTGGCGTCATGCAAGAGGCCCCAGCAGCCGACGCTTCTGACAGATGGTGACAAAATACCATATCATGTGTAGCAAAATGATATCAGGTACAATTTGTTTTTTTAATTTGGACATGGAATGATTTTGGAAAAGAGAACGACTGCTGCTGGTAAGATTCCTTATCCTCTTCTATCTCCATGCAATTGTACTCGTACCAATATGTTTCCTTTGCTTCTTCGAGATTTATCTTGTCTTCGACGATCTAGGACAGTTTCAACTTTATCAAAGTTTATGCTTATAACCCGGTGTAGGGCGAGCAATTATTATGCCATTCTCGCCGGTACCCCAAAGACTGCACTACTATTCATCAGGTTAGACAGCACGTAGTATATAAAGGTGTGTATAGTATGTATTTCGATGTACTACGTATAATTGTGATTGTATTAATGTTATCATGGTCCTCCAAATAATGTCATTTCTGTTTGTTCATTGCACCGATAAAAAGGGGTCAAACATAGTTTGGTTGGGTCTCTCATCAGTTCGGTTATTTTATTCCATTTGATCCAATAATTTAGGTCCTTGCTCATCATGCTGACACCACCCAATTTTGCTATATTTTATTTACAGGATTTATTTAATATTTAGTTTATGAAATAGCTTTTGTTGGAATAGGAATATAGGATTAGATGAAGGGAGCAGATCCTCTTCAATTCATAGTAAAAATTAATATTTAGACGTATTTTTTGAAAAAAAAATTGAACAAGAGAGTTGTAAATTTAGATAAAATTTATAATTTTTATGTAAATTTTTTTTCTAAAAAATACTTCTAATTATTTATTTTGAGCTTCAAACTTTTTTAAAACTCGTAATTACTTCGGAGCTATAAAATATTTAATTAGAAAAAAATTTTGGAACAATTTTGAACATTAAATTGTAAATTTTATTAAAATTTATAATTTTTATTTTAAATGTTTTTTAAAAATTTGTCTAGATATCAATTTTGCAATAAACTGGAAGAAATTTGAGAAATGCGTATTGGAGAGGATCTACCCCTCATGAAGACTGGTCTGGTTGGACCATATTGCATGCATGTTGTTCCACATGCTTATGTTAGCATAGTTTTAAAAACATCCAATTGTCTCCAATTATTCATCAAAGCTACGCGAAATAAATGAAGCATGTAAAATAGTCAAACCAGATTGAGAAATTTAAAAAAAAAAAAACATAATAAAAAACTGTAGCGCATGGACACTCTACAGCAATTCCGAGCCTTCATTTCTGACTTGGATCAATAACCAGACGCAAGGCTGATTTTATCGTGATAGATTGACAATTTTATAAAATAAATTTGCTGTCAAGATTTTTCAGTTAATCAAAAGAAATATCAGTTATTATTGTTACTAGTTTTGCTCCGTACAATACACAGATATTAGTCATCAATATAAAATAATAATATTAAATTTTCTTATTAAAGTTTTATATTTTATTGTTAAATTTAATAATTAATTTTATTAAAGTTTATATGTTATTTTAGAATATGGATAATTTTTATTAAAATGAATCTTATTAAAAAATTTATATTATTATCACTTTTATATTAATAGTTACGTATATATGTAGATCATTTTTTATAAACTAATTGTTATTTAATAAAATTATTTTCGCCTTTTTATATTCTTCAAATTAATTATGTAATTTTTAAACTTTAACAGATAATCAAGATATAATGTGATTTTAAAAAAAAGAAAAATACCGGTTACCCACTGAAAGTAATTAAGATGCCGCATGTTGCAACTGTTACCCAATTTTATATATTTATTATTATATATTTAAATATGATATTTATATTTGTAATATATATATATATATATGATAACATTCGAAAGATTAAATTTTTTTTTAATATATTAATTTTATATAAATTAATTTATTTTATATAAAATATTATATTATATTTATCACATGTTATTAGAGTAAAAATAAATACCAAATAACATACCGAAAGTTACGATTTTGTTCACCCCTTTATATATAACTATATAGCGATTATTGAGAATTTGATAATTACTTTTCAAATTTTTAAAATTATTATAATTTATATTTAATATAAATTATAATAAATAATTATAAATTATACTTATTTTTATATTTAATATTTATTAATAATATATTAAATGTGTATTGAATCAAAACTCTCATTAATGATGTGATTAATTATATATTTATTATATTTAAATATATCACATGTCAAATTGTGAGATAATAGAAATACTATGTGGCATATTGTGAGTTATAAAATGTGCCACATGATACTCTCAACTATTTTGATACAGAGTTTTATATATATATATATATATATATATATATATATATATATATATATATATATATATATATATATATATATATATATTATAATCTGATTTCTTTATTTGTCAGCCTGATAAGTAAAATAGTATATATATAATATATATATATATATATATATTATATATTATAATCTGATTTCTTTATTTGTCAGCCTGATAAGTAAAATAGTATATATATATATATATATATATATATATATTATAATCTGATTTCTTTATTTGTCAGCCTGATAAGTAAAATAGAAAACCATCAACGCATCAATAATGATGTGTGAGACGTTAAAAAAGACTCCTATCAAGTCGGATAGAACATTCTCCGGATAAATCGGTCAAAATTTTTGAAAGTTAACTCATTTTTTGCTTAATTTGAAAAAGATATAGCTCTAAGTGAACTTAACATATAAGAACATATATAAATATAGTCAATCATCTAGTTTGGATAAAAAGGTTTCATTTTTACTGCATTCTTCTTTACTTATCTTGGTAGGAGAGTGTGCTAATTTTCTTCTACTAATATAGAGGAGTTGATATCGAATGATCTATCGACAAGTATCAATTGAATTAATATTATTTTATAAGTAGTATATGTTTGTATATACTCTCAACCACCAATTAAAGAATGCTTGCTTTGTATACACTCTATTTGGAAGTATTATCAATTTACTATGTTTACGACACAAAAACTCTTGCTTCTCTTGGACTTGGCCTCAAAATTTTGCCCTGTTCTTGTCCCTTTTGTACAGAATATTTGGCTCTAGCCATCAATATTATATCATAATCCATTACGATCATATCACAAAATTACGATTGATCATTTTCATAGCCAGACATCCATAACAGATGGTGGGACTTTTATTTTAGAAAATAAAATTTAAAATTCAAATATTTATTTAGTGTGAAAGATTTTTCTTTTTTATGTTTTTCGTTAAGAATTAACAATATAGACTTCCGAATATATATAAATAGAAATGCTGAGACAATTGATATTGTCTATGTTTTTTTTATTATGACGGTTATATAATATTTAAAAAATAATTTCTCGCAATAATTTTCCATAATATTTAAAAATATTAAAAATATTTCTAAGTCCTAGGTTTTTTCTTGATTATTTGGCTTGTACTAGTTTAGCACGATTGATAAAATCTCAGGCAAGTTACCTGATTATAACTATGCAAACCAAATGTGAGAACACACAAAAGTATGATAGATAGCAAAGAACAAAGTAGCTTTTTCCCAATATTTATATATATATAAAACCAATTTACAGGAAAATCAAAACAAAGATGGATGTAAATTACAAGGATGAATTAGAGAGTTAACAAAAGAAATTAGGGAAAAGAAGGTGATGTCTGAGCTCCTAATCACCGTCTTCTTCATGGAGTATCGGTCAGTATGAACAGCAGGCCATCCGCTGCATCCTATACTGCATGATTCCATTATACAGAGCCAATCTATTCGCAGGCATTGCCGGCGCCGCCTTCTCTGCAATCACGATCTCCTCCTCCTCTTCCGTCGATGTCGCCACCGCCGCCGTCGTTTCGAACTCCACGACTACGTTCTCTGCAAATCGCACCCTCTTCCTCTTCTTCTCCTTATTATTCTCGTTCTCCACCGGGTCTCTCTTCTTAACATCTGTAGACACATACATATCAGTATCTCCAAATGTTTGTTAGAAGATAAAAAATTGAGATACAAATAATATATGAGAGAGAGAGAGAGAGAGAGAGAGAGAGAGAGAGAGAGAGAAATTTGAAGACCTAAGGAGGAGATGTTGGAAGAAAGAGGCTTGTGGCGGCGGAGGGCGAAGAGGATGACGGTGCCGGCAGCCATGGCGGTGACCAGAGCTACTCCGCCGTGTGAACTCATCAAAGATGACATTTTCAGACTTCTCTCTCTCTCTCTCTCTCCAGCTCATAAAAGTAGTAAAAGAGGAAGGAGAGTCTTTGTTGGTTTGTTTGACAAGGAAAATAAGCTTGTTGGAGTAGTTAATTGGCTGTGTTGGTTGGTTGTTCGGATGAATGGTCCAACGGTCCCTCATGTGCGCCACCCCTTCATCACAATCACATTTCTTTCTTTCTTTCAGCACTACTTTGCTTCCCTCATCTTTTCCTTCCGCCTAATTCTGTACATAAAGTCATGAAAATTGCTACTCCTCAGATCATTACCCGTAAATAATGATGTAATATTATTTATATCAATTCAATTTTTATTATTAAATATTAAAAATTATTTTTTAGATAATTTGTTTTTTAAATTTTAAAATAATTATTTTTAAAATATTAAAGGATAAGGAATAATCATTTCTAAAATATTTGGACCGATATGAATTATTACATTAATTCTATTTTTTTTAGAACCATGGTGTTAAAAAATAATATTTATCTAAAAATCTACAATAGTTCTGAGGTAATCAGAATCTATATTGTACATTAAATATATATCACATATATTAATATAAATAACAGCTTCTAAATATATTCTAAATTTTCATTAAAAAATCTCATGACTGAAAAGATTCTAAATTGAAATATAACAATACTAACTGTTATGGGAGAAATTGAAGTGAATTTCCGAAAAAAAAAATCGTCATCAAGTGGATTCCAAGAATATTCTCCGATGCAGCTCTCTTTATCTATTTTAGTTTATCCATTGCACACTTATGCTCATCGATCATTTCATCAAACAAAAAGTATCAGCGGCTCATTTTAAAAGTCATCCCAAATCAATGGCTCATTTT
Source organism: Xerophyta viscosa (assembly GCA_002076135.1). Classification (NCBI taxonomy): domain Eukaryota; kingdom Viridiplantae; phylum Streptophyta; class Magnoliopsida; order Pandanales; family Velloziaceae; genus Xerophyta; species Xerophyta viscosa. Next base: position 1,300,726 of record MJHO01000007.1, on the reverse strand, counting down.
GAATTTCTTAAAAATCAGCATTTATTAATTTATATAACAAATATTTTAATTATTATATTAATATTTTTTTAATATAAAATTAATTTTAAACTAATATATTCAAATTATTTAAAAAAAATATTTCAAATAATATTTGAAAATATCAGCAACTTATTTTAATATGATCTTAATACGTTGACAAACGAAGACTTTAGAGCCTCAAAAGATATATTTAGAATTATCTTTAAAAATTGTTAAATATAAAAAAAAAAAAAATTTAGTATAATTTATTAAAAAAATAGATATTTCCGTAAAAAATTAAAATTGTAAACTTTCTAATACGACAATCAATCAAAATAAGTATTGACATATAACTCCCTTAAAGAAATTTATTTCTGCACAATCTTTTAGGCTAACTTGTAAGAATATTACTCATCAAGACTATATGAACTTTTTATACAACCAAAATCATATATAATTATCGGTATGTATATAGTACATATCTCGATACACTGATATAATTCTTGTATCAAGATTATCAGGTCCCCTAGAATTATATTTATGATATACTATTCCATCCATAACTAGATTTACATCTCTAAATACCAACATAATAAGATAATGTGTATAAATCCATCTAAAAATGCACATAAATATTGAATAATACAACCTCCTATGAACAAACAATGGAAGACCTTTTACTTTCTAGAAGAGAGGATAGGTGGGAGTTGTGTGTATGGAAATAGGAACCTGGATTGCTCCAGAATACAGGAGACACATGTGCTGGCCTACTCTTCTATTCAAGTTCCACCAGACAAAACAAATCCAGACACTTAAAAGTAAGCCCACACATATCATGATTTTTAGAAAAATGTCAAGACAGCCTCGGACATATTTCTAAATAAAATTAAATACATGTATATAATATTTTTTTTATAAAAATCCAAATACAAAAAATATAGCTCTAATGTACTTTATAATTTTGCATTGAAATTTTTTTCAAAAAATCACTAAATAAGAACTTTAAGGCTTCGAAGATTTTACTAGTAATAAAAATTTTAAATCCTAAAGATATATTTAAAAAACTTTTTTGAAAACTTCAAATATAAAAATTATTAATCGTACAAAAATCTATATTTATATTCAAATTTCAAAAAAAAAATTATACATATACATATTTTAAATGATTTTATAAGTTATTCCAAAAAAAAATAACAATTTTATTAAATAAGGGCTTTTTCCGACAAAACCCCATGACTGTTCTTATCCTGTCACGAGCCGCAAGCCCGAATAAAAGCGAAACTGGTACTTACTTTGCTAATAAGCACTTGTTGTTTACGCCACTTGGCAGAGGATGATAAATGAGATCTCCAGAGTTTCTTAAACAGTCTGGATTGCCCTCTCAGTTTCTTTAATCTTCTGAAACACAGCAGCTCCACACAAGACGGTTAGATATTTAACATTTTTAAAGCATAAAAATTTAAAATGAAAGAAAGTCAGAATAATCGTCATTAAAGTATCAGTATTAATAACAATGCTACTTGAAGCCCAGAGGTTCATCGTCGAGGTTGCATGTCATCAACAACTGTAACAATAAAAGATGAATCAACAATTAGAAGAAGCATACAAAACTTGTTTGCATAAGAAACATAGAAATAGTTGCACATCGCATTTCCGCATGCTAACAGAAGATAATCCTACCTATTGCATTCTGGTGGTCTCCGTCTTTGCCTAAAACATCAAATTGTTTGTGTAATCCAGATCAAGGATATGAGTAGGGAATCTGGAATCATAGAACATAAATTTGAACAAGTCAACTACTTCGAAAGGCAACATTTGCGTAATTAACTAAATCTATTTTATCAGTTTGTAAACTCTTCCTGCTCAACAGCATAAGATTTGCAATAAACCAGAGGATTTGAACCTAGTCAACAAGATACAATGTTAATTCTGAGGGAGTGGTTGGTGCTCTTATCAAATGATGAAAATATTATAGGAGAATATGTATTTCAATCAGACAATTGATTCGCTGTAAGGTATAGACTTAGCATCACGATCTCTAACTAAACTAACAATCAAGAAAATCATTCAATTAACTGAAACAATAATCCAATTCCCAGAAGATATTACCTGAAAATGCAGGTGTCATAAAACCACTACAAGCCTCTTTACTTCAAAAATCCGAAATTCGGCAGGAAAAAATCTCAAACTGCTAAATTGCATTCAAAAGGATGAACATACATTATGAAATCAAATAATTATATCACCTACTAAATTCAGTAAACTCCTAATCGTCATCATAAACTCTACAGTCAGCAATGAACTATGCTGGCTGCCAACAAAAATGTTACTGTTCCTCAATCAAGAGAGAGTCTCTTCTTCATTGTCTCATAAACCAGGTAAGTTATACTTGCAGATGGCACCACCTTGAGCAAATTTGGGAAGATTCCTTTATAGAACCCTAAAAGCCCTTCATTTTGAAAGGTTCTCCGAAACACATCTGACATTCTTTGAGAAGCAACACCAGACTTAGAACGTTGTGCTTGCATTCTGCAAAATTGTTATATGATGGTTGGTTTTGCTTGGTGCCATAAGAAATGACAAGAATCACCAGTCATATGATCTAAACCTTGAGAACTCTTGTGTCTTACCTTGTTCTAATCACCTGTAATGGATAAACACATGACGCTCCAAGGGCTCCGGAAATAGTTCCACAACCCAATTGCACCAATGGACCAGGTTCTGTACAGGATGAGGAACCAAATGTGAGATATTCAAAAAAAAAAAAAACATTTTTATAATAGCATTGAATCATAAGAGATAAACAAATGCACTTATCCAAATATGTTATACATAGCTAAAGCACGTACCGCTATCCTTAAGAATATACGTCTTAGACATCTCTTTCAAGGTTTCGTATGCTGCAAGATCTATTCCTGCATAAGGAATCATACCCATAATAGAAGGAACAAGTCCTCTATAGAACGCGCGAGGGCCTTCCTGCACCCATATATCTTTTGCAAGTATAGCAAGGTTGGGGGCTTTTCCACCTTCACAAACGTGAGTTTGCAATCGTGTTTTCACAAGATCCATAGGATATATTGCAGTTTGAGCCACTGCTCCTGCCACTCCACCAGCAATAAGGCGCCCTAATGCACCAATATCGCTTTTATCTTCTCCTTTCACACTAACAATAACATCCTTAAGCCTCTCATAAGCATAAAATCTGATAGCGCTCTCTGGTGCAACTTTCATAACATTCAATCCATTTCCTCTAAAAAACCCCAAGAGACCACCTTCTCTATGAATTTCCTTTATTGCTGGTATAATACGTGAGCGTGTTGTTTGCACCTGCATTATCACTTTAAGACGATCGAGAGGAGCCGTGGCAGTACGAGAAGTAGCTCCTGCAACTCCACCTGCGATCAAGTACTTGCTAGCGTTTACATGTTTGCTGATTCCTTCAGGTATAACAGCCTGCTCTCCTATATCTACCAAGGCAACTCTTTCCCAGTGATGATAAATATTTTCAATAGTTGCTTCGTGGGGGTACAGAAGAAGAAAATCTCTCCATTCTTCAAAAGTAATAATCCCATTGTTATCCTTGTCTACATGCTCTACAAAATGAGCAAGTTCCTCGTCATCAATTTCAATTCCTGCAAGCGACCAAGTTTCATATGACATGAGAAGCACATGAAGAAGAATTACTGATTAACAGCTGTGTTTCTATGCTAAAATGCTAGAATATGTCCTTATACAGATGCATAGATTGATGAAAAAATGAAACAAGTAAATGGAGTTACAACTAACAAGGCATAATTCAATTACTATCCGCAAGATCTAGTTGCATCTGCAAATAAGATAGGCCTTAACGAGTTGAAGAGTTAAGAACTGAAAATATTGATTAACGAGACGAGGTTAAAATTGAAGGATGAGCAAGGCACATAGCCAAGTGGTGGGCATGGCTTCAGCTCTAGCGGTTGGAGATTCTTGACACCCATTAGCCTCAGTTTATCTTATCTTGAAAAAGGAGGAAGACAAACATAGGTTGCAAACTCTTCCATGTTTTATAATCAAAATAGCTATTAATTACGACCTAACTAAAGCGTCATTATCAGTATTACTGAATTGTATCAGTAGACTGGAGAGAGCAAACTTAAGGATACAGCAGCATAACAATGATTGCATGAGCATCTATTATGAGCAAAATTTCAAACTTGAACTGCTAGATTTGCATTTGCATTGCATTGGGTTGTATTGCAACAGCTGATCAAAGTGATTACCTGCCTTGACGAGGGCGTCCCAGAGCTCTTCAGGAAGAATGCAGCCATTGTGCTCGACATCGATAGCCTGAAAGATTCGATACAATTCGAGTTCTTTATCGTCCATGTACCTCCTAAACTCGCTGTAATCGATTCTGCCGTCGCGGTTGGCATCGGCGACCTTGATCAGATCTCGCGCATACTTGTACTCCGCCGGCACCCGCAGCGCAGACAGCCCCGCCTCGATCTGGGCGATGTCTAAGTATCCTTGTTTCCCGGAATCGAAGAACTCGAAGAGGCTTCTGATGCGGCGATCTCGAACCTCCCTCGTCTCGTGGAGCGCGAGAAGCACGTGGTCGATTGACACGGGACCAGGCTTCTTCACCGGATTACAGCCCCCACCGGTCTCCGCCGCTGCCGTGGCGGACATGTCTGCCTCCAATTTCTGTGCGATTGAAAGTCAGGCTGAAACCGTCGCCATGATTGGGCCGCGAGATTTGATTCCAATTGAGACGCACAAACACGTGTATATTTTGTAATCTAAGTAACAGTGGAAGATCTCCAGAAAAAAAGAGAAAGCGATCTCTGAATCAAAAATTGATTATTTCTCGTTCTCATTCGTGTAGAAAAGAAGACGACGATGCCGTAGCTGGAAATCTCCACGCGGTACACGGAGGGTGAGGGCGATTGGAAAAAATCCTTCATGTTGACAATCTCTAAAGAATATTAATTATTTTTTTAAAAAAATTACCGTTAAACAAATTATTATTATGTGATCGTTATAATACAAAAAAAATACGAATGATACTGTCCAATTTTATCAACTAAAAAGTCCGATCTCATTAACAACTACTATTTACTATGTCAGTAATCTATTTTTATATCGCAGGTCTGAACTAACACGTGGCGGATCATAAGACGTCGATGTTTGTCACCAAAGTGGACGCCTCGGACCATGGACCTAGCTATATCCATTCGATTGTACATATGAAAGAGTGGTTACCTTGAGAGTGGTTACCTTGAGCGGAATAATCGGTCAAAAGCAGTAGGACTTGACCTAGCATTACGAATCTCCATAATCCGATTTTATCTACTTTTTTTGAATAAAGTAGATAAAATAACTGGCATGATCACCAGTATAAAGGCTTCTGACTTTTTCTGAAAATACTAAAGAGATTATGAGGGTTTGTCCGAGCTGCTCAAAGAGCTCATACTTAGATACTTGCATATTATTCACCTTGTTCCTACCGACTCTTAATCATTATTCTTTTGCCGGTTACGTACAACACGTAATTTTATTCCGACTCAAGCTGAGGTGTTTGCATAAAATTTTTTGTCTGAGCGATTGCTTATGCGCTTTTTTAGCCACCTCTGCTTTATAATAGTTAAGATACCAGTCGATTATGAACTCGATCAAATTCTCTGTATGAATACATAGACTTTTTTTTGGGATAATACCAATTCAGCCCCTAGATCATCCCAACTCATCCAAATCAACTTCTAGATTTTTTAGTTACTGTTTAAACTTTCAAAAAAACTCCTCTCTCGATATTCATACTAAAACTATTTTGACCATTGTATAAGTATTTTTTGAAAAAAAATTAACAAAAAAGTTATAGATTTTGATGAGATCTACAACTTTTATGTTTAACATTTTTTCAAAAAATACTTCTAAATAGATGTTTTGAGATTTTAAAGTCTTAATGGATTTAAAAAATTAATCTATTAACCCGTTGAACTTTGGAGCCTCAAAACATATACTTGAAAGTATTTTTTAAAAAAAAAATTAACATAAAAATTATAGATCTCATCAAAACTTACAACTTTTATATTGAACATTTCTTCAAATAATAATTCTAAATAAATATTTTAGGGTATCAAAATTAACGGATAAAAATGAGAGACTTATTTGTCAACTTAAAGAGAGGGGCTGAAATGGAAGTCTCCCCTTTTTTTTTTTGTATTGTACTTGATTTACTATTATGTTATTGTACATTTGTGCAAAATTTTAATTACGTAATTGATCCTTTTTCAAAGTTGCTACAGACTGGACAAAAATAACACGACCAAGCTATGAAAGAAGATAGAAAGAGATATTGCGGGCAATTTTCGTTGTTAAAATCACTGCCGAATTATTTAAAATAGTAAAAAGTTGCTCGTTTAGTACTTTCCAAAAATGGTCAATGTTGATGATTTGGTGAGTCAACTGCGCCAACTGACATGTATTCCAAATCTTTATTATCTTTTTTTTTTTTTTCAAATTTCAATGCTTGAAATCATTTTAAAAGAACCATAAATAGGATACATAAAAAATCCAAATTAGTTAGTAAAAAATTTTGTAGAAAAATTTTCTGACATTAAATTTTAAAATAAATTTTTAGAAAGTGGAGATTTGAAACACGAGCCGACTTAGACTGGAATTCGTTTAAACTCGATTTTCGAATCTTGTCGAATTTGAGTACAAATTTAAGCTCTAGTAATTATACTAATTGGTTTGAACATCGTATTACCCGGCTCTTTGGGATTGCGAGCCTAAACGTGCTTTTTTATTTTATTCAAATATATTTTATAATAAGATTATTTAATTGAGTTCGAATTTATCTTGAATTGAGCTTGACCTAGTTGATAAAATCGAGCTAGCTCGATTCGATTCGAGCTTGCTTTAGTTGATACAATCGAGCTGAGCTTGAGTTGAGTTCGAGCTCAGTATTTTCTTACTCGAGTTAAATTCGAATTCAGCCTCTAAAACTCGTTGAGCTCAAACTCAAATTTGAGCTAAATCAATCGAGCTAAACTTGACCTTAGTGGTGTTAGGCTTAAGCTTTGCTCGGTTTCATCCCTAGTTGGGATAGTGAATCCGCAACCTAGCGGAGGTGCTACAACTTATAATCGCTAAGGAATCTTGTATAACCAATAGCTTTTCTGTTACATGATACTGCTATTGGGTCTGAATATTTAATTTGAAACAGTCTGATTTGTATTTTTTGCGCTTCGGGAGCGGTGAATCTGCGATTTGCCGATCTCGTGGCACGGAGAAATATCGTTTGGACTGTCTTTGGATTATTAGGTCGGGTCCAATAATATTTCTGACAACTTTTTTCTTTTGGAGGCTAATGGAATACGACAATTTCAAAAAAGTAGGACAGAAACATAGTTGGATTCAGTAATAAACAATATAAATAATTTATATTAAATATTTAAATTTCTAAAACTACAATAATATCTAATAATAAAATAATTCAGTAATATAATATTTTATGTCATTTAGATAAATTTAAACATCAAAGTTTAATTTCATCAACAAAAATAAAAAATATAATATTAGAATATATAATTATATATATTATTTATTATTATGTACTGTTAGTACTCTATAATTTTTTTTTATCTAAAAATTAATCAAATAAATTTTTATAGAAATAGAATTAAAATAAAAATCTGCACTTGTCGTATATTCCTGCTTGATGTGCCCAAAAGTTTTACTTTTATTTTTAATTTTCAAACACTTTTTTTGACGTATCCGATAAATATCTAACCGTATCTACCACATATCTGTATCAAATACTGTATACAAAATAATTAACATGTCTATACTTTTTAGCCTCTATGTGAATAATAAAATCATGATCGTTCCACGCATGGAAAAAAGTGCTATAGCATTACAAACATGCTACCTAGAAATTCCACTTGTCTCGTTAGTAAGGACAGTAGAACGTGCTAGTCAGGTGAAACAAACAGGGCGCGGCTCCCCTGATGCCAGCATCAGGGTGTAGGAAACGGACGGCCGAGATCGGCCGATCCGTAATAATACAGATTTCGAGATTTCGTATAAAACTTTCGTCGACTTATTTGACCTATATTTAAGCATTTTTAAAAAAATCTTTGAACTACAAAGTTATAGATTTTGATGAGATCTACAACTTTGTTGTTGAAACTGTTTCGAAAAAATGCCAAAATACATACCGAAATGATGATTAAAACTTTTGATCATCATTTCGGTATGTATTTTGGCATTTTTTCGAAAAGGTTTCAACTACAAAATTATAGACCTCATCAAAATCTATAACTTTGTAGTTCAAATTTTTTTTAAAAAATGCTTAAAAATGGGTCAAATAAGTCGACGAAAGTTTTATACGAAATCTCGAGATCCGTATTTTTACGGATCGGCCGATCTCGGCCGTCCGTTTCCTACACCCTGATTCGGCCGAATAAGGGTCCCAAACAAACATACCTAGCAAATTTCTTATAGTTCTTTTGCCTTGAAAAACACAATTCCGGGCTGACAAATTTCATTAATTTAAAAGAAAAAAACAGATCATTCAAAAACATTGGTGTATTACATTCATATCAAGAAAAACAAGAAGGACCTCTAACAACCAAAATATTATTTCTTCCAAGTTCCATATATATATATATATAGTAACTTTAGAACCAAAATTATTCAGAATTGACAGATAACTTTACCGGGTTTATGAAAGACGGCCTATATTTCTCCAAATTGGATAGAATACCATAAAATTTATTAATACAGCAGATAATAAATTAAAAAGAAAAAGCGAACGACAATGAACAAGCGTCTGGAATACACCAATATTCATTCATATCAGAAAATACACAAAAATAAAAAATAAAAGCATTTATTCCAAGATCCATGACAACTTCTAAAGAGAAGCATAGACGATTGACGATGAGCTTAAGTTGTGAGGATAGGGGGAAGATAATCGTTCTTAGTTCCAAGGACACGGGCATTGGTGTCTGGGAAATGCTCCATTCCTGGCAACTCCGTCACAGTGCCATCGCTAGCGACGGCTATTGGGTAGCTAAGAAGGTGACCTGGGAGATCGTTTTCTAAATTATCACTAGAATAAAGGTCCCAGTATTTTTCTGCAATCCTGTTTACTTTTTGGATGCATTCTACACTTTCCGGCTTGAGGAAGACATCATCTAACATACCAAGGTGTTCATACCAAAGAGCCATACGAAAACCATGAATCTGACCCCGGGCAGGCTCCCTCGTTGCTAGATGATATGGCTGGTATGCTCCCATGGCTATCTCCGAATCCCGGGCTCCATCCATTGATCGTTGGTTGATGTTAGCTGAACCAATTATGATGTATTCATCGTCAACTGCATAAAAAAGAATATATTTGATCAGTGAAGATATAAATAATTTACGTATATTGGCAACAATTCTTGGAAAATCGAAATAAGAAGTTGCACCTAGAATCTCATTCAGTAGTTTGCAGAAAACAAAGTGCTCACATAAATGAAGCAGATCAAATATTTCAAACAGAGAGCAGATAATAATTTAAAAAAAAAAGGAGCAAGATAACCACATAAGGATTTAGATATTATTATCAGATTTTATGCGTCAAGTGATGAATAACGTATTAGTTCTGATACGTGATAGTGAACTCATATGAAGTTAATTCACCGAAGATGGAAATAAGGTCATCTTCGCTATTCACTAGACAAGTTAAATTTCAGAGATCTCCATAAAATAGCAGATAAAGAAAATGAATACAAAATTTAATACCAATCATCATCTTCGTATGCACGTAGATCATGAAGCGCCTGGCCTGCTGTGCCCTGAAATAATCAGTGTCTGGCTGTGGTTGCTCTTGGGGTTCATACTCTCCACTCTTCTTCACCTCCCTGTTTCCAAGGCAGAAAAAAGTAAGATAATCCTTTGGGTTTGCCTGAATGCCTTTTGCTTCAAGTGCTACCACTATGTCTGTGTACATCATCTCCATGGTCCTCCTCTGCCAGTCCAAAATCGCCTGAACAGATCCACTTTCAGGAACACCCTCTGGCCACATCGGGACGACAATATATACTGTGAAATGTTCGCCAGCTTCAATCTTACTAACGATCTTCAGAGAAAGCTCCTTAGGAATTAGATGCAGTGCGCCAATGTCCTCGGGTTTGATGTCATCTGCTTTCCACCCGAAGCAACTTCCCAGGAAGTATTGGTTCTCAATATATATGAAATGTTTTGCCCTCCTGATAGCATTAATATAAGCATCTTGAATACTTCTGTCAATAATATTATCTTTTCCGCTAACAAGCCCAGCCCTGGCAGCATCTTCAGGTGTCTCAGGGAAGCCAAAGGCAGCACCGCCATCAATTGATCTGAAAAGTTGAACGTTCCATATCTCTCTGTCCTCAGGGAACAGTACAGGAGATGGAGGTATGATGATGTCAGCAAGATCCCTCAGTTGTACAAGCATGTCTTTACCACCTTGCTTTCTCCACCTCTGCTCAAAGTTGAATAAGACATCCCAAGCAACAGGACCTTCTAAACGACAATGGATATCGTGCCACGGCTCTCTTGGTCCTCCTTTCGTGATTGCGCCAGCGGCAAAATTTGGCTGATGGAAATCAGCATGATGAACAGTGTCCAATGTCCTGAATAGAGAGTGGAACTGCGTATCATATCTTCCATCGCAAAGGTCAATACCTCCAACGAAACTCACAATTCTTCGCTGCTGCGAACTCTTGGTAGGCATTTCGTGATCCACGACTACGATCTTCTGATGATGAGTAAACATGGTTGAGATTTGGAGATCTTGAACAAAACTTCCACCATCATCGGGATTTCGGGGGCACAAAACACAGTTGACATCTGTGTCGTGGAAGTAATTTGCAGTTTCTTCATCATGCGTAGCCATCAGACCATCCTTTTTCAGCAAACTCACGGACGTCCTGTCATCCCAAACAAGCATACAAACACGAACCCCCTCACTAGCCTTCTTTTTGAGCAATTCTCCAAGGGTAATATCTCCACCCGCTTTTTGCCTCCTGGAATCCCTAACTAAAGTAATCTCTGTGTATACTGACCAACCGGTGATGTAAATAAGATGTTGAGCATTAGTAATTGCATCAAATATATCTTCCCAGCAACGGTGGGGTTCATAATTTTTACCATCTGCTAAGGGGATCTTGGGAATGAAGTTATCAGGTACATGAGCATCTTGGTAAAGTGTTACTTTGCAGCCTTGTCTCTGCGAGAAGAAAGTATAAGGCACACCAGGAAATTTTGCACTTCGTATTCCTCTTGCCCAATTGCGATCTTTTGAGATATCAAAATACTGAACTTTCACATGGATTTTAGACCCAGCATCCAATGGTTTACGATCATTATCGCAGATATCCAGCCAACGATCAACTTCCTCACCATTTAGGATTTCCTCGACAGGCAAGTACGCTCTTCCAATTAGCGACGCCCCAATTTTGTTGTCAGCCTTAACAGTAAAGATAACATTGGAAGCCATGTGGGCGCAATAGATATGAAAAGATTCATACCAACGTGGGCTGACAGGTTCATTGCCAATCAGCCTAGTTCGGCCTACTCTAGCCTTCTCAAGATCAATAGTTGCATACACTTTTGATGCACCCTGACCAAGCCCCACAGAGTCCTCTATTCCTTCCACAAGCTGCACATAGCGCAAACATGTATGAAGTAGAAGATGAAAAACACAAACATTTCATAATTTGAATTAAAAAAAATAAAATTAATATATGTAGCGGAAAATCACACGTACATAGCATTGTTGCTTCATGAAGACTTGCTTACTCATTTAATTCCTAGATTCTAGTTTTTAGACAACAATGTAATTGTGGTCCTTTATTTAACATTATCAAGATGGGATGTTAAAACAGTACGCAACATATCCTCTACTGAAATAAGCGGAAGGAAATAGATACAACATATGAAATTCAAACTTAGTACAAAAAGGAATGAGGCGTTGACGAGTCTAAATGCAAAACTACTCGCTATTGTGTGTGTACTTGTGGAAAATACAAAGGCACATGAAATTGGATCTAAACAACAACAAACTAGCAGCGATGTCTTGCCAGTTCTATTTCCTCTTATTTTCCTCCATCTTTGTTTTACCCATCCTAGTTTAACTATAACAGTGCTGTTGTACAACAGTTTCACAAATTTTCCATCTGAAGCTACATTATTTTAGATTGAGTTGATCCATTGCAGGCAAAATGGAGGTACTATTCAATATTGCTTTCCTTCCATCAAACTTATTTAATGTGAAGCCGAATTGATAATTCAAGGAGCATTACAATTCACTGCCAAACAACTTTGATCATTAGAAACAACAGCTCCTGATTTATATAACCCAACACCCTAATTCACAAATTCTGAGACACTAAGTCCCGGAATCTGATAATCTGGATTCCTTTCAGAGGGTGGGCAAACTGTAAGTGCAAATTTTGTTGAGGGAGTATAGTGTAATTTGCTTAAAATTTACTCTTAATCAGCACAAAGGAACGGTTCTCTTACAATCTAACAGATTATCTACAGAGACATGCGCGGGAACACAGTAAAGAAAAATTAAGCAATGTAAAAGATATACAAAATAGAAACGAAAAAAAAAAAAAAAAATCAGGCGGTAAACCTTGCGGATGAATTTGGGAGCGCTTCCGGAAGCTCGACCAGGATTACCGAGTGACTCGGCCTCGAAAATCGTGACGTGCATCGTCCCATGGAGTAAAATCTGCGCCATCTTGGAAAAACTCACCTGCAAAGATCAAGCAACACATCACAAGGCCATCAAAGTGAAGCTAGCCTTCAATTCGACGCTACGGTATGGCTCTGATCATTATTTGAGTAATCACGCACGTACGTACCTTCCCTTGCTTGCCCGCCTAGGATCAGATCAAGGATTTTTACAGCCGATCAAAAATACAAGTGAGAAAGAGAAGATTGAGATCTGATCAATTAGTTAAACTAGCAGTGGAGAAGAAGGGGAGGAGATCCGAGAGAGGTGCTCAAATGGCGGAAGATCAAAGATCAAATGATTTATAGGCACTCACTTTATCTGAAGTTGTACATTCGTAATTAAGAAAGGCAGTGAAGTTGCCACAATTGTGATTTTTATAAAATGTTTATTTTTTGGAGAATGTCCTCTAAAATTTTTATAAAATTTTTGGAATAATTACGTATCAGTTCCTCTATTTTTTAGGGTGTGCAAATTAGCCCTCGAAAATATATTTTTAGGAACTAATTTGCATAAATTTTAAAAATGAAGGACTGATACGGCAAAGCCCCAAAATTTTTTAGTCTAATTGCATGTCAGTCCTCCAACCAATCATCATTAATTAAGTTAATTATCGAGGATAAATATTAGAAAATAATTATAGTATGTTCTTTATAAATGGTAGGTCATAAGTTTAAATCTCAAACGTCCCTTTTTAGTCGAAACATATGATAGAAATTAAATTTAATGGTCAAGATCCAAAAAGAAATTCAATCCTGCAATAACATTTTTTAAGTATTTATTATATATATATATATATATATATATATATATATATGAACTTAAAGAAATTCACTGCCACAAATTAGCCATGAATCACCTCACTTGCAATGACGGTGGGCTATTAATGTGGTAAAAAATTACAATAATCAGCGTCGGTCCAGTTAGTAGCAGAGCTAAAATTAAAAGAAGACTAAAAGTCCATTTCTTATAAAGAATAGATTTGAAGTTCGACCTTAATAATATCTAGAAGGATTTATTATTTGTTGTTCAGTATCCAATTGAGATGTAGAATAGAAATTAAATTTGACAGTCAAAATAAAGAAAAGGTCGAATTGCAAATATACCATAGGAGAAATTAAACTCGAATGTTTGGTTTGAGTACTTCAATTGGTCAATGTAGCACTTGGAAGCTCTAAGTTGTAAATGTATCTTGTCGCCCTCTGAAAGGTACTGGGAATTGACTTTCTAGGTATTATATTATATAGAATAGATAGAATAGATAAGCATACACTTTTGCTACTTCTTTATATCACACAGTTGCAACATAATAGGTAATGGTTTTTTGTGGTCAAAGCAACATCTAGGCACTTATATATTGGCAGGTAGAGGTGGCAAACGGGTCGGGTCAACCCGACCCGCCCGCGGATCAACGGGTAATGGGTCATACGGGTGCGGGTCGATGGGTACATTATATTTGCCGGGTTACAATTTTGGTACCCGTACCCGCCCGTGGGTTTGCGGGTACCCGGATTAAAAATTTTCAATATTTAAAAATCGTAATTTTTTTAAAAAAAATATTTAGAAATATTTTTTGCAGAAACTTTCAATATAAAAATTATAGATCTTAATTAAGATCTGTAATTTTTATATTGAAAGTTTCTCCAAAAAATATTTCTAAATATTTTTTTGTTTCAAGTGTTAAATATGAAATTTCGAGTTTTAAATGTATGTATTTCACGTTTCGCCATAAAAATACCTATTAGATATATTTTTTGGAAAAGTTTTTAACATATAATTTATAGATATCATCAAGATCTACAACTTTTATGTTGAAAATTTTTTCAAAAAATTTTTCTAACTAAATATTTTTAGGTTCCAAAAATTAAATCTGAAAATTCGAGTTTAAAATTGTACGCGTTTTATGTTTTACCCATAAAAACACCTAATTAAAAATATTTTTTTTTAAAAAAATTCAACATTAAAGTTATAGATCCCAATGATATCTATAACTTTTATATTGAATTTTTTTTTAAAAAATACTTCTAATTATGTGTTTTTAGGATAAAATGTGAAATTAAAAAAAAATATATAGTTAATGCGGGTGCCCGCGGACCCAGGGGCACCCGCCCGTTTGACCCGGAAGTTACGGGTACGGGCGGGTGATACCCGTATTCAATATTTTTAACTAAAATTTTTATCCGTACCCGCCCGTTTGGACGGGTACCCACGGACCCGCGGGTACTGGGTGTAATTTTGCCACCTCTATTGGCAGGACAATAAATGTCCAATTTTTATGTTAATTAGGGTTAAGTTGAGGTAAAAAATAAAAGTACAAAAATATGAAAAAAATATATAAGCCAATATTAGTTCAGTTAGCGAAATTAGGTGTTAGAAAAAGATCATGACATGCCTTTCATGAATGATAGATGGAGATTCGAATTTTAACAAGTATGAGTTGAAAAAATTATCATATAACTTTATTTTCGATCAAAATATATAATTAAAATTAAATACGATGGTGACGGAAAAGAAAATATAGTACCTATTATTTACGTAAGTGTTTCACATGCATGAGTTAGAAAATACAGTTTGAACAGTATGCAGTTCTTGTGCATTAGCTATTGGGGTCGACCTATTTTCAATGAGAAAAAAAAGTACTCACCTCCAATAAATCATATATAACTAATTTTCACCACACATTCGTTTCGTAATATGTACATCTATCTTGTAAACTACATAAATTATAAAAATTATAACTATACCCATTATAATATGTGGTCATGATATTGCCACGTATGTTATATAGTTTATTGTGTGATTTTTTGGATAAATATAGTAAAATTCAATGAAAATTTTTAATATAAAAATTATAGTTTATGATGAGATCTACTGATTTTATGTTAATTTTTTAAAAAAAAAAATTAAAGAGTATTTTGTGACTCTAAAATTTAAAAAATTTGAAATGAATTTAAAAATAGTTTTGAAATCCGTTTACAAACTATTTAAAGATTTGATCTCCAAAATAAATATTTAAAATATTTATGAATAAAATGTTGAATATAAAAATTGCAGATCTCATTACAAGTTAAAATTTTTATATTAAAAGTTTCTTCCAAAATTTCTCATAAAATATTTTTTTTTAAATTTTAATCAGACGTATTATAGATTTGATGAATTTGTTCATTTCACTTAAATAAGGAAAAATACTAGTTCTCCACTGTACTGTTCATAAATTCATCAAAACTCAATAACTTACATGATTACGAAAATAACAACAAATTTAGAGTATTTTTTAGAAAATGTTTAACATGTAAGTTGCAGTTTTGATAAATTTACAATTGTTATATATATATATATAATATATATATATATATATATATATATAATATATATATATATATAAATATTTAAACTTCTAAAATATTAATTTTAAAATTATATTTAAATTTGCCACAAACTACTTAAAACTTTAAATTCTAAAATATCATTATATTATATATATATATTATATATATATTATATAATATATATATATATATATATATATATATATATATATATATATATATATGTATATATATTAAAGTTTTAATTTTTTTATTTAACAATTTTTTTTAAAAGTATTTCAAATTTTTTAATTTGTGGTGTCTCAATATCACTCATAAATAGATTTGGTTAGCAGTGCATCATGTGGACAACGGACAGTTGACAGTTGACAGTTGCCGATACCCACATTACGCAGGAAAAATAAAGGGAAAATTTCATATCAGCCCTCTTTTTTTTATTTGTCCGGATCAGTTCCTAAAATTTTTTTTTTTAGGAATTAATCCGATAAACTTTTAAAAGGGAGGCTGATATAGTATTATCTTAAAAATAAATGGCTCATTATGGAAACTCTTACTAAATATGGGACCGAAGTTGCAAAACCATAAAAATATCTCGGACGCAATCATGCCATCCCACGACTTTTCGCTCGTCTTGGTAATCATAATCAACATCGTTGTCCCGATTGAAAATTTGATAGCAATTGTGGGCCCAGATGTTCTAGAAGCCACGTCGGCCTTTCGAAGGAAGCGAAGTGTGGGGCTACCGCAACGAATCCATGTTTGGCCTGGTGTGAAGATCCGCTAGTACGGTACAGTAAATATGTATACGAAATGTTTTTCTAAAAAACATTTTAAATAATTATTTTATAATTCTAAAATTTTGACAGATTTATTTTTTTAAACACATTAAAATTTAAAAGTTTTAAATATTTATTTAATTATTTTTAGAAAAATTTTAAATACATAATTATAAATTTTATCAAAATTTTATTTTATATATATATATATATTAATATATATATATATATATATATATATATATTCGACTGTACTGTAACTGCATCAAAATCATGTTGAAGAGCCCAGCCTTAAGCTAGGAGATTACATTTATATTATATATGAACAATTCATAGATGGGCCAGGCTCAATAGATATAGATGGGCATATGAACAAATAATGGGCTTTCAAGTCTTTCCTGTAGATGAGATATTTATTGGATTCCATTCACCAAATGCAACACACTTACCTTCTATCGGGCTTGCAGGTGGGACACGTGGCATGGACGATGATAGGCTAACCTGAAATATTGGTGGCCATTATGAAATTCCGATTTACCATTCAGCCACTTAGATCTAATTCACTATCAACATCACAGTTAGGGATACAGATAATTTTTATTACATATTTCTTCAATATTTTGATGAACATTACCATTTAACTACTAAAACTCCGATCCACCATTCAACCACTTGGATCTGTTTCACCATTAACACCGCATTGTAGGACATGGATCATCTCTATTACGGATTTTCTAATATTTTTGATTAAATGGTCAGATTTAATTTATTTAATATAATAATTTAGATTTTTTAAAAAAACCATAAAAGTAAGTTACTTATTTTATAGGTTACTGTTTGGTTATTTATTTTTTTATACATTATTTATATAGTAAATTATCATATTTTTGTAAATTTCTTTTAGTCTGAACCATCAGATTTGATTGAATTAAATCTCATCATTTAAAGAAAAGTATTAGAGAAATATACAACAGAAATGATTCATATCCTACGGATTGAGATGAAATATTATAAAATTGTACTAGTTTAGACTCATCTGTGACATGTAGTCAATGATAGGCCAATCATGAAGTCTTGCTGAGTTACCACGTAGGGGTCAAATAATACTTGTCTCTTTAACTAATTCACCAATATATATAGTTGAAAGAATTTTAGGAGTATTTTATGAAAAAACTTCTAACATGAAAGTAAAAAATTTTAATGAGATTTATAACATTTATATTAAATTTTTTCCAAACAATATTTTTAAATATATATTTTGGAGGCTCCAAAGTTAATAGATTTGAAGCTGATCTTTTAACAATGGTAATTGGTGGCTTTTTGGTGAATATGTTGCTATGCCCAGCGTTATCTATCCCATTCTGATTGTGTGACCAACCAAACATTTTCTAATAGTTCCCTGTATGCTGTAGCCAAAAGAAGCTTTTTCTGTATTTGAAAAAAAAAAAGAAACTATTTTAGAAAAAAGGAACAAGTAAGAAAAAAAAGTCAAGACCTTAAATATGTTCTCCAAACTATCAGAGTTAGACAGATGCAAATAAATGCTGGTGATAGTAATTTAGAAAATCACATGAACAAACATGATTGTAGAGTTCTTCCCTAACAGGATCTCAGCTAAAATTAAAAATGTTATGAATCTCTAAGTTAATCTCTAAACTCTAGTCTAATAAAATTATCCTTCGTATTCAAAATCATTGTATCACTAGACATTTTATCTAACCTTGAATTGGTTGTACCAAAAGATTCGACCTTTTAACTTCCGATCTGCGGGAGATCTGGAAGAAATTTCAGCAGCAGATCCATAGAAATGGAGGACATAGAACAACACAACTGTTCATCACTGTCTACCAGCTATCAAGAACCACAATAATGTGCTTACCAGAGTAAATGGCATCATGTGCAGAATCAGTGGTCCACTTTGCACTCACTGCGAGGCCTCTTTAATAAGGATTCCTGCTTCTGAAGCTAGCTGGAAACAGTTAGAAATCAATTCTTAAATTCTCCATATTCATACAAATCAACACCTAAATTTTTAATTACTATTTAAACTAAATTCTTTTCTAGATATTAATGCTGGAGCCTTTTGACTAGTGTATAAGTATTTTTTTAGAAAAATTTTTAATGTAAAAATTATAGATTTTGATGAGACTTACAACTTTAATGTTCAATATTTTTCTTTTAAAATGCTTTCAAATGGGTGTTTTGAGGCTTCAGTCTTAATAAATTTCAAAATCAATCATTAATTCGCTGAACTTTAGAGTTTCAAAATATCTATTTAGAAGTTTTTTTTTGAAAAAAAAAATAACATCAAAGTTATAGATCCTATCAAAACCCTCAACTTTCATATTGAACATTTCTCCAAAAAATACTTCTAAATAAGTGTTTTAGGGTGTTAAAATTAATGGATAAAACGAAAGATTTATTCGTAAAGTTTAAATATTGTAGGGACTGATAAGTAAATCCTCCAAACAGTTATGCTATAGGGTTCCCAAATTTTTCCTGCCTAATTAAACATGTCATTATGGAAATCACAGTTCACTTTGAGCAGCACGCCGTTCAATTCATGCAGCAAAAATTCTCTGTGAAATCGATTAACATCATCTAGTTCACTTTTGAGCATCATACACTAAATAATAATTCATGCAGCAATTCTTGGAGAAGGTTCCAGATAGGAACCATAGTACTTCGGAACTAGCAAATTTAGAAAAACAACCGAGTTCATAACAGGTTCACTATAGATATGTTATTATTAACAGGTTTCAGTATACATATAATATCTGTAAAGATGATTTTTTTTTTTTTTTTTTTTTGATCATGTGAGAAATTTTGCTAGTAACCTGCCAAATGTTTGCAATTTTCGTAATAATTAATCTATGGATAGCACCGAGCTATATTCTATGAACTGAGCAATCCCAACCTATACCTGCAAAGAATTAGCCTGTAAATACTTTAACTTTGAGCTTACAACATATCATTAAACAGTATCCTCACCTTTTGAGACCTTCACACTACATTTCCAGCAAGTAAATCGCTAACTGTACGCAATCACAGAAAATACTGTAATTTAGTTTAATCATAATCCGTGAATTGTTTGCGAGAACATATATTACTGCAAGTTAGTTTAGTCACAATCAAATACACATAATGTGCCATTCAGCATAAATAAAAAAGAAAAAAAAAAAAACATAATCTGCCAACCTTGACAGATGAGTTAATGGGGGTAGATCTGACTCCTAAGAAAACTAATGATTAATCTACAAAGGGTTAGATAGCCACTTACTTTGTACCTTGCCAATAAATGCATTCTAACCAACCTTGGGAACCAAGCCAAGCATACCAACTATTGTTGAGTTGGTTAGCAGGATTGGGTGCTGGAGGCAACTGCAGTTTGTCCCTCACGAAGGGCAGGTCGGAATTTTGAATCCCAACAAGCATAAGTTGAAAGGGACTACTGTACTTTTTCATTTCCGGTCGAGATGTAGGATAGAAACCGAATTCAGCAGTCATAGACCAAAAAAGAAAAAAAAAAGAGAGAACCAAGCCAAGCATGAGCTAGAAAAGGTCAGTGATGAGACAGACATCTACAATGCTCTAACG
Source organism: Xerophyta viscosa (assembly GCA_002076135.1). Lineage (NCBI taxonomy): Eukaryota > Viridiplantae > Streptophyta > Magnoliopsida > Pandanales > Velloziaceae > Xerophyta > Xerophyta viscosa. The sequence goes on along the minus strand of MJHO01000007.1, from coordinate 1,280,267 downwards.
TCATACAATCGTTTTTCTCTTAACCTCCTCTAACCACATTAAACCCTTCAGTAAATCTCTAAACACATCTTACATTGAAAACAAATGTGAAGTTGACACGTTTTAATATATACATACTTAAAAAACAAAGTATGCTCACAAAGCCATCCCAAAACTGCAACAATATGCCGGAATTAGAAACTTTTTAAATCCCTGGTTAATTTCTCGTAGGCCAAAATAATCTTGAAAATGATCCAGGATGTTAATATGAAATTGAAACAAAATTATTCTCTTAGACACTCCGAATGATGGAACCAAGATCAACGTTAAATAAATACGCACATGACGGCCGGTGACTCACAATAGGCCGGGCATTTCATCTTAAATAAATTTCGAAGTCATTACAAGGCATCTGAAGCGAAATACTTTCTCTGGAGATAACTAAAACATTATGCAAACAAAAGAAATGCTTCAAGTTATTTCAACCACAATCAAATATTAATATGCCAAATCATAATGGATGACTTTGTATGCTTCATCTACTATGGCTTATGTCGTCATATTCTAGATATATCCTTAAAATATTATCTTGAAAAATATCCATGTGCATTATTTTCAAAACCAACATGTGAACATAACATGTTCTTTTCCAAATCCTGCAATGCTTTCATGGATCTAAGATCCACCTTTCAATGAGTCTCCAAAAACTCCCTTGAATATGGGTGACCCATCAGCGTTAAGCCTAGATTTTTAAAGTTAAAACAAATGGCGTCAGAGAATTACCTGACCAGTGTACGAAGTCTGACAAGCAGCAGAACATCTTTCGGGCTACAGATACATATGAGTAGAGTAACAAATCCCGTTCATTAAAAACCAATTCGTGTGCACAAACTAATCATAGATCACATTGTCTTGGTACACTCTGCCACCAATATGTACTTCAGCTGTGAAATGCGGTATACAGTTGCATTTACAATCTGACAGCAATAACTTTACACAGTGAAAGAATATCCACTATCAGGGCAGCCAAAGGCTTCACATATTTGCAAATGGTGGTTGGTGCAGCCCACCAATAATGGTTCCAGTCATTAAATCTTCCCACTGTGGTTTAGGTGATTTGTTATTACTATAGTACTATGGTGGTTACACTGGGGTTGCAGGAGCCAGGGGCCACATTTCCCAGACAACCACCCTGGAATGCTGCTATCGCCCTCCTTTTTACCCTTCCTCATTTCTCTGCCACCACGTACTTGGTGCCTGCAGCCAGCCACTCTGTCTGTTATAGGATTGAAAAGGCAACCTTTGCTTAAACAAATTCAGCTAGCTGTGTGGCAGTAGCAGTATCTTTTTTTTTTTTCCAAATAATGGTGCAATCAAAGAAGTTCAGAGGTGTGAGGCAGCGTCACTGGGGTTCCTGGGTCTCTGAAATTCGCCACCCTCTCCTGTAAGCATGCATATCTTCAGCACTCATATACTCTTACTCTTACATTGTTAGCTCTTCGCTTTATAAGGATCTCTACTCTGTTTTTGTCATTTCATAGGAAGAGGAGGGTGTGGCTTGGTACATTTGAAACTGCGGAGGAGGCGGCAAAGGCTTATGATGAGGCGGCGGTGCTCATGAGCGGGCGAAATGCCAAGACCAACTTCCCTGTACAGAAGAATTCTGCAGGTGATGCACAGACCGTAGGGAGCTGCATCAACCTGGGATCATCATTATCATCCTCCAGCAACCTTTCGGAGATGCTCAGTGCTAAGCTGAGACGGTGCTGCAAAGCGCCTTCCCCTTCTCTTACCTGCCTCCGTCTTAACACTGAGAATTCTCACATTGGTGTGTGGCAGAAGCGCGCCGGGGCAAGGGCTGACTCGAATTGGGTCATGATGGTTGAGCTTGATAAGACTAGTCACAGTCAGCCAGTGCAGGAGGAGAACAAGGCTGCCTCGGAATGGGTGGAAGAGACTCCAAAAATTGGAGGTGGAGCGTTGGAGGCAATGGATGACGAGGAGAGGATCTCGTTGCAGATGATAGAGGAGCTGCTCAACAGAAACTGCCCAGGTTCTCCTTCTCTCTCTCCTCATGCAGCCATGGATGGTCCAGAACAGAGCTTTGTTGGGACTTGTTGAGGTACGCTTGGAGTTGAAACACTCTATTATGACCTATATGTCGAATAATAGAATAAGCTGTTCCCCTCAGCTAGTGAGAAGGCTTGAAAGATATCTATCATATATACATATATATAGGGAAATTAAGGAGATATTAGACATATAAGGCTGGATTTCTTAGTGATATACAGATAATGTAATCTATCAAGACAATATTGGTTGGCTATATAAGATGTATAACTCTTGTAAAGGATAGTTTCTGGTGATGCTCCAAAATGCAATTTGGCTGATTATAAAATGATATCTGCAAAAAATTTAAATTCTAGCATCTTTCAGTTTCATAATTCTAAAATGTTGTCATTGTCCAAAAGCTACATTAGAAGAAAGCAGGGAATCATCAGCAGTTACTAAGTCCTGGGTACCCATCTCTGTTTTGGTTCTCCAGATTCATAATGCAGAAAATTTAAATTCTAAAAATTTCTCTTTGTTACTTATCAAAATGGAAAATGACAGAAGAGTCGTCCTATCAAGAGAAGAACTCGTAAAAATTTTGAAATGAGGAGCTGCAATGAGAAGTTGCAAAAAGATATGGATATCATTTCCTTTATAGAAAGATATCGGATGGTGATCCAACTCAAATACTATTCAATATTAACAAAAAAAAAAGCTCCAAAAACTGCTTTTTAATCTTCATAAACACGGAGGTTTTCGTCACAGAATCGATTGTATAGGACTACACTTAAGACGGTTTCAAATTTAGGGACGTTAAGGCACAAGATGCAATACCACTAATGCCAGGACAAAAAATAGCACCTCTAATCCGCTGATATGACATGTTTAGCGGTTTATTAGCCATTGATAGAGACGTATGATTGGGGACCCCAAAAAAATTAAAATGAAAAGATGATTAAGACTTCAGGCATGATTGGAGAACTTAATTTAGGAGTCTAATGCTCCATCTCCAGGGATTTTTTGTTTCCTTTTATGTATTGATAATGAAAGCAAGATTGTTTTTTGTCAATTTTGGTAGGAGAACCTACGCTATAATAACTAATGAATATTCCTTCAACACATGCAAAGCCGGAAACAAATATGTTGATTAGGCGAAAATGAGAGCACACTCAAGTCCCCAGCTATAATTGCACATTCAACTATTCTTTACCATATGATTTTAAAAAAAAATGAACAGAATAACCGCAACCAGAAACTCAAATCTACAAACAGACGTTTCACTTTACCATGCGGCTTTATCCCAAAAAGAAAAATATCAACCATTGAGGCAACTCAACGTGACATTACTAAACTAGTTCTCAGTACAAGTTGTGGACATTTTTCTTCTCTTATGCCTTCTTTGCACCAGTTGATAAAGAAACAATAATTGATGACCGAAGGAAAGTTGCACATGGAACTGCTTAGTTCTACCAAGAATGGCGTGGAAGACGATATGAGATACTTATGCAGGAACTACCACTCGGAACAATAAAAGCAGATGTGACACTAGTAACAACTAACAACTAACAAATTTAGAAATGTTCAGCTCATGTGACGCTGAGTTGTTGCCATTATTGCTATTGCTAAGTGAACAAACAATGGCATCTGACATTCACATTGAAATGAATTTATGCAATAAAAAAATTGTGGAATGAATGGCTCTCACCAAGAGGAGGTGGCAAGTTCGTCTTGGGCTTTTGCGCTACTCGACAAATAAATCAAGGCTCTACATTTGAGAACTTGATATGCAGCATCCTTGGGGATAACCCCAAAAGAGATGTTCATCACAAACCAGAAGTGTATCAACACACTAGGACATATAATTACCTAACACAGCATTGCAAAAGCAGGCATTTAAGGCCAATCACTTATACTGGATTAGAAATCAAGACATTTGGATAGATAGCAAACGTACTAAATAGTTTTATGAAAGATGAAATAAGTAAGGTAAAAGACTAAACTACCCTGGCGATGCACACACATCGATGTTCGTTGGACCACTACCAGTTCAGCACACAGGCATATATGTTGAAAATTCAAAAGACTGGATTTGATTGGGTGGTAACAACGCAAATGAACAAAGGGAAACTCCAGGAAAATTAAAAGATAGAATTTTGATTGGCAACCATAATACAATATCTCCAGGAAAGCATATGCAAAGCAGAAAGCCAAATTTTCGTCATTTGACTGTAGCCATTTATACTAGAGATAAAATGATTTGTATGATTGCAGGGGATTGATCGTGCAATTTCAGAGAAGTAGATACACTTTCAATATCTATTAAAGTGATTTCACACTTGGGACCATTTGCATAACACAATTGTACAATCCAAAATGCTAAAGCTAACTGATTACAACATATTCTTTCAACTCCAAACTGGGATAAATCATCGTCGTCAAAAAGATTAGGCAGATTATCATCGTCACATACCATGACAGCATTTAAGGCATGCCTCATTACCAATGTTAACTAATTTAACAAATAAAGTGCATGAGAGGCACAGAAACTGCTTTGCCGGAGCACTTGCATTAAGTAACAGAAGCTTAATGAACATAATCCGAATCATAAAGGTTTAGCAGAAACAGGTATTTAACTAGTCAGAAATTACAAAAATGGGTCAGCTTGGTATAAAGGAGTTCCTAAACCATAAAAAAGGCCACGAGTCTCAAATTCACAATTTCCTACAAGAAGGATGCACGCAGGCACTATTACTTTTAAACTCCAACACCTCCTACAAAATCTATAATGGTCATTTCTAATATGTTTTCTGCAAGGGAGATTGTATCTCATTTGCTTGAAGAAACTCTTTAGGACTACGCTGGAATGTATGTTCATACTTCATAGTAATATGAGCAGTCATATTTGAACTTTTACATGGTCTGCATAACCTAAAAACTGAGTCTACAACGTACTATACACCCTAATTGATAAGATAGAAACAGATGGGATGAAATGTGCAGGGCTTAAGCATCTAACTGGAAAGCACATAAATTGAGATGCGAAATAAACAATGCAAGATTACTAGGAGCCGGACATATAACATTTGATTGGCAGTAATAGCTTATATTTTTTTTTCAAAAAGTCTTTCAAATAGGTGTTTCGAGGCTTCAAAATTTTCGTGGGTTTAAAAATTAATCTGCCAACCCACTAAGACTTTGGAGCCTCAAAATATATAGTTAGAAATAAAAAAAATTTGAATACAAAAAAAAAGAAAAAAAAAGTTTGATGTGATCTACAAAAATACTTCTTAATAGATCTTTTGGATATGGAAAATAATGGGCATAAACAAGGAATTTATTTGTAATATATAAGTCGATGCAGAGGCTTCTCCCATTTCTTTTTAATTGTTTTGGCTCTTACTTAGTAAATAATCGATCTAAAATTTCTCATTTTTCTGTGAAGGATGGGAATGGGTTTGTTGTCCATTAGAATAAGGTGGTTTTGTATTCATTGGATTTAATTAATAATATTCGGGATGATTTGTCTTTGGCTGCCGCCCGTAATTTTCGGTAATTAACTTAAAGGTTTAAAAAAAAACCCTTAAAGGGTAATTTTTTAAAAATGCACACTGTTCAGAAATGATCCGTAATGTGCTTTTGCGTTGCTGATATTGAACAAATCCTGATCCAATATCGCAGTAGTGAGCAAAATCCTACTGTCAATTGCAACCTGGATAGTTTGAATTGCACCGGCGTTGGGATCAGGACATCGCCGGGTTCGAGATCTGACACGATTATTTCTGGAAGATTAAAATCTAAAAATGATGTGATCAGAGGTGGGATCGAAGAAGATCATGTCAATAACACTTACACCTACTCTATTCCTTAAAAAAATCATTCGCGTTGTTGTTGCCGCCTCTAATCTGAGCTTTTGAATCGATGGATGGTATTTTCTATAATTTTCATCACAAATACACAAAGACACAAACCAAAACTAACAAGAACAAGGACAAAAAATAAATAAAAAAGGAAAAAAGTCGATACAATTGCCAAAAGAAATCTAGATAACACTATCAATCAGTTTATAATGATCCTTTACACTTGTAGAGATCGAATAATCGTTAAATCTGAAAACAATATAGTTTGTACAGAGCTTTGAATAAGACGGTGCTAATTTCAACGAATTGCCAATCGAATTCTACAATTTCTAAGAACATTATATCAATTTATGCTGATAATTCTACGACTGCAGAGATGGAATAAGCGCGGGAATTAAATCGATACCTTCGAATTCGTCGCCGCCTACGTCATCATTGATGGGGTTTTTTTTTTTTTTTGGGTCAAAACATTGATGGGGTTTGTATCCGCTAACGAACCCAAACCAACCACTGCGAAGTCTGCGATACAATTAAATCTTAACATTAACATTCTATTAACAAGTCTTACTTTGAAATATTTTCGATATTCTAATTAATAATTATATATAATATTCTGCTTTATAATTTTAAAAATTTGAAAATTTTTTTGATGATGGACCAAAATTTTATGGAGAAAAGATAATTAAGATATTCGGGTCAATAATGATATACAGCTCTTTTTTTTTGTAAGCAGGTGCAAAATATTTTCGAGGAATTGCAGATTAAATACTTTAATTTTGTTTTAAAAATTGTTTAAATGGATATTTAGGGTGGGTTTAAAGGTAATAACAAAGTTTGTGCGGTCTGCTCGATGGAACTCACCGTGCAGCATGAGAATTGATGTGAGAATTTACAATTTACAAGAATTAAGAAAGAATCATTCTTCGGATATACCGTTGCATCTTTTTTAGAATATTTCTACTCTTGGGAATCCTTGTAGTATCTTCTTATATTCCCCTTTTAATGCCTAATATTCAAATGTGACACACATAATTGTCATGTTATTATAATTTTCTATATTTAAATTATCGTTTTTTCAACGTGATGTAATAATACGAGATTCTGAAATTTTGGCTGCTAATGTAAGTTAAATTATAATTTTAAGTTGACAGTATAATATGTTACCCGTACATAAAATAAAATAGTATAAAGTCAAAGAAAATGATTTTACTGGCTTATAAATATATTTTATCTTTTTTTTTGTCTATTTACGTAGCCAGTTTGTCAACTTAATATAAAAAGTTATTTTAGAGATATTGGTATTATTATAAGTAACTAAGTAGTACGGTTGACAATTAACTGTGTTGCGTTACTATCTCAATAAATTTTATTATTTGTTATAATAGTTAGTCACTGACGGAAGTCTTATTATAAAAAGATAGTAATATTTTTTAGTCGTAAATAGAGTATTATTTTTAGAATCAAATTTGAAGTTTATCTTATATTATTTATTATATATACAAAATAATTAACTATTTAACAACTATTGAGTTGAGATCAGTATAATTATCATCAAAAGTAGTATTAATTCAACAATATATCGTGTGCAATCATCTAATTTTACTAATTGTGTCTTCAAACCATGTGCAATTGTACCTTTATATTGGGCACCCAATCAGGAGGTAGAAAATACTGTCTCCTGTTTGGGATGAGTAGCAAGCAAATTGAACGATGCATTTGAGTGTGAAGTAACAGTGTAATTATAACTCTTTTTTAAGCATACTTCCATTTTTTTTAAAAAAAAAATAATTCTTAAATTAATTATAGCTATTATGCATTTGAGTGTTATGAGGCTCTAAAATTTAGCAGATTAATAGAATGATTATTAATCTCGTTAAATTTGGAGTATAAAAATATATTTAGATATATCTTTTTAAAAAAAAATTGAATATGAAAATTTATAAATCACATTATAATTTATTTTTTAAATATTGAAATTTTTTTAAAAATACTTAAATAAGTGCTAAAATACACTAGTATAAATTTTAAATATGAATTTATTTATAAGAAGTTTGAATGAGGGGTTGATTTATAAACAGTTTGTTGTGCAATCATTCCAAAATAGTATACTATATGTATGTTGTCAGAATCAATAAAAATGAATATGGCTGAGGCATGCAGACTCATCTATATACAATTCAATGAAATTGGTTGATTAAAGCTATTCTGCTATGTGATATCTTGAAAACATTTTTATTTATTATGTGTTTTTATTATACAAAAATTGCATAATATTTGTACTAATTGATAGAAATTTAAACAGTCAGATAAGAATATAAAAGGTCTAGATTAAAAAATAAATAAGATATAATAACTTAATTAAAATAACAAATTATAAAAAATAATCTAAATACAATAAACATAATTATAAATAATACAATTATAAATTATTTAATACAAATGATCTTAAAAAATTTTTTAACATATTTGAAAAAATTTGATAACATATATAAAATTGGATATCACCACCATATATATATATATATATATATATATATATATATATATATATATATATATATATATATATATATATATATATATATATATTATTTGGTATTTATTTTTACTCTAATAAAATATTATAATATTTATACAAATATTTATAAAAATATAAAATTTTAGTATTATATATATATATATATACACACACACATATGATTAATATCTGGCGCAAATCCTGCAGCCGGCAGCCATTTGTATTAGTAAACGTGTCATCCGACTTTGGCTCGCGCTAAAGAGATTAAAAAAGTGAAGCTTCGCCAATAGCCAAAGGTAGGTATAAAATATAATGGCGCTGCTATCCTCCTCATTATTCCGAATATCCCCTCCTTATCCCTCGCATATTCTCCTAATTAATAATCCATCTAATCTTAATCCCGTTGTTATTTATACATCCAAATGATCGGTATTCAGTTAATCATATTGTCCCTGTTATCCCTTCTGATCGCCGGTGATGAAGTTCGGCAAGAGCCTGAGCGCCCAGATCGAGGCAACGTTGCCGGGATGGAGGGACAAGTTTCTCTCCTACAAGGACCTCAAGAAGAGGCTCAAGCTCATCGCCGCCGTCTCCGGTAACAGGCCGCCGAAGAGGGCCAGGGTTGGAGAAGAGATGGCGGTGCTGGCGATGAGCATGGAGGATGGTTTTCTCCGGATTCTAGAAGCTGAGCTAGAGAAGTTCAATGATTTCTTCGATGGGAAGGTGGAGGACTACGTCATCAAACTCAGGGTAACTTGATGTTAATTCATCAGCATTTGCCTCGAGATCGTGAGATTTTATTATCTTTGCATGATCTAATGTGATCATTTATGTTCTGCCTGTGCATGTGTTGCAGGAGCTGCAGGACAGAGTTGGCGGAGTAGTGGGCATGGAGTCCAGCAGAAGGGAGCTTATGAAGGTGCAAAAGGAGATAGTTGATTTTTACGGTGAATTGGTCCTACTTGAGAATTACAGCGCACTTAATTACACTGGTAAGCAATCTATTTATTGATATGGTTCTGAAATTGCTTGTCTAATCAATTTCTGATTGATTATGTGGATGGTTTTGTAAGCATTTGTTATGTTAGAAACGCATATACATGGCTTTGATAGAAGTATAGAAAATATGTCTTGCATTGTGGGTCCACTGGTACGAGCGCTGCTCAGAAAAATGGTATCTCATGTTTGATGTGTCACTCCTTGTTCTTCCAGGTTTAACCATGTGCGACTTCCTCAGATAGATTATAGAGCGAATTGGTGTCAGTAGTCTAACCCATGGTTCTTAATCTCTCCCATTTCAAAAAATATAATAATAATAGCATAGAAAGTATGATTTACTGTAGTGCTGTCACCCTTTGACCACCGACTTACCGCTAAGTATTACAGAAGGTTGTTACGAAGATTTAAAACCTAGTATGTTCGTTTTTAAGGTTGAGCAGGTCCTTGTTGGTTTTATTGTATCGTTTAAAAATATGATGTTTTGAACATATACTATGTTTCCTGTTTATTTGACGATTGGGATAATATACGTAGACCAAGCGGGTGTCTAGAAAACTGAATTTCTTTTTGTTAATTTTCTTTTCTCATGTCTGTCTGATGGAATAGTTATGCAGCTTTATTATCTTATATCTTGTAGCAGAGAAAGGATGCTAAGTTATGTCAAGATGCTTCCAGTTTTGCGCGTCATCTGCTGCATATTTATTGCCATCTTGACTAATTATTCTGTTTTAAACTTTTTAATCGGGCATCCTGGTGACCCTCTACACTTGGAGATTAGCATCATAAAGCTACTGTTAAATCACGTACTTGGGAGAACATGTGCGTTAGACGATACTAGTGTAATGAGCTGACTCTTCAAAAGGTTGCCAAAAGGTGTGATAGGAACGGGCATTGGGTGTACTTGCCAGTCATATTAGTAAATTTATATGACACTGTCTTTGTGTGCTTGTGTACCTTTGTGTTTGTTTCTGGGTTTTTTATTTTATTTCATTTTATTTATATCTAAGCTTTGAAATAAAAGAATTTTTAAAAAAAAAAAAGAAGAAAAAAAAAATTGAGTGAAGTTCTCTGACTTTTTCCATACTGAATCCATATTTGTCCAGCAATAACAATATAGTAAGGATATTTGCCTTTTTATGCGTTCTTATGATTCGAAATCGTCAAATTCTGCCTCCTAATTGAAAATGATCTTTTTATGCCCATTGATCTTGTAAAATAACGAAATTGTCTTTATCCTTTTTTCTTGAAAAATAAGGATAATTAACTTGACGAGGGCAATTTTGTCATTTCACTGGGTGAAGGGGGGCATAAAAAGGTTATTTTGAATTGGGGAGGCATATTTTGGCAATTTCAAATTATTGGGAGGCATGAAAGGGCAAATACCCCAATATATTACCTCGGGAAGTGATGCATTGAACAGTTTCTAAATAATGCAGAAGGACGTAGTTCTAGAGCTTGTAGGCTGTAGCGGACTCATAGCGCTGTTTGTGAGAAACAAATTTAGGGATGGCTAGTAATTTAAATATTTTTCTTTTCTGTGGACCATGAGCAGAGTGTTTCTAACAATGTTTGTATCGAACCCAAGAAGACAACGACCTTTGTTGCTCATTTGCTTTTGGTTGACGGTGACACCGCATCCGAGGTCTATTTTATCTTATGCATGTGCATTGACCTGCATAGGCGCATTTTTAAGGGGATATCCTTCTGCTCCCGTAAAGACGAATCTTGCCTTCTGTTATACATTTGAAACCCACCCGATTTCCTGCAACATTTTCTGCATTTGTTGCAGCTTCACGTTTGTGCTACTTTAGTTAGTACAATTTCTTATGGGACATAATGATGTTCTTTGTCATTCAAATGGAAACAATATCCATATCTAAAGTTTGTTATTATAAATACCGCCCTTCATTTATTTAAGGAAGATGCATTTCTCCTCCTTACCAATACTTTTTTTTTTAGGATAAAATGAGGTGGATCCTCCTTACCAATACTAACATGCTGCTTTATATTCTCTTTATTTGCTGTTTATGACTTTTTTCTTCCATATGAAACGGGTAACTTCAGCATCTTTGGCTCAAAATAGCAATAGAGTGTCATAAAACAGATGACAAGTCTTATGAATTACTACTTTATGGCCTCAATTGTATAATCCTTCTGTGGTCAAATTGCATCAGGGATGGTGAAAATATTGAAGAAATATGATAAAAGAACCGGAGCACTAATCCGTCTTCCTTTCATCCAGAAGGTTCTACAGCAGCCCTTTTTCACCACAGACTTGCTTTACGAGCTAGTGAAAGAATGTGAAGCCATGCTGGACCTCTTCCCGAAGAACGAGCCATCAACCTTATCAGGTGAGGATGAGGATGTCCAATGCGATCAAAATCTATTGCAATCTAATTCTTCTGTTTCTCTTCGTGAAGGGGACCACACAGAATTAGAGGAGATCGAATTCATGGAAAGCCTCTACATGAAAAGCACCATTGCTGCATTGCGAGCCTTAGAAGAGATCAGAAGCAGGAGCTCGACGGTCAGTGTTTTTTCATTACCTCCTTTACATGAATGACAACAGCGCAGAGGAGAGGCGGAGCGAAATTCCGATAGTTGAAGTGGCTAAATAACCGAATACCGAGGTTGTCCTGTACAGTACTGGTTTTATGGCTATCCCAAAACTATACCGATATTCTACACGAAGTGAATTATGAATAATTCTGGGAGAAATTCGAAGAGTTTCACATTAGGCTACAAGGCGATATCTAGGTTTGCTCTATGATTATCCCTTTTCTTGTTATTATTGTAAACATGTCTACTAGTTTTTGAGGATTCTAATGCCAAAACAATGTTGTACTCGACGAATGAATGTAACAGGTCCCTAAACTATATTCTACATGACTGTAGCTTGTCTTTCTGGCTGTGTAATTTTTTTGTACTTTGTTTAATGAGTTTAGCTGCTACTTTGAGATGATGAGATACGGTTAATCATCGGGGCTAAATTGATCACATGATGTGATTTACGTTAACATGGATTTTAATCTAGTAAAATAACTACATGATGTTAATTTAAATCACTCTCTGCTCTCGCTTGCGGGGATTCGAAGCTCCAACCTATTCTTTACGAGGAATAGGCTGTTGTTGCCTTTCAGCACTGAAGATTGGTAATATATAGTGTTACATGTATTAGATTTATCATATGCTTGTTAATTTTTTTTAAATAATATTGAATAAGAATAGGAACAAACTTCATATGTTATACATATTAATTTTTTTTCCAACTTATGTTCTAATTTCTATTTATAAGATAAAATAGGGTGTGACTATTACCTTGTTTGGTTCAGGAAGAAAATGTAAAGGTGTAAATAATGTGTAAGAAGATTGTTTAATACAACCATTCTTGATTATAAATGAGCATCAACTTATGCATTCACTATAAGTATTAACCCTATAATATTACAAAGAATAATTATAGATAATAACACCGTTAAGTTAAATAATTTAATATAATAGCTAATATTACTCATTGATATAAACATGAAAATACTTAAATTTACAGAATACATAATAGTAGATATACTAAATTAGATGTAATAATTAATATTTGTGGTTTTGAATAATAAAATATATAGAGGAGGATAAAAATGTCTAAAAATAGATAGTGACTACTATCCTTTTTTGTCTAAATACATAATAATAAAGAAAACATTTGATATATATATATATATATATATATATACTAGCCATTCAATAAAAATAAAAACACCTATTTGATTAATTAATCTAGTAAGCTTATTATCTACTATTGCAAAGCAAATTACATAATAGATCCATTGGTTTACTCCTTTTCACGCCTTTTTAAGGCCTTCTGGGCCTCCAATATATGATTATGATCATATAACACGGGTGCGTGACACTGCGTCTGCGACGCCGTTGTCTAACTTGTTGAGATGGCGACGAAGAGCGGCGGCGGTTCCGGCGTCCTCCCGCAGAAGCGGCCGCGCCCTAGATCGCCGGCAGCGGCGTCATCGTCTCCGGCCAACGCCACCGTGCAACGCCTCAACGAGTCGGAGCAGAAGGTGTACAATCTCATCCTCAGCCGCGCCGACAAGGGCATTTTCTCCCCCGATATCAAGCACGAGCTCGCCAGCCCCGCTCTCCTCCATCGAACTATCGACAAGATCCTCAAGTCCCTCGAAACCAAATCCCTAATCAAGCAAGTAATTTCCATGAAACACCGCAGCAAAAAGCTCTACATGGCTTACCAATTCGAACCCCCCGCCGACATCGCCGGTGGCGTCTGGCATGTAAACGGAACCCTAGATCTCGGCTACATCAACGTCTACCGAGAGCTCGTCAAGTTTTGCCTGGAAGATCGCTCCAGCGCTACCTTCGACGAGATTCACCAGTATGTGAAGAATTCGAATGCCGTCGCCAGTGTCACTGAGGATCAAACCCGAGATATTATTGCCGCGATGATTCTCGATGGGAAAATTGAAGAGATCCATAACCAACTGGCAAAGGTTTTTTATAGATGGGTGAGGAAGAGCAAATCCATGGAAGCTTCTGGAGTTTTTAGTTCGATTCCTTGTGGAGTTTGCCCTAGGATTGGAGAGTGTAGCCCGGACGGTTTGATTTCTCCCAAAACTTGTGTTTATTATCAGCGGTGGCTCGACATTGATTTTTAGCTGGGATTATTTATTATTGGATTCAATCTTTTCACAAGGTACGCTACAAATTTTTGTGTTAATTATAATATTGTTGGTAGAATAATGTAAATCGATTTGCAATTTAACCCTCAATTCATGCATGAGTTGAATTAGGTGTTGATCGAAAGTAAACTATGAGTTGTAGTAGTTAAAGTGAAGTATGTGATTGCCAATGAGAATTTGTTTTAAATTTTGGGTGTGAATATTAGCCTCAATCTTCTCAAAAGGTAATTCGTTTCATTCATATAGATGACTACTGATAGTAGAATGCATATTGAGTGTCATTCAACAGTATTTTGCTATGTCTTATAATCTTTTTCAAAGAAAGCTCGGTTGTTTGGGTTAACTTTTGGGAAATTTTAGCTATGTCAAGCGCTACTCAAGTTGTTAAGTTTGCTCTATGGATGTTTATGATTTGGAGGGAAAAAACGATGTGATAATAGAGCGAATCATCGTATGACATAAATGGATTGCATTAGCTTTTTGCTTTTGTGAGAGCAAAGATAAGCAGTGGCAGGTCCAGAATTTTTCTTAGTGGGGTTTCTTATAACACGAAAATTACATCTTTCAAGAAAAAACTGAGTTACACTAAGAAAGTATAACCTAAGCTCTTGTCATTAATATATCTACTTACTACGAAAAATACTAAAAGATATGAAAATAATAATAATAAAAGGTTAACAAGAGAAAAAGAGAGAAATAATAATAAACTCTTTTATTGGATAGTTGGATGAAATATAACATAAGCTCTTGTCATTAATGTATCATACTTACTACGAAAAATACTAAAAGGTATGAAAATGATAATAATAAAAAGCTAACAAGAGAAAAAGTGAGAAATAATAATTAATTCTGTTATTCGATATTTGGATGAAATAATATGTTGCCATCGAGAATTCTCACGATCTATCCGACAAAGTTTCTATACTCTCTCCCAAGGTGATTCATGCGGAAGCTAACGAATTCATGGCTCTTGTGCAGAGCATGACAGGGCAAGTTGGTGGAATATCTGAAAATTCTCAATTTCTGAATTAGAATTGGAAAGAAGATGAAAAATCTACTTCCGTTGAAAGTCAAAGCTAGATTGCCGACTTGCTCAGGCTTGGAAAGGCACAAAGGAAACTCGCCAGTCCTCAACTAGATCACATACATCACAAATACTTTTTCTGCACGAACCGAGTTCCACATCAGGTGCCGATTCTCACAATTGGAAAGGAGATTGTGTTGGAAAGAACCCTAAAATTTCACCAAGCACTGCTGTGTGTTTTTTTCCCCAAGAGTATTTCCACCGCCACAGGGTTAGAGTGTTCTCATTCGAGGATAGAGCAATTTCAGTAATTCCCTTCATAAATTGTGCAAGTATTTTAATAGGTGCATATTTACATCTATTTGTGGTTTCCTGTAACATTCGGTTTAAAGTCGAGCTCAAAAGCAGCATAGTATTTCGTCGACTTTTTAATCTACTACACATAAAGATTATCTTCTAGGTTAGGCGCTCAATTGTAAAGACTTGTAGTTAGCTCATAGCTTTCTTCTTCCTCATTTTCATTTGTATCCCTACAAAGGTCTGTAATAGATTCGATTATGATTTTTAGTCCAACTAAGTGGGGTTTAGTCTCCAGAATCTGGTCATATCTGTTGAATCACATGCAGGTGAGCATATTTTGTGTTCTTATCCCTTTGTCTTTTTATTTCTGATTTTAAAGTGCTAACAGGCTTTCTACTCTTCAAGCTGTCTGATGAGAACTACTACTACAGTACTTGGCAGGATTGCAAAGTGGTTGAGATTTGTGTTATTCGATGAATCAGGTCTAGTTTCGTTTCTCCAAGATGTGTAATGTAGATTCTGCTACATAAGAAATCGGTAGGCACTTTTCTTCCAGGGATATATTCAGCTACAACTTAAAGATAATTACTGGAGCTCTCAAAAATTACCCAGAAGACAATCCAATATATTTTAAAAAATAGTTTGTAATTAATTTTGTAACAATTCTGATATAATATGAATTATATAAGCAGGTATTAGATTATGTATTTAGATATTACGATACAGTTGACTGTATCAAATATTTTTAAAGAGGTACTATTTAAAAAATATTTAATATAAAATCTGTAAATTTTAATAAAATCTTTATTTTTTAAATAAATATTTTGAATCTCTAATGCTTTACTGTGTTTAAAAATAATTTATAAATTTGCTAAGATTTTAAAATATTTTAAATACTAAATTATAAATATTTTATAATTTTATAATTTTTATATTTAATATTTTTTTAGATACTAGCTCCCTCTATAAATTTGGGACAATTGACTCTGTCGATCAATTCTAGATATCTCAATGTACTTTACAAAGCGTGAGGCAAACGTGTGCGACTAAGATTATATGACCATTTGTTTTAAATAAGGAAAATACTACTCACCCCAACAAATCAATATAATTAATTTTATCACATAATCGTCTCGTGATTTATACAATTTTTTTGTTATCCGTAAGAAAAATTAAAATTACAAAAATACTATCGTGATGTGTGATTTTGATTATGTCACGTCAGGGTGTGGTTCCTTGTGTGGTTTAGCAAAGCCCTTTAAATAAACACCACCTCTTTAAGGGAGAAATGAGCTGTACATTCCTTGGACGTACATAGTAGCATGTGGAGCAACCGTAGAGCTCCCAAGATTCAGCCAATTTTATTTTGGATATATGATGTTATAATCTCTCCAGTATTATCTGGAAAAATCCAAAATAAACAAATAAATAAGTACTCGAAAAAATTTGTAACATTTCAATAAATTCGCGATAGTAGAGGTCGCGAATTCGCGATAACGAAAGGTTAACTTCGCTCACCCAAGGGCCTTTGCCTCGCCAAATTTGATTCCGTCCTGCAGTGAATTACTGAATTATCAATTTAGAGAGTTTTTTCACAAAACGCAATTGATCGATGAATTCAATTTCAATGGCATCTTCTTCAACCACCGCCGCAATTACATTCACTACCAACACAATCACCAAACCCTACCGCCGCCACTTCGCCGGCGGCGTTAGCTTCTCCTTTCCGGCGCTCCGATGGGTCCCCCAGGTGAGTCGGAGGTCAGCAGCTGTGGTGGTGGCAGCGGCGACGGCGATGAAGGAGAAGAAGGAGAAGGGGTTCGTGGAGGAGATGAGGGCGGTGGCGATGCGATTGCACACGCGAGATCAAGCGCCCAAGGAAGGTCAGAAAGATCCAGAAGGACCACCGGTGGCGAAGTGGCAGCCGAGTGTGGAAGGCTACTTGAAGTTCCTGGTTGATAGCAAGCTTGTTTATGATACTTTAGAAGATATTGTCCAAAGAGCTGTTAATCCCTCTTGTAAGTTCGAAATTTCTGATATAGAGTTTAGTTTAGTGCAGAACTTTGATTATGCATATAAGTAATATATAGATTGGGCTGTGATAATAATCACCGTTAAGGTGTTTAAGGAGAAGCACTTATGATTAATATATGAAGCTATAGTATGTGATTTTTTGCCTTAGTAAATCATACATGTCAAATATTTAGAGATTTGTTATTCTAACGTGTAAAGTCTTCATCTTGGCCAATATTTGGTTGTTTAAAGACGCTCAACTTAGAAGTTCTTATAGCTATTCGAGTTTGGTTGTTTGATTCTGATGGCAAGTGGAGTTTCTGTACTGTTGTAGCATAAAGTTCATGTCTCGAGAAAGTTTGATAATTTTAATTGCATATAGATTCAGTTATTAGATTAATCGCTAGTTAAGGAGTTATAATGATAATTAGTTATTGCTGGTGTATGTGATTTTACTTCTACTGTCCGGACTATGTGGATATTGTGTGATTATGATCATTTGTATCATATACAATTGTTTCTTTACATACTATTTCCAATGAGAGCTGTAGTAGAATTTTTTTTTTTTTTTTTTTTTGCTCTAATAGAAGTTAGGAAGTGAATCTGTTCATGTTATAACCCTTGTTTAGAGGATAGCTAGTTACTTTGTAAGTGGGAATGCTTCTTTGAGTTTTGATCCTCGTGCAATCTTTTAAGCCATTTTTTCTTGACAAGCTTTTTTCGGCCATCTTTATGCATTGGGCTTTCAGTGATTGAGAACAAGGTCTCTCTTGGTTGATGATGTTGACAACTAGCTTCCGTGATAGATAGAGCTTGATTTCGCAAACTAGCTTAAAACTTATGATCATAGTCATAATGGTGAAACTCAAATGAGTATTGTCTTGGTCCTTACAACTGTATTGAGTGATGTTTTTACCATTATGTCTGCGATTGTATTTATAATGTCTCTCTAAATCAAGGTTTTCCATGCTGAGCCAAGCCGAGTTTCGGTTAGGACAGATCCCGGCACATGCTGACCGTGCCATACCGACTATGCTGATATACACTTATTTTTTTTAAAATAAATTAAAATTCAAAAATAATTCAAAAAAAAAAAAATCAAATTGAAGATTTTTCGCAAGTGCCGTGCCAGTTTGTGCTGTGTCGACAACTGTGGGGATAGGCACATGCCGGTCAGAATGGGCTGTGCTAACCGACACCTAAAATCATGCTCTAAATATATGTCTTTGTGGCAGATGCGGAGTTTAGGAATACTGGCCTAGAGCGATCAGAGAGTCTGGCAAGAGATTTGGAATGGTTCAAGGAGCAAGGCTACACCATACCTGAGCCTTCTTCTCCAGGAAAATCGTATGCTGAATACTTGGTGGAACTATCTACAAATGATCCCCAAGCTTTTCTTTGTCACTTTTATAACATATATTTCGCTCATACAGCTGGAGGACGTATGATTGGTAAAAAGGTAATACTTCAAATTTTGGTAAACATCTAATATGAACTCTAAAGAAATCTCTAATGCGAGGTGGATTCATCACCTTCGCATGTTTCAGATATGGTGGAAATCAAACTTCACTTTAGGTAATTATTTGAGTTCAAATAGAGGTGCACAGTATTCATTGAGATCATCAATTTTCAGAAAGTAGCTTTTTGACATCTGATACTTTATCTTTCTCTTTTCCATCTCAATTTTGTTATTCACATTCCCGTTTGAATATAGGTGGCCGAGAAGATACTGAACAAGAAGGAGCTTGAGTTCTACAAGTGGGACGGCGATCTTTCGCAGCTCTTGCAAAATGTTAGAGACAAGCTCAACCAAGTTGCTATGGTAAGATACTAGAGTCTTGAACTTTTAATTTTAAGCTAGGAAAATGCGCAACTTTTAAATATCGTTTTGGTCCTGATTTGCATCTATGATTGCCTTGTTGCATGAAATTGGGTATTAGATGGTTGCTCCCACCTATCCTTTACCAAGTAGCAGGACCAAAATAACCCTCATGAAACGGTAGCTACTTTGTCAAGTATTTCTGAACTTTGTATTTCTTGAGAACCATTATCATTGTATTTGATTTCTACATTTGAGAAAATCAGGGCCGTTTCAACCAGCCCTGATTTGCATTAGGACGTGGCAACCAACCACTGGGAGTTCATGTTGCTCCCACTTTGATAACTTTGTAATGAGTAATTCCTGAAGTATTAGTTTCTAAATTCTTTCTCGGCTGTTACTAACGTTCCTTTTTCCTTTTCGTTTGATCAGAGCTGGTCTAGAGAAGAGAAGGACCACTGCTTGGATGAGACTGAGAAGTCTTTCAAATACTCTGGAGAAATTCTCAGATTGATACTCTCGTGATGGAAGAGCCGGCATCAAGGGATATGCAAAGAACCCTTTTTTTTTCCTTTCTGACTTATTGGATACCACACAATCAGAACTCAGATACGCTGCTCTGTCGTGAATATGATATACACAATGTTATGTTATAAAATGCCTTCCGAATCACTTTTCTGTGATGGCTGTATATCTAGGATCTCAAGTTGAGGATGTTTTTAGGCGCCCATATACAGCTATGCTTCTGGGGTTGGCTTTTCCTTTTTTTTTAAAATTAATTAATATAATAATATTATTATTATTTCTGAATATTCATTTAGAAATGATTGATGATTACTGCTAGGAGCACTCCGAGTTTCAGCTCACACCATGAGCAATGGTAGTTGGTGAGGTTCATAACATCAGGATTCGATATTCTGGGATATGGATGGAATAAATTCAAAGTAAGCATTGATTTGGGTATCAAATGTCAATCGATATAAATTCAAAGTAAGCATTGATTTCGGTATCAAATGTCAATCGATATAAATTGAATCTGGACGTGTGTATGATAGAGCTGGACGCTGTCGTGCGTGCAGATATATCACCTTCTACTACAGCATGCCGTCACCTAGCGTGGTGTTGTACGGTTCTGATGACTGCTGCTGCTACCTCGCTGGCAAATCCCATGGACGTCGTCGGCCTGCCACCGTCAAAGCGGTTCTTGCCGCGGCAGCCCAGCTAAAATTTTGTGTGAAAAGGACAATGAAAATATCCATCTTCAACAAATCATCGTTTTTGTTTTGATTGCAGATAGCTATACATTAATAAAAGTTTGTAGCTCGTGTGTATAGAGCGCCTGTAGCTCAGTGGATAGAGCGTCTGTTTCCTAAGCAGAAAGTCGTAGGTTCGACCCCTACCTGGCGCGCCACTTCAACTTTTCTTTTTATTTATTTTTTTGCTCTTATATTTTATTGGCTTTATCCCCCTTTACTTTGGAAAAGAAAAATCTACGAAGTCACATTTAATCTTTTCTTTTTGAGGGGAAAGACAAATAAAGTGGAAAGTGAATAATTTGCATTATTTTAGAGTCTTTTTTTTTTTTTTGAATTTTTTGGAAGAAAATAATTTAGAAGTCTCTAGCATTGGCATTGTACTTACAGGAAAAGCTTGAGTTGCATCTGAGTTTGAAACTATTGTGGAGTATTGTTATTTTTTGTTAAATATAGATTGATTCATATGATTAAGTAGACCACTTGATTGGTACCTAATTTCTCTTCTTCTTTTAAACATCTCAAATTTTGAATAATAAGCCGAAAAAAAGATCTTAATATCTGAACCAGGATTAAAACTGCTATCTAGATTAGAAAAGGGATTTAAATTTCTTTAGAAAAAAGACTGACCTTCATATTCCAATCAGAGTAAATAAGTACTGGTAAAGCTTAATTACATTCTTCTATTGTAATCATTACAAAGCTTATTAGCTCCTTCCACCACCGAAACTTAAAAAAAAAAAGGGGCAGCCCCACTGTCCTTACAATAAAGTATTATTATTATTTATAATTTTTTAATCATATATATATATATTATATTATGTTCATATTTTTTTTAAAAATATAATATTTAAAAATAAATTTTGTGTACCCTATAACTTTCATATCCAAAAGAATATCTAAATAAATATTTTAAAATTCTGAAGTCTTTCTTATTATAAACCTTTCGAACTTAAATCATCCATGAGAGACGGTGAACATTCACATTTTTGCAATTCTACGGACAGAATCACACTCCAAAACTTAAATCCTACGGACTCTATGTAACAGTACGAGCCGTAAATACCAGCATTAATGCACTAATGCATCGTATTTCATCCGAATTCCTAACTTAAGTATTGATCAGTTAATTCTAGATCCACCACCTCTGATATATATTAGCTTCATACTGATCTAGAAAGACTCATAAACATATAAATTTTTCCCAAAATTGCTCAAAACTCATACATAAAACTTTTTTTTTTTTGGAGAAATTTTGGGAGCTCTTGAATACTCTGTTCAACAACTATGAGCCAAGTAGCTCACCTGCGAAGCCAATATTGCACCAGCTTTGAATTGTCCGTGGAAGTGATCAAAGCATATGATGAGGGTGGGATATATATAGCCATGCTTAAAAAATTACTATTTCGTAGGACTTTCGACCTAAAAAAATTAGACATCCAAAATATTAGCACCCAAGCACACAACTACAAAAGACTCTCGATCAATGAAATTGTAGTTTAAAAAACATGTATTTGTAAAATACAATTCCACGGTCTTTTCTATATCTTATAATTTTTTATAGAAAATATTGAACTAAAAACTGTAGGTTATAACAACATATAGAATGTTATAATTTAATTTTTTAAATATAAAAAAAATGTAAAAAATCGATCTCTACAGAATTTTCTCTGAGACATGTATCTGATTCTTTTTTTTTTGGGAATCACATGAATATAATGAATAACAGAATAACAATGTTGCTTGAGGAAACAACATAAATATTTCTGCAAAAACCAAAGGTAACAATCTTTCTGCATGTAGATGTCCCTGTATATTGTGATTTAAACTGTGAGATTGTGCTTTCCCTGAATATGAGAATGATAAGATATATGTAACCATACATCACAAAAGGCTCATTTTGTAAGAATAAAATGATTTTAGTGGTTGCCGAATTTATCTATTTACCTTTGCACATCCAAAAATGATTCGATGGCATTTTATATTTTATTTTTGGTCCATCTAAGATCTCATTGGAAAGTTGAAGTCTGGTACTCCATCACCAGCTTCTGATTCATATGAGGGGCAAAGTCGTCTTTCTAGCAAAGAGGCAAATCAAACGTAATTTGGAGGCCGATCTTGCAAATAGCATCTTTTATATGTGAATGTGAACGCCGCTATATTTTTCCCGGTAAAGAAGCGGAAAATCAAAAGCTGGCGTTTTATTTCTTTTCTTCTGCATTGATAATAACGCATCTGTAACTCAAAACAATCTGTAATTAATAGATCTGTTTGCATGTTAGATTTGTGTTAGATAATCTGTAACTTAGAATCAAATAGCTTACTTTCTTCAGAAAAAAAGAGCAATTTTTGTAAATCACTTTGACGTTTTCTTGACTTAGAAGATTGTGGGCAGGTGAATCTCGTGTAATAATGGCTGACATGCATATTGATGCTTCAAGTGCAAGCCAAGTCCCAACAAAGATTGTGTTTTTACTCTTTTCAGTATATCAAGCAATAAACTTTTGATTACGGAGATTCTAAGTTATTGCGAAATCTGATATTTTGGGTATGCATGCTAGTTGTTCGATAAAATGGGTCTATATCATCGTGATCAATGAATTTGGGGAAAGTAGGAAGGTTATTGGGGGTTAGAGGTTGTGGGGGCAAGATTGAAAGTTTTTGCGTTTTGGTTAAGTTCGAAATCATACAACGAGAAAGCTGGTGGATGTAAGTCTTTGATAAGGTAAGTACCATCTACTTTGCCCTTATTTAATTATTTAGGTGTCCTAATTGCTAGATTTCTTTGTATAACGTACACGAAGTATGTTAGACGTATGGAAGAAGAGATAATCAGCACTAACACTAAGTTGAATCTGAATCTCTTGTGTTCATGCATGGCTGTTTCATATCTATCAAGCACCTTACAGTCATGTTGACTATGCATTGAAAAGAGCAGTTTTTCAAAAATGCAAACTTGTAATATCATAGAGGCTGCTTCACATTTTTGGCCTAATTCATCCCTAGGTTTCAGTTTTACATACTAGAAATTTTATTCTGAAAATATTTCATGTTAGACAAACTTGTATACAGCAAGTTACGGTCAATATATAAGATTTTCTTTATTTATTTTAATCTTCATACATACACTTCTATGTTTTTCAATTTGTAGGTTGCAGTTATGGTCATTTGTAGATTCTTAAATCTAATAGACTAATACCACTCTTATGCTCAACTATACGTGCATATAACGTTTGCAATAAGCGATTACCTTCGTTGCATATACGGTCTATATAAAAGCACGTATTCATGTACTTTTGAGGAAGTGTACGTGCCTTAACTGTAGATTGGTAAAGATGATCATGGAGAAGGTAATTGAAAGTAAAGCAAATGCTTATAGCAGAAAAAAAGACTGAAGAGTAGATTGGCAAACGAATGGTTTGCCCTTGACCCTCATAAATTCCTTAAAGTCCAGTGAGATTAGAGATAATAATGTCAGTCCTGTCCTAGCTTTGTCTTTTTTTTTCCTTCTTTCTTTATTTTCTCTTTTACAAGACGAGGCATTTTCCGCTTTTGCCTCTTCGATCATCTTTAACTCATGCAAATCTCACCATTCTAACCTTGTAGCTAACCATACTTAAAATCAAGGTTTAAATTTCGGAACACGCCGGATTTGAGAGGATCTGGCACCGGCACGTCATTTTCCGTCCTTTGTTTATTATTATTACTTTTTGATTCTTTTGTTCTTTTGGTATTTTTGGCCCGTGAAGGGCTGTCTGGGAAGCCCTTCACGGACTTCTTTGTGTGTAACTTTTCATAAATTATTATGTGCCTTAATTTGCTTTTGTTTTTTAATTAATTTATAAAAGGATAAAATCGTATTTTTGGCAGGGTCGGCACGTCTCCAGTTTGGAATTTACTGAAACACGGCATGAAACAACATTTAAAACCTTGCTTAAAATGTTAATTACACAAGGACAATTTGACAAGCATCTGTGAAATGATCATTATTGTTTCCATATGTTGCCCCATGCCTTTTTAAAGCTGTCTGTAACAACATAAAATGATTAAATCAAGGGGTAGTTTAAATCAGCCCCCTTTTTAGGGGCTGATTTACATAGCCCCTGGAATAGGGGGAGAAAAGGGTGAGGGAGTATGGTGGAGGGTTGGGGGGGTGAAATGGCATTCATCCTTAAATCAATAGGTTGCTAATGTTGTGAGGATACAACTTATATGCGGTTGCATTATCTAAACAATGGAAAGGGCATGTCCACGATGTTGCAGCTAGAGGTCAAGAACTAATAGAACTATTCTGTTATTTTCTTCAAAAGTCATGTAAAGTCTCCTACTACGATAAAAATGTACAAATAATGTATTTCTCATTTCCTTATTGCCATTTTTTTAAAAACAATCTGTAACAATTTCTTGTCTGTATTTATAAAACTGCAATATGTACAATATGTATAAAACTGTAAAAGTCTTCTCTGTCACAGTCTCTGAAATAACACAATTAGACACATTTCAGATCTTTGAGATTTGTTAGACGTTTATCAATATGTACAAACTGTGACCAAATAAATTTTATGAAGGGCTGTCGCAGATGGAGATCATATGCTACATTATGCTAGTTCTATGCCTTTTTTATCACTCCATGATAACGTTTACAAGTGGCGATGGTTCAATCAAGTTCAATGTTGTGAATTATGGTGCTGTCGGTGATGGCGAGGCAGATGATACAGAAGTATGTACATAATAACCTAAAAATATCTTGCATATCTTTTTAATGAGAAAAGTTCTTTGCTTAAAAGTTACAACTAACCTATCGCAACATATGTATCTATATAGGCTTTTAGAGAAGCATGGAACAATATGTGCAATGCAGACATGAGCCTTCCAACTATGCTTATTCCTGGAGGCATGATATTTTATCTGAATCCCATTTCTTTTAAAGGTCCCTGCAGGTCAAGATATTTGAAATTGCAGGTAAGAGAATAATTTATGCTCTAGTTGCCCATGTTTCTTTAATAAACAAATAAAGTTGCATGATATGAACCAAATATTGCATGCCAATCTCACTTTTAATAGTTTCTATTGTTAGTTTAATTGCTTGCATGTTCGCTTACTTTCACTCATCTCTACAAGATTGAAGGCACTATCGTGGCTCCTGAAGATCCTATCATCTGGAATGATACCGACCCATCCTTGTGGATAGAATTTTATTCCGTAAATGGGCTTCAAGTTACTGGCCTTGGAGATTCTGCTTTCCAAATAGACGGGCGTGGATCCAATTGGTGGAAACAATCATGCAAGCTTAATCCAAAGAAGGTGCATTTACAACACCGAAAGACAAATTGTATTTGAATTTATTTAGCAAAAATATATCTGGTCAAGTTTGATGAATTCTCCTTCTTATTGATTAGCATTAAGCGAAAATATACTTGTACCCCCTTGATAACTCATTCTAATATTCTCTTCTTACTGGTATACAGGGATGCACCAAGCTTGCTCCAACGGTCAGTATTTTCTCGAATAGGAATTTCGAAGTTGGTTTTTAAGTAAGAAGAAGATTCTTGAAAAAAATGAAACCATGATTATGATCTTTTCCTATCTGGTCCCAGCATTGCTTTCCGATATACTTACTCTAGTCTATCGTGATGCCCAAGCAGGCTGAGAAAGTAGCTCCTACTAATAATTATTTCTAGTAGCCTGAATGTGCAATATTGTTTCTGAGCTAGATTTCGTAAAAATGCTAACTTCAAGGCTTGGTCATCACTTACAAATATTGGGCAAAAGATGAACCATTTTTTTGTATTTACAGAGTGCTAGTGTAATATCATAATTCCTTGTACATATTTACTTCATCTTAAAATATAACATACAATTATAGCATCATAGCACTTGCTGGACTGGCCCAAATGGGGAAGCTATTCAAGAACAGATCCTGTTGTTCTTTTCTCTATCATCAACTTCCAAAAGATCGCATTTTATGTCATGCAGTCCATTTCTATATTTTTTTTCCTCACGTAGCCACAATATTGTCGGATAGTAGGAGCATGTTGTAAATATCCTCTGAAGGACTAGTAATTTTAAAAGACCATAATTGCCTTATTAATTAAACTGCTGCTCTCAAGTCTCAAGCTTCCTTAATTTCTTTCTTTATTGATCTTTAAGAAGAATTGACAAGTTTGTGAAGCTTCACACTTGTGTTTTTCAGGCATTGAGATTTATAAATTGCCAAGACTTGTGGGTGAGGGACCTCAGCATTACTAACAGCTCACAGACGCACATTCTAGTTCGGGGTTGTACACGCGTCAAATTGCAGAACCTCAACATTGAAGCCCCTGGGAACAGCCCAAACACTGATGGCATACATATACATGCATCTAATCTTGTCGTTATTCAGAAAACAAAAATTGGAACAGGTACGCCATGTACTTTTTTTTTTGGGGTTAAGTTTTCATCATTTTCTGGTGGTATTTCTCAGCATATATTAGTTTGGCAGGCGATGATTGCATTTCAATTGGTGATCGAATATCCAATATTGACATAGAAAACATTTCCTGTGGGCCTGGTCATGGTATTAGGTAGGTTTTTTGTTTTTCGAAAATGGTTCAAGGCAGGATAACCATGCAATTCAAATGTGATATATATGTTCGGGTTTCCTTATTTGTAGTCAGCAAAATGACATCTTTAGTCCTTGATGTTTGGTCATAGTCAAAAATTGGTCCCTCAGGTTTTGGAAAGCTTCTTTTAGTTATTTTTGCTTCACTTATAATCCTTCTGTCAACTTTTAACGGCATGTGGATATGCTGCTAACACACATGAGCTACAAAAATCTGGCAGAAAGATTGTAAATGAAGCAAAATTGTAAAAGTGGACTAATTTGTCAGTCCTGAACCTGAGAGATGAATTTGTAATTATAAACAGCCATGAGGAAGTAAACACGAAATTTAGCCACATTGCTTACCAGAATTACAACAGAGTAAACATGTAACTAAACGACATTGTTTACCAGCATCGGGAGCTTAGGAAAGGGAGGAGCAAATGTTTCAGTGGAAGGAATCCGAGCCAGTCATGTAAATCTTCATGGCACAACCAACGGAGCACGGATCAAAACATGGCAGGTTGGTTGTTAGTTATTGTACGCTTTCATTCTCTCAATTATAAGCTTTTTGGTTGCCAACAAATCACCCCTCAGAGTTCAATATCTAATACACATAGTCGTTTTTCTTAGGGTGGCGGAGGATATGCAAGATCAATATCATTCGAGTACTTTAACTTCTACAATGTACGCAATCCAATCATCATTGATCAATATTATTGTGATGTTAGAGGCAAATGCCCTGACCAGGTAAATGAAGTTCCTTTTGCTGCATATTTTCTTTTTCAATAGAAGGAATTCTAAAATAAGTTTTATTTTGGAGTTTTGTCAAAATAATCCACGCTTTGCAAAATTTGAATAAATCAACTCTTCAAATAAAAACACTAGCTTAGCTTCTCGTAGCACTTTTTTAACTCGTCCGGAACACCTTTTTTAGCTGAGCTGAAACACTTCCGAACACTACAATACTCGTCGGGAGCACCTTTGTAATACTACACTAACCGTCTGAAATATTTTTTAGTTTCTGACCATAGTTTTTTTTTTTTTTTTTTTAAAGTTAAAAAAGCAAGTTGATTTGTACGAGTTTTGAAAAGTTGTGGCTTTTTGACATTATTGCCTCTTTTTGGTTAGGACAATTAATTCATGTATGTAACCAGGTCATCCCTTGATCATATTCTAACTTCATCCAACTTGATTGATTTTGTTAAGACTAGTGCTGTGAAGATCAGTAATGTGAGGTATGCAAACATGCATGGGACTTCGGATACTCCAATTGCGGTCAGCCTCAACTGCAGCCGGAGTGTGAGTTGCGATGGACTTCATTTTGCCAACGTGAACATCGTCTCTTCCAATCCCTCGGTGGATGCAGGAGCATATTGTATCAATGCATACGGCGACACCGCAGGCTTCATTAATCCAGATATTTCTTGTCTCCAAAACGATGCTGGAGAAACAAATTTGATGGTGAAATACGAGTGATCAAGTACTAGTTTTACTCACAGTTATAAGGTTCACTTCTAGTATGTCATGTATAGAAATGGTTATTAACTTTTCCCTTTTTTGTTCTGATCCATGCATAAAATTCAAGGATACTTCAAAGTTTCTCTCTAAAGCTTCTAATTCATTGCTTTGCAATATGTATAAAGTGAACACTTCTTATTGTCTCGTCTTGACTACGATTTTATTCCATCAGACAATTTTCTGTTGACTCCGGTGGATTATGTATTTATATAGGTAAAATAGGAAGAGGTCTATCAAAAAGAAAGAGAACAGGATCGTGTGTATTGTTGAGCTCACAAACGTAGAATCCCAACGTATTGATATATATATATATATATATATATATATATATATATGTGTGCATACATTCTGATATACTACATATCGTTCTGATTGAATTAGGATGATCAGGATTTTCCGAACAATTGCATTCCTGTCATTAATAAGATCAGGTCAATAATTATTCTTTTCTTATTTTAATCTACTGGTGCTGGTTTCCATTGTATTACTTCGAAAGTTTTCAAAGATATGGAAAAATAACAGAATTTTCATTATCATTCTGAATGCTTCAGGATTGGACAAGTTATTTTTAAATCTTGCTTAAATGCTTCAGTATTTGTGTTGTCGCATCTCTCTTTTCATATGAATCTCTAAAGAAAACTCTAACGTTCTGGATTTCAAAAGGCTATATATATATAGGAAATTAAATACACATACATACAAGTAGATATATATAAATGACTTTGTAATTTCACTTGCGGCAGATTTTGGCGGTTGGCATGGTGACGCAGACGGCGGCGTACTTCTTCTTCGCCTCCGCAGTGCCGCGCTTAGGCTCATTAATCTCAGCTGCGACAACTCTACCGGCTCCTACAGCAGCCACCGCCGCAGCTGCTGCAGCAAACACCATGGCCCTCCGCCCCCTCGTCCTCTCCTGGCTGCTGCTCTCTACTACACTTGCTGTCTTATTCTCCGTCTTCGTCTTCGCAGAAGAAGCTCTTGGCACCATCGCGGTTGACCTGTTGCAGGTGACCGCCGCCGTCGTTATGCTGCTGATGAAGGAAGCCATGGCTGCCGCCGATTTGTTCTTCTCTCTTTTTGTTGAGCTGGGTGGCTTCTTCCCAGTTTGGTCTGGTTTGGAGTAATGTGGTGGTAATTAAACATATAAGTCCATGCAGATGGTGGGAATTGAGATGCTGGTGGCACACAGGTTTCTTATCACCAGAGAATCGAAGGGCCAATGCACGGATGCCACGTGGAATTAAAGGATAACATGGCAAGTAGATTTTCAAGACAACCACAAATCGTACTTTTTTGCCAAAGAGAATATATAAGTCGGAGTTTTAGGAATATATATATATATATATATATATGACTGCATAAATTCTAAGGAACTCGGGTGCACCCTTCCAAAAAGCCGGGATGATGGGCTTAGGGCTGAGCATTACCCGAACCTACCCGAAAAACTGAACCGAACCGACCCGAACAAAATCAAAATTTCGGATTCAGTTTGGGTCGGATTCGGTTCGGGTTGACATTTTAATAGTTCGGGTCTATATAATTCGGTTCGGGTTCGGTGGTCAAATTTCGGGTCGATTCGGGTTGGACCAGAATTATTCTCACGAGTCATGTATTAATTAGTTTTTGTTGGTTTTTATGTACTAATTCTTTCTATTTAAACAAATTATTCATGTTACAATTATTCGGGTCGATCCGAATCTACCCGAATTCGAATTGGTGTTAAATAAAAGTGATTTGTGATGTTATTCGGGTCAAACCGAACCAACCCGAACTGACCCGAATTTTAGTTGGTTCGGGTCTGTTCGGGTTGAAATAAAATTCGGATCGGTTTGGGTCTGAAGATATTCGGTTCGGGTTGGCCTTAAAATTTCGGTTCGATTCGGTTCGGGTCGGGTTGACCCGTATGCTCAGCCCTAGATGGGCTAATGGGCATCATTTCGGTATAAATTAGGGATTTTTGGCATAAATGCGGGGCAGTAGGCTTCTAGATATTGGTCATAATAATAATAACTACTTACAAAAACAATTCACAAAGTACCATAAATAAAAGGAGGATTTGCATATTAGCCTTGCACTATTTCGACTTTATAAATAAATTTATTAGTTATAAATTTTGTTTATTTTATGTTCAAAATATCTATTTAAAAATATTTTAAAAAATACTAAGTACAAAAATTTTAGATCACATCAAAATTTTTATATCCAATTTTTTTTAAAAAAATATTTATATGCATATGTTTTGAGACTTTAAAATTTAAAAGGTTATTTACTGATCCATTAAGACTTTCAAGTATCACAAAAAAAAAATTATTTTGAAGTATTATTTGAAAAAATAAATAAAAAAAAATAACAAAGTTGTAAATGGCATCAATTCTTTTTTTTTTATTATTAATTTTTTCAAAAATACTTATATAGTAATCAAAATAACTCTGACATAAACTCGAAAGAGAAGCTGAATTGCAAAAAATTTGAGATAAATCACAATTTGCACAATCTTTTAAAAACAAGGCATATGATATTTTCCCTAAATAAAAACAAAAGCAATTACTATAACGAATATGCAATTATCCCTAAATGAGTTGGAGATAACTGACATAACGAATCTCACATCAAAAGAAGTGAGAGTCGGAATATGATTAAACTAAAATGATCAATAACTTGATTACACTAAATATGACTAAACTGAATATGATCAAGAATGTGAGTATACCAAATATGATTATACTGATTATGATCACTAAATGTATAGTATTTTTAGATAATCAAAAGAATTCATGACACCCCGAACTTAAAAACAGCACTGAATTAAATATCATTGAACGAACATCAATGAAAACAATCTTCTCACTTAATCTTGGCAGTTGGAAACCACAGTAATTTTAAGAAATGTAGGACATGAATGCGCTTCGGACACGATAATAAAAATATAAATATTTAAAAATAATTTACATTAGATATTCGAATATCTAAAATATAATAATATTTAATAATAAAAATTATGTATAATATAATATTTTACGCTATTTAAATAAATTTAAATATAAACAAATTCCATCAACAAAATAAAAAATATAATATTTAAGTATATAAATTTATTATATTTAATACTAGATGCAACTAGTATTGTATAGTATTTCATTCTTAAAAAAATTTTACTTTAAAAAAAGTAAAAGTTCGGACACTTTTGTCTAGTGAGTCTGATACTTCTGTCGGATATTGACGAAATAAAATTTTGATGTGTTTGTATTTTCTAAACTGTGGCACAGCTGGCCACAAGCCGAGCTGAGCTGCATGCGCGGGCAGTACAGGCCCGGCCGGAGGTAAGTTTCAATTGGAGGGGTATTGCAAACCTCTACTTCTTGACTGTAAGTCAATTTTTAGCTCTAGTTTGATTCGGATTCAGCTTTATCAAATTTTATGACACGTCATATTTGTTTTTGAGGACAATCATAGCTCCAAGCTGAATTTTTTTTTTAATTATTATTATTTTAATATTTATTTATTAAAATATAATTAAAAAAAATTTATTTGTCAAACTAAGGTCCGCGGCGCCACGTCACTGCCACGTAGGAACAGCGTCTTTTGAAAAAACGCTCTTCCATGCTGACTCACCAAGAGGAAGAGCGTTTTTTCAAAAAACGCACTTTCTCCGAAAAACGTTTTTCGAAAAAACGCTCTTCCCTCACTTAAAAACGGTTATAAAACTATACGAGGAAGTGCGTCTTTTCAATTGACGCACTTCCTCTATCCACTTAAAAAAAAAAAAAAAAAAGTTTACGGCACGTAAATCGAGAATTCTCATAAATTTTTATTTACTTATTTAATCTATTTGGCCTATTTTTAAGCATTTTTAGAAAAAAATTTGAACTACAAACTTATAGATTTTGTTGTGATCTACAACTTTGTAGTTGAAAGTTTTTCGAAAAAATGTCAAATAATATAATAAAAGAATAATTAAAGTTTTGATAATCTTTTTAGCATAATATTTAACATTTTTAAAAAAAAATTTCAACTACAAAGTTATATCTATAACTTCTTAGTTCAAAATTTTTTCTAAAAATGTTTAAAAATATGTCCAATGAATTGCCGTAAGTTTACAAAATACAAGACGTTATAAGAACTTACGGCAGCTCGTTTGATATGTTTTTAAGCGCTTTTACTAAAAACTTTGAGCGGTAAAGTTATAAATATTAGTTAAAGTTATATCTTAATAGTTCAAAGTTTTTTGTAAAAGCGCTTAAAAATATATCAAACGAGCTGCCGCAAGTTCGTATAACGTCTTGTACTTTGTAAACTTACGGTAACTCATTTGACATATTTTTAAACATTTTTAGAAAGAGTTTTGAACTAAAAAGTTATAGATTTTGATGCGAGTTATAACTTTGTAGTTGAAATTTTTTTTAAAAAATGTTAAATATTATGCTAAAAAGATTATTAAAATTTTAATTATTCTTTTGGTATATTATTTGACATTTTTTCGAAAAACTTTCAACTACAAAATTGTAGATCACAACAAAATCTATAAGTTTGTAGTTCAAAATTTTTTCTAAAAATACTTAAAAATAGGCCAAATAGATTAAAAAAGTAAATAAAAATTTATAAGAGTTCTCGATTTACGTGCCGTAAATTTTTTATTTTTTTAAGTGGATAGAGGAAGTGCGTCAATTGAAAAGACGCACTTCCTCCGTATAGTTTTATAACCGTTTTTAAATAAGAAAAGAGCATTTTTTCGAAAAACGTTTTTTCGGAGGAAGTGCGTTTTTTGAAAAAACGTTCTTCCTCTTGATGAGTCAGCATGGAAGAGCGTTTTTCAAAAGACGCTGTTCTTACGTGGCAGTGACGTGGCGCCGCGGATCTTAGTTTGGCAAATAAATTTTTTTTAACTATATTTTAATAAATAAATATTAAAATAATAATAATTAAAAAAAAAATTCGCTCCAAGCCTCTGCAAAATGCATCAATTATTGGACGACCGGCTATCTCCGGTAAGCCCAACTAGCAACCGACCAAGCAGTTGACGTATTCTAGAAGGCTCCTGCGACTCTACTTTATCTCTCTCTACTCTTCAGATCAAGATTAGATCTTGTGAAATCGAAACTCCCCCTCCCCCTCTCTGTATAAAAGAACCCTAATTTCAAATTTCTCCCTTATAAATTCCTCTACTCTTAACTTTCCCGCTCCGATCTTCGTTCTTCTTTCAACTTGCATCAGAAATACCTATTTTCGCATATCAATCGTCTAATTTCGTTCAGAAAAGTGATACTTCCCCCGAATTTGGGTGAAGAGGAAATTGACTGGGTAAATTAGGAGATTGGAGAACGAGAAGGGGATAGGATTGGATTTTGTAGCTGTAGTTTGGAAGTTCGTGAGATTTTTGGGTTTTTGTTGGGGGATGGCGGATCAGGCGATGGAGGGGAGCCAGCCGGTGGATCTATCGAAGCATCCGTCAGGGATCGTGCCGACGCTGCAGTAAGTTTGATTTGAGCGTGTAATTTGTTTAAAAATCAAGTGTGGTGAAAAAGGTTCATAACTGGTGTTGTAATCTTGCTGAAGCTTGTTTGAGTTTGATGATTTACATGCGGGTCCACCCATAAAAGAATTGCTTGTAAGGAATTGAGGACATATTCAAAAAAGAAGTGTGTTAGAATATATGGTGTTCATGAGTTGTCTAAAATTGCCATATTGGTTATGGTATTTGAGTTGGCTATATGTGGTATTGACCCAGAAGGGATATGCTAAATGACCAAAGGGCATTCAAATGGTTCCATGATACTGTATAGTGTATATAGAAACTTCCGCTTTGTATATGTTAAAATTTAACGAAGTACGTTGGTTGATACACACACAATATAGTGAGAGAGAAACTGTACGGTGTTTTTACATTTGTACAGTAATTATTGCTGTAAATGGTAGCATTCTTTGTATTTAAAGATGATGATTTATGAGCTGCTTAATGCTATTCAAGCCCTTGCTTAGTTGTGAAGATTAAATGTAGTGTGAGAACAAAAGACAACTTTTGAATCTGGGAAAGTAGAATATATTTGTAACATAAAGTGTTATATGATGTAACGCACATGAAACGGCATGGTTTCAGTGAGCTGTTTTGGACGAACATTTGCTATATTGGTCTTATCTTATTTAGAGATTATGTTTGAAAGACTATTTTCTGAAACTGTTAGAATTTAGTAGATTAATATAATGCTAATGAAGCGGTAAGCTGTATGACTGCAAGCTGTAGAGGAAGAAGTTAATTTCTGGTGTATGACTTGGGTCATCAATTGTTTGAGTTAGATCGTTCGCTCGAATGAAAGTATGCTTCTGGAACATATAGTTGCTTGCAATTATGATCTTCACTTTGAAGGCTGGTTCTTCAAGATATTGACCTTCATTATGAATGCATAGGAATATTGTATCCACTGTCAATTTGGATTGTAAATTGGACCTCAAGGCAATTGCACTGCAAGCTCGTAATGCAGAGTACAACCCCAAGGTATATCAGAGCTTGGTGTATATTTTTTCCCCTGGAAATCTTGCTTGGGTGTGTGTGTTTTTTTTTCGTATTTGTTTCACTTACACGGTGCTATATTGTTGTTGTTTCACACCCTTTAACCCTTCTCTTCCAGTGCTTCGTGATACTTAATTAGCGCTCATAACCTTGCATAGTTGCAATATTTGGATTTTATTAGCAAGGTAATTAATTGTGATTTAGAGATAGTTCAGTAATATTTACCGAAAGAAATGCAATTTAGGGATGGGAAATTTGTTACTATAGGCCTCAGGGACAGTTAAATCAAGTAAAATTGTTGATGCTTGCGCTTGGTGTAAACCATTTAAACTTAGTGTCTAGTGGTAAATTCAAATTCATTATAATGGGTAAAAAAAATAATATGGATGATATAGTAAATGCACTATATGTAATAACAGTCAGTTCATTGTGTCATCAGCACCATGACCATGCCTTGGTGTGCGCTCTTTCTACACCTGGTATCTTCTCAATTGTTTGCTACTTTATTATTGTAGCGTTTTGCTGCTGTCATCATGAGGATAAGAGAGCCGAAAACTACAGCACTAATATTTGCATCTGGAAAAATGGTAAGTTGATTTTCGCAGAGCATTGTTGCTGTTGGTGTATATGTATTCTGTTTTTGAGCATGTAGATCCTGTTATATCTATGCTTGGCA
Source organism: Xerophyta viscosa (assembly GCA_002076135.1). NCBI lineage: Eukaryota > Viridiplantae > Streptophyta > Magnoliopsida > Pandanales > Velloziaceae > Xerophyta > Xerophyta viscosa. Next base: position 1,244,471 of record MJHO01000007.1, on the reverse strand, counting down.
CGTGTTAAGTTTAGAGCGATCTTTTGGAATACCACCAACCCCAAGGTTGTTGGTTAAAATACTCTTAGGGTGTTTCTTGCAAAAAATAACATGATGAAATCCGAGGGAGAGTTGAGAAATCGGACAGTGATGCACATTCAGTTTTTTGGAAAAGCTGAGTTGTATTGTGATTATTGACATATATGCAGAACCAACCACAAGTTGGGAGAATGATGGAATCTTAAGGCCTTAATGGGTGCGGAGAACACCGGATTCTTGTGTTCCCCAAAGACATGCTATTTAAATAATTAAGACTACTCAAGGACAGTAATTATGAATACTTCAAAACTTGGTACTAATTGCAACGGTATTTTTTCCTATTTTAGAAGACCAATCAATTAAATATGAAGTATTATCCAAAATCATCATAGTATATATTACTAATTACTATAAAATATTTTCTCAATGAATTTTTTATTAAAATGGAGACTATGAACCAGACCAATGGATTTAATTTCTTCATATTGGTAAGGAAATTTTCTTTGTCATCTCCAAATGAACTACCAAACAACCGTTTCCATTCTCCTCCATTCTTGTATATGCCATTCTCCTCAATTCTCCAACGGATTCCAATCTTCTCTATAATCCAACAAATCGACTTAGCGAAACATGCCTTTATCTAGAGTCAGTTATACTCCTTACTAGTATATGTTTCCAATCTTCTCTATAATCCAACAAAATCGACTTAGCGAAACATGCTCTTATCTAGAGTCAGTTGATCTTCTTACTAGTATATGTGCTAAATGCTAATGGCCGACACTATTTGATTGTTTCCTCAGCTTGTATGTGCACCAGATAGGTCAAATTAGGCACTTAAAGATGTTTACATTTGCACCCAGCGCTGTGAGGCGTACTGGTCCAGGTGTTCGCACCGTGAGCGCTCGGTTGTGGGTTCGAGCCCCTGCACCCACAGAATTTTAATTGCTTGCCGTGTAAGCCAGTGGATCCGGAATGTTTAAGCGCTGGTAGGGGTGCACAATCTCCGGCCCAATTCATGAGCATTGTTAGAGCATGCGAGTTGGGTGCGAAGGTCCGATGGTGGATCTAGGGTGAGCGCTATCCGAGAGTTTACGTGCTACAATGATCGCACCAAGTGGGCCGTTTACGGGCATGTTTTTCCCTTGTAAATGTTAAAAAAAAGGATGTTTACATTTGTTGCCGCACAGAACATATCCGGTGCTCGCGATTAACACAAATATCATTGCCTAGTTCATTTAATCTTTTCTTTTTTGTTTTTTCTTTGATAGAATGATGCTAAGTGATGACCTTTCTCCTTTCCAATTTGAGAAGTGAAAACTCATTTCTCATGTTCTTGATATATTTGTAGGTTTGCACAGGTGCAAAGAGTGAACACCAATCAAAACTAGCAGCTAGAAAGGTATGGCTGATATCTAAGTTACTCACTTGAAGAGTGAAATGGCTGCTGATGAACTTGCTTACTGACATGTCCTGTAATTTTCAGTATGCTCGTATTATTCAGAAGCTTGGTTTTCCAGCTAAATTTAAGGTAACTTGATTTTTCCCCCCTTTTATGTTTCCGCCCTTTTATGTAGTCTTGTGGTGGTGTTTGTACTATTTTGCTACTTAAATTTTTTAGGACTTCAAGATTCAAAATATTGTTGGTTCATGTGATGTAAAGTTCCCCATACGGCTGGAAGGTCTTGCTTATGCTCATGGTGCTTTCTCAAGTGTAAGTTTCTTGCCCTTTTTTATATATTTGTTTGGCAGTAAGATTTATAGGTTCAAACGTCTTCTCTTGAAGACTAGCATTAATCTTTTTCCATCTCAAAAAATTTGGTTTGCTTGGTGGCCATCTTTTTACAGTATGAGCCGGAACTTTTTCCTGGTTTGATATACCGGATGAAGCAACCCAAAATTGTGCTACTTATCTTCGTATCAGGAAAGATTGTTCTTACTGGCGCCAAGGTTGGTCCAAATTCGTCAATATGAAATGGTTCATTTCTCAATAAAGCCAATATGTCATCATTGTAACTCTGAATTTTTTCTTTTTTGAATTCTCTCAGGTGAGAGAAGAGACTTATACTGCATTTGAGAACATATACCCAGTGCTTACAGAGTTCAGAAAGAACCAGCAATGGTGAGATAGACAACATAAATTCAGCACCTCTTGTTTTGATATGCCTAGAGTTAATTACTTATTCTAGACATGATACCATGCTGATCTGGCGTCCTTGTTGCCACACATCTCCAACCATTTGTAACATATTATTGGATATCTGGTAATTATGGGTACAACCCCTTTAGCCTTTCAACGCCATTATATCTTAAAATCAACGTAATTTTAAGGAAAAAGTCGTCGTTCTCATAAAAAGATACATCATATCGTACGGACTGCTAGGTTGCTGAAAGAAGTCTTGAACTAAAATTAAACTCTATCACTTGAAAAATTATCAGTTGAAAACAAAGTGAAATAAAGTGTTGGTATTTTAATTTTACGTGTTTAGCCTGGGACAGTTTGATGCGAAACAAACAATTGGGAATCAAAGTACTGTTGGAAAGTATTTGTCACTAGTTTGGACGTTTTGATGTGCAATAAGACTTTTTCTTAGAAATAATGTGGGATAAACAGAATAAGCCTGTTGCAATACTCGGTAATAGTTTATTTTTAGCTTTTACAGTTTGTTGAGCAGTTCAGCGGCATTTAGTGTGGTTTCTCGGATACAATATACAGCACTTCTAATGCATGTGTAAAATTTGTTTAACTTGGTGCAGATGATCATACTGGTAAGGCTTCGAGGGTAAAGGATTCATCTTGCTGAATATCTGAAAAGTTTGTACAGGATGTCGGGTTAAAACCGAGTTTTTTTTACATGTATCACGGAACTGGTACTGGGATTCAAACCGCATAGTAAATGAGTTCCATGTGATTAATGACGAAGAAAAAATTGTAGAATTATCCTTAACCATGATGTCGTGCATTCGACCTAGTAGCAGAAATGCGTTGTTGTATCTTAATCAGATTCTTATCAACTGATGGGCTCCTGAGTATGTATGAAAAGCCATCCGTTAATTTTCCCTGTAATCGAGGTTTTTGTAAAATCAATAAGAGAACTACTTCCTCCGTTGATGTTATGCGTTTTGTCGGGCACGTCAAGCTAAATCTGCTGTATGTTTTCACTGTTAAAACTCTTTTACTAGCTCATTATTTCTTTTTATGTTCCTTTTTTTTTCTATTTGTCAATGTTTTTTCTTCTGAAATCTGGGTTAAACACACGATGGTATATATCATTATCCGAATCAATATTAATTAATTTTTTCTGATGACCATAATCTTCTTTGTTTTAGCTTGTGTGGGCTTCAGATTGTCGGAAATTTTGGGTAAATGATTGCTTGGCATGCGTATATATGATCCCTTCGAAATTTACATTAGAGTGATCGCATTATACGACGCTTATAAGTTATAACCTTTAAAGAACAGTTATTATTGGTAATTTTTTGGTAGTTCTTTTTTTGATTTTGGGCAGCAAAATGATTTTTTTTTCCTTTTTTGAGAAAACAGCAAAATGAATTTTTCCTAGTAGCTTGAGAAGAAGGAAAGAAAGGAGAATCAGACAAGTTAACCAGAGATGAGGATATTCCGTTGAAATCAATCAGAACCAAACACGTGGTTGAAAAATAAAAGCACTCGTCCTACACGCCTTTGATTATTTCAAAATAAAGAAAATAACACTCAACAAGCATAAAAATCTTTATTTCCCACGCTCAAAACTTAACACAAACCACTCTTTCAAATCCCACCGCTCCCTGTAAAACATTTCAATAACAACAGTTTGACAGAAAAGGCAGAAAAGAGAGTTCAGAAACAAAAAGAGATCACCATTGATGGCAAGGATCACAGCGAATGGAGGCTTCAGGATGCTCTTCAATGGTGATCTGGGATCAACCATGGCATGTGAACCCAGAGAGCGTCGATTAAGATTCAACAGAATTGGAATCACTCATAGGAAGAAGATTAGGGTTTGCTCTGTTGGGAAGAAAATGTTATCAGCTGGAGATGGTGGTGATGTATTAGAAGAAGAGACAGAGGAGAAGAGTGGTTTTGAGAGTGATGAGTTATCTTGTTTCAGAGGACTAGTATTAGACCTTTCTTATAGGTAAATATAAATTATGCAATCCTTTTTCTTTAAAAAAAATGGTCGATCACTTTGATGCTTTTTCATTATTTTATTTTTTTAATTGCTGTAATATATATGAGTATTGAGCTTATATGTTAAGCAAACTTTGGTAGGCCTGTGAATGTCGTATGCTGGAGACGAGCTATCTGTCTGGAGTTCATGGAGAAGGTAACAAGCCTTGCTCCTGAATTTCTTCTTATTTCTATATTTAATATAAAATAAAGTAGAATAGAGTCCTCTAGTAGAACAGCAAGCAAATAGATTCTTATATATGTCATGTATATTGATAACAGGCAGATGTATTGGAATACTACGATCAGACAGTTGCATCTCCTGGCGGTTCCTTCTACATACCAGCTGTTCTACAGGCAATTAAGAATACCAAAATCATTTTATTTTATTAACGATTTTTCTTTTTCTTTTTCTTTTTTTTTTTTTTTTTTTTGTTTGCATAAGTTAAATACGATGTTCGCGGTTCAATTATGGGTGTTATCCAAAAAATTTTGGTGCAGCGGCACCAATCCACCATCAATCTTATATATATATATATATAAATATATATAAAAGCTTATTAATTAACAATTCTAATTTAAGATTTTTGCCAGTGCCGATAACTGCCGAAAAGAGACGTGCCGTTTGGTACATACCGAACCACACCGGCACGAGAAGAGTATGGTCTAATTTGATAATGATCGGGATTAAATTGGTGTTGTTGCAGGTACCTCAAGTATTGCAGGTAGTGAAAAGGAGAAGAGTGAAGAGGAATCTGAGCAGGAAGAACATCTTCTTCAGAGATTCCTTCACGTGCCAGTAAGTAACAAGATATTCACAATTAATTCATTCATAATATATATCTGTTCCTTCTATGCATTCCAATATCATTGTTGTTGTCGCCGTTGTGCCAACGACAGATACTGCTCTTGCCGCGAGAACTTGACGATAGATCACGTTATACCGATATCTCGGGGAGGGGAATGGAAATGGGAAAATCTGGTACTCTCTTCATCTCTACACACACGGAGCAAGACCAAGAAAGAAGTAGATGGATATGTAAATGAATTGGTTTCATTCTTCCAGAAGACCTTGATCTTGATCTTCTTACTTTACTGTAAGCAGGTAACGGCGTGCGCGAGATGCAACTCGAAGAAAGGGCATAGAACACTGGAGGAAGCAAACATGAAACTACTCAAGACACCAAAGGCATGCTGCTTCCATCTTTAACTTTTCTCATC